>OZ038445.1:19629510-19647482 GCA_964036265.1 Daptonema setosum
AAATAACTTTAAGTTAATGATGCTTTACCAACAAAACCGTCTTTATAACGGCTGACTGACTGCACTTTCAAACTGGATAAGTTTGGTTAGAAAATTTCATAACAAGACAAATAAAATACACAAACAAACAAAGTAACATTTTTGCAACCACAGGAAATCCATCTAAATACAAGCCATAGGTTTGTAGTTGTACATTTTTATTTCAATTTCATATTCGATGTCGGTGTCACAACTTTGTATTAAACACATTATGAAGCACGATAATTCAGTTCACCGTATCATTCCTATCCACTGCATCAAAAACGATACAAAACAATAAACATCATCAATCAGCAATATCATTATTGTTTGACTGTGATCGAGTTTGTTTGATGATTGTGTGGTCCCCTGTCAGTATCAATCAATTAACCATAAATTTGACCTGTAGGCCTGCCGGTTGAGATGGAGCCAAGCCTCTGCTCTGCCTCAGCTCGCCTCAACGAACGCAGCACAAACGGCTGGATATCACGGCTGACAATGAGAGAACGCCGTCATGAACACGTCGATCAGAGACCTGACGGGTTTGACCTCCTTTGCAATGCTTCAAAACACAGATCGATCCGTAGAGGTAAGTCACACACCGACCGACTGACCGATTCATGGGCTTATTATTGCTTCATTTGAGATACGTTTAAAAGTTAGGTGACCACGACGAGTTTTTTAAGTTAAAGAAATGGAATTTAGTGAAAAGTATGCTTCTCTCGATCAGTGATCGATAATCATCATTTTACCTTTTTTAATTGTTTGATAGAAATCATGTCATTTAACCAAGTCTTCTACGCCAATTAAAATTTATTGTGTGGTATTCCCTTCGTGTAAGTTTAATGTTTGCGGCTATCGAGTGTTTTATTCAATAATATATTTAAATTTATTGATTACATTACAACATTTTAGCCCGTGCCTGAAGTTGCTATGTTCAGATAAACTTACCGAACGAATAATTGCTGTTCGAAATACAAAATATCAAATACACCGTAGTTGTAAATACACCATGCTTCAATGTGTTTGCTTCCATCACCGTAAAGTACCATGCTTGAAAACTGGTTAAACATAATTTACCACACATAATGAAAGTTGTTCATGTGCTGTCGCTTTTAGGGTGCCTTCATAGTCACTAGTCAGTTGCCAAAACAGTTGCAAAATTTTTCCGTACGCCCTTTTCATGTCACATTTGTACATTTTCTTCGGCCGAATATTTCGTGAGACAGAAAGGGTTTACGGAAAATTTGAAAAAACAGGTAATGACTATGAAGGCACTCTTAATATTTGCGTTGACAGGATGAAGTGCTTCCATGGCCTGCATAAAGTATTCGCATCTTTTCATTCATTTTAACTAACCGATATATTACGGAAAATGTAGTTCACAAACTGATAAAAATGTTTTTCATGTGCAGAAAGCAAAAAGGATATCTATTTACCCGGTCATTCGTTAAATACTTTACTATAAATGGCGAAACCACGTTACGACGAATTCAGTCATGATCCTAGTTCACACATGAGGACTAATAATATGGTTTATTCGAGCGTTTAACTGATTCTTCCTGTTCATGCTGCTATTTTTCGACAGATGGTTCTGTTCGGTTGTTTCCATTCTCAAAATTTTTTATTAACATTTTCCGTTACATGAAAGTTTCAAAAATCAAATTTCGGCAGAACTCAATAGCAGTAAGAAAACCGTCCTATTCTAACGTTTTCAAATTCACCTGCCATTCCAACCTTGCTGTTTTGTTGGGTGCGTGGAAATTGATATCCATGTTATTCGGGTTTGGTAGATGGAAGGAAAAGTATCTGTTTACAGTACATCCCGATAAGTAAAAATTCACAGTTTTTTCACTGTCGCACATCGCATCACTGGTCCTACCGTTTATCCTTTTTAACTGCATTCTGTTGATAATATATGTTGATATGATAACATTTATCGCCCTATGCCCTTTTTCATTTGTCGGTCGGTCAGGTTGTGCTTACTCTCGGATTCGAGCAGTTGATAGTTTAGCCTTGAGCTGTTCAAGATTGTTTAAAGAAGGTCAAACAAAGCAAACAGGTTACGTTTCACTCTCGAGAACTCTTCACATGATTCGGCCGAAAAGTGTGGGAGTCGGGTTGGGAGTGTTTTAGGGCTAACGAGTATTTTCAGCCTCAAATTCAACTCAATGCAACTGGCAAGTCATAGTCCACTTGCGCCCAATTCGGAAACGAACAGCAGTCGGCATGCGGAGATTTCTGAAATCAATTGAATTTATAGTTGCGAAATTAAATTTTCAGCCTTGTTATGCGATGGAAAAATAATCACTTCATTATTTTACTGAGAGCATGAAAGGTTGATGGTGGAGATGGTTAATTTTGCGAAATCTTCACTTGCCGACTGCTATGTCACGGAATCAACTTGGTGGTGCAAATCAGCGGTCAACGACGGAGACGGAGGAGCTATCAGGTTGCTTTTGTTCTATTAGAATGTGGACTAATGTTTCAGACCGCATCCACTGGTTGTTGATAAGGCGTATACCCTGCTCAAGAACAACGTGATCAAGGCGGAACGACGTGTGCTTAATGTGCTCGGATTCTGCGTGCACGTCAAACATCCGCATAAGGTTTCATTGAGTGCTATCATTTTTTTACTTCTTCTTTACTATGTATCAAGACATTTAGGGAGTTTCTTGGTTAAAGGTTTCATTGCGCTATGCTAGAGCAAGTAAAATGAAAAAAATGTTTATATGTTTAAGCTGAATTGAAAATTTTACATTTGCGGTCATTCGTAATTCCGGTGCAGCAAGTTTGATTTTTTTGCTTTTAACTTTATTGTCTATTGATGAAATGAAATGAACCATTTAAGCTTCTCCAAAGCGTTTCACCAAATTATTTAATTTCAGCTGATCACGGCGTATCTGCGCGCGCTGCAGTGTCTCGATGATTTCGAGCTCATTCAACTTGCCTGGTTGGCCTTTATATTAGCTTCGACAATCGTTCGTAACTTGGTAATTGGTTTGGTTGTATGTATTCAATTACCATAAATGTGTTGTTTTACTGAATATAAAATAGTGTTGAACTTGCAGGAACTACATGAACGACGGTCTGCGCACGGACATATTTCTGCGCTACTCACCCGAGACAATCGCTTGCGCCTGTATATTTCTTTCAGCCAGAGTGCGACAGGTAGTTCAGAAAAAAATTAATATAGAGAATAATTTCAAAAATTGTTATGTGAAGAGTTCAGGAATCGGGTAATAGGTGTTAGCATTGGCTTGGCGTGACAGAAACCACTTTCACCCACGCATCTTTTGCAGGTTCCACTGCCTGACGAGCCGAAGCCGTGGTGGGAGCTGTTTGATGCGACCGAATCTGATATTGAAGCCATTGCCACCATCCTGCTCATGATGTATAGACGCAAAAAGGTCAGTATATTGGACATAATTGAGAAAAGGCACGTTGAATGGGAAAATGCACTGAAATAATGTTGAGAATTAGAGATAGAGTCAATAAAAAACAATAAAAAGTATAATTGGTTTTACTTTTAGTCGCCATCGTGGAGTCGTATCGACCGGCAGATGGGTGAGCTGCAGCAAAAGTTTGAGTCATCGCAACGGGCATCGGCGATAGCATCAGCGTTGAACGCCATCGACCCGTCCAAGTTGGAGGCCGACAACGACAATGGACGTGATGTCCGATCCAAGTCACCGGCCAGTCATTCCGATTCCGAGTCACCTGGTTAATATATTGATTAAGTTTTGTGGTCGGTGGTAGTACTGCAATGCAAAATCAAATTGTTGTATAATGAACTTATGACATGTAAAAATTGACTTTGGTATGTTGAACAAAAGTTTTGCGGCGCCTTTCGTCATCCTGTTTGTTGGTATGTTGAACAAAAGTTATGCGGCGCCAGAGAACATTCTATCCATAATTCAAAGGGTAACCGTATTTTATAATTCAAAGGGTAACCGTATTTTGTTGAACATGATCGGTTATTCGGACTCGTAAAAAATCTAATTTTGTGTGGACATTTGAATAAGTTATTTTAGCATAAACGCAACGCGTGATAACTGATTGAAAAATATTGCAGACGTGACTCGTGGTGCACGCGATCGTTCCCGATCACCACGTGGTGACCGTGCTGGTGGTGATCGTGACCGTGACCGAAGTCGTGGTGGTGATCGGGCGAATCGTGATAAGCCGTTGCCGCCCCGAAATCGATCACCATTCGAACCACGAAGTCGAAATCAAAATGGAAGTGGTGATCCGAAACGCGATCGACGGAGACGCAGATCGTCAAGCAGTCCACGCTCTCCGTTGAAACAGAAGTCAAACAAGGACATTAATAAACGGTGGGTATATCTTTCGTTGTTGATAATTTAAATGTAAAATAAAGGTTGAATTGAATGTAGCCTTGAATAATAATGGTTTATATAGTGTTGTATGGTCCAATAAGCGGAATATCAATACAAAATGCACCATGTTTCATGATCATATCGATTGAGAAAAAAACAAGTTTGGTGATTTTACAAGAAATGAATCCGATGATGAAAGCAATCCTTGCGCTTCGAGACGGGAAACATGCTTCACTGGATGCAGTACCGTCAATGCAAGAGAACTCTGGCGGGCCAATATTCGGCCACCGGTGGCCCATGGATATTGAGCTTCTGAGGATTCATCATTCATCCATTGATCCATACATAATTAGAATGTATCGTATCAAATAACGAAATTAATACATATGTTTACTGAGTGGTTGTCTTCCAAGATTCCGTGGGGCTGGGGGAAAGTTTTATAAATTTCCCCTTTTCAGACTGACGGCCAAATACGGAAATCTGGTGACACGTGAGCGTGACAACCGGCCACCGAGACGAGGCAACAGTCAGAGTGACCGCGACCACAGCAGCCGAAACAGGCGACGCGAAAAGGCGTCCCGGTCACCGCCGCCCCCTTCAAACCGTCGGTCACCCGGCAGTCGATCACCTCCGCCGACCAAGCGACCCAAAGGTGAGTGAGTGTGGGACGTGTTAAGCAATTTTAACCGACGTAATCTGGCCTGTATCACTATGCGTTGAATGAAGGAGCGTATGATGAAAAAAACTGTCATCTTGATATTTATTAAGGAGGTGCCGAAAGTCCGCCGATCGACCGCGAGAAGTTGCGCCAAATCCGAAAGCAACGGGAACGCGAGGTGGTGGGCGTGATGGGCAAACGACGACGGCCGAGCACGTCGCCCGTTGATAGAAGATGATACGGTTATGGGATTTCATTGATATAATCTGCTGACTTGGGAAAGCTACCGGAAATTTGCAGAAATACTTACTGTTGTGTCAGTATTCTTCTTGTTATTGCTACCGAAACTTGGTGTATGAGTGTGAATTGTCTTACATTACAGGTAATATCGATTGTAGTTTTCTCGTGCTATATCAATTCTCTGGCACTGGTACATATCATGCATCGAATTTCCGGTAGTAACTGTTGTTATTATACCGCTCTTTTACTTGTTTGGATTGAAACTGAGGGAACTGATAGCAGCCCCCTTTTTAGCATACAATCGTTGTGATGGAGATTTATTTCCATGGTTTTCTTTCTCCATTGACAGTATTCTTTCTGAAGTCACTGCTAAAATAAAAGGGTTATCAAAAAAGGAACTCCGTCAAACAGGACTTGCATTTCTAGACTATTATACACATACACTAATAATTACTGTAAATGTTTAACAATGGCTAATTATATCTCCGGTGTGGCCGCATTTTTGGATTGAAGTTTCTTACCGTTGCTGTTGTCGGATTAATAAGTACACTACACTCTCCGTGATTTCAGGTTGTATTGTAATTGTTATATACATTTATTGACAATGAGTCACACTCGAATCGTCTCGAAAATGTTTTGAATATTATTTCATGAGCTGAATTACACCAATCTTTTAGATATTACTTTGTTGTGATCATACTTTTGAGCTATTCAGTGGTGCAGGACATGGTGGCCAAAATTCTTCGTCTTATTAGGTACTTAGTTCCACTTCCATGTATCTATCGCCACTGTTCCACCCACACCTGATAGTGCGATCCGTTTTGCCTTGAACTTCCCTGGTCGTATTTTGCCGGGATGCTGGTGGATTTATTTCAAAGAACAAGATACTGGCATTCAGGCGATTGCGACCTGTATAATTAATGTGTCCCGAGATCTTACTGAACTTTTCCCGAATAAAATCTATTCCTGATCGGATCTTCGCCCTGTTCTATTATTACAGCACACAAAGAAATCTGATTGATTGATTATCTCAAGAAAAATAGCACCCGTTTTTTTTTAATTTACACACAGTGTAACGTAATACAATCACCCGTAAGTTTCACTGAGATTAATATGACTCTTAAACAGGCATCACAGGTTGCTGATCGTTATCGTCGTCAGCCTCAGCAATACAGGCCGTGTTCACCTTAACATAGCCGATTTCAGTGATGTAGGTCCAACCCAGTGATCTACGTATCTTCTTGATTGTCTCCAAGCCCACCGACGTCTCAAACTCCTGATCGCAAGCTTCCTGCAGTAAACATGTACAACTTAATCACGGCGACGAATCGCTTGGAACAATCAGTCTAGTCTAGGGATAACAATGATCAGATATTTTTCGTGGTTTGATCATTATCACACATTTAAACGTCATCAAATTTTTTTTATTCAAACATAACGACAAGCTACCTTTAACTGAAGAGTACTGGCATGATTATAGCTGGTCATGAAGGCATCGACAAATCGCTTGAATTCGGGCATTCTCTCCTCGTCAATGAATTGTGTACGCCATCCGCGGTACGCGTCTCGCACAGAGTCACGATCTTTGTACCGTTGGATACACCGAGAAACCTATATTATCATAAAAAAGGTTAATTGATACAAAATCATCACCAAGCCACCTATATTATCATAAAATTAGGTTTATTCATATAAAATAATCACCGAGCTTATTTAACGCAAGTTTCAAATTTCGGAAAAGAAATATGACAAAACATTCACTAGATAAAAACAAAACAAGGGAGCTCGTGTAATCTTCAAGAAACGAGAAAAGTAGACGCCAACTCCATTATAATGGTGAATTATTAAAAAAGTTAAAAGACAAAACCAATATAATAACTGTTAACCTGTAAGTAACTGAGCTCATATCCGTTGAATTCGGCTTTGATGGCCGCCGGTATGTCCTTGGCGGGAATATCCTTCCTGAGGAGCATCACGCGTCGTCGGATTTCGACGGGAATGCGCTTACCACCCTGATTGGCTGAAAAACACAAACTGAATTTGACAATAAAGGAGCAGATTTTTGTTGCTTGAAATGATACGCAGTCTTATCAGCTAATTTATAATTTGTATATGAAAAATAGAATTATATCGAAACTTTTCGCTGTTTGAATATATTTTGGACCGTAAAAACAAAAACCGAGCGGGATTATTAGAGCCTAGAGGGATTGAGGATAAGTAGCAGTTAACTTACCTTTTTGCCAGGCCGGCTTTACTCTGGCAGGTGGAACGTCACCGATCGCCGTGGATGATTTACGCCTCCGACTGCTTCTGAATTAATAAGACAAAACGTAAGAAACATAAAAAACGTTAAATTAACAAATATTTTTAAAACTTTTGTTTTAACCGTCGTAATTCATTTTACTATGTGATATTATGAGAGTTTTTAGTTGCAACTTCTATTATAATTTCATTATAATTCAAAACGTAGTTCACCCAACCTGGACTGACTACGTCGGCTGCGTGAACCGGCCGCTGAAGGTCCTCTAACTTCCATTGAAGTTCTGAATGTAAAGAACAATTTGATGAGAAAATTGGGAGATTACGTGTGAGATGGCTTTATAAGAAAACACACATTTACATAAACATGGCGTGGAAATATGAGAACATGATTTAACAAACCCGGGTCGCGAGCTTTCGGTCAGGAAGAAACTGTCCGGCTCAATTTCGTCACACGTCTCGTCTTCGTTGTCGATATCACTGTAGATCAAATTAATCGTTACTTTACTAATGAATAATGTTAATTGATTAAATTTACAAATATAATAATTCCATTGAAGTAAGAATGACTGACTGTTTGTTGCTGGTGGTGGCTGTCTGTGTTGCCAGATACTGTTGAACGTCGGCGTCCAGGGCAAAGCACGCCACTCGAGATCGCACTGCCACACTCTCCAGCAGTTCCGGAATCTCACTGTATCAAGTAAGATCAATTAAAATAATATAATTTGAATCTGGTGAACGACTGTATCTGTGATTTACAAATCAGCGATTTCTAATTTCATTCCAATTCTATCAATCTGATTATTTCAAAATCAAAAGCAGAATGTCTACGGTCAAATCCAGGCAAAACACCCAGTAACCCACTAATTAACTAACATGTCTTCATTCTCCTCAACCAGGACGTCTTCTTCGCCCGTTCCCGTCCAAGTCACCAAATATTCGTTTGCATCAGCTGATGTCTGAGCCTGAATAAACAATGATTCTTCTATAAGTTGGTATAACGGTATCATTAAAAAATTCTCTTTCATGAACCAACGGGATCAGTATCGTTATAACATTCATAAAAAAACTAAGTTACGATCACTCATTACCACATCATACGATCACTCATTACTACGTCAAACTCTATGGGGTAATACGAAAACCCCGGGTCCCGGACCCCGGAGATGACATACGATTTCCCCGGGTCGACAAATAAAAATGTACGAAAACCCCCAGGAATTCCCCGGAGAAGTTGACTCCGCCCCCAAATCTCCGGGGTTTGGCACAAAAATGTACGAAAACCCCGGGTCATCCGGGCCCGGACGACCCGGGGTTTTCGTACATTTTCGTGAAAAACCCCGGAGATTTGGGGGGCGGAGTCAACTTCTCCGGGGAATTCCTGGGGGTTTTCGTACATTTTCATTTGTCGACCCGGGGAAATCGTATGTCATCTCCGGGGTCCGGGACCCGGGGTTTTCGTACTACCCAACTCTATGTAACCTAACTGAATCAATCAGACTAAAAACTAATTTACTTTTTCATTAGTCTTATTAACTGATGATTAACCAACCTGCTCTTCATCGTGAATCATCAAAGATTCGTCTCGCTCTTCACCATGATTTCCGATCACTTTTTGCATAATTTGTTCCAACACATTTTCGGCGATTATGACGTTGAACTCAATCTCGCAGTGTTGCTGTAAAAATAGACTCAGTTAGCTTTGAACTGTTCACGGTTTAGTTGCTGTTCAGCGTTTTTAACTATATAGATAGGAAAATAAACCAACCTTGAGTTGACTGACATCGATATTCGGGTCGGCAATCAGTTGTTCGCTCACAAATTCAACGAGTTCTGCGCTTTGTTCAGGTGCTAAGCTCATGTCGCTTCTTCTGAATGCTGTAACGAGATCGAAGATTATGTAATCATTTCATGACAGAAAAAAAAGCTATTTTTTATTGCTGTTGAAAATTTGGGAGTAACGAAACGTAATTAATTTTTATGAGAATCAATTACGGTATGTAGGTTACGGTAAAATACGGTGAAATTACGGTAATTTTACGGTATTTTGTATATAGAAACAGATCACAGTGAAATGAATTAAAATATTTTCCGGTTGAAAAAGTATTGGTTAAAATGGAAAAAGCTGGATAATTTGATAAATCGTCGATTTTCTGAGAGGGTATGGGGTTAAGGTGGGTAAATGTGAGTCTTACGAATAGAGCAGGTTCTGCTAGATTTGATTATGCAGTTTATCACACCATACTTCTTCTCAACCGCCAATGCACCAGCTACAGCGGCTACGCAAAAACTTCTCTCAAAGTCGTGCGGAAAGCTTTTCACAGGAGAAGCATCCGAGGAACATCTTGTTAAGCATGTATGTTAGAAAAGCTAAGGAAATAACGCATGAGGTATAAAGGGGACGAGCTTTCTAACTTAGAGACAGAAAAAGAAGAACCTATCGTTTTTTTCTGCCCTATCGTGAAACAACAAAAAAACTAGTGAGGCAGGCGTCTTCAGTCACCGAGACTAATGATGTTTCATTATCAGACCTTTGGGCAACATTTTTGCTTGCTGAAATAACAGACAGGCTTTAGCGAAAACATAGAATGCTTGCTATGAAAAGCTCCGCCAACCGCATTCCGTGAATCTATTACCACATCCATATCCATATCATTAATAACCCATCACTGAACCCACTCTCGCCAGTATCCATATACATAGCCATAAGACAAACTCCGAATTCACACCGGTAATCGATAAACAATGCCAGTATTTTGTTTTTATTCGCAAAACACAATAAAATAAAAGAAACCCAAAACTCAAAAATAAATTAAAATACCGTAATTTATTTTACAAATTTTAATTCGAAAATAATCAGTTACCCATACACCGTTTGTTCCGAAACCGATTTTTATGGTTCGTTGTTATAAGGATATTGAAAATTATGAATGGGAAGGTTTTTACAGAAAAAAAGACAAATCAAATATTTCATGCATAGGAAAAAAACTACTTCAATCGAAAAGGAAGTAGAAAATTGTATAAAATATTTCCAAGTATCTCACGTATTCATTCTCTAACTCACTCACACACTCATTCACTCACTCACTCACTCACTCACTCACTCACTCACTCACACACTCACTCACTCACTCACTCACCCACTCACTTACTCATTCACTCACTCACTCACTCACTCACTTACTCACTCACCACTCACTCACTCACTCACTCACTCACTCACTCACTCTTTTACTCACTCATTCACTCACTCACTCACTCATTTACTCACTCACTCACTCACTCACTCACTCACTCACTCACTCACTCACTCACTCACTCACTCACTCACTCTTTCACTCACTGTTTCCCTCAATCACTTATTTCCTCAATCATTTATTCACTCACTCACTCATTTATTCGCTCACTCACTGACTCACTCACTCACTCAATCACTCAGTCACTCACTCACTCACTCACTCACTCACCAACTCAGTTTTCCACTCATTCACTCGCTCACTCACTCATTCACTCACTCACTCACTATACTCACTCACTCACTCACTCACTCACTCACTCACTCACTCACACACTCTTTTACTCACTCTTTTCTTCAATCACTTCTTTCTTCAATCACTTATTCACTCACTCACTCACTCACTCACTCACTCACTCACTCACTCACTCACTCACTCACTCACTCACTCACTCACTCACTCACTCACTCACTCACTTACTCACTCAGTCACACACTCACCTGACTACTCCCTCACTCACTTTTTCTACTCACTCATTCCCTCACTCACTCACTCACTCACTCATTACCCTACATAAGGGCAAGTGAGAGGTTAACTCATTAACTAACCAAATCCAGGGTAATCCGCAATAGCACCTGCAATTATGGAGCTGCGCGACGGCCGCCGACTTTCAGCCGTGCGACCGACCGTCAACAACAACAACAACAACAACTCACTCACTCACTCACTCACTCACTCTCTTTTCACTCTTTTGATTTTTCTAATATATTCAAGGTACATTGACATCACCTATTACATCGACATCCGACGCAAAACTCTCTTCTACACTATAAATCTGGTGACCCCATGTGTAGGCATTACTTTTCTCACATGTCTCGTATTTTATCACTCACTCACTCACTCTTTTACTCACTCTTTTCCTCAATCACTTACTTCTTTAATCACTTATTCACTCACTCACTCATTTACTCACTCACTCATTCACCACTCACTTACTCACTCACTCACTCACTCACTCAATCACTTACTCATATGCCACCTACTACTCCCTCTCTCACTCTTTTTACTCACTCATTCCCTCACTCACTCACTCACTCACTCACTCACTCACTCACTCACTCACTCACTCACTCACTCACTCACTCACTCACTCACTCACTCACTCACTCACTCACTTACTCACTCACTCATTCATTGACTCACTCACTCACTCACTCACTCACTCACTCACTCACTCACTCACTCACTCACTCACTCACTCATTCACTCATTCACCAACTCAATCACTCACTCACTCATTCACTCACTCACTTCGAAAAACTAAAAAAACTAAATCTGAAGTAATTTAAAAATTTATTAAAGTTTTTTTTACCACGGTATAGTCATTTTTCAATTTACCATTTTAGATTTTGGATTTTGAATTTTGTATGGCACTTATGTCTCACTTCATTTGTATGGCCGTTGTGTCTCACCATCCTTATCTCAAAACGCCATTTTTATTCGGTTACGGTAAGTTATGAGAAAATTCCTATATAAATTCTCATAAAAATTAATTAACCTTCTAAGAACCAAAATTTGAGTGCCAAAGTTGATGTTTCATTTAATACTGATGGCCGCGTAGCTCAGTCGGTTAAGGCGTTTCATTAGAGACCCGAAGGTCTGAAGTTCAAAACCCGATGATCCACAAAATAAGAGCGTTTATAAAAAAATTCGCCTTATACATTTCCTATTATGCTGAAAACAGCTTATTACAAAATCTCGAGCGAAATAAATAAAGTGGCCATCTTTTTGCATTTTTTTACTCAATACGATTTTGTCCCTCAGCTTTCATCTTTTAGTTAAAACTTTTTTCATATAAATTCAGGTTTTCAAAATTGTTATTCAAGAATTTTTTATGCAGAGTTGGTCTCAGTTAGTTTATAATGAGTTCTGCTTATGCAGTTCAAAGTTTATGAATATTCAAGTGTCCTTTCCAACATGGTACATCATCACATCAACAGCCACCGCTAAGCCTGGTTTATAGACGTTTGCAACATGTTTTCTACACGTTATTGAAATCATAACCAGTCATTTTATATCATCGTTCTTCATATATATTACTTTTCGGATTACATTCGTCGCGCAGTGTCTAACCCGACCATCATGTAGCGTTTTGCTGTTTTGAGTAAATGGGTTTTGCTTTCATGGAAAATTAGTTTTACTGACCATAAGTTCTAATTTCATATAGATTTTTTTGTGTACTGTATGTAGTTGTTCAGTTGATCAAAATGATTCATGCAAAAGTTATATAGCACCATGAATGACTCCGTTCGGCCCCATGGCATAACATAACATGACTTCCGGACTTGACAGTTCTCGGCCATCATACTTACATGTGCGTGGAGTTGCGAAGACTTCACTGCGTATGCAATGAAATTGCTAAAGAGTTTCTTGAGTTTCAAGTGAGCAAATGACACGCTAACGTGTCCAACCCGCCTAAAAAAATTTATTTTGTTCAACTAAAATTCAAGCTGATGATCTATGACTTTTGTTGACTTATTATCTTGTAAGAATTGCTTGACTACCCAAAAGCAGACAGAGACTCAAGTATCCGTTATAATGGATAAATCAATATAGCATTGTTTTTCTTTTGGGCTTTGTAGTCCGGGGTTTGTTTGTAGCGACTGGATCCAACCGTAACCCTGGCCGGCTAATATTACATACTGTACATACGTAGCTTGAAACGAGTAATGGTAAATGTCAGCGTGTCAGCCATAAATTGTCTCATTAATGTTGATTTTTCTGCAAAAATATTACTTGTTGAAAAAATAATTGTACCATGTACCATATACTCTTTTTACCATAATGAACAACCAACATCACTGTACATGCTGGTCACAGTTCGTTGTCTGTGCTCTATAATGTGAAATGAATATTGCGAATGTTAAAATAATGCATGCATGTGCCATAGACCACTGATGGATGCGTGCCTGCATACATGGCTACCGTCCAATACCGCGCTTTTTCATATGTATTTTATCTTGATGAAACTTATTCCACGCGGAGGAGTACTACACATTTTCCGCCCGTTTCTCTTCCGCCAGTGGTTTTTAGTGGTCTTAACATATTTCGTCTCCGCAGAGTTTGGGCATCTATACAAATACAGTATAAACGTTTGTTCTTTTAAGGAAGCATGGCTGAGCCAAGCCTGGGTGCTACTCGGGTGAGCCTCCGGGTGCTACTGAAAGCCACAAGCTTAACCTCTCTGATCGTGGAACTAGGCATTAGGCAAAGTTCACTGAACTTCAAAGTTCACGTTTTCGAAACGCCAGATTTCAACCAATTCCACATCATTATGTCGAAATAAATTTGCGAGCAGAACCCATCATTAAAATAACTTGCAACTTTATTATCATATCTGCACTATCACATACACAAATACATGTACACCCATAAATATACGGTCGCAACGGAGCTGACTCACTTGCACCAGCGGACGAGGGAAGAACGAAAAAGAGGAATGCCCTCTCTTTGACAGTTTGAAAAAGTAGATTTTTAACCTCAAGGTCTTTGTAAAAAAACCTCAATGCTGCAAATTCTCCGACTCTGTGGAGAAGTTCCCATCCTTTCGGAGGATTGGCTCGTCGGTCGCTGTCGCCTGTGTTGAGAGGGTGGGTTTGTTTACTGAACGGTCTGGGCCAAATGACGGTGAGAAATAAGGGAATGCGGGCTGTTTTGGCGACCGTCCCGTTATTTTATAGGCAGCCCCATACATACATACTAACATACATACATGAAGAATACATGCCCATGATGGAATATACATATGTACATTGTCGTTGTCAGTACCGTGTGTTGTTATCTGATATTATTCATCTCAGATTTTTATCTGGCTGTTTATTATGAATGTATTATTAGTAGTTTGACTTACTATAAGCATGAACATGAAGACTAGCATAATGTGAGATATATATGATGCACATTATTGATGCTGCGCAAGTCCGATATAGTGTATTGTATGTAGCAAAATTGATCTGATTATGACGATATTACAGTTTTGTTGTATGTTCCCGTTCTTGACGATGTGTGAGACATTTGTCTGTATTTTTTATTATTAAAAAGTGAAGAATCACTTATTTTGGTTAAATCACACGAGTTTCAGGTTTAACCGATAACTTTTAATAACTGTTGTATGATTCTTTCAGATGTGTATGTACGTCGGTATTTACAAACACGACCTTGTTTTACAACTTATTAAACCACTGAATTTTGTTTTTGTGGTAAAATGTATTGTACTGTGGTCTAACTTGACTGTACACAAACTGACTATTGTATGTTTTTACAACAGTTTTATCCGGTTACACCCTATCACCGATTCAATCCAATTCGTACATCTATTATATTGAGGGCGGTAAGCTCGTTGTTCAAAATCACTTTTATCCCACGTTAAAAGCAATTAGCGCAATATGACCAAACATCCTGTTTTTCATTTTTGCTGATTTTATCATCTCTACACATTCTGGTTTATACCCTGATAATGTTTTTGTGGCGGAAGAAACTGGAAATCAGAATCTACGTGAACGCACTAAATAGGTTTTCTCCATTCCAAACTTTTGCTTGATTTTGAGTTAGAGGAACTTGAAACAATTCTACTTTCTACTTTTTATTTTTTTCTTAAAACATTTTCACAGTATTAGAGAGGTTTGACAAGGTAAACAAGCAAATTCGAATGTTTATTCTAAATGCGTACTGATAGCAAAAAGTTAGACTTGTAGAATACATAGACGCGAAAAAATTTTGTGGTTTAGTGTTAAAGTTTTTCTTCACAGCAACAGATTACAATCAGTTTCAATTTCAGTTCACTGTTTCCAATTATTAATTTTACTACAACGTTCACCATATAATAAACACCCAATCCATGGAGAATCCGATTCGTGTTTGGTGCGATGGATGGTTAGACACTCAGAAAAAGTCAAACTACAAACCAGTTATGGAAACCCATGTAATAAAAAAAGGTGCAACACAACTCCTTTTTGGCCAAATTCCCCGAAACCCATCATTTTTTCATCAATTATTTTAAGCTGTATCGAAAACTTTGCTTAGCATGTCTCAAGTCCTCATACAAAGTAAAACCAAATTATAACGTAAGTAATAAATGTTGAACAGATAAAACTTGAGAAATCGAACGACATACAGTAGTCTACTAAGTTCTAAAAGACTGAAATTGATAATAATATGGTTCTGACTTCTGAGGAAGGTGTTTCACGATTTATCTGATGTTTGATTGCAGCTTTGACGGTGTTCACTTCGGTCATGCCAATTCTTTGCGTCAGGCCAGAGCACTCGGAGACCACCTGGTAGTCGGGGTGCATAATGATGGCTAGTTTATATATTAACTTTAAAACTAATATGTTACAAACTAAGATTATTTTTTCACTAGATATATGTTTACTGTGATGTGTAATAATGCTAATAATGTTAATAAAGATTGTGTGATTGCAGACGACATCTGTAAATTCAAAGGTCCAACGCTGTTCACCGAGGATGAACGTTATACGATGATTAGGGCCATTAAGTGGGTGGATCAGGTGGTTGAAGGTTTGATTTTAGTTTATAAAGTAAAGTCAGAATTACGTTTATTATATTTTTTACCAGAAATAATTTGTATTAATTGTATTGTATATGTATTGAATTTATAAAGTGTATAAACATTTTTATGAGCGTTAACAATCCTTTTATGTACATATGTGGTTGCAGGCTCGACCTACTGGCCGAATGTGGACACTCTACGCGAACATGACTGCGCCTTTGCATCGCATGGAGGTTTTAGATTTAGATTCAAAATTATTGACATAATAAATTGATAAATCATATGTTGAAAATACTGTAAATATTCAGTCACTCAAAACATACATTGAACTTACACATAAAAAACTTTTAAAACGTAGAATTGCAGACGATTTGAGTGTATCGACGGATGGACGTGACCCGTATGCCAGGCTAAAAGAGGCCAATGTACTCAAGGTTTACAAACGCACTCCTGGTACGTCAACCACAGACATCGTGGACCGAATCCTCAACGAACGCCTCACTCGTAAGGTGCCACCCAACATCACCCAACTCGTGTATATGTGCCAGCTGTTTGCACAACCATGCGCCCAGGTACGTTCGGCAAAAATCTTCCGTAATGAAACTCAGTAACTTAGTGAAGATGATGATGATATGATTTTCCACATTTGTAGCTATACAGTGCGACTGCCGACTCCAAATTAATTTGTAGTGTGATACATAAATGCCATTAGCTTCAATATACCGGATCGGCTAAGTATTTAGAAACATAATAACTTAACTACCATTTTATGAAAATGATGAATGTGAAATTTCAGCATGAAGCAGTGGCCGTGTTTCAATATGATGATAATGGTTTAGTGCAGCCGTTATGTAATGCGGAACTGTTGCACCAATGGCATAATGCTCAACACAAAATTGCTTATATTAGCGGATCCTGGGACCTATTCCGTTGGTCACTCACTCACTCACTCACTCACTCACTCACTCACTCACTCACTCACTCACTCACTCACTCACTCACTCACTCACTCACTCACTCACTCACTCACTCACTCACTCACTCACTCACTCACTCACTCACTCACTCACTCACTCACTCACTCACTCACTCACTCACTCACTCACTCACTCACTCACTCACTCACTCACTCACTCACTCACTCACTCACTCACTCACTCACTCACTCACTCACTCACTCATACTCACAGATCCGGGCCATCTATCACAGCTATCGGCAGCCCGCGAACACTGCGACCGGCTGCTGGTCGGTGTCACTCAGGTCAGTCAAAAAGGCGATGGTCACAAGATTTTAATTTGTTGAAAGTGTTTATGAACCTTTGAATGTTTCAGAACAACGTCGAAGGAAACGCGTGCGTGCTGAATGTATATGAACGTGCTTTGAGCGTGCTCGCATGCAGGGTTGGTGGTCAATCAGTCCAATCAGTCAGTGAATTGATCAGTCAGCAAGTTTTTATAATTGAAATTTGAATTTTGTGCCACGACAATACGTCCAATTTGTTTGCAGTCTGTAAACCTTAACTCCACCGACCTGACTCGCAAAATTTTAAATACATATGTCACCAAATCTTCCAACTTCAATAACAATAATGTAGTCATCTCTTGCCTTAAGTTTACATTTTGCAGTACGTGGACGCAGTGATCATCAACGT
>OZ038445.1:19647682-19675182 GCA_964036265.1 Daptonema setosum
GACTTGCCAGGATCGAACCATATTCGTTACTCGCCATGCCTTCTGGGCATTTTTATTTGCTTGTCTTTAACTTTTTTATGTGTGAACAAATCACATATAGATTATGTGAAAAACCCTCAGATCTTCGATAAATGTGGATTTTCAAATATTGAATTACATAAAAATCGTGAGAACAGGGATCGTTCGCGAGCCCCTTAAATTTTTTCTTATAGAAGAAGTCATTACATAATTGTCGGAATTAAGAAAAAAAACCCTGAATTAGTGATATGTGAATTAAAAGCTGCCTTACGTTATCTGAAATAGACCGTTAAAGTTCTAGAGCAGTATATAATATCAAAAAAATTGACATTTTCGTTGTTATTGAATTTAGGGGTATTGAACTCAGAACCACCCGTTTAACATGCAGACCCACTATCCACTTGACTACCTTGACCAAAAATATTATCTAAAATGGTTCCCATCATCAAACATAATTTCCAATCATAAATGTATCATTACATCTAGTGTGAAAGTAACTTAAAAATTTGACTATTATTTGGTTAGCACCGAGTTGTACTTAACAGCTGACGCCATGTACCATGTGACCCTTGAAATTTTTTTCTTCACTTCCAGACTACTTAAAATGCGGTTTTGATGTGTTTTAACAATATTGGTACATGTCTAAAATGACAAAAAAAAATTACTTGAGAAAATTTTTTTTTGTTTTTTTTGCTATTTTTGCTGTTTTTGACAGATTATAATTACTTATTTAAAAGTCCTGATTAAGTTTTAAAACTATAATTTCATTGAAATTTAGTCCCTCTAAGCATTCTGTTAAAATCAAGTGTGTCCTGTCGTTGTATAAAAAAATAATTTGGAATCCAATAAGGCAGCAACAGCGTGAATGAGTAAACTTGAATTTCTTTAGTTTTTAGCGGCCCATAATTTTTTTTAAAGAAGGCCGAGCGAATCATCTTTTTTCCTGTATTGAATAGAACTTCAGTCGTTCTGAACATTTTATCAATACGAAGGGCTCCGATATTTTAAACCTGTCATTAATCTGAGTTTCAAATGGGCAAAAATCGTCAACAAGACCAAAATTTTCAATCATCTGTTTTTCGGATTTTTTTGAAAATTCGATAAGTTTATCGAAAAATGCTTCGAAGAGAGGTCATATTGAAATTTGATTTTACATATAATAGGCTAGTTTTTCTATTCATTCGATGAGTTTATCACGTGTAATAGAGCTTTTGTGAAATTTTTCGCTAGTTTTGCTTCTTACATAACCCAATGCGTTTTTTGTGTCTTCCAATGATTTGCTGAAATGAATAGTGGATCCAATTTCCACATGTGTGATACACATTCAGTTAAAATTTCAGTTTGATCTGACAACCCTGTCGCTCATACAACGATTCTTTCTTCATTTTGCCTGCGATTTTTGACATTTTTTTTATAAAATCCTCTAAAAATAGTGCAAAAATTATTCCGATCAGCGGGACAGTTTGATAATCGTTTTCTACGCTGAAAGTTGACGTATGTACCAATTTTCAGCTCTACAGGTCTTACCCAGTTTCCATACACCAAAAGTGGGGAGAAAAAAAAACGGAAAATCGCATTTTCATCATTTTCGGACCTGAAAAATGAAAATTTATCCCTACCGGGTTAAAAATAGCCAAGCAGATGTAGAATCGCACGAGAAAACCGATGGAACAGACTAGAAGTCGATACGAGGAGGCTAGATCGAGATATTCGCAAAAAAGCTTATCTTAATCGAACCATATTAAGGGAACGGCCTACCGGCCGTCCCTTGATACATACATGGTGCTGGTCTCCGGCAGATCAAGCCCATTATTGTCGTATAATTCCAGGTATGCAAGATCACCGAATCGATGGTACTCGAAGTTTTGTGAGTGTGTTGGCGATTTGTTGTGTGAGTGCCCATCGGGTATGGTCGTATATAGTGTATGATATCCCAATAGACATATCTATGCTCACTTCTAGTATTCGCTCGGGGGACGCACACATCCAGTGGCGATCCGCCAGTTCTAGCTAGAAGTTTGAGCTTACTCAAAATATTATTCAGCATACTGGTTCCCGACAAAATTCGAGGAAGACAAAAAAAATTCTTAAGTACAAATATTTTTAGAGATCAAACATTATATTTCCGATTCCACAACGTCTGGTGGTCATTTAAATCTGACCACTACGCCCCCACCCCCTGGATGGTCCGAAAAGCGTGCGAAAAGTCTGGCTGAGTGGTGCCTACCGAACATTCTTAAAAAATTCACGAAAACCTTTAAAAAAACAAGCAGAAAAATTATTTACATCAACCAAACCGCGATCAACTTCGGTAGCTGAGGGAAGAATACCTTGCAACAGATACCTCTTGACACCGCCACTGATTCCAGCGGCCATGTGGCACAGAAACACAGAAGTTGTTGGCGCCAATGGTGCGACGCTGCTGCACCGATTCAGTGGCGCCCGTGCCGTGGATGCCCGCTAAAAAGCCAGATACCAACAATGCCGGACGTAGTGTTTAGTGACGCCTAGTATGGCAGACGACGAGCACATAAGACATGCGCATATTCTGGCACAACGTATGCCATGCGTCCACGTCATTGACACCAGTCAGCGTCATTCGACATTACCAAACTAACAAATTACAAATTCATAACATTTTTATAATAACATTTTTAAATAAACTTTACTGACATACGATTTTTTCATAAAATTCCCAAAGAACAGGAATGGGTGCCCCGATTGGCCGTGGTACTCGCCCGCTGACCATCGCGGTCGTCAGGAATGGAGCCGCGAGGACATGCCAAAATGGCGGTGGTTATGGGCGTATTATACACTCGTGTGTACTACGCATTGTAGTATCATGGTTATGTACATGTGGTACACTCAGGTGATGTACCCAAAACATGACGAACACAAGGCTGAAAAAGAGTTTGTGTCCATTCTTTTCAAGTGCGATTCATGTCTGTGGAACGCATTGAACGTTCAATCATAGAATAGTTATATGTTGTTGTTGTTGTTGTTGTTGTTATCGTTGTTTTTGTTGTTGTGGTTGTTACTGTTATCGTTACGGTTGTTAATGTTGTTATGTTGTTGTTGTTGTTGTTGTTGTTGCTGCTGCTGCTGGTGATGTTGTTGTTTTTGTTTTTGTTGTTGTTACTGTTGTTGTTGGTTGTTGATCGATGAGTGTGGGGCGCATTTGTGTCAGAGCGAGTCGTCAACCCCCGGCCCGTTCATTCATCACCCTGGATGCCATGTCTCCACTGACCAGTACCAAATGCCAATGCCAAAGTGTCCATTGATGGCACATGTGCATTCAATTTACAATCAGTGTTCCCAGCCGATAACTGCCAACAAGAACACACACATAAAAACGATAGATAGTCAATACCAATGACTATAAAATGTGGAATTGCGTGGGTTTAAGGTTCTATACTTATACCTACTTACCGACCTTTGTAGGATACTTTCACGACAGAAAGAGGTGTCGAAAATCTAGTGTATACAACACAAACACCCTCCGATGAGTGAAACAATTCATTGTTGCTGCGCAGAATGTTGCAAATTTTGATACATCTTTTTGTGGTGTACTGTAAAATACATATAAGTACCATCGGAGGCATGGCTTAAAAACCTACAGTTTATAATAGTATTGAGGTTAAGTAGTCACCTTGCAAAGTACGACGATCATTTTGAGTAACGGTTTCATGTTAACAGGAAACTACATATGAAGTTATCCTATATATAAAAAGAATAGAGTTTGTTTGTTTGTCGGTTTGTATGTTTGTGGACACGATGAATCGATATAAATATCAGAAATGAAACTCTGAAAAACTCTTTTCGTCATTATTTTTCAGAAGTCAATATTTTATGGTCATCACCTTCTCATATTAAAGTTGAGTAGAAAGTTGTCATCCACACCCTCCCAATGGAGTGTTCAGATTCACTGAACTTTGTAAATATCGAGAGAACGCAACTGAAATTGCAACTAATTATTTTTTGCCACGAGTGAAAACGGCATTTATGTAAACGTTGGAATAAGAGAGCCGTACAATTACTTTGTTGAAAATGGTAATGGTCAATGCCTTTTTATCAAAAAAGACAACCATTAAACTTTTAAGTTGCATTAAATTAAAATTGCATTTAACTGAAATTTTTCAAGTATCAATCATAAATTACCGTATTTCAGAATTTCTCATAGAGTTTTTGAATGAAAATTAAGCGGTGATTAAAAGTACAAACTCAACGGGTTGTTTTTTAGGTCTCTTCTTAATATAATCGTGAAAATTAATCATGTAAATTTTAGTCAAAACATTTCAAGAACATGATAAATTTAGCTTTAAAAAAATTATGGATGATCGGGTTCTATTTTTGAAATTACAGGACAAAGGATGAGCAGCGTAACCTTTTTTCGAAAATGAATGGTATTGAAATTCAAACTCCATAGGTTGTTCCAAGATGTTTTTACAGATACGTAGGTTAATCATTCGTAGTTTTCCTTACCATGGGACAGAAAAGCATAATATCTTATGTAGAAAAATAAGCTCTACACGAGTGGGTCTAACTACATGCAACGGGCTTAATTTACAGTTATTCTGCAACTGAACTAATCAAGTTATTTCAGCTTATCTTCACTTCAAATTATCATGTCGAGTCATGTGCTGTAATTATTTTAGGCTTTTTCAAAACAAGATTAAAAAAATACACTGCAAATTTCACGGGTATTAAAATATTTCCACGGGACATCAATTCGACCGTTTTCATAAAAATTGTTTTGAAGTGTTATTTGTCAACTATAATGTTTACATAAAATTTTGCTTCACAAGCTAATTAATCAACGGGTTGACTCTGTAACTTAACTTTCAGTTGCGTAGCAACGGGTTTACCCTAGTCTATATCTATATATAAATTAGACAATGTATGTGTGTCACGCTTTTTTAGTATAAAAGTAACAAAATAACTCTCTCAAACCCTTTCTTCATTTGATGGGAAACTTGGAAAAATCATCGTCACCCTCTTCTGGCATGAAAAAAACAAATCATCACATACCCTTCAACCTGACCAACACTAACCTCAACCGTTGGTTAGGTCATGATAATTGCAATTCATTAACACTTTATTGAATCACTTAAAATTTAAAGTAACCAAATAACTCTCTCAAACTCTTTCTACATTTGATGGGAAACTTGGAAAAATCATCGTCAGCCTCTTGATGGCAGGAAGAACACAAATCATCACATACCCTTCAAACTGACCACCACTAACCTCAACCGGTGGTTAGGTCATGATAATTGCAATTCATTATCACTTTATTGAATCACTTAAAATTTATTTCCATCAAAGATTGCAGTGATCATCCCCTAAAGTGACGGAACTTAACAACCAAAAAACTTCCATCAAAGATTGCAGTGATCATCCCCTAAAGTGACGGAACTTAACAACCAAAAAACTTCCAAGTAAACTTATGTGAAAAAACTTAATTTCAATTAAAGTGAGTGCATTTTGGAATCGACATAACCAATGAACTGGTGGTATGACGGACAAGACGGATAATATTATTCTGCATATTTTTCTCATTATCAGTTGTGTTTGAGTAATTAAAAAAAATTATGCCGGCAAAGCAGTTAAATCAAGCAGAAATTTTCATCAAATCGTTTGATTTCAACGGGTTAAAATAACCAAATCTTACGAAGGTTTTGAATCTTTAAACTTTTTTTGAACTTTAGAAACTTTATAAATGGAATAAGTTCCATGTCTTTGAATGTAAATAGCTTACTCCCATTATGTTTGTATTACAGTTATTCAATTAACCGACGGGTTTACACAATGTTTTTTTGGGAAAGTTGATTCTTGGTAACATAAGAAACAGTTGCGTAGCAACGGGTTTACCCTAGTATATAAAATAGTAGAAGATGTATGTTTGTCTACTCAAGCGCTTAAATAGCAGCGATGCCTCGCTCAAAAACTCTTTCGATCATTTATTTATAAAAATCGAACTATGATTAAAAGTTCAATGAGGAATAAACATCATCACCTTCCCAATGAATTGACACCGATTTCCAGAACCAAACACAACATGATGTCTCAACTCACCTTCAATGTATGTACCTCAATTATCGATGAGGTCAAGATAATTAAAATGTCGTTCAACATTTATGATCGGTTTAATCGAAATGTTTCATTCTCTTAATTAATCACAATCAGAAACTACGAATTCTATCATCACCACCTACTCACATAAAAGTTGTCATCGACACCCAAGGATGTTTCCCATATTTTGAAGTGGAAACATCATTTACCTTAACTGGAATTGTAGTTTAATTGTGCCACTAGCACTAACTGTTGTGGCCACGGGTGCTTCCTGTATGTTTTTAAGTTTAAATAAAATTTGTTTTTTTGGTTTTCCACGAGACGGGTAAAAATAATAAATCTAAAGAAATTTTCAGAGTAGTTTTAAATTACCCATGTTATGCTCTGCTCTACATTTTGTATGACAGATAAATTCAAATAAAGGGTTGTCTTATTGAACAGGGTGTATGAAATTTAGTTCCGTTCAGCTAGAATGGATCACATTTCAACGGGTCAGGTTTACACTAGCAAAAAAGTTATGTCGATATTCAATTAAACGGGGATACATAAATCATCGCACCATCATGGATCTAATGATTTCCTGGGCTAAAGAGAAGCTGATGAACAAACCGATAGGTTTGTCTGAGTTTAAATACGGTAGTTGAGTTTTTTAAATCAATCCACAGTTGCGTAGCAACGGGTTTACCCTAGTCTATATATAAATTAGACAATGTATGTCGGTTTGTGTGTGTGTGTGTCACGCTTCAGTATAAATACCAGGAAAGAACATTAAAACACCTTTTATTACTCGATGTCAGAATCAAAATAAATCATCACGTCCCCTTCAGTTGTTTTTCAAATCTGACCTCTAACTCATTGACGTGTTGGAATTTCATAATTACTCTCACTTGGTTTACTCAACTCTTAATACGAAGTCATCAACACCCGTTCAACTGATTTTCAAACCTGAAATCTCAACATTTCTGAAGGTCATAATAATGGCCTTTCATAAGCAATTTTATCGATTCACGCAATGATTCGTTTTTAACAAACGGTGTAATCATCAATACCCTCCCATTCACTGAACTGGTAAACTTAAAGACCTTAACTAAAATGGCACTTAATATTGTGAAAGTTGGAAATAAAAAAAAAATTAAATTAAAAAAAGATCGTGTTAAGTTTGAATATTTCAGCTGGTCTTCCTTCACTACGAATTATCCGAAGATCCTAACTGTTTTATACGGGATGGGTTAAACATGATTCTGAGAATAGCGGGTTATTTGATTTTTTCCACGGGTCCTTTTTAGTGTGTTCCTGGAGTTGAATTAATCTCAAAACAACAAATATTTGGACAAAAAACTGCGAAGTTAATGTGTCGGATAAGTTATATGTATTGAAATGTCGGGTCGGGTAGCAGCGAGTTTTCAACGGGAGGCTATATAATGTTTTTCTAGAAATATTGTTAGAAGTTTTAACTTGAACTATGAATCAAAGATAACTTGAGTTACAGAGCAACGGGTTCGTGGTACATATAACAAAGCTAATTTTGTATGTTGACGGGTTTACTTCGATGATATTTTTTGTAAACTTAACACTCAGTTGCGTAGCAACGGGTTTACCCTAGTGTAATAAAGATAACGACTGAGCATGCATTTTGATTTAGTTATTCATTAAGGATCACAGAATTTTCAATAATTTTAATCTCGGCCAAACTGCAGTCCAAAGTCTCGGCCAATTCACAAAAAAGAAACAGAGCCCCTCGGTCATCTATCCATACGATCATCAATTCAGTGTTATGACAAGCACAGTACACGACCAAACGGTCAACTGTTATACGGTCACAACCAAAACAATATGAAATAATTTTGGATTAGCAAAGTTTTCAACAATGCCATGAACTTACAGTAGGTATAACAATAGATGAAAGCTACCAGGTGGATCAAAAAGTTTGTGGCCTCATATACGTATAGCAGTCGTATTTACTTGAAACTTGGTGCATCCAAACAACCTCTCAAGAGTACAAAAAATCTCAGGTTATATGATCATGACGTTTCGCCATGATAAGTGGATAAGGTACATGTAGCGAATTATAACTTAGCCTTGAATAACTTCCGACAATGACAACTTGCTCATCGATATCTTCACAGCTTTCTAATAAAAATCGGGTATGTAGCTGTCTCAGTAGGTCACATCTGTTTCAGTAGGCTTTATAAAGTTACTTAAAAATCAACATTAAAACATTTCATTTCTCCTTTTCATCGTGGTCTGTGCAATAAAAGTAACAATAATGATACATGAAACCCTAAAACAGTTTCAAATAATAAGCATGGTCGTTTTATAACAAGTTATTGCGATCGGATAATCACAGATGAAACACCAACCGAATGAAAAAAAAAACTCACAGAAGAGAATATGCCATTATGTCATTGTTTGGTGGGATGCCAAATGGAATTGTTATCGAGGACATCCATTCAGTCATATGACCCTTTTTTGCAACAATCTACAGTAACCAGTCTGAGCGGTCACAATGCATTACATTGTAAGGAGACGACATTTTTAAATTAAAGTGAAAGTAACATAAAAGTGCATTTTCAATCTCAGGATCGCCATAATTATCTTAATAGTACTCTTATATATTTATCGCACAAACAGAATGGCTGATGAATATGGACATACAGACTGGATGATGAGTTTGAATAGATGCATGCATGTCGGAACTGAAAGTGTCAGTCTAGAAGATACGATTACAACAAATCATGTTGAATGGAATGGAGCCTCATATCATGATTGTTGACGTCATCATATTGAATCACATTCAACATTTTATTGTAGTTTTTTATGGGATGAATGTGTATTTTTTTGCAACCATTTTGCTGAAACAATGAAATCAAACAGTACTTTTGAATGCATTCCAATACGAAAACCGCATGCGATGGCGAACTTTTTCGAACAGCTGACTGGCTAAGGAATAAAGAGTTGTTCTTCTGTGAGACCTTTTGTGTTCACTTACGGCCCTGAATGTAGTCTGATGCTAGTAACCTGTGGTTGTGTATAACGTAAAAATGTTACGTTAACGATAAAAAAGATACAGAAAGTATGCATCTTTGTAGATTACAGTACAGACAGATATATTAAGGGGTGCGATCGCAGTGGAAGTCAGTCAGACCACCCGATGTGCTAGACAGATTGATGTTACCATTGCCTTCCAGATATGTATCTACATCAATGTCTACCATATGTATGTCCTCCTAATGCTTGACAGTATGGACTTCCGAGGAAGCTCAGATAAAATACACGTATTCTGTACTAACGTTATTTGAGATTAGATAAAAAGAAAAACAGAAACAGACACCACAAAAGTGACTGATATTAAAACATCAGAAAAATAGAAGATAACAAATAATTGGCATCACTACAAATAATAAAACAAATAATAAAACGAGTTCAAACAGACATTTTAATTATCAGTCATTTTGGAACTAATTTTGTTTGAAAAAAATGTTTATTTATAGTTTTAGAACTAAATTCCATACATTATGATCCTCAGTGTCTCCTTACACTTCTGCATGATATGCTTCAAATGATTTATAAGACTGACTTACTCACTCATTTATTCACTCACCGACTCACTGATTCAGCAATTCGTTGACTCATAGACTCACTGAGTAACCGACTCACTGACTCACTGACTCAGTAATTCATTGACTCATTGACTCACTGATTGTCTGACATGACCAACCTGTCAGGACTGGTGTGTAACACGCCGAGTGATCCCACCAATCCATTGACATGATCCTCTTTGTATTGTAAGAACATAGTAGCGTACATGAATACTGTGAAATGTGGGCTCAAAATGGAATCAAAAAAATCTCCAGTCGCTGAGGTCGCGGACTACGATCGGAAGTTGTATGTATTAAGTTACATGGTACATACATCTTCGGATACATCGGGCATGGGGTGACGTCGTGCCGTGCGTTTCAGCGGGTTACGGTGTCAGGGGACCTGCGGCACACTTCGTCACCATCCATACACCATGCATACGCTATGTACAGGGTACTAAATCTGAATCTACGTATATAAACATAAATGTAGTGATGTGCGTTTGTTTTATTATTACATGCTATTTATTACAAAGAATCTGAATAATGATTTTCATCCCCAACATATTATAAAAATCTTCTCATAAGCTCGGTCGTTACCAGAACCATTGACGTGTCATATGTACGGGACAGTTAAGCTCGTATCCATCATTAATCGACATTAAATAAACATTGCCAATCATACCATTCTGTACACCCCAACTCCAGTAGCTTATTTTCACACATACATTTTGAGCCACCCTGTACCAGATGCAGTAATCAGACGCAGACCGATTCCGCATGGCACGGTTATTGGATATGTATCTAATGGAATCATGGCCAACAAACAGCATGATCCATGATGCTTGGGGTAGCGATTCACTGCAAAACACCTTCATCTCGTTTGCATCGCCAACTTTTGATAGCTAAGTTTCTAAAACCGAAGTTACAACGTAATTATTTTGCGTTCATTATCTATTCTAGAAAAATGTTTGCCTTCTAATTAGTTGGCTCTTACGCTTGAGGTGGTTGAGGAAGCATTCGAAGTTGAAAATACAAAAGTGCAGAGGAGCTGTCATGCCCAAACATTTCTTTAATTAACTAATCGATTAATTAATTGGCTTTTGTAAGTTATATATGTACATACATAGGTTTGTATATACGGCAGTTTTCTCAATAGCGAAACTCCGGCTATAATGATATGTCAGTGAATCTGCCAGTCAGTCAGTCAAACAGTCAGTCAGTCAGTCAGTCAGTCAGTCATTCAGTCAGTCAGTCAGTCAGTCAGTCTGTCTGTCAGGTCTAGCATGACCAGTATTACAATCTCTAGCACGACCGGCCATATACAGTAGTCAGTCACTCGGTCACTTATTCAGGAAATCATCCGTTCAGCCGGACAGTCAGACAGTGATACAACCAGTTATTCTTCAGCCCAGTCAGTCAGCCGATTGCGCATAATTCAATCAAGCAATCGGGTCTTCCAATTTGTTCAGTTATGATATGAATGTGATGAAATGAGGCAATGTTTGGTCAGTATTGGGGTTATTGCGCTGGCATTCATCACAATCGGATAAATGTCACAATCGAATTGGGATGACCGTGATGAATCCATGTTCAGTGGCTGACGCACCGAACAAGAGATCGTCAACAACGTTAAGATTAAGAGTTAATAGGAAGTTCAAAAGGGTAGATTTTTTGAAGAGATTTCCTTGAAGATAAGGAGAGTGTTGGGTGTTGAAACTTTCGAGTTAGGTGTAATTATCATTGTAATATACACATTTTATATTATACAAATACATGTATATTTGTACCATATCATAAATTGCAATAATAAATATCACTGGTTTATATATGTAAATATAAAAACACAATTTTGTATGAGCCAAATGATTGAGCGGTTAGCAATATTAATACAGTATTCATTAGCATACGTACAGGGTAGCCCAAAAAACTTAACGCGTTAAAAAACAATTACTTTGAAAGTTGTAGAAAATGCTGAGACTGCGGTATACGAGTAAACACAAAGTAAATGAAGGGCAACTCCCAACCGTTAACATTGTTTACAAACTCCACAGTAACTGCGCAATTGCGACACTTTTTTGTGGGCCACCCTGTATGTATAATGTAAGCTCTGAATCTACCTACACGTATTATAGTAAAGACAATAAATGTCGCAATAAACAATGAAATTAGGTATAACATACTGAAATATGTAAGTAAAGAAAATATAAATTAAAACATCTCGCTGATCTCATCGTCCCATTCGTAGCTGAACAACTTGCAGCAGAAACAGCACAGACAGCAGAAACACGATCCTGTCAGCCTGACGAGGCAAGCAAATCGGGCCTTCAGTGCTCGTAGATCTCGTTTATGGAATCCGTACAGCAGAGGATTTACCAATGAGTTCAGGATCAGCCAGTTTTTGCACCAAACGTCTAGAATCGCATAGATTCGTTGCTCCTCGGGCGACTCTGTGCCCTCCGGTGGCCATACCATCATCTGAAAAAGTGAGTGAGTGAGTGAGTGCCTGAGTGAGTGAGTGAGTGAGTGAGTGAGTGAGTGAGTGAATGAGTGAGTGAGTGAGTGAGTGAGTGAGTGAGTGAGTGAGTGAGTGAGTGAGTGAGTGAGTGAGTGAGTGAGTGAGTGAGTGAGTGAGTGAGTGAGTGAGTGAGTGAGTGAGTGAGTGAGTGAGTGAGTGAGTGAGTGAGTGAGTGAGTGAGTGAGTGAGTGAGTGAGTGAGTGAGTGAGTGAGTGAGTGAGTGAGTGAGTGAGTGAGTGAGTGAGTGAGTGAGTGAGTGAGTGAGTGAGTGGGTGAGTGAGTGAGTTGAGACAAGAGAACAACATAATTAAGGAGTTAGTTAAATTTAGAACATACCTTCACCATATAAGCAGTATAAGGCAGCCAGCACACAATGAATGCAGTGATCAGCATGAAGGCCGTTTTCAGCATCTTCATCGATGACTTCAACGATCCCTGAGCATTTCTCTGTTTCAGTGTGCTGATCGCCAGGGACGTTGAGGTGCCCAATCGTTGAAGTGTGGCACCCGTCGACGACACAATACTGCCTGTAAATTCACAGCGGTTGTCAGTCAGTCAGTCAGTCAGTCAGTCAGTCAGTCAGTCAGTCAGTCAGTCAGTCAGTCAGTCAGTCAGTCAGTCAGTCAGTCAGTCAGTCAGTCAGTCCGTCAATCAGTCAGTCAGTTAGTCAGTAAGTCAGTCGAACAGTCAATTTAATTCGTACCTGCGGTATACTGCCGGCTCATCTGTTCCGCTCGTTTCGAGCTGATCGAAATGCCGCTGGGTGCCGCTTGTGAAATGCTTGATTTGCTTGACTTGCTGGTGTAGTAACTGGCCACTGACTGCGAGACTCGCGACACTCGAGCCTGCGATGTAGCCACCGACAGAGATTCGTTGTAGGTAACAAGTTGTTTGACGTTGGACGAGTTGGCCATGGCCGTTCGAGTGGTCACTATTGTGGTGGGCTGTAATAAATGACTGACTGACTGACTGAATGTCTGACTGACTGACTGACTGACTGACTGACTGACTGACTGACTGACTGACTGACTGACTGACTGACTGACTGACTGACTGACTGACTGACTGACTGACTGACTGACTGACTGACTGACTGACTGACTGACTGACTGACTGACTGACTGACTGATTGATTGACTGACATAATGATTTACCTCGCGACTGACGTGACTGACAAACTGAGTGGCTGTTCGATTGGCACTGGAGTGTCCGGAAACATCCGAGTGTTCGGACATACGGCGTGGATCGGAGTGCAGTGACGAACAGATCAAATGTTGACAGACCTGATGGGATTTTTATGATTGATTGACATACTAGTTGACCATGTTCTGACTGACCTAATTTTTGAATGAATGACTGATTGATAGGCTCTCTGACCGAAAGAAAACCGATTAACTGACTGACTGACTGACTGACTGACCGACTTTTCGTCGGAGTGACTGACCGACCGACCGTCTAAGTGAGTGACTGACTGACTGACTGACTTTCTCACCTGGAACATCATAGCAATATAGCAGACAAGTATGATGGCAAACGGAATGGCAAATGTGGTGACCACGTGGATCCACTGGTAGATGAACTGAATCTGTGCCTGCGTCTCACTCGATAGCCAGGCTTGAGAGACGCCGCGCTGAAAAAAAATTTTTTCGTTGATACTCATTGATAAAGATTGTTCGGTTCTGGAAAATAATGTACCGTCTTTGGACCTTATCAGACACTGAGGATCGATTTCAACGTCTTATTCTACTTCTATATTTTCAGCTGTCTAACAGACGCTGCGTAAACATGGCGTTTGATTCTTGCGAACTGGCAAATAGAAGACTGAAAATGGTAGCCGTGAATGTGAACCTGTTCATAATAGAAAGCGATATGTGCTCCCGTGGCACAATGTACTTCACTGCTGATGTTGCCATCACGTGACATGGTCTCGATCTCGATCGTGTCCCATGTGAACAGCTGTGGTGCCGAGAAAATGATGCTGTACGACCAGGCAACTGAATTCGTGAAAATTGTAAGCCCGAGAAAAGAACAACGAAAACATTCATTATTCATTTGGCAATTGAATAAATGTGTACATTATTTGTGAGGAAACTGGAAGCAGTACTCCTCTGATTTCTGGGCAACGATAGCCATTGAAAAGCTGAGTTCAATTCAATTGTGATTTACAGAAGAAGAGAGAATTCAGTTTATTGAAATTGAAGGTAAGTACTAAAAATCCACATTGACTTCCATAAACCCCGATTTTCACAAAACCTTAATTGATCAAACGTAGTCGACTTAAAAATTTTGCTGGTGTAGTAACAACGTTTTGCCACCAACTTGTAATGAGTATCTTGACACGTTTCAGGCTGACTTCGGGCGTGGCGAAGGGTCTCATGATGATGAAGAGTCGATCCAACCCGAAGACGGCCAGGATCGATGAGGACAGTACAAAACAGAAGACAAGTCCAAACATGATGCTTTTGCAGAGGATGACTCCGCCGTAGAACTGATGTGTTATTGACCATGATACCCGGGGTAAGATGAACAGGAAACATACCTATAATGAGTGAGTGAGTGAGTGAGTGAGTGAGTGAGTGAGTGAGTGAGTGAGTGAGTGAGTAAGTGAGTGAGTGAGTGAGTGAATGAGTGAGTACATAACAGCGGACCAACCATCAAATCAGAAACATTTAGATGCAATTTGAGTAGTAAATTTCGTTTGGCATGCGATTGCACTTTGTTGATGAGCAGCAGTAGTTTTACGAATACGAACAGATTGAGCGGGGTGGCCAGACAAAACGTTGAGATAAGGAAAATCTGGTGCATTGTCGTCTGCCAATGGTCCATACTACGCCTATAAATATTGGTATGCACAATATTAAAAAACGTAATAAATACATACTTGTTGAAACAGTTACATAGCTACGTCATAGTCATTGATAATATACAATGTAATATCTAAATGATTATATAATACGAATCTTGACGATAATTAAACGACAATATTTATCATGCTTGAAAGAACAATACTAATTTTACATATTTACTACCAATACTAATTTTACATACATATTTATCCTTCTAATTGTATTGTGTTTTATTATTACTTCATGTATGTAGGATATAGTTTCTCATTCATTAAAATAATTTGATGGATTCCACCTGTTAATTACGAATGACCATTTTGAAAATGAGTGGAATCAATAAAATCACAAGTTCCGTTTTCATTCATTAATTACAGTTACAACGCATGAACTTTAAAGCGGTTGTGAATCACTGAGAAGATGCGATTAAATTAAAAAATTCCCTACGGGATACATCTCATTAACCAAAGAGATAAATACACACTGTAGCAGACATTAAACAGCAAAATTGTGGCAACATTTTTTGGAACAGAAAACATTTACATGATTCATTTATGTATCTGCCCATAAATGTAACATGATGAGTATAAGATGTGACTCTGACTTGAAGAGAGACGGCTGTTTCACTGGGATCTAAAACTATATCTAAGAACATGGCATCAAATTAATTGGCCTTATTCACCTATGGATTATCCATCCCAACTGGATCAACTTCATGAACCGTTAAGTTCGTAATGAACTTTATACACGTCAAAGGAAAGTTTTCTAAAATATAATATGCTTCTTAGATAAGATCATCCGAAAGAAAAGTAGACGATGGAAGAAGATGAGTGTATCATTTGAGAGCGAAGTTAATAAACGTTACATATAATAGTTAAGGACGTATCGAAATTTTAATTTCAGCCACCCTTTCTGTTCAGCCATAATGTCGACAGCCTACAGTATATGAAATCTAAGAAACCTCAACCACACGTCTTCAATATCTTCATTCAAATCCCAACACAGAAGAAAAGCACCGTTATCGAGATAAACAGATAAACCACGTTTCACGAGTTGTTTTCATGTTGATTGTTGAAGGTATAGTTGAAGTTGCAAACTAATAGGGCATTGACCAAACACATACAATGAAACGATCTTTGTTGTTGTGACGTAGTACATGCATGCAATAACGTTACATAGCTAAACACAGAGCAAAATCACGGATTTCAAGAAGAGCCATGTTTTACGAATTTTTTCATGTTGATTGTTGAAGTTATTTATGAAGTGGTGAAGTTGCAATTTGATAGGGCATGGACCGAACAAATACAATGAACGATGGTTGTTTATGTGACGTGGTTCTTAGAGAAAAATCATTGTTTTCGATGTAAACCACGTTTCAACCAATTGATTTCATATTGATTGTTGAAGTTAGAAAGTGGTGAAGTTGCGTATTTATTATAGGGCATTCACCAAACAAACGCGAAGACCGATCATTGTTTTTATGACGTAGGTGCCTACAAACACTAGCGGACGAGGAGGGGAGGGAAAATGAGTATTCCCTCACTGGGTAAGTGCAGTTTGTTTTCTAATGTGTAGGTATAACGTCTTCAAAACTGCCGATTCACTCTTTTTTTCAAGTTCTCCTCCCTTCGGAGGTTTTATTCGACCATCAGTGCATACAATAATGTTAGCACGCTGATTATGATGATCCTGACGCATGCCACCCTTCATCGTATCATGTACCTACAGGTGTCTGGCAACGCATCATGAACGCGTTTAGTCTTCTAGCACTCAATCTTTAATAACACATAGTTTGAGATTTCGTTCATGTAACCACTTTCCCATTGATGGTAAAAATGAGAAGTTTGAAACATTTAGGTTTATGAGATTTCGAGGATTTTTACCTGGCTAAACTTGATGATGCTCAGGAGCTTGTATCGAACGCTTGCATGTGAACGGAAGGCGATTAGCTGATTCTATGCAACACATTCTAGTTTCATGGAAATGTCCATGCTAATAAAGTGGAAACCTTTTGACCTCTAGGTGTATGAGGAAGTTGCAGTCAGAATGAAACTCCAGTCTTCAAAACATATTCTAATACATATTTTATCATAAATATATTTATAATATAAAATAATAATCTGTCAAAAAACAACAGTTCAAAGTATCTAATCAGTCGTGATTCGTTATGGACAGTCTGATGACAATCTGTTTGTTTACAAAACATGACATACAGTACATCAATAAAGACATATTCTATTCAACCAAAGGGCGTGTCCCTGAGAGGTTAATTAGCATCTTTTATTTAAAAATTTGATAATTAGCAAGGGGTTACTAAGCACGGAACACTGATGTTTCCTTCATATAAACACGGAAGAGAAAACAACAAATATCTTGTTATAATACTATTGTTAGTCAAGAATATAGTGAGTTCGCGTTTGTAAATAACCTGAAAAATATGTTCCAGAAAATAGCCACATGGTACATAGGGTATTCATAGCGAGCAACATTTTGAACCTGTTGTACAAAAAAAGTAAAAAAATAAGACACTTATTATGCAAATGTCATCACGGTTAGCTATACTTGTTATTTTCAATCAATACCAACAATGAGAATACCGACAACTCGAGAATGGGTCGAAAATACTCAAAGATTGGTTTCTGATTTGCAAGTGAACTCGGGTATCATGGGATATGATAATTGACAAGACTTGAGAAAGAGTGAACTAATGATTATCCACAACAGTAAATACATATTTTCTGTGCATGAAATGCGGAACAACTACATACATATGCAGGATTATTAGAAGACGTTATCGCATTTTATCAATACAGAAGCAATCATGGATTTCATAGGATTCGCGAATTATTCCTGACCAACCTTGATTATCAATTAATAAGACTGAGCTGTTAGTTAAGACAAAAGGGCGAGCACATAAATATTAATGAAATGGCTACCTGGCTTTTTGATAACAATGTAGATATATTTGTCGGCTAGTAGCACTTGAAGCCATTAATGCAAACGTTGTTCATTAGTCGTTTTTTTTGGTTCAATTGATCAAGAAGAAAGGGCGAAATGAAAAGGTTTATTATATGCCGGTCGTTACACTTTATAACTATGTACATAAAGCTGTGTTTCAGGGCATTTCGGGTTTATAAAAACGACAAGTGAAATTGGCCGCAGCTCGGATATTTTATCAAGCGCTAACCCACGGATATCATTAGTTTTGCAAAATTTTAAAGATAGCAGTTTCCGGCGGTAGGGAGATTTTTTATGTATGCCCAGGCATGAGATGAGAGCAGGAAGCATTTTTAATTCATCTGGAAAAAAGTAACATACGGAAATTCCTACAAACTTCCAGAAAACATTTAGCGGTTTTATAGTCAAATGACTCACTAACTCATTCACTGACGACGACGAGACATGTGTAAAGTAAACTAATCTTGAAATAAAGATCGAATTTTGGTATGTCTGTGGGTATTTTTTATATGTAGCATGCAATAGTAACATTTAACACCAAACTAAATTTGATTTCTCTGTGGCATCAAAAAGGAAAACGAGGAGACATACTGTATGTATGCTAGCAAACATATATTTCATCAAACCCCGATGCACACCTGGTTCAATCAAACTAGGCATGTTTTGATTGTAAGTATCTTACATATAAGTCATAGGTCAGTGTCATTCATCATTCAAAGTACGGGTGATTAAAGGTGATACATTTGTGCATTACTATTCGGGTACTTTTGGAGTGCAAAATAGACCAGAATCTACAGAAACCGTTCGTTTCAGAATCGCAGTACCGTTTATTTACGCCAGTTTAAATGATAAGTGCTGACATTAGGAAACATACAGCTGGCGTGTAGAAGAATTCTCCGAATAACTCGACGGTTTACCCGAGTGAATGTGAATGAATCTGAAATATTCAGTTCCCGGTTTCTTATGTCCTCCATTAGGAAGAATTGGTCGTCCGTCATGGAATGATAATCAGTTGTGTTATACCGGCAAACTTGATTATCGTAATACTTGCTGCATAAATTGGGCATGTTTCGCTGGCTCATGCATTATTTATAGACAACAATGTGGTAATATCATTCCTAATGTCATATATGATTACTTTGTACCAAAACAAAATTATATATGCACTGAAGGTGAACAGAACTTTTAGAAAAGTCTATAATAAACTAATAGGAAAAGGTTCAATTCTGGGATTAAGTGGTACAAATATTAGTAATCAGTAAGAAAGGGTCGGGGTCACGCTGTAAGCCTTAGCGTGATCTTAAAATACCATGAAGTCAAACTCAATATAGTAAAAGCCTTACGAAAGAATTACGGGCGTATCTGAATGAGTATATTAAAAGTAAGAAAATGTTTCTATATATAAATACTGTAGATCTTGTGGCTATCCCTGTTTTCTGAAAACCGCACTCCGATAGCCAATTAGTTGTGCAAATTAAAACTGAAATGCTGCCATTGGATTAACGTAATGATTAGTGGCCGTTTCGTCAACTATTTAGATCAAACCCAACCCAATTAGTGGAGCATTTAATGATTTGTATTCGTTTGGATTGAATAACTAAATCACGAGTTGTTCCAATAAAATCACAGACTAACGAACGAACATGCGTTGGTGGTGGAACTGAAAAACGTTAAGTCACAATAAACACCATTGTAAATACTGCAACAACCAGCCACGAATGACATGTTTTGCGGGGTTCAGTTCCTTAAGGTTTTACTTGTGTTCAAGAAACTACACCATGTATGACGGACTCGACTCTCGATTAATAATGTGCATAATCACCATGAATTTGTAAAACGATTGGGTTAAAACCCGAAGAATAACTGAGTCAACCAACTGAGTCAGACGCTTGAGGCTGGATAAGCCGTCCGCTCGAACTTCTAGTTTCAGGTTTTATACATACATTTCGATAAAATTAATACCAGGTAACATCATAGGAAACTATTTATAAATATAGCTAATTGACTTTTATAACATCTAGCATTTATTTTTAAACAAGCGTCATCTTCTTCAACATGATCAGATTTGTGTGTGGTTGAGCTTGGTTACCGACTGATTTTCGGTTGACTGATCAACAAAAATAAAGTCGACTTTTGTATAAGCCGTTTTAATTGGGCTGATACTTTTGATTATCCTTCTGGTTATGTCTATACAGTACAGGGTGTTCAATTATCAAAATTCCATGCCGAGTACAGTAGCGGTGTGATTATAGATTTATTAAAACAATAAAAATTACATAATTTTAAGTTAGATCTAAGTTAGTTGAGTTTTCATAACACTTATTGCAGGATAGCGCTCAGTATGACTCAACTTTGTTTTCTTAATTATGTAACTAGAGTGATTCCGTGGGATTAGAAGTTCAATAGTTGAAACTACGCAACCTTGCTTAAGATCAGAGGGAAAAACAAAAAAAGTTATTAATTTCCACATTCACTAATAATTTTTCTTAGACATCAATCAAGCGTTTTCAAGCTACCAACGTTGACCAAGCCTTTGATTCCGTTCAATTTTTTCCCTTTTGTGAAAAGAACCCTGTACATGATTCTCCAACAAAACATACGCACTAATCAGACATGTTATCGTAAGTTGAATATAAAAGCCGGTTACTGGTCTCATTTTCAATCAACCTTAATATACATAAATACATAGGTTGATGATTCACTCTAATCTATGTATAACCTATTGGTTGAGAAAACACACTCATTTCTAGACTTTTCTTGAACAACATTATACTTTTAATATGGTATTTTCTATACGTTGACCTTTTTCATTGCACTCTGAAATATCAAAGATATGATATCAAAACAGAAAAGATAATATAATGTTCATAGTTAAGCAGTTGTAATTTAATTTTTTAATTATTCATGAACAACGCACGGAACGCGACAATAATTAATTACTCTTCACGAAGACCGATTGCAAAACGTATTAAACCAACGTGCCATGAAATATAAAGTATAACCATGCTTTGAAAACCACTTGATGAAGTGGTTCATTCAAAATCGCATATTCTGGATACAACCTTAATATCAGCATTTATAAATGTATCAGGCTCGAGTTAATTTAATAGACTATTTCAAAGAAATCAATTTTAAAAATAGTAATTTTTTTGGTAAACATAATTGATGTTAATACAGCATGGATATGTATGAAGAATGTTAATTAAATCTAAGTAGTGAGATAATTCAAAAGGTGTTTAATTAAGTTTTGTACATACGTAAGTACGTATATCGTCATACAAATTAGGTTATCAAACATAATTTTTCATTTAAATCACAAACTCTGCACCGTTTGCTATTAGTATATTAACTAGAATAACAAATGAACAAAAAATTATTTATGCGAGACACTCTGGGAATAAGTCATACTCATTTGTATGCACAATTAGAATGAAAGTCAGGTTATAGTCATTAGAGATATTTTGGTTAAGTTAATTACAGGTTTGAACTGTTAGAAAAATGTTATTTCAAATTGATTAGAAACCAAAAAGTTGATAAAAACGACGAAACAGGCATCATCAATTAAATAATTAAAAATCAAGAATCAAGAATCAAGAAACAAGAATCAAGAATCAAGCATCAGCAAATAAAGAATCAGAATCATCAAATCCATCGACGTTCCTCAGCAGCCATCTTGCATCCGCGGTACAGACACCAGACGGCGCCCAGTGACAGTGTGCCTGAACCACATTTTACCGCATACAAAATTCCAGCCACTAACATTTGAGAAATTCGAGAAATTAAATGCTTAACATTAAAAAAATTTGTCTAATTCCATCAATATCAAAACTAAATATATAAATTCTGGGTTTTAGAGTTATGTACCTCTACAGTTTTTCTGAGTTTCTATGAGCTCAGATCTCTCTGAATCGTAGTTCTTTTGAGTTCAACCTGTTATTGTAAATAATATGTGATGTAATATAGTAGTATCACAGAAAAATCACGTTTGGTTTCAAGTTGAATAAGCAACGAATTGCACTGCCTAATGAATTCGATCGAGAAAGCACAGTGACGACAACGGGAAGAAAATTTTTGTTGGAAAATATATTGCATGTAAATGAACGAACACATTCACAAAGGAAGCTTACATAGATGGTTACGCCTGGTTTGTCATGACCTCATAAAAGGTTATCATTTACATAGTACCATTAACGTATGCTCTAGATACTCCAAACAAAATCCAGAGTACATTGCATCCGGATTTTGCTAAGATACAAAGGCATGCGCCTCTGAGTTCAACTTGAAAAAAGGTTTTCATGACCTCATGTTGGGCAATGTACATAATAAGTAACTACCATGGCTCCATCACGCATGAAGGTGAATCTCGCGTACACCTACCTATGTACTTATGTATCTTGTTGAAAAAAGCGTTAGAAAACGGGCCAGAAAGTGACTTAGACTCTAAGCCTATCGTTAATCGTCATTAATCCTAAATGCAACATTTATTTAGCTGCTACTAATCCAAGATTACTTATCTAATCGAAAGCTATTTATCGTACACACCCTGTGGTTGAATTATTCCAGCATCGACGGACTACATGGCGGACGAGCCAAAGTTCCAAATGGTGGGGAATTTCGTCAAAGAGGAGGAATAGGCAGTTTTGGGTTCATTTTACCTACACTTTAGGGAACAAATTGCATTTTTTTTACTCGCAAAAGAGGGGTGAATTTCATTTTTCCCACCCCTTCTCGTCTGCTAGTCCGCTATGTATGTACTATGTTTTTCTGTGCTGATCATTATTCTGCATGACGACTGTGGTTCATGCTCGAGTTAATGCCACTAATCATGTGGTTCTTCAGATAGGCAAGTTGCCGATCGCTGACCGAATCAACTTGTTTACTTACATACGATTTTGCTTTACCACTTCATGTAAATAAACCGCAATTTTAGGTTTCTATATTTTCTCGGGCCTTCTACCTGTTATTCCGCCTGAACTTTTTCAAACTTAGGCATGAATTATCAAACATTGATTAACAGTTATTTAGGGATTGATGCGAATAATACGACACTGTGATGAGCCTGCACATGGAAATCATGTTATTATACCAACCAATCCATATGAGGAACACGTGATGTACTGCGCTGGTTGTTGGTGATACTGCGATGATCTGGTAAATTATGAGAAAATATGGTAACATTCGTTTGAAAATCCGAATCCGATTCTTTAATTATGGAGAACTAGAAATTTTTGTTTAAATTTGATCTGTATCATAATTATTCGTTCGTATTTGATTATAGTAGTTGAAAACTTTCTTAATTATAATATTTACGTTTATAAAAGTTGAGATAATAATTCCGACGAAGTAAACGAACAGTAAAAACGGCGGCAAATACGAATCCCAATGTTGCCAGTGTGACAAAGGTGAACGCTTTGCAGCATTCTGGTGATCGCTCTTTGTTGCTAAAATTCAGACTTTAACATGCAACAACAACAACAACAACAACAACAACAACAACAACAACAACAACAACAACAACAACAACAACAACAACAACAACAACAACAACAACAACAACAACAACAACAACAACCTCTCATCATTCTTGCCGACGTTGGGCGGTCGTGTATCAGGCGTCACATCAATCGAATTTAGCCTGGATTCACTCTTGGATCTGGATGGCGCATCCATTGGGTTCGACGATACAACCTAAATGCAGTTAGAAATGCTAAGCTTTGATTTTTTATCGGGTTTGGACGTCTCGTTTTCAACTTGGGAGTATTCAATTACCGATGCAGAGATTCGAAGAGTTGAAGAAGAATTCTTCATTCAAAGAAGCATCAATACGCTGCTATCTACATACATATAACATCAAATTTGTATCTGGTAGCCATGAAACTAAACCACATGATCAATGCTAATCGTTACATACTTGAAGTAGTTTTGGGGCTGATGCTGCCGTCGTCATGGAGGGCGAAAAGAGATGCTTACTCAGGTCTGAAGATACAAAAACATCTCTCACTCAAATAGGCACTCACTCACTCACTCACTCACTCACTCACTCACTCACTCACTCACTCACTCACTCACTCACTCACTCACTCACTCACTCACTCACTCACTCACTCACTCACTCACTCACTCACTCACTCACTCACTCACTCACTCACTCACTCACTCACTCACTCACTCACTCACTCACTCATTCACTCACTCACTCACTCACTCAATACCTGATGCCTTGGTATGTGTAGTATGAGTATCACTTGGTTGACGTGAATGTGTGGTCACTCCCGTCATCTTGTCCTCCTCATTGGCCACATCATTTTTCTTCTTCCACACGGTCTCCCACCAGCTGTGCAGCTTCGAGGCACTGGACGATGAGGCTGACATTTTCTGATAGTTATGTCTGTAACGTGAGTTTTTATTACTAAAATATCATAATCAATTATGACAATTTTCGATATTTTTAATTATGATGATTTTTTGTGATGAAGTGGTATTACGAATCCAAATAAGTTATCCAGAAATAAATCCTTGAACATTCTTGTAGTGGAGTTCCACGTTTCATAAAACGTGATGCGCTGGAGGTGAGCTGAATTGGAGACTATAATTTCAGATTTCACGGGTCTATGGAATTTCGAATTTGATGTTTTAATGGCCGGTTATCATCCCATACTTATTAGTCAGGCTAATTCACAATTGAATGAGGGAAACTTTTAAAGACAACTGAGATTTACATGATAATAATATTGGAAGCTATTATTGAATCACAGAGTTCGTGAACTGAAATCTGATTTTTTTCTTATCTATTGAAACTTCCATTTCCGCTCCATGTTGAACGTGAGCTTCATACCCGTTTGTCCTATTATTACACGTTGTTTCAAACTGGTTAATCTCCGACTCGCGAACATATAAATGCATGCAGCATCCGTTTTGAGTCATATAATGGGAAAATACTTATAACACAATTATTAGGCATATTATGGGAATAGCGGGTGAAACGAACAAAACGAAATATATAGTTCTTAACAAAATATTATAAGCGAAATCTACATATCAATCTGGTATGTTTTCGTGAATCCACCAAACACTTTTCAACGTTTTTGATTTTAGGATTGCCACTAAGACCGAGATTACGTTGGGTTTAACCATGGTGGAATGGTAGGAACCGATGAATTATCATGAATTAATGCATTTAACAGAATGGACAATTCTATGTGAACCTGCGGTTAGGGGTCAAATTTCAACCGTGCAACAACAACAACAGCAACTGCACTCTTTCATTTATTCATTTTCCAACTCACTAACTCACTCACTTACTCACTCACTCACTCACTCACTCACTCACTCACTCACTCACTCACTCACTCACTCACTCACTCACTCACTCACTCACTTACTTACTCGCTCACTCACTCAACCACGTGTAACAAGGATTCTAATTAACAAATGTGTGTCTGCTGAATTCACTAAGAGCATACGTCAAAATCTTGTTAAAATCTTTGAATCCGTCACTAGGAGATTCGAAAAGAAATGAAGGATGTATGAACAAGAATGAATGTGTTGTTCATTAATGCATTGGATTTATGGTTATCCGTTGCTTGTTGGCAGGCACATATAAAATGCATGTGCTAGAGTTATTACCCAAGAACGTAACTGCCTCGTTTGACGCACAATCAACAACAGATTGAGGCATTGATTATTTCATTTATTTGCTGGTGTCCTCACCTATTAATGTAAATGTTTACTAAATTACAATGATGACCTGTCATTTAGTCACTTTCGGTAGTGATGAAGGAATGCAACAAAGACACTATATTGCAAAGATTTCAATCATTTGGTTTTGCACCAAAGTTGGCGTTTTTCAATCATTGTATGAGTATGCCCGTTGGTATGCAATAAGCTGTGAAGCACATCTGGCCCGGAACCAATAACTCGTTTTTCATTCAGTCTGATATTGAATGGCGGATCTGCAGAATAACCAAAGAAGATTTTTCTTGAAGAGACATAATTTATCCCATGAAAATTTGCTCATCTTTGGAGGAAAAACAGCGATAGACTCAAGAACCATTTGAAAATAACGCTGAAAACGTGTTTTAGCACTCGATGTTTTAGTCTAACAAGCATTGTCATTTCTTGATGATGGTTAGACAACGTATGATTGAAACTCAGGGTTTATAAATTCCTTTCCTCAGATGCGGTTAAACTCAGGATTTAATTTATTACTGTACATATTCATCAACGGTTCAACAGTACTCATATTTATTAAGTCAAAGTTATAAAATCAAATAAACGAGGAGGAACAAAATTGCCAGGATTCGAAAATACACAAATACAACATAATACAGTGGTACAAGTACGAAAAATGCCTCTCCATCGAAATCACACGTCACGTAATTTGTCAGCCCGAAACGCAGTAATTGAACGTCAGACACTAGATTTGGACTCATGACTCTGTTTCCAGGTTTCTGTGCAACTGTATCAGTAGAATGTTAAAACAAGTTATAAAAAGTGTGGCAGGTGATTCGATAATATGACTAGAAAATACCAATGAGCAAAATAGTCTACCACAATCACTGCCTCATTCCGTGTTCAATCGTGGCAGTTGTCGGGCATTTTTCTTGATCCATTCCAGTAGTTGTGACAGACTCGGCTGCGATGACTGCATACGTACGCACTCGCTGATTATGCCTGCAATTCGGGCCATTAGTCACGTAAATTGAATGTAAATTATAAAGTCTAAATAATAATGTTCGAATAATACATTCTCTGTTAACAATCCATGCATTTGATATCATTATTTTGTTTATTTGACACCAAAATGCTTCCGTTCATGTGTAAAACTTCTCTGCTCGTCCGCCAGTGTGGCTCACGGCACTTTGGACGGGCATCTACACTAACATGGCATAATTCATTCACTCTATGTATGTGGCCCTTGCAATACGTATACAGATCAAGAAACTTTATTTCTTTTTGGAACACTTGGCGTTATTTTATTTATTTTATGTGTATACTGTACATATGTAACTTTCAAGAATCGGAAAACTAGAAACCTCTTTTTCTCTTGGTTTATGAGAAGGCCATATTACGTGATACTCTCGCAACCGCATAATTGATTTATGAAATATTTTAGGTTATACGTGTATGCTCATAATCCTCAGACACCCATGCATTTCATATTCAGATATCACAGTTGGTAATCCTATATGTATAGTCGGTATGTAACAGTGAACAGCACTACGACAGTTAGAACTTTATTATAAGATTGTTTAGCCGCAGAAAGGTTGTCACAGCCACCGTAGGGTGGCCAACATATTTTAACAAACCAACTCATTTTGAAACCGTTCTTTTCGCATGACCAGAATTCCAGAAATGACTTTTCGTTAAGTTAAAGTTTTACAATGACGTTGTACAACAAAGAACTAGACTGCAGTAAAAATAATTGTATGACCAACTTTCGAGTTCTGTAGTGCCGTTCGGTCGATGCTTCGGTGAGGCAAACTTTCTGAAAAACAATAAAGTGTACAATTGCTC
>OZ038445.1:19679352-19681852 GCA_964036265.1 Daptonema setosum
CGGGCAATATGACTGAGCAGCATCAACGGTCCGGGCAGTATGGGTTTCTTCTCACCGAACTCACTGAGGAGGTACAACATCTGGTACTTCCAAATGTGCTCGCCGTTGGCTTGAGCTTCTTCGAATACGTGGCTGAATTAAAAAAGGTACAAAAATAAAGAAATTATAATGGAAAACGGAATAACTAAAACGTAATAAAACAACTGAATATGTGGCATTGAACGTTTCACAGAATTGGAATCTGAACCCAACGTGAAAACGGCGATGAGCATGTTGATCAACAGAATGTTGCCAAAACACAGGTAGACTGTCAGGAATATGGGAATTGGGTAGGAACGCAAAACGCAATCCCACGTGTTTGCTGCATCACCTTCGCAACCAGGTATCGTACCTGAAGCAGTTTAGTTTACAACAACAACAACAACAACAACAACAACAACAACAACAACAACAACAACAACAACAACAACAACAACAACAACAACAACAACAACAACAACAACAACAACAACAACAACAACAACAACAACAACAACAACAACAACAACAACATTAATCCGCAGTTGCGTCATCGCTCAGTTCACCGAACACATCCCAAACTCCTCGATGATAGATGTCCCATATCACACCCCATCTGAACGGTTGACCCGCATGGACCAGTGCCATGGAAGCCACGGTATACGAAGCAAAGAACATGAACAGCACGGTCATGAAGAGGCCGAGGTCTTTGATCTTAATTTGCATAAATGATGATGGTTAACCACGACGATAACAACAACAACAACAACAGCAACAACAACAACAACAACAACAACAACAACAACAACAACAACAACAACAACGACAACTATAACTGAGGCTCGAATATTTCGCGACAGTTTTCCGGGACATTGTCGGGATAGTTTTTTTGTAAAAAAATTTCAAGCACACTATTTTGTGTTTGTTTTTTTTGTAAAAAATTTGCCAGGCACATTAATTTCAAATCTTTAGTTTAAGGTGTGTGTCAAGAGTTTTATTAAAAAAACCGTTAATTTGTCGCATTTGTCGCGAAATATTTGAACCTCAGTTATACAACAACGTTGCACCAACCATACGTTTGATGACCATGACCTTTGGTCCGAGGTAACTATTGGCCATGTGTAGCTTCATGGCACTGGTGTAGTAGGGTGTCACTGCCAGGGCCATGCACAATCGTGCCACCGAGAACATGCCAGGTATGAAGCGAAGTATCAAGGCACATATCGATATCAGTAAGGCTACCAGATCTACGACCAGCATCACATGCCCAAAGTATTCGTGAACTTTGCCAATGAATGATGATGCGGTCATGTCGTACAGCTTAATTGGGATAGGAGTAAGTGAGTAATTGAGTGAGTGAGTGAATGAGTGAGTGAGTTAGTGAGTCATGGGTGAGTCAATGATTCAGTGAATGAATGGGCGAATAAGGCTCTAACCACTCGAAATTGTTCCATCAACAAGGCAAATTGCCAAACGTAAACGACGATCTCAAGCTCAGACACGCGATCCTCGTTATATGCAAACATGATTGTGTAGGAGTAGATGGCCAGATAAAAAACGTAGAATATCTAAAATTATCAAAAATGTTGACATGAAAACGTGTGTGTATACTTTAGGTATTATATGTTTGTAGCTTGAAATCAGGACGAGCTTGAAATCGTTATGTACTAGTTTATGACGCGAATCTCAGCTAATTCAAATGGTGCACATGAAACTGACCATGTGATTGGTAAACTTAACTGCCGGCGCACAATAGAACTGACGAATCTTGAGATGCTTGGAGCGTTGAGCGCTAGCGATGAACACATTACCTAAAACGGTAGTTCATGAGCAAAATATTAATTCAAAATCTCAAAACTTAGGACCAAAAACATTTAACTAATTTTTCATGATGAAAGTTTGAACAAGGGTTAATTTTCAAACTAAATCCTACCTGCACTAGTTTTCCTCATTACGGGTGCACCGGTAGAAGCGAATGTAGTTTTCGGTTTTACCACGACTTCCAATGAGTTCTTTTTATTGGGTTCATCACATGCCGAGAGGTTCTGCAAATACTCAGCGTAACTAATGAACTAATGTTACAACAACAACAACAACAACAACGACATGTTCATGAACAACAACAACAACAACAACAACAACAACAATAACAACAACAACAACAACAACGATGACCTGTATCTGCATCCGTCGACGTGCCTGATCGGCTGTGGAGCCGAACTTGGCATAGAGACCGTCCTTTTTGGCCGGGATGTTGAGGTAAAGGATGGGTAATATAAAGGTGTTGCAGAAGACAAGCCGATAGATGCTGATGTCCATGTCTGATTTCCAGCGTCTGAAATGACAGCATAACTAAATTCGGCATAATCATTTTCGGCGTAGTAAAATTCGGCGTAACCAATTTTGGCAGAGTCCAGTGACTTCATTCGTACTTATGAGGCTGTTCTAAAGTACCCATGTTGGAACGCATGGATTGAATTTT
>OZ038445.1:19686852-19704352 GCA_964036265.1 Daptonema setosum
GAGTGAGTGAGTGGATTGTTTCCTAATTTTCTACTGGCTAATTAATTTTACATTATTCCGTTAACTGACTTGAAAAGACGTCTCCGAAAACGGGTTTACTTCACGACTACGCGGTTTGAATAGTTGCGATGTTTTAGTTTTAGGAGTATCTGTATTCTGTTCTGTTCTCTCTGTTCTTTCCGCGAAGTCTTGTTTTGCCATAGTTTGTGCCACTTCCTCCATGTTCTCTTCACTGGCCAGCATTTTATTGTAATGAGGTTTGAAGAAATTTAAAAAATCCCACGAACTCCTTCAACTTACAAATTAATAGCAAATTACTTTTCATTTATCAGCCAAAATTAAAAGTTCACATGGTGAAACTATGTGTTCATGAAACTACCTTGACATTTTTTCAAACAATGAACAATAAAACACAAAGACAGGATAGCAACAGTCAGTCACGTTGTGTCCTTTATTTGCCAAGTATCCTAATGGTCTATACATGGCTAATGTCAATACCATCAAAGAACTTAGGCAACTGTTTGTACATATTTGTGTATTTGTATTTGTAATATGTATTTGTCCATATTTTATTCATGTACATACATATTCATGTAAACACAGTAAAAATGCAATGTTGACTCGTTAAATGCTGTTTAACCATGGATATGCTAACTGTTTTTTCCTTTAAACTTCCATTATACATGTTTATTTATTCATCCCCGTTTTTTCTGTTCATTTATTATTTATATAAAGTATATATGTAGGTACTCATTTACTCAGTTATACATACAAGAGTTCATGCTGATGCTACTCATCTTCTGACTATGCTAATGTTTCAAAGGTGATTGACCAACCAGCTCCAGCCACGCCTCCACTCCATCCGCATCCGCTAGTAGTCTTTTTGAAGATGAATGCATTTTCGTTGCTGATTTCTGTTTCGACGACATTTTAGACGATAAATTGGCGGTCAAGTCATGATACGATTCGATTCCGTTCTGGTTGAAACTTCGAAGTGAAAGTAATTTGTATCTGGAAGAAATTTGAAAACTTGTCACCGTGGTACGAATATTCTTTGCAGAAGATGCAGCGGTAAAAGAATTTATGTTTATTTTTATGTAGTGTATAGCGCACAATATGCGAACTCCTATTTACCGAGTAAAGCAAGTCGGTATTTCAGTAAGCAAATATTTCATTCATCAGTATAAACGATGGTTCTTTAGAAATTTTACTTTGGATAAGAAATATTTTTGGGAAAAATTTTACGTTTAGAAATAAGAAGCCTGCTATGTTAGGGAAAATTGGGCGATAGTTTCGATACACCGTGCACAAACATGGGACTCTGACATGCAATTCTGGTAACAAAATAAAATCCAACTAGAAATAACAGAAATTACCAACATAAACAAATGATTACCTAAATTGGCTACTTGATTTTATGAAACGTTATCAGTATTTTATTCTTTTTTAATCATCAATTACATGCAGGAATTTTTTGGTTTTATTAAATAGCAGGTAAAACCACAAAATAATAAAATAGTGAGTCACGAAGAAAGATTTGGCGCACACGTGGAACATATTTGCAGTATAGTTGTTTTGTAGTTGCAGTATCTTATAGTTGCTTTTATGCCTTTGTTATTTCAGCCAATTAAATTTTCAAAAAATAAATGTAATCCACCATAGAATAATTATGATGTATTTAGTTGTAAAGTTGTTCGCAAAGTTTTCTATAATGTTTCAGATGTGCGCAAGGTAACCCCACAGACAACACAAAACAATAATGAATCAGTCATTCAATATTGTTTCAAGAATTATCAGAGAAAGTTGCACTATGCGTCGGAGAGCGTATGTTTTACGATATTTACGCTCGAGTAAGTGAATTGTGTTGTCATCCAGCTGCCAACTTGTGTGTATTGCAACCAGAAAACCTTAATAAAATAACCGAAAGCACGAGTAGTGGTGACACTTGTCAGGTATTTATTTTACTGCAGTTTCATCATTTTCAAACGAAGTTTTCAAGTCTTTCAAGACGTCCAGTATGAGAAAGCGTAACGAAAATCGAACATTGATAACACGTAATTATTAGTGATTAGACGATTCCAACGTTTTGCTTCAGAATAAACGAGACGATTGTCAACTTTGCAGTTTGCAATACACATTATGCGACAAAAATTGAATGTCAGAAAGTGTTAACAAATAGTGGACTTGGGTTTGGTACTGTGTTTCAGTTGTGGCCAGTGTTTGTGGGTCTGTACGCATCAGCTAGATAAACATTAGATGACACAAATATTATAGGCGTTTACCTGGCCACCACGTGCAGTTCATACAAAACTATATAACCTTGACTATCAGTTATTGGGAAACATGGTATGTTTTGTTTTGTTTTCAGCGCACATTTGCGTAGTTTCTTTCAACAATCGAACAGAAACATTTGCATTGGAAAACAGTAAACAGTTGTTCAGCTTCAGTGGCATGACATGGAAATACATGCATTGAACCACACGACCATTTCATGTATTTGGATTTGGATCGGGTTACGCTGCACATTGGAATCGAAGAATAAGGAGACGGAAAAGAAGTGCACAAAAATTCACAAACAAAAAAAAATATCAGTTACTGTTGTTTCATAACAGGAATAACAGATTTTTTGGAATATGTGATTGTATTCTTCAAAACAACAGTTGTTGCGGTACGAAAATACACGATGTGTCGTGAAAATTACACAAGTTATTCACGAACCAACTTCCCGGTTCAACGAATTTTGAATTAACATGGCAGAAGACAGGATTAAATCATCTTGTAAAAAATTGATTGGTGGAGAACAGGTGAATTCACTCATTTAAACACAGCATAACAAGAGTTTTGAGAAATGGTTCGATTGTTTAACGACATTATTTCGAATTAGTCAGCGTTAGGAAAGTTTACTAGTGATTTTGTGGAGGCGCCACAGTCGATCTTCATAAGAAATATGTAGACTGATGTACAATATTACGGGCTTGTCAATGTAGTGGCGAAAGGAACATATCTGTTAAAACCCATCGAACTTCTTCAGGAGATAATTGGAAATATTCATCGTGAAACGTTATAATTATGTTTTTACTAAAAATAAAAAAACATTTACTTAGTAATAATTTAATATGTGATGTTGATTACGGTTGCAGCAACATCGTGTGTGATCCGGCATGTCGCAGTGTTGCAAGCTGTTTCAAGTACATTATATAGTATTTACATTGTGCATGCAACATCCAAACAAACTGGTTTTTTGTTTGAGCAAAAAATGCTGCCCGTGATTTCGCACGGAAAGAACTCTGGCTTGCTGACTGGAGGACAAATAAATACTTCAGTTACACACCTGAAATTTTATTTGGGACAACAATATATTCACGATTTTGTTGAAGTAAAAGTTTTGGGCATAGCATCATAGCAGAAGTGGTCTGATATGGACAACAATTTCGTAATAAATTTGTTTACCTGTTGTTATCGTGACGAACTTGCAGTAGTGTTGGTTCCACTGAAACATCAGGTTCCATTACCTGGCTAATATAACCTTGTGCATGTGCCCTGGTACATTTGCAGTATGTTTGTAAACATGAACCGACATTTTATACTTGTTTCAGCCAATATACTTGTTTCACATTAAACGTCAAATCACATTTGATATACTAAGTTTGCATTTGATTATACTAAGTTTTGCAAACAACCATGAAAACGAGTGTGCGAATACTTTGTGGACAACTTTCTGAAGCAAGATCTTGTATTTTTCTCCTATATCCTCTCGGACCTCACGAATGCTTCAATCTTGTTTGAAAAAAATATAGAAGTTTTAAGTGATTTCCATCACAAAATATGCATGGTCTCGCTGGTTCACCCGGTTTACGCGCCTTCTTCATGAAAGCACCTTGAGTCATGTTAGGACTGTGTTGTTTGGTGGCCGCTGAAGATCTCGCCTTTGACGAATTTTTCTTTCCGCCATATGATGTTGCCGTTGCCGTGAAAACATCGGTGCGTGTATGATGCTGTGCGACGTTCGAATCAGGTTTCCTTCCGCCACTGGCATGCCCCTGACGGATGCCAGTATTCGTATTAGCGGATGAACGCGCCACTGGAATGTTACCAACTAGACGACCGACTCGCTCTTTGCGATCAACAATGTCACGTAACTTCTTGCACACCTCACCAATCTGCCAGGGAGCGTTGACCGAACGCTCAGCGTCCATTTGGTCAACCACACTACGCGGCAACTTTTCGAAAATCATTCGACTCAGTATCGCTCGGTTACCTGACACGTCCAGGTCTTCGCCGAGCGTGCGCAGCTGACGCATTATTTGGTCGAGTTTGTCAGCCAAATGACGCAGCTCAGTGACTTTCCCGCTTTGAACGCGCGGCAGGTCTCGCAGTTGATCGTACAACTTGTCCTTCACCACGCTCAAGTCACCAAACCGACTTTGCAGTATGTTCACTGCCTCCTGGTATGTGGAGTTGGCTGTGGTGAAGCCCAGCAAAGCGTCTGCTGCTTCACCCTTCAGTAGGGTCGTCAAATATTGGAATTTGATGATGTCCGGAATCGGCTGACTGTGCACAGCCGCACTGAAAAAATCCCACCACGATAGCCAGGTGAACGGATCACCGTCGTAGTTGGATAACGATAACCTCGGTAGGTTGATAGGCGTGTTCCATTGATGAAGTGGTGCTGCCGATTGTACAGACGCAGCTGAACCAGGAACGGACGCCATTGGCGTATTAGACGACGCTCCCACGGGCGCCGTTGGCGCATTTGCCGACGCCATAGGCGCTGTGTTGTTAGCACCTGTAGAATTCATAGCCAACCGAAGACGATCGTCAATTTCAGTTGCTCTTGTTTTTAATTCAGCCATCATGTCGGATGCTGAATTTATCAGGACTGAGATACCGGCATCTCCAGAAATGTGTGTCTGATACAATGCTTCCTCATCGTTGAGGGCATTACCGGTCAAGTTGGTCAATATTTGACCCCACTCACTGTCAATTTCAGTGACAGTCCCGACAGCCTGTTCAACTTTATGTAGTTGTTTGACTAACTCGTATCGAAAGTCCAGTAAAGAGTCCGTGTCGTCCGCTATTTGCGGATGAAGAACCACGGATGACAAAACCTGTGATAGCCTTGCCTTCGCCAAACCCAAGCGTCGACGCAGGTGGCCACTCATCGTAGTGTCGTTTGCTCAACAAGCAGCGGATGCCAAAAATGTCGCGACCCACAAAAACTCAAGTCGAATTGATACGAGTTAAAACATTTATTATAATTTGAATCTCAAGTTTCAATGGGTAAAAACCAGGATTGCACATCAAAATTAACAAAATGACAAGATTCGGGAGTTTGCACATAATGATGAATGTTTGATTAGTAGTAGATTCTTTGGATTGAATGAATGAATGTATTCAATGGCAGACAAGACAGCTGTAGTGTAAATGGGAACCAAGTTCACAGATCAAATTTGAAATCTTTGACGTGATGGAGTCTCACTCGTTTTCCATCTGTTACTAATTAAAGTACTGGATACATAGCAGAACGGCATGTTCAACAATTATTATGAATGCAATATTATAAGTTGAAAGTGGTAATATAGCACCATGAAAAGTTTATGATTGATTGATCATCATGGCGTAATTTCAAATTACATAAGTAATCTCAGACTAGAGCAAAAGTATATAGTAATAGTAGTTTGACAGCGAGATAAATATGACTCACTGACATATTGGGTAAATTTAACGCCAGAAAAACACGATACGTAAATCTGCATTAATAACGAACATGTAACACAAACAAAAGTAGGTGCTCACGTAAATAAAGGTGTAAAACTTAAGTAACAGTGTTGATATTCAGTAAAATAACTGTTCTATGTAATAGGCTGAAATCAGCAATTTATGTGATTGTTATTCTAAATATTGAAATATTAAAAACGATTTCAAATCATATGATACCGGTTATGTTTACATGAATCCCACGTATTTATAAAAGTTTATCTGATTTGTCCGGTATCATCCAGCGCAAAGCCAGCGAGGGGGGGAAGGGGGGCCGCACATCAGCAGCCGGGGGCGCACGTGTTTTGTCTACACAAAAGCACGCGCGCCCGCCGACAGCAGAATGCCGGCTCTCCCCCCCCTTCACCCCCTCTCTAGCTTAAGCGCATCATGGCGACACTCCCGGCGACTAATGATGGGGACGCGGGAACTTGATATCGGCCTCGCGTCGAAGACGGTCGAATTCCAATTGATCGATCGTTGGTTTGAGAATACCCATGTTCAGAATGCTGCCGGCAGTTTTCAATTTGCTGTGCAGGTTGATGCCGTGAGCCAGAGTCAGACCACGCCGGTCTAACTTCATATCGAGTGTCATGTAGCCGGTTGCCAGAATCACAAACTCAGCCGAGTGTCTCTGTGCCTTCTTTTGCATCGTCTGGATGTCCGCCACGAAAAGGTCAGCCAACGATGGATCGTTACTCGGCGGATGCAGACCCAGTACCACGCATGTTGGTTTGAACCGTTCCAGCACGCCGTCAGCATGTTCGAGGATGGCCTCAAGCGATTTATACTGCCGAACTCTGACATGCAGAGCCAGTGCCTGTATGGGTAAACGAGATGGAGACTTCGTGCGCACATACTGGTCACCCAATAGAAGCACCTCGACAGGTGGTCGTACTGAATGCTGTTCCTGCGGCGGAACTTCGACAGCCGGTGCCTCGTGGGATGGGTTCTGCGTCGTACCAGCATCCGCACATCGAGAGACAACTACGATCGGTTCGGTACTGTCCTCCTCGTAGTCGAGATCTTCATCTCGAACGTCGACGAAGTCCGACAGTACTTTGTCGGTTGATAACTGGGGAATCGCCTTTGGCGATGCGGTCGATTTTATGGCCGGCATCACCTTTGGATTCGCCTTTGGCGACTGCGACTTCCTTCCTGGCAACTTGATCGTTGCGTGCAGCTTCACATGTTGAACGATAGCTCGGTTGACGGTTGCTCCTCCAGCAGCCGCCTTAGGCGACAATCCGAGCTCCACGGTTGTTGCTATCGCCTTGGGCGAAGCCGAAAGAGATTTCGCCTGTTTTCTCTTAGCTGGTGGTTCAGCCAAAGGTCCCAAACGGCTCGCCAATTGTGTCTTCACCACAGAAATAACTTCATCTGGTAGGCCTTCCAACGATTTCAGAAGCCCATCAATTTGGGAAATGGTTGAAGCACATTTTTTCTTGATGTCTGCGATGCGGACCGCAAGCACAGAATTGCCATTCTCCACGGCCGATACTATTAGCTCGTCCATTGTCAGACTTGACTCAACTGTAAAGTGGGCACAACGATGATGATAAACGCTATGAGAAACAAATGATGTAGGAGGATAACGCAAGTATGATGAGGAGATGAGGAGAAGATGAGCACATAGAACGAAGGATACGGATGATATGATAGCAGGTTGCACGTATGATAATGATAAATGATGAGCACAGGTTGATAAGTTTATGTAGCATTATAATTATCCGATAACCGAAATAGTTAACGTTAAATTTTCATTTGTTCAATCACGTTTGATACATTTGCACAACGGCGAACACCAGCACGTTATCGCCATTATCACAACCACAATTGTACCAGCGCAGATGGCGATCACATATATTTTATGCATCGACAAAAAATCGAAAAATTGAAACGAATCAAACTGGTACGGCACACTTCGGCTTGAGATGTGATTGGTGACCTCACCGAGCAGCTCCTTTTGCACGTAATGAAGCGTTCCCTCTAAGACGACTTTCGAAGTACCACCGCTGCAGACCACGACGCACGTCTCCTTGATGAAAGCCTTGTTGAAGTGGATTCGAGCTGAGCCCGTGACGCCGTCCGGTGAACACCGTGCACTTAGCTGTACGAAACCGCAATCCACGTGAGCCAGCGTATTTCCGCGATCACTGCGACACGTGTACGAAACCAATGCACCTGTAAGACAGCTGTAACACCCTACCATGCTGTGCACACGTAACTTGCAAACATTTTGCTCTGCTACCGTTGCCAGCACCAGTCCTTCAACTTCGATTTGTAGCTGAAAGTTCATGAACGTCGACGGAAACTTTGCTGAGGCGACGCTCCCCTCCCCCGGCACAAGAGTAACACCGACAGCTTCCAACGGCAACACGCGATTTTTATCTGCCAATATTTTCTCCACTGACACGTCTGTGCATGTACACGCAGCTCGGCCACCACTTGGATGGCACTCACAACTATCTCGTTGCAAGTTGCAGTCAAACGACGATGCCTTCTCGTAGGAACTACATTGCAGTTGTCCGATTAACCCAGCCTGTGGTTGACCATCGTCACTGGCCTTCACTATACCTGTTCTCATGCCATCAGTAACGAAGCTTGTACCCAATATGGGTGCTGGTGGTATAAACGCAGTAGTCACGGTTATCCTCACGTTTTTCCATTTCACCGGTATGTTAGGACGAAGTCGCAATGTTTGCGGCTTATTTTCGTCATTAAGCGTGTTCAATGTGACATTCACGTGCACATCGAATACCCATGATGGACAATCATACACCTCGAAAACAGTGTTCGTTGTTGGAACTGCATATTGTCGATAGAACAGGCACGACGGCACGCAGAATAGGCAACCATTACCCCAGCATCCTGCGGAGTCTGCGCAGTAAGTGAACCCAGGTCGAGTTGACGCCTCGCCATGCAACTCATCAATAATCGTGTCTTTCTTGACTTCAGAACACGTGTTGGCCGTACAGCTCCCGGCATTGTAACAACGCCGGACACCCAGTGTTTTCATATTGAAAGAACGAGTGAAATATGCACTACGTTTGAGGCACTGCAGTGACACATTTAAAGTCGACAACTTTATTGTGCCCAATGGTTGGTTCGTATTAGTTTGAATCAACATGCACGCTTCCTGTCCCTCAGGCATCAATGTGAGTTGAGTCGTTTCAGTGACTTTACACTCCGTGATTCCATTTACGGACGTACACGTTTTCTGACTAGCTACTAGCGTTGTCACTTCGGAACAGGTTTGAATACTGGTTGTCTGTAGGAGTACGATGAGAGTCAGTAGAGTCTTGGTAGCGACCGACGAAGGAAGGTTTCGACGGAACAAAATCCTGTTGTATTGATTGGCTTGTTGACCCGAAACAGAAGTATCCACGCTGACCTCGGCCAACTCTACCTCTTCTTCATTGGTGTTGTAAATCGGAAGATACAAATGACCATATTTGGTGCGGCGGCAACGTCGGTACAAAGCACTGACCAGCACACGGATGCAGGTCCAGCTCACTCGAACCATGCCCTTCATAACGAGACACGTTATGCAACTTGTGAAGGTGCCGACATAAACGAGCAGGAATACGGCCAGCAAAAATTTGCGAGGGGCACATTGCCAATTCGCAAACATCATGTAACACCATGAGCACGGTATTTGCTCACAAAATGGTGCAGATGGACAAGTCAAACCAGCGTTATAAACCACCAATCCGTTCTTCCATACTTTCACTGTAACACCATAATCGTGCACGACCAATTCTGGACTGAGCATAACAGTGATAGGAGAAGTTGGAAACGCCATTGTATAACATACCGGTATGCTGCATACTTCCACGCTCGAAGCCTCGGGAGCTGTATGTATTGACACTCCTCCTTGTACGCACTCGACCTCGCAATCCAAGCAAGCAGTAGCACGATCGGCTACCTCTTTGCCCAGATACACTGTAAACTTCTGATGTCCCCATTGTTTCACAGGTACCTTGATCAACTGTTCGGTTACAAAGTAGGCTATTTCAAGCTTTTCATATAGACAAAGTTGTTGCCCTGACGCCAAACAATTGTGACGTTTGCAGTACTCCGGTGTTCCAGTTTTAGTGCCTTCACCAATGCACTTGTATTCATCACTGAGTGCTTCTTCTAGTACGATATGCAGGAGCTCGACACGGACGAGTTTGTCGTTAAGTAGTTTGATCACAGGAATAGTCACGGATGAAGGGGTGTCACTACATCGTTCATCGGCTTCGAACGAACAGACACTAGGTTCCGCACGTACCAGTGCGTCATGTTGCTCATCCGAATATTTGTATCGGTGTATGCCGTTGTTGTATACGCAACCATCTGCCCATGCTTCGCACTGACACGGCGTTGAACATGTGCCATTTTCGTAGAGATGCTCACCACGTGTACACTGAACTCGATACCAGCAGAGGTGTCCATGCAGTCGACGGTGAACAATATATCCAACTCGCATGCACGATTCTGCAAACACAATGTTGTCCGTAGGTTGTTGCGGACACTCGCCCAGCTCCGTTGTTGCGGTAACAGACACCAGGCCACACAGCATGAGTGCGAACACGCACGACAAACTCAGGGCGCTGACAGATTTAGCAGTCTTGGCCGCCAGACGTTTGCTCCGTCGCAAACCGCTTGCCTGTTGCTCTGTATCCATGTCCTTTGTTGTCGCAGTTAACTTTGCGTCTGCCAAGTCTTCGTCTGACTTGGCTGCTATTTGCTCATCTTGGTCGTCACAGGTTTCGAGTGGATATAGTCGTCCGATTGGGCGTTGAATAGTACGCTTGTTGCTTGTCACGAGCTCCGCAGCCCTGACAACATCGTCAGTACCCTTTAGTAGTTTGGTGATACGTCCCATGCGCCACACTCCCCTGGGTAACTCGTCGTGAATGATGACAACGTCACCCACACAAGCTGGCTTGTTCACCAAACCTTTGCCCTGCTTGTGCGCTTGTACGGGTCGTTCACGCAGGCTGAGCAAGTAATTGTGCTGCCAGTTCGACCACATGTTGTCGAGCACCAGTTGATCTTGTTTCCACTGCGCGGCAAGTTTGTCTGGACTGCTGATTTTTGTGACATAGTTTGGATCTTCCTCCTCGTCACTACACAGAACTGGCACGCCAATGTGTTTAGCTGGTGCTACAAAATCACACGGTCTCAAGGCATCCCACGCTTGTTCATCTGAGAACACGTAGGATATCGGACGACCGTTGACCACGGCGGCTGTTTCATGAAGGACGGTCACGAACTCATCCACTTTGAGCAGACGGCGCCCGATGCCCGCTTTTAGCGAGTTCTTCACCAGCCCGATACAGCGCTCGTAATGGCCGCCACTCCAGGGTGAAAGTGGGGTGATGAAGTGCCAACGAATCTTTTCGTGTGCACAGTAGTCCAACACGTCCGGCATCTGGCCTTCAGTGGACCACACTTCATCTACGGTTTTCTTCGTCAGAACAAACTGTGAGGCGTTGTCACACCATATATGCGACATTCTGCCCCGAATCGCGATAAACCTCCGCAGCACATTCAGGAACGCTTTAGCGCTCAGATCCCATGCAACCTCTAGATGCACGGCTCTTGTCGCCAGGCATGAGAACATGCAGACCCAGACTTTCATCCTTTTGTTCTCTCCACTTTCGTCATTCCGACCAATTGACAACGGTCCCAGATAATCGATGCCGACCGAATCGAACGTTGTTGACTTCGACACACGCTGGGCGGGTAGTGGTGGCATCTCGCGCATTTTGTACGGACCACCTTTCATTCGTCTGCAAACTCTGCAGGCATTTATGACTGATTTGACAGCAATACGCCCGCTAGGCACCCAGTACCGCAGTCGGAGATCAGCCAGAGTTTGTTGAATGCCAGCGTGATTGCACTTCTCGTGAACAGCCTGAATCACCAAATTGGTGTATGGGTCTCCTTTGGGAAGCAACACCGGGCACTTAGAACCGAACGAAAGTTCAGCATTCTGTAATCGACCTTCACTTCGCAGCAGACCACGATCATCAATGACCAGGCCCAGCTGATTTACCATGGAGTTCTGCACACCTTCAGTGATTGACTGAAACAGCTCAGGGAACGCAAAACGTTGCGTTTGCCTATCCAAGAGCACTTGTGCAATCTCCACCTCTTTTGCCACTTTCACATCAGATGGCTCACGGAAATCTCGCAGTATGTCGATCCTTGCTCGTTTCTCATCAGTGAGTTTGTGCCACAGTCGTTTCTTCAGGTAACGCATCACGTATATACCCACGTTAATAATGCGCTTGTGAGAAGACACCCGAGTAGCGTCGAACAGAGGTTGATGTTTTTCGTCCACATTTGCACTCAATACTATTGTACTGTCGGCTTCTCGCTTCTTTTCAGCTGAACGTTTCGCTGTTTCGTGCAACACCTGCTCATCGATCACTGGCAAGTTGCCGACTTCCCATTCTGCCTCTGGCTTCTCCAGGAAGGCCGGGCCTGACCACCATGGGTGAGTACAGTCACGCATAGTTTCCACCGTGAGAAACCTAGTCGCAAAATCTGCCGGATTTGCAGTCGTTTTGATGTAGTGGAAAGTTGCGTCCACTTGTCGAATCTCCTCAACACGATTCTGCACAAATTTCGGCAGGGTCTTAGTTGATCGTAACCAGTTGAGAGCGATCTCTGAGTCAGACCAAATGTGAACACCGTTGCAGGTTCCCGGAATGTCAATGCAATTGACATGATTCACCAGGCGAGCTCCGATTAGCATCGCCAGTAACTCCAAACGTGGGATCGTTGGACGGTCCTTAACTGGTGCCAGTCGATTGCGTGATGTCAGAAGGTGACATGTTGCGGTGCCGTTGTTGATGACACGAATGTACACCGCCGCTGCGTACGCATCGCCGCTAGCATCCACAAAGCAGTGGAGCTCATATTGACCGTTTGGTTGGATAGGTATGGATCTGTCCAACTCGATGGTGTCGATAGCGAGCAGCTCCTGCAGAACTGACTCCCAACGTATTGCCTCCTTAGTTGTGAGTATCTCATCCCAACCACTTTTTTCGAAAAACAGTTGCTGCATGGCCAACTTGGCAGGTAGAACCACCGGAGTAAGCACTCCCAGAATGTCATAGATTGACGCGGTTGTACCAGCAGCGATTCGTTTTGAGTAGCAGCCGTTTAACTCTGCTTTCGGCTTACGGAACCCGATCTTATCAGTCTTCGTATTCCACGGCAGACCGAGGACTCGAACCGTTTCAGTGTTACCATCACCCTCGGGTAACATGTCATTGAAACCTGGACAGTTTGATGCATACTGTCGTAGGTTCATGTTGAACCGCTTGAACGTCTCTTTGGAGTAGGTGTAGAACTCAAACACCTCCTTTTCCGTGTTGAACCCCATAACGATGTTATCAACGTAGATGTTCGTGGCAATACGTGAAGCCAGTGGGTCTTGCTGCAGCTGTAGCAAGTACTTGATGGTTGACTCCAGGAGGAATGGACTGGCTTTCGCACCGAAAGGGACCCGAGTAAACCGCATTTCTCGCAGGTTTCCTTCCACAACCTCAGGAGTGTCTGGATTGATATACCAGAAAAACCGTGTGACGTCACGACTGCTCTCCTTCAATTCCATCTCCAGGAAAGCACGTTGCACGTCGGCAATGACTGCATACTTTTGCAGACGAAATGACACCAACATACGATTGATGTCAGGAGGATTGACGCAACCCTTGTACATTATATCATTGAGAGACAACTGTCCGCGTGTGTGAGCCGATGCATCGAAAACAGGGCACACCTTTGACGTGATGACTGGTCGATGCGGAAGATAATGCACCTGTCCATCAGGCTCCTCCGGCGCATTTTCGATTATGCCCAACGACTCCTGTTCTTCAAAGACAGCACGATATCGGTCTAGCAACACGCGATCGGCAGCCAGTTGCCTTGCCAAAGGATGAAAGCGCCCAAACGCCACACCTTTATTCGTCGGTAGTTCACTGACGTTCGATTTGAATGGCCAACATACACGAACCCGGTTGTTGTGTATTTCCACCGTTTCCTCAAACATTTTCTGAGCAACGGTGTCATCCTCGTCAGCCACTGTATCAGTTATTCCGATGTGCTCCAAGTCCCAGAAACGTTCCAAGTTTCCGCTTGTATGTGTATGAGCAGCCATCAGAATGTCATTGGTGTCCTCTTCAATGACGTCTCCGACACTCATCATGAACACGCTGGACTCAGTTGGTCCTTCGACGGCGTTTGCTTTGCCGCCAAACATGTACCCGAGTCGACTCGAGACCGGATGGTAGCACCAGTTGACCACCATCGACTATATCGTAGTGATAATCGATGCCTACGTGTATTTCAGGCACACGAGTCAGCATTTCGAATGGGACTGATTCAGCCAGCATGTCGTGTCCTACATTGTTAACCAGAAACTTTAGGTCCTCCTGAGTGAGAACTGGCCGTCTTTTGGCGCCACCCAGAACAAACGGTGCCACTGAATGGCAGTCTATGTCCATGCTCGAACCATCCTTCAGCAGCAGGGACATTGTAACGAGCTCAGTGTTGAGCTTCTTGGGTCTTCGTGAAGCGAAAGTGCACACATCAATGCTTTCCGGTTGAGATGACAGACCTAGACGATGTGCCAGCTCCTTGGTACAAAATGAAACATCTGCACCATCGTCGAATGTCAACTTCGCACGTGTGCGTTTCTTTGGATTTTCCGGATTGAAAACCATCACATCAGCTGTCAAGACACACGCAGCTCGGCGTTTCACTACCGGAGTAATAACTTTGGCAACATTCTGTGCCTGCACCACATTGTGCGACACATTTGAAGGTGGTACGACGACCTCAACATTAACCATCGAACTCTGGTTTGCGGCGAACGAGCTAGACGGACACAGGCTCCGAGCATGTCCATGTTGATGACATTTGGGGCACTCACGCGAGATTCTGCACTCATTTGCGGAATGTCCAGTCCTCGAACATCTATAACACAGCATTTTTGTGTTAAACACCTTTTTTCGATCCTGTATTGAAACTACTTTCGTACAGCAGTCGTCCCAGTGATTTCCATCACAAAATATGCATGGTCTCGCTGGTTCACCCGGTTTACGCGCCTTCTTCATGAAAGCACCTTGAGTCATGTTAGGACTGTGTTGTTTGGTGGCCGCTGAAGATCTCGCCTTTGACGAATTTTTCTTTCCGCCATATGATGTTGCCGTTGCCGTGAAAACATCGGTGCGTGTATGATGCTGTGCGACGTTCGAATCAGGTTTCCTTCCGCCACTGGCATGCCCCTGACGGATGCCAGTATTCGTATTAGCGGATGAACGCGCCACTGGAATGTTACCAACTAGACGACCGACTCGCTCTTTGCGATCAACAATGTCACGTAACTTCTTGCACACCTCACCAATCTGCCAGGGAGCGTTGACCGAACGCTCAGCGTCCATTTGGTCAACCACACTACGCGGCAACTTTTCGAAAATCATTCGACTCAGTATCGCTCGGTTACCTGACACGTCCAGGTCTTCGCCGAGCGTGCGCAGCTGACGCATTATTTGGTCGAGTTTGTCAGCCAAATGACGCAGCTAAGTGACTTTCCCGCTTTGAACGCGCGGCAGGTCTCGCAGTTGATCGTACAACTTGTCCTTCACCACGCTCAAGTCACCAAACCGACTTTGCAGTATGTTCACTGCCTCCTGGTATGTGGAGTTGGCTGTGGTGAAGCCCAGCAAAGCGTCTGCTGCTTCACCCTTCAGTAGGGTCGTCAAATATTGGAATTTGATGATGTCCGGAATCGGCTGACTGTGCACAGCCGCACTGAAAAAATCCCACCACGATAGCCAGGTGAACGGATCACCGTCGTAGTTGGATAACGATAACCTCGGTAGGTTGATAGGCGTGTTCCATTGATGAAGTGGTGCTGCCGATTGTACAGACGCAGCTGAACCAGGAACGGACGCCATTGGCGTATTAGACGACGCTCCCACGGGCGCCGTTGGCGCATTTGCCGACGCCATAGGCGCTGTGTTGTTAGCACCTGTAGAATTCATAGCCAACCGAAGACGATCGTCAATTTCAGTTGCTCTTGTTTTTAATTCAGCCATCATGTCGGATGCTGAATTTATCAGGACTGAGATACCGGCATCTCCAGAAATGTGTGTCTGATACAATGCTTCCTCATCGTTGAGGGCATTACCGGTCAAGTTGGTCAATATTTGACCCCACTCACTGTCAATTTCAGTGACAGTCCCGACAGCCTGTTCAACTTTATGTAGTTGTTTGACTAACTCGTATCGAAAGTCCAGTAAAGAGTCCGTGTCGTCCGCTATTTGCGGATGAAGAACCACGGATGACAAAACCTGTGATAGCCTTGCCTTCGCCAAACCCAAGCGTCGACGCAGGTGGCCACTCATCGTAGTGTCGTTTGCTCAACAAGCAGCGGATGCCAAAAATGTCGCGACCCACAAAAACTCAAGTCGAATTGATACGAGTTAAAACATTTATTATAATTTGAATCTCAAGTTTCAATGGGTAAAAACCAGGATTGCACATCAAAATTAACAAAATGACAAGATTCGGGAGTTTGCACATAATGATGAATGTTTGATTAGTAGTAGATTCTTTGGATTGAATGAATGAATGTATTCAATGGCAGACAAGACAGCTGTAGTGTAAATGGGAACCAAGTTCACAGATCAAATTTGAAATCTTTGACGTGATGGAGTCTCACTCGTTTTCCATCTGTTACTAATTAAAGTACTGGATACATAGCAGAACGGCATGTTCAACAATTATTATGAATGCAATATTATAAGTTGAAAGTGGTAATATAGCACCATGAAAAGTTTATGATTGATTGATCATCATGGCGTAATTTCAAATTACATAAGTAATCTCAGACTAGAGCAAAAGTATATAGTAATAGTAGTTTGACAGCGAGATAAATATGACTCACTGACATATTGGGTAAATTTAACGCCAGAAAAACACGATACGTAAATCTGCATTAATAACGAACATGTAACACAAACAAAAGTAGGTGCTCACGTAAATAAAGGTGTAAAACTTAAGTAACAGTGTTGATATTCAGTAAAATAACTGTTCTATGTAATAGGCTGAAATCAGCAATTTATGTGATTGTTATTCTAAATATTGAAATATTAAAAACGATTTCAAATCATATGATACCGGTTATGTTTACATGAATCCCACGTATTTATAAAAGTTTATCTGATTTGTCCGGTATCATCCAGCGCAAAGCCAGCGAGGGGGGGAAGGGGGGCCGCACATCAGCAGCCGGGGGCGCACGTGTTTTGTCTACACAAAAGCACGCGCGCCCGCCGACAGCAGAATGCCGGCTCTCCCCCCCTTCACCCCCTCTCTAGCTTAAGCGCATCATGGCGACACATAGCATCATAGCAGAAGTGGTCTGATATGGACAACAATTTCGTAATAAATTTGTTTACCTGTTGTTATCGTGACGAACTTGCAGTAGTGTTGGTGTTGGTTCCACTGAAACGTCAGGTTCCATTACCTGGCTAATATAACCTTGTGCATGTGCCCTGGTACATTTGCAGTATGTTTGTAAACATGAACCGACATTTTATACTTGTTTCAGCCAATATACTTGTTTCACATTAAACGTCAAATCACATTTGATATACTAAGTTTGCATTTGATTATACTAAGTTTTGCAAACAACCATGAAAACGAGTGTGCGAATACTTTGTGGACAACTTTCTGA
>OZ038445.1:19709352-19724352 GCA_964036265.1 Daptonema setosum
AATTGCCAACCTCAAATGATAGCACATGTTTGGCCGACAGTCGGTAAAGTCCAACTGTGGCACACAGCCGAACTGTTGGTTGGATGCGGTCACATCGCTGAGTGACAGTGCACGACGGAATCGAATATCTTCAAATTTGTGGAAAATTTAGTTAATCCACTCTCTGACTAAGCCATTCAGTCAGTCAGTCAGTCAGTCAGTCAGTCAGTCAGTCAGTCAGTCAGTCAGTCAGTCAGTCAGTCAGTCAGTCAGTCAGTCAGTCAGTCAGTCAGTCAGTCAGTCAGTCAGTCAGTAAGTCAGTCAGTCACATAGGCAGTCAAGCAAAAGTTAATTCAACAAACTTCAAATTTATGATAATAGTTAACGAATACCCTGAAGTACCAACCTTCCCTGGCAACGACCAGTCGCTCGACACTCGTCAACGCCGCTGATTCATTGGCAAACTGGGCCGCGATCTGTTCACATCGGAGCTGTGGATTTGTAGGCGTCTGTTGTTGTTGTTGCTGTTGTCCAATGTTGCTGTTGTTGTTGTTGTTGCTGTTGTTGATGTTGTTGTTGTTGTTTGCTTGGGCATTTGGTTGACTAGGACCTTGCTGGCCGGGCGCTGGACGGGCCGCACCTGTGGCATTTGGCTGGGTACCTTGAGGGGTTAAATGTTTGGTTGGACACATAAGCGGTGGCACATGCAGGACAGACTGACAGATATGGCACCCAGTTAGATTAGCTGACAGACAGGTAACCCGGCGCAAACATTGACAGATTGATCGATTGACTGACTGACTGACTGATTGACTGAATGACTGACTGACTGACTGGCTGACTGACTTATTTACTTACTTGCTCACTTTCTTACTGACTGACTGACTGATCACTGTGTCATTTTCTATGAAGAGGAACATTTTATTGATTCACAAGCTGTAGAACTACAGTATGAAACAGACAAGACAGATAATCATCAGGTATTGTTAACCGTAAACCACAGATATCAAACGAAAAACCATAGGCACACTTGTCAATTTAAGTTATAATAGATTCATGCATGAAATATCAACTCCATACAAGCAAATAGATAAATATCCTGTTATTGTAAGGTTATGTAGGTTACCATAAACACTGAAACTTGCCACTGAAATATAAAAAAGTACATGAACTCAAAACCCCGAAAGAAAAATAAACACACACACAGACTGACATTGAACGCTGAAAACTTTTCAAGATTAGTGATATCCATACAAAACTCAGTAAGTCTAGCATGATTCACAGTTTTTCATCTTAAATTTTCTTCGATGTTTGCATGCACAATAGTGAAAAAGCTGTTTTTTTACAAAAATAGATGCATGCAAGATTTCTGAGTTGATTTCTACTGATTTTTGACATGCATAACAGACTAAAGCATCTAATGTACCTAAGTTACTAAGCTAATGAAACGTATAGTTTAAAAAGGCACTGACTACCATTTTACTACACATGTAAGTTATCTAATTTTTTAACTACTAGAAGTAAATCTGAACAAAAGTGTGTGTACCATCGTTACATGTGCCACAAGCCAGTTGGCAATGTCCGGGCATCCATATCGTGTTTGACTCGCACTCGCCTATACTCGCCCAGAACTGGCACCACTCGTGCTGGTCACAACATCCCGATGCCGTACATTCAAAGTTGGCCGTGATCGGCTCCGGGAAATCTTGCTGTTGTAGAGGTGATGACTGAGAGCGTACTGCAAATGTTTGTCATAACATGAGTGAGTTGCAAATGTAAGTTTTTGGAGTAGTGATGACAAACCGAGCAATTGACTGATTCACGTTTCTAACTGACTGACTGACTGGCTAGTAGACTGGTGATAGACTGGCTGACTGATAGACTGACTGACCGATGTAATGGTTGTACTGAGAGACCGACTGTTAGACTGACTGACTGATAGACCGATTGACTAACAGACTGATTGACTGTGAGACTGACTGACCAATAGACTGACTGACTCATTGTATATGTAGACTATCGATCACTCACCAACACCAACCAACCATGAACGGATAAAACAATAAGTGCAAATATGGAGGAACGCATCAAGCTGAGTATCGGCTGCTTCATATGGTCAGTTCGCCAGAAATCATGTGTCCAAAGGTTGATGCGCATCTCAGGGGGGCATGTGAATGCCTCAAAGTTCAATTGATTGATGTGGCTGATGCACCCACGATTAGACGGTGCAACTCGAGATGTTGTTGCAAGTTATTGTTTTACATTCGATTATAATCAGTTGATTATCAAATTTATGTCTTATTGATTCGAAGCGTTGATAGGAGACGGAGAAGTGTTACAAGTTGCAGGTTGATTCGGGTTGGTCTAGCGATAAGCAGTTGTATTTGAAAAGTCGTACTGCAAAATGAACGAATACGATAAAACAACATGTTGATGATAAGGTTAAATTATGTAAATTACGTTAAGTTTATAAATAAAGCAGAAACAACAACTTCTTGAGTGAAATAATACAGATGAGACATACGCAATGATAGTTATCGCAGTTGAAATGAGACAGTGTTTTTTTATTTTTTTATACAAACAACATTGGATTACGGTAAGTGAGTACATGACCACCCGACTCGCATGCACATTATTCAACTTATTCATTACATGTTCTGTTCACACAAACTCATCATGCTCACAAGTTTTTGTGTGACAGTTTCCGCAAGTTAATAGCGCCCGGGGCATGTTGCGGTTACGCAATGCATGATATAGACGATGATGGTAAGCAGCTGTTGCAATCATCCAATCATTACCAATAACCGTATGTTGTTGCACATCGTTTCGCGTCGCAATCAAATAGAGAAATAACTATGATCCAATCACAAATATCTACATACCACAAAAGTTGAACACACCCAAGTGCAGTTCATGCAAATTTTAACATTGAGTCACAATGTTGCTTATCCCGAAACAGGTCTTCGGTTGTGATCAAAGAACTAATTAAAAATACTTGCAACTGTTAAACTTGACGCAGTCTCTGCAACAGTGCGGGCGTTTGATTAAAAGCAAACAGTGAATAAAATTGCTGTTAATGAGTTAAGACCCTAGCATGACGTGTGTTATGGTGACTCTGTACGAAGATTAAGTTATAATTGACTTACCGAATGACCTATGTTTGTAATGACGGATTGACTAACTGACTGGCTGACTGAATGACCGACTGATTGACTGACTGACAGACCGACTGACTGACTGACTGACTGAGTGGTTGACTGAAAGACGGACTGATCAACTGACTGACTGAATGACTGGCTGACTGAGTAACCGACTGATTGACTGACTGACTGAGGACTGAGTCTCAAACTTGGGTTACGTGATTTTATAAAAGTTATTACACAGCGACATTCGTTCATGATGATTATCATCATTATGACCGATGACTATAGCGTGACTGCCTGACTGAGAATCAAACTGGCCGACAACTTTTTTAATCATTTGCTGACTCGTGATATATAGATTAAAACGTGTGAGTTAGTCATGAATGGCTTTTCCAGAACCGTTTCTGTGATCAATTCAGAGTTATTTAGTGAGTAATAAACGGTAAACAACAAAGATAAATGCATGACCAAAAATATAAAAGAAGGAACTTCAGTGTTAGCTAGTTCTACTCACTATGTCAAATAGTTGTCGATACTATCTGATGTATAAAAAATGGTTGGAAAACACGAGCGATCAGAAATCATGGAAGCTAACACAGTTTTTTGGTTTTTGCGTGAACAGAACACAATGAATATTAAATAATGGTATTCAATGGGATAGTTGTTTTGGAATATTTGCACATTAAATAAGGGAGGTAGTATAATGAAACCGCATAATAAAACACTGTATGCAAAACAGTATCATGGAGTGAACTGCATTTTTATTGCACGAAGTTATAGGTTATCTTGATTTGGTTGAATGTTTTCCTAGGTAACGTACATAAGAAGTTAATACGGATGGTATTGATGATAAACGGTGCAGGCATTTAAAGACGTCCAACAGTCTTGTCAAACTAGCTTGAACGGTAAACGGTGAAGTTGGGAAACAATAAATTGTATAAAAACCGTAACAACAGACAAATTTGGTCCAACTCTAAATCAATGTCGATATAATTGTAGGTTCCAAACAAAATTACTGTTTTCATTAAAAATAAAGTTTGAGGGGGAGAGGATTTTATAAATGAGCATGCCAGACAGACGGACACCCCAGACTAAATTTAATTTGAAAGAACGATACAAAAATGTGAGTTTGTTGCTCTTGTCACAAAGGATTATTGTAAAATGACACTGATTAATCAGTGTTGTTCATCGGTAGGGTGCTTCCGGGTGAGAGCAAGACGGTTGCGACAACCTGATTCATTATTTACGGTAAAGAAGAAAGAATAAGTGAAAGTAGCATGAAATGGAAATTGGTTGAAACTGGGCTAGGAATAAATTAGTTGTTTATTCAGTTATTTCGAGAACCTGATTTCTATGATAGGTTTGAGTGAAGGCGGCAACAACCCATTCAAATAACACATGCACATTGAAAAGATTTTAATTTAAAAAAATCCGTTAGACTGTAAAATATTGGTTTGCCTACTTTCCATTTTTTCTACTTTCCATTCATGTAACTCTATCCCTGGATTAAAAAAACTGCTTGTCAAATTATAGGTCAGATGATTAGAAAACTGACACTACCCGAGTTAATACGATTTGTTATCTGAATGGTAATTTCAAATCGATTATCTGTTTCGTATTTATGTACGTCTGTGAGCTCATTCACTCGTAAAACTATAACGATTTGGGTTTTCCTCATTTGGCGAAATCGAGGACCTCATTTTCATTAAGAAACTTTTTAAAGTAAGATGGGATTCAAAACTCTCAGATAAAAGGTTATCCTTCCCAGCTTCCAGACAAACCGTAGATGAACTGGAAATACAATAACTCTTATTGATTCTGCAACGGTAAAAGTATATTAAACACAAAAGTAGATGAAAAGTAAACAGAATCATACAAGAATACATTTAGACAGTCAGAGGAGTCACGAATGGACTCAAGACAACTGCCATTTGAACGGTTTGGCCAATAAAATCAGGCCGGCGTGGCAGTTTATGAACCGTATCAATAAAATCTGAACTGGAAATCCAAACTTGCAAAAATAGATGACGCTAAAATACTTGTTGTGCAATGATTAAATCAAGTCAAACGTTAATACTCGATGGTTACTTTTCGATAAAATCGACCGGAATCACAGTGATCGACATTAATCACAAACACTAGCGGACGAAAAGTGGTGGGGAAACAGGAGTTCTTCTTTTTGGCGTTTTCAAAAACGTTGAATTCATACCGCATGGCTTGAAAACTGCAAATTTCTTCTATTTGACAAAATTGCCTTCCCTTTGGAGTATTAGCTATGTAGTCCGCCAGTGATCACAAATGTTGTTGGTACGTCATGTGCTTATGCCTGTTAACTCACTGTCACTCTCAACCAAACCCTTCATCACTCATTCTGTGACGTACCAGTCGCTCGTTCACAGAAGTTAGTCTGTCAGTTTTTTAGTCACTTATAGTTAATCTGTCACTATAAGATTCATTATACTACATAAATGGTAAGATCTCTGTTAACCAGAAAAAATGGTCAATCGAAATCCTGTGCCTGTAACCGTGTCCAATATGTCAATGAGGTTTCAATGAAGTACCAAATCATTCATACCATCAGTCAGTAATTTATTCAGCCATTCAGTGGGTTAATAACTCAGTTAGCAAGTTTGTTACTCAGTCACTTAGTAAAATAGCTTAGTCAAACAGTAAAACAAGTCACTCATAAACCAACAATCAGTTAGCAGGCGGCAATAAAAACCAGTGTAAATTACATTCCTTCGATGAGCGAAATGTAATCAATACGCGACAGTTTACGTTCTTTTGATCGTTTATTGCAGGTTGGTGTTAGTCAGTTAGCCAGTCATTTAGCAATTCACCTTTAAAAACTAGCTACTTTCTAGTTTTTAGTAAGAATGCGCGCTGAAATCGGCAATAACTTCATCATAGACCTGAGTAATGTGAGGTAATTAGCCGTGATTAGCGAGGTAACCGTTCACAGTACAGTTAGGCATGATCAGGTTATATGGTACAGTGATGATGCGTTATGTAATGTTGAATTCGGTACAACCTGGTGATTGAATTTAGGACCTCACCGCCCCCAGATCTTGCCAGTCAACCAGCAGGCACACTGCATCGTTCAACCTTTGGAAGGCAATGCTATACACACTTATGTACGAGGGAATGAGAAGGCTTCTACGATTCAAGCTGTCTCCAACCTTCCCGTAATAACCATAACTAACCTAGATATGTAAATTTTAATCAAGGCTCAAATGACTGTTGTGAATTCCAAACGCTTCATATGATTTGAACACCGAATTTTCGTTAAGAACAACGCTTATTCTATTCATATAAATATAGTTTCGCGTTCACTCTGATATGAATGCACATTACGTACATGGAAAAATCAACTCTGTAAAAAAGCAATAATTGGCAAGTATTCGAGAAAGTCAAAAGTCAATACTTACATACACAAAATATTGTAATTTCCGTTAAAAGGCACAGGCAATGCGAAAACTCAAAAGTTCGGCAAACTGACACTGTTTTAATGAGCTCATTGATCGTCTACAACATTGGGTGACAAAACCAGTAAACTAATGCAAAACATCGATTTAGATCATGTTAAGCTATTGAAAGAAATAGTGATCAATGAAAAACAAATGTATATCAACAATAAGACAACTATATGAATCGAGGGATGAAAAAAGCTAAACTACTGTACTCATGAATCATTATTTTTTAACTCGCGTAGCTACTTAGCGGAATAATCGATAAATACAGAAGACAAACATCCTAGAAAAACCTAATGCCTGCACGCGCTAAATATGTATGAAAAATGGAGAACCGCACAAAAACCACATTCATTTTCATTTATTCCATTAACGGGAATTACTTACCCTCGATTTTCGTCAATAAAAAGTTTCACATGGATCTTCCAAAGGCTGAAGCTAACTGGATATGAAATGAGGTACCACCAAATCAGACTTATCGTACCCGAATATGCAACCTATAATGAATGCACATTAGCGAACGATAGGGAGTGACAACGCGACAAGTCTTGAGCTTTTTGCATTTGATGTAAATTAAACGTTGTACCTCATCAAAGAAAAAAAGACACGAGTGTATCGAAAGCTTTCCATAATATTATCTATCGTTGCATCAACAAACTTGCTGCATCCAATAAATCTGAACTGGACTGGCTTCACGTTTAAAAAAAAAACGTGTACCATGGAAGCATGAGCAAATGAAAAAACATGTACCATAAAATGTTAAACAAATAGAAACTCAAACCTGCCAAACCGATTCCTTTTATTAGTCAAAAAATAGCAGTATATAGACGATCAGCTGCTGTAATCGGAATTTACGTTCCGGCAAACAATTAACGAGATTTGAACGAACTGATAATGAAGCAAAGCATGCTTATCGTCGAGTTGGCCGCAATTTGCATTAGCGATCGGACGATTAAACCCCGGTAACCTGTTTAGAGGAGATCAATTATTGCACAACGAACGCCTGATGGGAATAACAGACAAGTGACAGACAGAATGACAGACAGACAGACAGACAGACAGACAGACAGACAGACAGACAGACAGACAGACAGACAGACAGAAAGACAGACAGACAGACAGTCAGACAGACAGACAGACAGACAGACAGACAGACAGACAGACAGACAGACAGACAGACAGACAGACAGACAGACAGACAGACAGACAGACAGACAGACAGACAGACAGACAGACAGACAGACAGACAGACAGACAGACAGACAGACAGACAGACAGACAGACAGACAGACAGACAGACAGACAGACAGACAGACAGACAGACAGACAGACAGACAGACAGATAGACAGACAGACAGACAGACAGACACAGACAGACAGACAGACAGACAGACAGACAGACAGACAGACAGACAGACAGACAGACAGACAGACAGACAGACAGACAGACAGACAGACAGACAGACAGACAGACAGACAGACAGACAGACAGACAGACAGACAGACAGACAGACAGACAGACAGACAGACAGACAGACAGACAGACAGACAGACAGACAGACAGACAGACAGACAGACAGACAGACAGACAGACAGACAGACTGACAGACTGACAGACTGACAGACTGACAGACTGACAGACAGACAGACAGACAGACAGACAGACAGACAGACAGACAGACAGGCAAACAGAAAGACAAACAGACAAACCGAGATCTGCCAAATTACTTGCTACTTTCAGTGAAACTTTTGATTGGACTGTAAACTATACCAAATATAAATAACCAGTATAAGAAACCAATGCACACTGAAACCATTTTAGTAAAGTAAATTTTTAAAGATAACAGCAAAAGACTTAAATTATCACTAATCATTGACTTGACCACAATCAACTCATTGATCTGTCCTTTAGACACCATGTTTCAGCAATCAGCTGTTGAACTGCCCAAAAATTTGGGTTCTGTCAGTTGTTATCTGCTAAAACAACACAGTCGTCCTCATATTTCTATCGGATTTGACTAGAATGTTGTTGTATTAGTGTTTGTTGTTGTTCATGCATCTCAACGAAACGGATAGTCCGTCTCATCTCGCTCTCTCACTCGCCGCGTCGCAGTTTCACTTTCGCGATTGTGCGCATCCGAGCAAATAAGCCGAAACTTAGCCCGATACAGCCAAGTTAATATTTAATATTAGCATCAAGTACGGTGGCGGGTCGAGCTTGATTTGACATTGACAGATAAAAGGAATCATCAAATAGTTGTTTTATTCCAAAAGGAGTGGCCGACTTGGAATGATTCCAGGTACTTGCCTTGCTGCAGTCATCGTGGCAGCCCTCAAAATGAGGCAAAGTTGCCAAAATTAAGCCATTTCACCTACACCCTAAGGAACCAACTCTACTTTTCAAAACTGCCAAAGAGGGAGAATTCCACTTTTCCCACCCCTTCTCGACCGCTAGTGCCGCCACACAAAACAACATTCACACATTTCAGACCGCTTTACGACTACCTACGTTTACGTTCATTCACTAGCAAGTCAACCTTTTTAGCATCACGCGTTCGTTCCGGAGTGTCGGTTAACCATCGACGTTTAGCAATATTACTATCACCTTAGCACGTTTAGTAACGTATTTCAAAATAGCAACACTATTATCACACGTTTATAAACGTATTACATAATAATATAGCGCACGTTAGTTTACCACTTAGACGAATACGCGCATCATCATAACCGTATTTTACATAGGCATTCTTTGCTGGTGACACGCAACACTCCCTTCTTTATTGAGTCACACAACAAACCATTGGACGACAGACAGGTGGGAATGTCAAACTGAAAGGTCAACAAAATGAAGAGTTTCAAACGTAAAACTAGATCAGGTTGGACGCCGAGAATGTTTGTAAGCGACGCCATGAAAGAGGAACAAATATTTTCAAAAAATGGTTTAGCCACGGAACTGACTAGCCCTAGAACATAGTCAATAGTGTTGGTAATTAAGACCTTTTTATATCGGAAGTTAGTCGAAATCGAATAGATAAAAATTAGAAATTCAGTCATGAAGCTTAGACATTTTGTTCGCCAACGAATGATTACTTTTCGAACTGAAGTCAATTAATCAGTCACTTGACTGACTGACTCACTCACTCGATTACTCACTTGCCGATGACTGACCGTCTACTGGTAAATCCGACGACACACAGGTGAAGCATGACCGGGTCATCGCCCACATCGATTCGTTACGTCAGCGAATTCCGTAATTCCGGTACAGAAACATTATAAAATGCTTAATGTTGTTGTTTTTGTTTTTGTTTTTATTGTTGTTGTTGTTGTTGTTGTTGTTGTTGTTGTTGTTGTTGTTGTTGTTGTTGTTGTTGTTGTTGTTGTTGTTGTTGTTGTTGTTGTTGTTGTTGTTGTTGTTGTTGTTGTTGTTGTTGTTGTTGTTGTTGTTGTTGTTGTTGTTGTTGTTGTTGTTGTTGTTGTTGTTGTTGTTGTTGTTGTTGTTGTTGTTGTTGTTGTTGTTGTTGTTGTTGTTGTTGTTGTTGTTGTTGTTGTTGTTGTTGTTGTTGTTGTTGTTGTTGTTGTTGTTGTTAACGGAGGTCCCAAGAACGCTTAGAAATCATCAAGACTAATCAACAGTTCTCACGCAATCCACTATTGATAACCACAGTTATTCAGAAACTATGAAGAGGCTGTTTATAGTCTTCTTAGACCACTAAGTGAAAAAATACACAAAATACACTTAATCACCGAAATTAGGAGTAAAAAACATTGTGTCTATAGTGGGTCATCAACCTCACTGATTCCGTCCTGTATTCACGTCGTTAAAGATTCACGTCGTTAAAGCAAATGATTTACATCTCGTAATTTGTAGCTAATCAAATGCGATCACATTATACTTTCCATCGATAAAAACTAGTTTTATTTACTTCCTACTCACATACAGTATTTATCATGAGTGGCAGTTGAGAAGGAGTTATATACAAACGGATAAACAGGTCTCAACGAAAAAAACTGGCCTTTGCTAGAGGAAAGCAGTAACAATAGTGTCATGAATACTGGAATTACTGGGACGAAAGGCAAAGTTACAGTAATATAAATAATTTTTCTCTCAAGAAAGATACAGAATAGTCTTATAACCATACCTGAACTCTTGTTTTTAGTTCGCTGATTACAACTTTGGCATTCCGTTTCGAGTTTCAACGAAAATGAGATAAGTTGTATGAAACATGCTCGTTCTGCGCGCACATTAAATTTGTCATAAATGTATAGTCAAGTGCCTTACAATGTTATTATTTTTGGATATCCGATTTAATCGGGCAGATAAGATGCGATTGATTTGTGAAGGATCACAGAATCACGGTCATTTTGGCACCATTTCAATAACAACAACAATAACAACAACAACAACAACACAACAACAACAACGACAACGACAACCACAACAACAACAACAACAACAACAACAACAACAACAACAACAACAACAACAACAACAACAACAACAACAACAACAACAACAACAACAACAACAACAACAACAACAACAACAACAACAACAACAACAACAACAACAACAACAACAACAACAACAACAACAACAACAACAACAACAACAACAACAACAACAACAACAACAACAACAACAACAACAACAACAACAACAACAACAACAACAACAACAACAACAACAACAACAACAACAACAACAACAACAACAACAACAACAACAACAACAACAACAACAACAACAACAACAACAACAACAACAACAACAACAACAACAACAACAACAACAACAACAACAACAACAACAACAACAACAACAACAACAACAACAACAACAACAACAACAACAACAACAACAACAACAACAACAACAACAACAACAACAACAACAACAACAACAACAACAACAACAACGACAACGACAACAACAACAACAACAACAACAACAACAACAACAACAAACCGATGGTCACTCACCGAGGAAATAAAACAAAGAAAAGTGGAATAATCTGATTGAATGTTTTGAGTGAAAAGAATTTGGGTGAGAATTATTTTATATGACATTCGGGTGGGGGAGGAAAAAAGCGGCGATAACAAAGAAAGTGGTGTTAGTTGTTGTGAAACAGGAATGTTGGTGATAAACGTCATGAAAGTTGAGTCAGTATTACATGGTTCGGAAGTCGGAATAGTGATACAGACATAACGAAAAACCACAAACAGACAAGAAATGGGAACATACAGACATAAGTAGTAGATGAACAGATGGACAGACTGATTCACTGGAACATACAGACAAATGGTGCAATTCTTCAACATTCCATACACCGATTTCATGAGCTACATAAGGTGATGTACATAAGTACAGACGTGCTTAGCCGAGTCAAGCTGTAATTACGAAAGCGACGGTTATTATCATATCACAACGTTTATTTGATGAAGGAGGTTAACGAGTCATCAATAAACAAGCTTTAACGTAACGTAAATAACTGTAACTCACTGGCGGACGAGCAAATCGTTTAACGGGAGAGGTTTTGATCTAAAGAGGGAAATTTCAGCTCAGAAATTCCCCAGCTCCTTGAGAAATAACTTGTCCATTTTGACACATGAAAGTGAGGGGCATCCTCTTCAGTGCCTTGATTTTAATGTAAAGCTGTTCGATTACAAATACGTCATGCAATAACAAAGAGTCACGGTCACCGAACTTCGAACTTCATTCCAAAGTGAAACACATTAGTGAGTCAACATCTACAGTGTCAAAAACAAAAACAATCTACTTTTTGCCACATTTTAGTTTGACGAATATTGACAAGGAAAATGAATTTCTATCTAAGAAGGGTCGAATGAAATAAAAACGCTACTGTAAGAAGAAACCGTATGTGCCTTCATTGAATCGTCATGCCAATATGATTTGAACTTTTGATTTTCAGCACTGAGCTTCCTGATTTAACTTCATTGTTGAAATGTGAGAATTGTGAAGGTCAGCAAGGAAGTACAAAAATAAAATCAGCCCAATTCAGGATGTCAGCAACTATGTAACAACTTGTTCCAAAGTGTGTTCGTAAGCATATTTGGAAGTTTTGTAACAGGTTATTTAAATGTTAGCAAGTAAAAGTCGATAGTAGAATCTATGAAAAACTTGTTTTCACTCCACCTAAAGTTACGATGAAATTCATCGTACTTTGTTGGCCCAAATGTCGACCTTAATTAACCGAATTGATGCAACTCAATCATTATCCAATTGACTCAGCAACTGACAACTTGTCCGTAAAATATGAGTAATTGACGTTTAATTAGGTGAGTACAACTGGAAATACTTTTGATAAGTAACAACAACTTGTTTTATTCAATGTCAAGCTACATTGTGCTATGATGAACGGCCTTGTTGTTGATGCAAAAACAGACGTTTGATTGATTAAGACGAAGAGCTATTGCTTTTGTTGTTTTCTCATGTCCACCCTGACTTCATTCCGCTAATATTTTTAGACAATACTTGTAGTCCAGTCACTCACCGCAAATTGCATGCTGAAGCTGCGGCGGGAGCTGTCAGTCATTGTTTTTGACTTAACAGATGGCTGTTGACGACTTATGACAAGTTTTATGATATAAAAGCTCACCAAGTCATTAATTAAGTCGAGTAAATAGCTGGAAAATTCCACACTCGGGTAATAAATAACACGGAAATATGAATATTTACTCGAAGACATGAGTGATTTGGGTAAGGCGGTGACCTAACGATATAAACAAAAGGATATACGACTGCACTATATTTGCTGGCACGTTTGTGTTACACTCATGAAGTGGTTATCCGGGTGATATCAATAAGTGGTTAGGTGGTCGTGGTGATAATAAACGCCGGATACAATAAATTCGTTTATGTATTCTGGCTTAATCTCACAAACCCGAACAACCGTGCTATGTTTATTGGCCGTAATTCACATACTGATCATAACGCGAATAGAGGGTTGGTTAAAGAAAATTTATTGTACGATTGGTTTGCATTATTCGGCGCGAAACGGTTGCACCAAGGTGCAACTACAGCATGTTTCCCAAGATGAATGTATGAAGTTGGATATAGACACAGTCCCTTAAATTTGCATCCTCCATCAATCAAATTTGCAAGTAATTTATTCAATGGCATATTTCCTGTAATTGCAGCATGGCTATTTACAATAATCACTTAACTATCCAAAAACAAAACAGTATGGTGTGCTTATCTAAATCGCTTGTAATGTTATACAGTACGTGAGCTCAATCAACTGATCCAGTCAAAACAAAGGGTTACCCCATAAATAACCGAATCACATTACGGTTGTTTATTGCACGTAAACGATTCGTATTATCGTTTAGTATTTGTAACATATTGTGATCGTGAACGGTATCAGACCAATAAGAAGAAACATAGGCTTTATCAGCTCAATCAAACATAGTTTCTGCTAAATCTGGTGAACATACAAAACTGTTCTAAAAATTGAATAAAAATATTCGGTCGTTGTTGCGACCTTTTAATACTGTAGCAAAGCTGTTCATGGCACGGCAGGCACACATGTTAAAAAGAAGTTTTCAGAATAGAGATATCATTTTGATGATCAACAATTTTACTTAAATTATACAGTGAACCGAGCGGAGATATTCTCTAGGATCTCCGATTCTCCTACGCTAGCGGAGAACAACAAATTGCAGAATGAATTCCACCCGGAAACGTTGGTGGTTAAGTGGCTATTGTTAAAAAAATCCAACCTAACCTATGATAGTTAAGTTGATTATGTATCATAGTTGATAACTCTTATAAACACCTATTAAATAAATTGAATATTTTGGCAACTTTAGTCAATTTTAAGCAAAGTTATTTTTTAAACGCCGCTAACTAACACTATTTCCCTCTGTTGCAGAAGAACAGAAAAAAACAGCTAAAGAGTCGTCATGCGTATTTTTCGCCTGAAATTCGCGGCGACGACGTTTGGCGGCGGGTGCGCGAAAGTGAAAGTTGTTCGATCAATTGGTTGTTAAATCGAGTTTGAAATGCATCCAGTTGCAGCGGCGGAGGAATAAAATTAGATTTATGGAAATTTGGAAAACTTCTAAAACACGAAGAAATCGACAATTTTGTGACCGTTCTGTTTCTGATCGTAAAAATAACAAATCACCGAATCGGATGGTATCGATAACAGTTGGATTCGTACTGATCGATATCCGCTACTGATTGAATGCAAGCAGTTGCAGTGGTCGTGGGTAACAGCGCTGAATTCATGGAGTCAAGTGAAGTTGTGGTCAGTGAAGTTCACACGATTGTGTCATGCCAGTTCCCCTTTTCTAGTTATAATTCATACATATCAGCATTTACTGCAACTGTGCTTCTATGTAATTGAGGGAAAATAATGAACAGAAACCAGACACTACTTTCCGAC
>OZ038445.1:19729352-19761096 GCA_964036265.1 Daptonema setosum
CAAGCGACATTCATATTTAAACATGTTTATTTATTCATTTATTTATTTATACAACGTCCAAACCACTGCTTTGTCCATGGTTTCCTGCCACTTGAACCATTCTACGTCATGACTCACAAAACTTCTTCTACAACTTGATTCCATGTTTTCTCTCACTCTCCACGAGAACTTTTTTATTTAGCTTGTGCATTGAATGTATTCTATTTGTTGTTACTTCTGATATACAGGCCGGACTATAAAATTTCCCTGAAAATTTTGTAGAACCTTTACTGCAGATGATTCTTTGGTGGTTTTTCATTCTCTGTAGAAAACTTAGTGAGCTTTTTTTCATAATCGTATTCATAACATAAAAATGTTATTTCTATTCCAGAAAAGTTACCGTCAGCCTAAAATTTTTTAGACGTTTGATAATTTATATCCTTGTCAAGCATGTAATGTTTTAGCTGGTAATTCAAACTCTGGCAGACGTGAGCACGAGCTATTTCTACTGAGTATGGGAACTACAGAATATACAAAGTTAAGGCTGTATTTGACGATAAATATGTCATTTTCTTTATTTAAGGCTCTCAATCAACTCGGACGGTCTCCATTCACTTCTTCTTCTTCATCTTTTGGTGGCGTTAAGGCATTCAAAATCAGCGGGAAAATCGAAAGTCCGATAACAATGACGATGATCGAAGGCAACTTCATTGAGCCCGGCATAACGTCACCTGAAGCCACAATGAAGCTCACTGACACACTGACTCACTGACTCACTGTCTGACTGACTCACTCACTGACTCACTGACTCACTCACTCACTCACTCACTCACTCACTCACTCACTCACTCACTCACTCACTCACTCACTCACTCACTCACTCACTCACTCACTCACTCACTCACTCACTCACTCACTCACTCACTCACTCACTCACTCACTCACTCACTCACTCACTCACTCACTCACTCACTCACTCACTCACTCACTCACTCACTCACTCACTCACTCACTCACTCACTCACTCACTCACCAAAGCCAATGGTGGTTATCGATATGAAGCAGAAGTACACGGCCTCAAAGTATGTGAGACTGCCACCTGCTCGGTCATCGTCGAACTTGATGAACACGGCCATCACGGTGATAACAGTGATGAGCAGGAATACACTCAACACGATCGGCACCAGCATTCGACCCGTCTGCTTGTTGTAGTGACCCAACCTGAAATGATCAATTGGTCATTTGGTCTAATTGACATACGATAATCATGAAAAAAAATTGACAAGCTTAGACAGCTTGGTGTTCCCTACTCATGGTAATGGTAGATAAAGTGCAGTGTTGGAGTGATGCATTACTGCTACTGTGCAGATTTATCTTTCACAATTTTGTAGGTCACAACAAAAAATATAAGCTGAAAATGAATACAGGTGTAGGAAGTTCCAAACGACCTGGTGAAACGTGCAATACCGTAAGAATCACAAATGCTTAGTGATGTGCGTCTCCGAAAGGGAGCGTGCAAATCCTAAATATAATTGCTATACACAAAGTTATACTAAAAGGCCCTAGAATCACTAAAATTCCAGTGGCCATCGATGTGCTTCGTACTTTTTGGCATAAAAATGTAAAATCTCGAAACGTACGTATCACATTGGTGCCTCCACAAAAAGAAAAACATTAGTAAACAAACTCAAGACAACTTCGTTCATTGATACCATCAAATTCAATTATCGAAAGGTTTCCACGAAACCTACAATTTACCTTAAAAAACCCGCTGCTTTTATCAAATGAAACCAGATTTTCTCATTATAAAACCGAATCAGATAAGCGGTAGATTCAGAAATATGAGAACAACAGTGAACTTACCTAGTCAGCATCCATTTTCTAATATTCTGTACTGCAGTATCCCATATGGTGCCAAGATCGTTGAGTACGACAAGCATTAGTGGAATGCCGAACAGAGCGAATACCATGGTTATAACACGGCCGATTGTGGTGCTGCACGCCATTACACCATAACCGATTGTTGAGAAGATCTGATTTTACAGTTATAATAACGCATTATGTAATTTTGCAGTTTAGATGTTTTTTTCTTGTATTATTTGTAAAAGTTTAGAGCCTCAGCAAACAGGTAAAAAATCATGCTGCACTAACTAGGGTACTGTGAAATAGTGTGTAGCATGGTAAACATTTTCAATCTGCACACATAGGATACATTGTCGAAGATGAGTTTCTGCAGTGTGGAAGTCTCAAACAGTTTTCTGCTCACCATTTATTTCGGGTCCAGAATTTGAAAAAATTATTAGTTATCGCAACTGCCAGCAATGTTTTTTCACAAATGTTTCAAAAATCAGAGCCCGATTCTAAACAATTTGCGCAGACAAATATTGGAAGGAAAATTGCCTGCTGCAGAAACTGTAATGTGTTGCGATTTGCGAATTCCGGGAAAAAATTCAATCCTGATTACTCGACTAACTGTGATGGCGAAGAAGACGGAATTCTGGTAGTTCCACGGGTTCTCACTATCTTTATAGTTAATTTCAAGAGTTTGCTCGTATTTGGATAATATTTGGTCGATGGCCAGTTTGCACTGAGCCGTTGTTCCGCATCTTCCGGTTAAATTGGCTATCTCATCGACTGTGCTGTTGTGCGCACCGAAGATTTTGTCATTGTTGGCTGTCTGAAGAATCATAAAATTATAGGTAAATGATAATACTCTTATTTCGTCATGAAACTCCGTTTCAATTCCGGTTTGATTGTATTCCATTGTTCAGAATATGGAACTGATCAACGTGAAAACAATTAAGAAGGGTTATAATTTCCTACGATTTTTTCATATAAAACTTTGTTTTTATAAATGTATTTAAAGAGGATTTTAATCTATGTCATTTTTTCTTTGTAATTGAATGTAGATCATTCTGCACAGGATTTTCAGCTGAAATACAGTAGTACGGAAATGTCCTTTAATGTCTGTGTTGTTTGGAAAAGTCCTACTAAAATGTCAAGAATGGCAGACTCTAACGTTTGTTTGCTAATCAATGGAGAATGATATTTATGCTGTTTCTAAGAATAATAGACAACCTGATTTTGCGAGAACACATCCTTTTCTATGAGCATGAATATGAGTCCGCCCAAACAAGTGTAGACCACGAGTCCAATCAACGGTCCCAGCCTGCGTAACACGATTCGTGTCTTCGATTTCACCGCTGCCCTTGATATTGTCATAATGCTGAAAATAGTGAGAAAACTCAGATCAAATTCAGTTCTCCCCTTTTAATTAATGATAATCTTTCATTTACAATGTCATGATGGTTCAATGAAATATTGGCTTGTTTGGGAGTTGGGTTGATTTTGTCATCAATATAGCAGAATATACGTTGCTTTGCTTATAGAACAACAGATATTTATATAAACAGATAAATAATTTTGAAGCATAAATTCTGAATTTTTTAAAGCTCTTTTCCATTGTTTATCATCAATTGCAGTTGGCAACTGTACACTTTATAAGCAGTGATACTTAAAATCGTTACTATAGAAACCATACCGTCAGGTAATTGTCCGGCGGAAAAGCGCCATAAAGGTGAGCTGCTAAATCGTTTTAGAGCACATTTCCGACTCGCAGATACACAGATACACAGTCTCTCAATATTGTCATTGTTGCTGTTCAATATCAGGGTTTTTTAGATTGAATTTGGACTGTCTATACAGCTTGGGAAGGTATCTTTTGACCAAAAATTATTTGTAGAAATGTGCCAATGACACCATTTGCAATGAATATGCAATGAACAGTTCATGTTCCTACATATGTTGTTCAAATGTCATGTACAAATTATGTTTCGTCAAATTTTAAACGCGCGCCAAACGCGGTTTCGAATTCAAACTTCGTGCCAAAAACGTCCTGAGTAACAAGAATCCCTGGATATGCTATTATATACATACTTTCTTTTTGGAAAATTACATGTGATACTGCAAAACGTGGTTTCAGTTCATGAACGCAAAGTATCATCGAACAGCAATAATGTTTACAAATCATTATGATTGGGAAATATGAAAAATTGAGTACATTGATAAATATTAAAAATGGTGCGCCCACCGTTATGAAAGTTCCTGATATAACATATACTTTGCTTATGCTCACGAGCATCAATTTACTGTTGTAGTTCCTTTCTGCAAAAGTTTTTTGGGTGTACACTTTGTGGAAGAATACGCGTTGAGTACCAAGAAATGAAGTAACTTACGACCACATCACAATACTCAAAAACAGATAACTAACGATAAATAACCTAAACTCAATATGGAGTAGATCACAATAAACGTGAGTCACTCGTCTCCGTTGATAATGCCAAGCTTTTATGTACATAGTGCTGATAGTTTTACAAACCTAAACAAGGCAAAAAATAGAAAGTTTTACGCAGCGTCTATTGCTCACCAATTGCTCGACTGCCATAGAGTTTCTTTCTTACATTTTTCGTTCTTACAAGCTAACGGCGAATTGCAGGATATCTTTTGCTGGTGGCAGAATTTACATATTTGTAGGTCGATTTTGAAAGATGCTCGTCAAAAATGTAAGTTGAAATTTGGCGTTAAACAGATGTCAGTATGTTGGTAGAACGTGAACAGCAAATATGTACTTCAATTCTGCCTTTTTGAAAACTTTGTCCTTTGGTGTTTTGAACTGCGTATTGGCATATACGAAAGAAGACGTACGCGTTGTATTGAATGATTGGGACGTTTTTTGAACAGAAGGAGAGGTCAATTTGTTCGCTTTTGGTGTCGGGTTACTAAGAAAGCTGCAGCAGTTCAATTGGTTCTAGTGAAATGAACATCGTGAAGTTGGGTTGTTACAACGACCAATTTTATTAGAAATACGGCAACAATTTTAGGTGCAAGATTAGAGTTCAATTTTAAAGTACTTCATTTATCATTGATATAACTTTTTCTAATAAAACCGTTCACGATGCGGCACCCGAATTAAATTTTTGGCTCACAGTAGTTTTTTCAAACATTAACTTCAAACCATGTTTATTAAGTTCAACTTAAGAATAATAATGATAACCTCAATTATGGGAACAGAAATTGAAAAAACCGCTATGGTTTCACAGCCAATGTTTTTATTGTGGGTTTTCCCGCGAATCTCACTCCGTAATGGCAATAAATTATTATGCATCATGGTGTATCATGGCAAATCTATCATGAATCATTTTTCCATCAATTTTCAGCTTTGAAATTACAGGCCTTTGCGTCTAAATGGGTGGTAAACACGGTCATATGTTTTGTGTTTATTATGACATTTAATGCTTCTAAAAAATTGTTTTGCATCGGAATTTATGGATTGAACCTCATGGTTTTCAGGATAATTACAGTTAAACCAAACGACATCTCGGAAACCGTAATCAATTAAATAAAATATAGCAATTGTCAATTAATCGGCTTGCAAAAATAAATAAATGGTATTTCGCCTTGCCAATTCATTTTTCCAAGTTTTCCATAATGTTCTTTTATTAATGTACATCAAACGTTTTCAAGCCTATTAATATAACATCACCACTGTATTATCACTTTATACCAGGTAGTAAAACAGATTGGGACTGCTGCTACGCTGATGACGACCCTGGTGTACAGTACGCTGCAATACATTGATATACTCATTCACTCACTTACTCTCTCCTTCATTCACTCATGCAACCACTCACTCACCTTTCCATTCATTCACTCACTCACTCACTCACTCACTCACTCACTCACTACTCACTCACTCACTCACTCACTCACTCACTCACTTCACTCACTCACTCACTCACTCACTCACTCACTCACTCACTCACTCACTCACTCACTCACTCACTCACTCACTCACTCACTCACTCACTCAAATTCATTCATTCATCCATTCATTCATTCATTCATTCATTCATTCATTCATTCATTCATTCATTCATTCATTCATTCATTCATTCATCATTCATTCATTCATTCATTCACTCATTCAATCACTCACTTATTCATGTATTCATTACTCAACTATGTACGGCTGCAGATTCACTGGCCGTTGGACTGATTTACTTTACTGACATGCTCAATATATATGTAACTCACACCACAGGCTCACTCACTCACTCACCTACGCACATAATCTCACTTAATCACGGACTCACTCACATACTCACCTGAAGGCTAGCCAGTTTGGTCATGAACAACATCGGGTTCTTCTCATATTGTTGAGCTAATTTCGAGGCCACATAATCAGCTCGATAAACGGGTTCGTTTGTGGACCCCCACGTTGAGGACTTCTTTGACATCATGTTATCGTCAGCTGCAGTGAGTGAGCGAGTGCGTGAGTGAGTGAGTGAGTGAGTGAGTGAGTGAGTGAGTGAGTGAGTGAGTGAGTGAGTAAGTGAGGGAGTGAGTGAGTGAGTGAGGTGAGTGAGTGAGTGAGTGAGTGAGTGAGTGAGTGAGTGAGTGAGTGAGTGAGTGAGTGAGTGAGTGAGTGAGTGAGTGAGTGGGTGAGTAAGTGAGTGAGTGAGTGAGTGAGTGAGTGAGTGAGTCAGTCAGTCAGTCAGTCAGTCAGTCAGTCAGTCAGTCAGTCAGTCAGTCAGTGTTTTCTAGGGTACTCATACTAGGCGGCAGTCAGTCAGTCAGTGTTTTCTAGGGTACTCATATTAGGCGGTAAATGTACAGAGCGATCAGCATATCACTGTCCTGACGGTCGACAACAGTTGTACATGAACGAGGTTAGTTCAATTTTTATTTAGATCAACAAAATTTTTATTTAAAAAAGTATGTGATAAATTGACAACAAAATTATGTTGAATCTAGAAAACCTAAATAGAAAATCTGAATGTATCGGTAAATTGACAGTACAGTTTCCTAGCATGTATAAGGGAACTTGAAAATTATTGTAAGGAAAACGATAGTAAATTTTAAAGATAATAAATTTTTCTTTGCTTTTGTCGCAATAATTTTCAATTTCCCCTTGAACATTTTCTCTTTTACCATTAAAAGGCGACTCGTTTTGATAAATTTTTGTTTTAATTTCAGGTTGAGGAGTTCGACGTTTCATTAAACATTTCAAGTTTGGTAACGCCCCGTTTGTTCGCGTTTGGCGCCACGTATGCCAGTGTTGTTGTGCCACATTTTCATTGATATCATCGTTTTTAATTGCATACATACTTGTACAGGTGTTATAATTTGTACGTTTCTCATAAATTCAACGACGTGTGGTACAAAAATATGGTGAATGCTGCAGAAAATTTACGATATTGAAAGGTTATTTGTTATTTTCGTTGCTTTCCACAGTCCGTTTTCGTATGTTATATAATAAAGGTTGAACAAAACGAATAATGGTTACTGGGTTATGTTAGTAGTAAAGGTTGGAAACGGCGGACAGTTTAGAAAAATTTTACAATTGCAAAACGATATATAAAATCATGTTTCTTAGGTTGTCAACTCTCTTGAGTAGTACCCGTTAATTGTCATTCCCAGGGTGACTGAACACCACTGATATGAAAACATGCGAAGGCTGATAAGCAAAAAAAAACGTTTGTGAGAAAATGTAACAATCGGCAACATTAAGTAGTTATAAAAATCTGTGTTACATTTCAGTGGGGCTGTGAGAAATTCGTCTTATCGTTAAGACAGGCAGGTTCACTCATTGTATATATTCGTAAGCTGCATAAACCCGACTGAAGCCCAGAACATAATTCTAAAACAAGACTCAAGAAATTTTGTCGCCTGTCTAGTCTAGTGCGTACGGCGCCAGCCTAGGAAACTGGCGGTCCTTAGTTTGAAACCGGACTTGAGAAACAGAGCCTGACGCGTTGCTCTGGGGTTTCTGTAGTTTACTCAACTTTCTGGCCACTTTCTGGCGAAAACCCCATTCTTCTTGATGACTTCAGTTGTTAAAAAAACCCCAAAAAAAATAAAAAAAAATTAATAAATAAATAAATGAAGTGTGCAATCAATTAGGACTAACAGAATCGGAATTCTAATTGTAACATGTGTAATCGCGGTGGATGGTTTATGCAGAACTACTAATGGATTGAAAATATGTGTTTTGTAATCTATTGTTTATCTGTTTCTACTCATACTACACATATGTAAAATCGCCTTGCCATACAGCCAAGAAAGGTTGTAAATCACTTATATTAATATTCATAGATCATAATAAAAAACTTTGATGTTCTTTCTACACTTTACCGTACACATCAACGAGTCTTATCAGTGATACAGGCATGCCAAACGGTGTTCCAGAAACTTTTTTTCTGGAGCTCCTGCATCCAATTATCGGAACAACACGTCACTCGAATTTAGTTTTTCATTAAAAAAAACAGTAACATTCAGTAACATGTTACTGTGTTTACAACATTGAGGGCTCAGTTGTCAGCTATTTCTACATACTTCAGAGCCTACATATTTCTACATATTTCTACATACATATTTCAGGGCCTAAAACATGTCTTCCCGCTAATGTTTTCATGTGTGCTGTTCAAAGTACTTATGCAAAAATGTAAGAATACCGGATAAAGTGCCAAAAAAATCAAGGTTGTGGTGGACAGTAAATGGCAGTTTGTGCCAGCTATATGGATAAATCTATCTTATTTTGAGTTCTCAGAATTCTATGAAAGTCTGGTTGGGCGAGGCAACGGTGGAAAAAATGGTGTTTTTGTTCGACGCCCATCACCCACCACACCCAAATAAATATTACACATCAAGTTCTCCAAATGTTTTATCTGAAAAAAATTATCACTGTTTGTTTGAATTTGATTTGGTAACATTGTTCTTATCATTTTTTTCACACTTCTTGTGTGACTCAGATGAGAGTTTACCTTGTTTCTAAAGACTTTTTGCAGGTGATTACGGCACGTGTGCAAACTCTCTCAGCAATAGAAATCAGTGTAAATATCAACAATGTTTTTATTACCTGTATTTACTACCTTTATTAAGGATTTTTTAAAATACTCAATTTTTTCGCTTAATCATTACTCAAAAATTCTTCGGCAAATTAGCGTGAAAAAGTTTCGTTTAGCTTTCATACAGAGTACAAAAGTAATCAACCGACGTGTTACCGAAAATTTCAGCTTCGACATTGAAACATTCCACATGAAGTTCTACACGTTGTTCTATTCTGCGATTCAGCTTTGTGTCTGTTCCAACATGGTTGTGGCAATGTCAGGTCCTACCGTAATCATACCACAGACAACTTTCGACTTCAATTATGATAACAACGCACAGGCGTATACTCCACCACCGAGATCAAGAGTTTCTGTGGAGCCGGATAACTTTCGTGAGTGAGTGAGTGAGTGAGTGAGTGAGTGAGTGAGTGAGTGAGTGAGTGAGTGAGTGAGTGAGTGAGTGAGTGAGTGAGTGAGTGAGTGAGTGAGTGAGTGAGTGAGTGAGTGAGTTAGAATGCGAAGGATTACAGGTTTGGTTATCTATCCTCGTGTAGCGACTACGTACTGCAACGGCCTGGTCTACGTAACGGGTGGTGCCTGGGATCACTTCGATCCAGTCAATATTGCACAGGTTTCACTACAATAGAAAACGCAATAGTTAAGATTTTACAAAAAAATTACAGATCATTTTCATTCTTTTTTTGTAGTTTTTACATGGTTTCTTGCTAGCGATGATAAATGTTTTCATTCAACCAAAACATTGTCAGCAAGTATTCGATGTACACAACAAATAAAAGAGTCCACCATATATGTTTTTTTTATTCAACCCAGATTTTGAATACCAATTCAATGCAGACATTTGACCCCGAAACCGGTAAGGCTTCATTTGTGCACACAATGGTGAGAAGCCGATCCAACCATTCCGTGGTGTGTATCGATGAGTGTTTGTACGTGTGTGGAGGTTACTCGGATAGGCAATTAATTCTGGATGAATGCGAGACGTTGGTCAGTCTTTCATTCTATCACACATCAAGTTTATCCACTCAATTTCAAATTTTCGGGTCCAAAATTACATGAGAATTTGAATTTGTTACAAATAAAAAGTTGCCAGGCTTCTGTGAGGTATAAAAATTTTTTCAGATGTGTTTTTTCAGATTCAATACGACGACTGGTGTGTGGTCGGAAATGGATTCCGTGATTCCGACAAATTTGACTGAGCACAAGTTAGTGGGTAAGTGAGTGAGTGAGTGAGTGAGTGAGTGAGTGAGTGAGTAAGTGAGTGAGTGAGTGAGGGAGTGAGTCAGTGAGTCAGTCAGTGAATTTTAATGACAGAAAAATTTTAACTTTAGAGCAATAGCAATGAACGGCAAAATGTACATTATCGGCGGGACATATAATACAGAAAACGACACTGTGAGTAATGAAATGTACGAGTATGATACCATCAACAGAACTTGGACCCAATTAGCATCTATGAAGGTTAGTTTTTGTTGAGTGACTGATTTATTTTAGAAGAAACTTCTTTGGATGATTGTCGACTGTCGATAGTCTGATAGTTCAACTACTTTATCTTTCCCACAGAAAATTATACAACATGAGGATCTTTGAATGGTTGACTGAAACATGACTGTGAAGTGTAAAAATAAGGCCCCAATTAGTGGGTCTGTCTGTCTTTGTGAAAGATTGAATGTCCTTTTATTTTCAGGCAGGTCGTCGTGGCACGTTCGGTGCTGTTGCACTTGAATCACAGAATCAAATTCTGGTTTGTGGCGATCGGGAAACGTGGAAACAATGTGAACTGTATCTGACTGATAAAAATGAGTGGATAACAATGAAGCCTATGATATATGCCAGAGAAGACTTTGGCATGGTTGTGGTTGATGACAGGTTCGTCAGTCAGTCAGTCAGTCAGTCAGTCAGTCAGTCAGTCAGTCAGTCAGTCAGTCAGTCAGTCAGTCAGTCAGTCAGTCAGTCAGTCAGTCAGTCAATCAGTCAGTCAGTCACACAGTCAGTCAGTCAGTCAGTCAGTCAGTCAGTCAGTCAGTCAGTCAGTCAGTCAGTCAGTCAGTCAGTCAGTCAGTCAGTCAGTCAGTCAGTCAGTCAGTCAGTCAATCAGTCAGTCAGTCACACAGTCAGTCAGTCAGTCAGTCAGTCAGTCAGTCAGTCAGTCAGTCAGTCAGTCAGTCAGTCAGTCAGTCAGTCAGTCAGTCAGTCAGTCAGTCAGTCAGTCAGTCAGTAATTCAGTCAGTCAGTAAGTCAGTCAGTCACTCACTTTAAGTTGTATACAGGATACTCATACTGGGCGGCAAATGTCGCGAGAAATCGATCTACCATTGTCCAAATGGCAGAGAAATGACTTACATGACTGAGGTTCAAAGTTTTTTTTGATTGAAACTCTTTTTAATAAATTAAATTGAATCAAAAACTGTATGTACAGGTGGAAGAGTACAACGTGTCTCTGAATACATCGAGTCTGGTCTGGCCCCGGTTATACCCGTTTGGACCGACTGATGCCAGTGTTGCTGTGCCACAATTTAACTGAACTTATGCTTAAATTTGCTATAAATACATGCTTTATTTTGTTATGAACATGTGTGTACAGAATTTGTGTGCTTATTTTACGCATTCCGCAAAACATGGTACAATAACTTCGATCTGTGAAATAAACGAAAACTTATTCTGAAATCTTTTGCACGACAGATTATGCCATCTCGATAATAGTACCATTAAACAGAAAATACAAACATACAAACAAAACAGTTTTTGTTAGCCATAAAATGATCAGTCGGTGATGTTTAATTTGTTAATCCGCCATTACATCCATGAAACCTTTAACTTGTATCACTCATAAATGACATAGATTACATTGTTATTGTTTCGCGTTACAGTAAAGTATAGTAATGTGCAAACTGTTATCAATAGTTTGTTGAATACCCATTCATATATTAAAATATCAATAACACAATCATAAAAACATGTAGCTCGTCCAGTACACAATATTAAATCCAATGAATACGACGGGCACGAGTATCCTGGCGGCCACATCGATGCGCTCAGCCTTGTTTTGCGTTCGAAGTACGCCGCACCTGAAAAAAGTTGTTTATTTCTGATAAACTTGAAAATCTTTTATTATCTTATATGTGATTTTTTTAGTTTATAAACTGAAATTTTTATGCTTCTTGACTGTAACCATTTTACGAGTTGTACGGTCACCGTCTTACGGTAGGTCATTCGCTGCAGATGGCGCTCCACCGGGTTGAAGTGAACCTGCAGTACAACATTCAATCTGATAAGGTTATATTTTCTCTAGATTCAAACCTTTTCATGTTTTTGGCTAAAAAATAATTTATTTTCAAAGAAAAAATAAGTATAAAGGTGTTTTGAGATTTTTTTTATAAACCGGTTGATCGTAGGCGGCTCGACGCATATCCGGACTGGCGACGGCTGCTTCTCTCATTGTGTGCTCACGACGACGTTGACGTAGTGCCGATGACTGCAGGCACTCACTCACTCACTCACTCACTCACTCACTCACTCACTCACTCACTCACTCACTCACTCACTCACTCACTCACTCACTCACTCACTCACTCACTCACTCACTCACTCACTCACTCACTCACTCACTCACTCACTCACTCACTCACTCACTCACTCACCCATTTTACGAGTTGTACGGTCACCGTCTTACGGTAGGTCATTCGCTGCAGATGGCGCTCCACCGGGTTGAAGTGAACCTGCAGTACAACATTCAATCTGATATGGTTATATTTTTTCTAGATTCAAACCTTTTCATGTTTTTGGCTAAAAAATAATTTATTTTCAAAGAAAAAATAAGTATAAAGGTGTTTTGAGATTTTTTTTATAAACCGGTTGATCGTAGGCGGCTCGACGCATATCCGGACTGGCGACGGCTGCTTCTCTCATTGTGTGCTCACGACGACGTTGACGTAGTGCCGATGACTGCAGGCACTCACTCACTCACTCACTCACTCACTCACTCACTCTCTCACTCACTCACTCACTCACTCACTCTCACTCACTCACTCACTTATTCACTTACTCATTCACTCACCCAAATTAGCGAGCAATCCCTTCTGCTCCTGCTCATGTTCGGGTGTGGAATGAGTGGTGCATTCATTTGTAATGCCAGCAGTCTGTACACAGGTAATCATGGTCTGAGTGCCCGTGTTATGCAGTTTGTGCCTGACTGGTGACGTCACGTGCCACTCCGTATCCTTCTTGCCGCCTGTGGCTTGCCTAATAATTTTTTAAACTTGGTACGGTGAAGAAAACCATATAACCAGATAAATTTTACATCGGTGGTTGAAATTTCGTAACTTTTTCTGAGTTTTAGCACTCTTGTATGCGTAACATATTGATGGACTGATTTATCTCTCACTGGCTCAGTAATCCAGACCCACAGAATCACCAACTCCGTAACTCACAATCTTACTGACTCACTCACTCATTCAGTAATTTGGTCACCAACTAAGTCACTCACTGACTGACTCACATACTTTTTTGCTCTGCGACGCGCCGACATATTGAACAACGGCGTACTCCATGAGCGCAAAGAATATCAAGGACACGCATGCCCCGATCCACACGTCCATGGCCTTCGTATAGGCCACCGGAGGCAGTTTGGCGTTGGCAGCTGACAGATTCAGTACATGATTATAGTAGTAACGTAACAATTGTACTTACTGTATCTAATTTTAATGAATTTTTCATTAAAGAGCTCGGATAACGCGCATTCAGGGATAAGAATTCACATCTGACATTTCCGTTTTTAGACTACAAACAGAAAATCATGAATGATTCAATATGAAAAATTCATCGCTTCAAAAGTTGGGTTCTCATAATGTTCATGTCAGAAATGTTATACAATTTTGAGAAGTTGTGGCTGACCATTGGCAGTGGTGATCATAGCGAGCAAGGTGATTACATCCAATGGCACACGGGCAGCGACAGCCTTCCAGTCGAGCCAGTATGATAGCCAGCTAACCACGACCAACATGGTACTGGGTATATAAAGCTGTAGCATGACACGCTGATAGCACTCGTTTTGAATGTGATCGCCACCCTCAGACAACTGTACGTTCCTGTAATGTTTCACTTTTATCTGAAACTAACAAATCTTAACAAACTATTTATAGTGATCCGAATAAAAAAAATGCTCTCGACTTGATGTAGTTAACTTTGTACGCAATAATGCATAATATAATATAGTATTGACCTGTACTGGTTGTGCTAGTGCATGTCTGATTGAGCATGCTCAGCACCTTGAATGAAGGCAGTGCCCGAGTTGCGTTCTTGTGTGCCGTGATCGGACGGCCATCCCAGACGTAGTTGATGTCATCTGCCGTATACGCATCTGGCATTACGTTAGTCAGTTATTCAATCAATCAATCAATCAATCAATCAATCAATCAATCAATCAATTAATCAATCAATCAATCACTCAATCAATCAATTGATCGATCCGGCAGTCAATCAATCAATCAATCAATCAATCACTCAATCAATCAGTTGATCGATCTGGCAGGCAGTCAATCAATCAATCAATCAATCAATCAATCAATCAATCAGTTGATGCAGTCATCACATGTCCAGTACGGTGAATATAACACTTGAGAGATTTTCTCTTATATTATTTTCGACACTCTAGGATTTCGTTGCTTTTGGATTCATATAGTAGGACGGCAGTTCATTCAAAACTGACTATGATCATCAGTCATCAACATTCTCAACTCCAGTCCAGGTACTCAGTGAAACGACTTGATGAGAAAAGTTATACACAACATTGAACAGGAACTAACAACTGGAAAAGTCGATATGACAGTATTGTGTGTCCATCGGGTACTTGCGTAGATCGAGCAGACACGAGAGCACCAGTGTTAATCTGAACGAGGCAGTCAGTCAGTCAGTCAGTCAGTCAGTCAGTCAGTCAGTCAGTCAGTCAGTCAGTCAGTCAGTCAGTCAGTCAGTCTGTCAGTAATGACTTTTCGTTGAGTCTTGCCACTGATTATCACCGCATTGGTGCAATAAAAAGCTCAAAACTACGTATTGTTGATGCACTTGATAAAACCTATATTGAAACAAACGTAACTCAAGTAGTTTACGTTTGTAAATACATAGCTGTTCCCAAATAAACTGCAGTAACCTGGTGTTATACGTGACCAGACCGTCCGACCGGATTTTCGTGTATTTATTGGCAGAATCGATCTTGTGATACCAGCCGTTCTTCTCGTTCTGTAGAACAAGCAATCATGGAAAGACGTACATATGTATACTGATCTTTATCAATTGTTTTGTTAAACAAGGCATCAATAATCTATTCGCATATTTCATTACAGTTTGAAATTTTGCTAATCAGTTCATCTAACCGATTTATTTTATAACAAAATTTCAAACTTCGTGCAAACCTCTGAACTTATGTACATAATTTGTTTTAAAAATGAGTACCACAAGTTATACTAGAATATTCAGGGAACAGCGTACCTGAAAAAACGTATCGGGTATCCAAATTTTCTGGTCGTGTGCTAGCCAGACCAAATCAATGAATCGAGTGTTGTCCGTATCGAACGATAGTCGAGTGTCGAACCATTTTTGTGTCAGCCGAAACTCAGCGGTGAAATCCTGAAATCCTGTACTCACTCACTCACTCACTCACTCACTCACTCACTCACTCACTCACTCACTCACTCACTCACTCACTCACTCACTCACTCTTTCATGTTCTCTCTACTCTTTACTCTTCATCTCAAACTAACCATTGAATGATCACTAATTCGATTGATAGCCCTTAGTTTGATGCTCGACCACACGTTAACAGCTGGTGGTTGACCGTCTGAGAAAAAATCTACATTTCTGATACAGACGCACTAAAGTAATAAGTGGAAAAGCACACTGCTAAAATGCCATCATGACCAGGATTTATAGCTCATGCTAACCAGAGTTCATGACAATACCGGGTCGAACAAAAGGATTGTGTGATTTGAGCATCGTACAAATTCGGACCTGAAATCATCAAAAAAGTTATATCGGAAGTTTGAGAACAAAATAATCTTCAAACCTGTTGTTTCCAGGCTTCACAATTGGTATACGTTGCGACACAGTTGGTCATGTTCAGTCGATAACTGCAAGTAAAACTTCTACAACAAAGCAACAACAACAACAACAACAACAACAACAACAACAACAACAACAACAACAACAACAACAACAACAACAACAACAACAACAACAACAACAACAACAACAACAACAACAACAACAACAACAACAACAACAACAACAACAACAACAACAACAACAACAACAACAACAACAACAACAACAACAACAACAACAACAACACCAACAACAACAACAACAACAACAACAACAACAACAACAACAACAACAACAACAACAACAACAACAACAACAACAACAACAACAACAACAACAACAACAACAACAACAACAACAACAACAACAACAACAACAACAACAACAACAACAACAACAACAAAAACAAAAACAACAACAACAACAACAGCAACAACAACACCAACCACTCCTGTGCTTCATAAGGTGACAGCTGAGAAGACTTGGAGGTGAGTTTTGCTTGAATGATTTTCATGGTGAGAGCCACGGCAACGAGCATCATGATGATACCGTGGTTTATAAGTGGCATAATAATACCACCGCAAAAGGTACATGTATTTATATGTGCGAGTAGACAAAACTCATCACAATGGTCTCATGACACCTAAAACAGAGTGCTGCTCCAAAGATGGCCATTGGGAGAAAACCAGTGCACGTTTGATAACAAATGCAGCCTTTTCGCATCCAATCATCATGTGCCAGACTTGGTCACACCAAATTGCATTTTCGCATTGATTTATACAAATATTATACGTTTACACGTACGTATTAAACGGCAATTTTTTCTATTATATGGCTCATTGCTTTTAATTTGCCTTGTGCAAAGTGGTAAAGACGATGTAAAGCAACATGCTAATGAATGAGGTAAATCTGTCTAACCATTGTAGGATATCAGGATACGTAATAAAAAGTGATTTTATACGTAGACTGAAGTTGACAAGGGGGTCCAACTAGGAAGTTTACAATGAAGTACAGATCGGTAGTCCGTACTGTGACCGACTCTACATCAATTGCGGGCTAACAAAGTTAATTGTGACAGGAGCTTGTGCTGAGTGCTTCAGTTTGATATGAGTCACAAGTGCCTCCAATACTAACCCAATTAACTAGCCCTTATGTCACTGCATCTTACCTTACCGTGCCCCAAACAAAATCATCATTACAACGCAAGGATTGACTAAAGTTTCTTGGATTTATAGATCCACATTGCTATCTTATTTAAATATCGAACTTTTATGTGTATATACAGTATTGTTTCAAGATTGTATTACTTTCTGTTCAGAGGATTTTTAAGCAAGTTAAAGTAGGACTTTGTACTTTCAGTCAATACGCAGTTATCGTGTAAAAATGTCTTATTAGGTTGTCGATACATAGTAAGTTATTCAATGTCAACATTGTTTTAGCTTGTGACTAAGGTTCAGGTTGCAAGGCACTTTGTTTGGTGTAAAAAGACGGAGTGTTGACACTTGGTTTCCGGTGATGAGCGAAATTTGTGACATGTTTGTTGATTGACACTTTGTTCTGTGACTTCGTATATCTGTGGGGAAGAGTACGCAATGCTAACGACTATTATATTTAGCGAAAATCAGCCAAACCAGCGTTCGTTTCCTTTTTGTATGTTCGATCCGACAGCAACTCATTTACCTAACCATATTTGATGTTTTTACTCAAGTTATCCCAAACGCTGTGATAGAACTTTCATTCTTCATATAGGAAATATCCTCCGTAAAGCTGTACATGAAGATACATACAAATACATAATTTGAGCATTATCATCATTATGAGCAACAATTATAATATCGATATCACCAGTTTTTCGAAGTCGGATTTGGGAACGGATAGCGGTTTTCGGCAAACAACATGCGCCCGATCCGCTGTCGAAGACCGAAGATCTGCTCCGAGTATTCGTCTGAAAGCCAACATTATAAATAGTTCAAGTTGTATAGTCAATGTACTAAAACAGTTCGTTAAACTGATGTTTTGTTTATGAACTCAACTTAAAGGAACGAGATCACACAAGTAATTGATTTGTGCTAAAGTTGTTCACTTCTACCGTCTGTTTTTCTACTATAAATCTTTTGTCATAATTGTAATTGGAGACAAATAGTACAAAAACCGCGAACTTTTCGGTGTTGTGAAAATAGCAGGAAAGCTATTACATCAATGTAACATGAATGCGGAAATTTCTTGTGGTGACATTTTAACGACAACCAACACAAACCATCTGTAACATCCATGAAGAAGGTGAGCTTATCCTCGATGGACGTGATGCGCTCACGGATCATGGCACGACTTAGCGGCAACTGAAATGGAGCCAAAATCAACGTAGTGAATCACAAATTCAGATAAACGGCACTTGAAATAAATGCCGAACCCACAATTGAACTCGCCACAGAGCAAAAATTTGCGATGAATGTCTGTCAAGTTTTGCTCCATTCTTCAAGCTTTGCCACTTTCTGACCACATTTGATGTTAGTTTGCCTATGGCGATCACCCTTCTGGATTAGACCACTCGCCATGAGACAACCGAGAAAGGAAGAACCACATTTTTTGAGAACAACCAACCAATTTCTCAGCATCATCCGTCTTAAGTGTGACTGCCTGCGATGTCCTGCAAGCCAATGCGAGCACGTACATCATATCCGTGACCGTATCACACAACAGATGCAACAGCTGCGTTTCATCTTCCGCTTGCAGACCGTAGCGACGAATCACGTACATTTGGATGGCATCTAGACGATCCAGACACTGTTCGAAGTTGACCATCAGATCCTGCAAATCGTTGAACTTTTGATAACTACACACAACTGCGTTGCCCTTAAGAAGAAAGGTACCGACCGCGACTTGACAACTTGACGAATCTCCGGCACTTATTCCGGTAATCAATGAATAAATAAAAAGCAACCTAAAACACCAACATTCAAATCGGGATGCACGTGCTCGTTGATGTGATAGGGGCAGGAGGGGCTGTCGTGCTGATGGCCCGTTTTCACGATCACCTTCTCCGCTCGAGACGGTTCGTATAGAAAGTTGCGCATCGCACTGTAAAAAACTCCCACTTAACATTCAGTCTATAACCAGTCACTGAAACTATAAAAACAAGACAGAAACAGTTTCCAAGAGAAGCGGAAACCTGGAAATAAAACAAGCCGGAATATGAAAAATTTAACAAACTGGGCATCGAGCGCTCGGTGTTCGACGAAAGAAGCGATGCCATCGACCATGATCCAACGCGTGATCGTGTCAATGTCTGGCTGAAACATTATACATATTGAGATTTATATTAGATAAAGTAAGAGACACCTTATCATGATATACAAAAAAATCTGACTTGAATTTTTTCCTGAGATTATTATAGTCTAGTGCGTAAGGCGCCAGCCTTGGAAACTGCTTCTTCTAGGTTTGAAACATGACTTCAGACACAGACTCTGACGCGTTGATCTGGGGTTTCTGCCATCGTCTGTCAGTTTATTCAACCTCTCTGGCCACTACGAAAACACCATTCTGAATGGTATTAGTGTGCCTTGTTGGCTTCAGAAATGAAGAAACCCAGTGAAAAGTGTAAAAATAATTGTAAATGAGAAACGGACGGACACAGCAGCCAGTGATCGCATGTCCATCAACAATGCACCGATGGGCGAATCGACCAGTCCGGCACTCGGACCCAACCACATCGAAGCGTGCGAGATCAGATCGTTCATCAGGTGTTGACAATCGCGCTTGAAAATGATACCAAACTTTAATTTGATCCATATTGTTAGTCAACCAATGAAAAATGCATTATAGAAGAAGTATAACTTTTATAACTTCAACGAAAACAGCTTTATAACTTACAAAACGAAGCGAGAAAGAAACTTGATGTCAAGTTCATCGATTTAAACGACTAATGATAGACGAAAAAAGTGATGAACTTGCGTAAGCTGCAACAAACTAACACTGAGTAGAAGACACTCCATATGTACGTCTGATTGTTCGTGCAGAGCAGTCACGTAGTAAACAAGGGACTCAAACGCCAGTACTCGCTCTGTTAAACTCTCCAGTGCACACTAGAAACATGAATACAATGTAAAAATGATTCGAATAAACAAAATATAATAAACATATGAAAATGAAACAATTAGGTTATGTAAACCAATACCAGTTATATAACGAGTTTTGTGATGAAATAAAAAAAACATATCTACCTCCAACGGTAGCGGAACATCTGGTTTCGTTGTTTTTCTTTTTATGGTGAAATCTTCTTTTCCCGAATGTTTGTACGGCACAGGATACTTCAGTCGGAATTCCCGTCGTTCGACAACATTCTTAGTTAGTAGACCTGAAGAATATTTCACACTTTTGTTTTCAATCTCAAATCCAAGATCGTGAATGTTCTCGATATCTGATTAACGTCTGCTCAATTTTCAACCCTTTTTAAATTATTTATTGTCTCTGGTTGCATGTACTCATCACAATTCATGTTGTGCTCACATGTTGTATCCAGTCTGTTATTTGACTAATAAAGCGATGATGATCATCATCGCTTCATTAATATGAATTGCGATCAGTATGCGTGGGTGAAAAAACGTCCGATTTCCATAAATTTTCCTGGTGTGAATGAAATGAAATTTTAAATTGCTGAACACCTATAAAATAATGTTGTATAATACGGATGAAAAACAAAGTAAAAGTAACCAATTAAATGTCGGATCAGAGTCAAGCAGCTGGCAGCTGAGTACAGTCCGATGGCACTGAACGCATCCTGCATCGCCTCGTACACTTCGTCATCGTGCTCGGCCAGCTCTTGGCCAGAGTGCATCGGTACATCATGCAAATTGTATGTGTTCACTGTAATATAAATAATATTTGAAGAAAATGAATTGTTAATTCCATGGGAGAAGAAATGCATGAAGACAACGAATGCTTACAAATAAATATTGAGTAAGGTACTACTTATTTTAACAACGCAAAAACATGATAATTCAAGTAAGCACCAACCGGAGTGGGATTGCATACCGATCAGTTCGTCTTCCGAATCCAGAAACACTTGATTATCGTTGAACTGCGATCGTTCAATCAGAAAAGCGTTGAGTTGGCCAGCCTAAATGTAAACTATCATTAATTATGATGTAATGTTTGATAACTTTTCGTTTCAGGACAAAAAGCTCACCTTGTTGCCTTGTTCATTTTTCGCCACGAAAAGCATTATATCAGGACGTTTTCCCTGCTCACCAAGCACCAGCATTTTTCGACCATTCAATAATAGTTGATTGTTAGCGGCAGTTGGTGATACGACCACTCGATCGCAGCAAAAATCGGCACCTCTGAAAAGAACGAAAATATCTATCACTCTAAATAAATGAACAAAATTTAATACAGCAACGATAGGTACAAGGATAATTTCACAATTTCATCTACAAAAGAGTAGAAACAAGCAGATCATTGTCAATATACGATTTATTTTTGACAGTATCAAAGTACCAACCAGGCTTACAACAACAACAACAAATACAACCAGCACTTCAAGAACAACAACAACCAACACCATGCTTTCATGTATACACAGCGCCACGTGAGTATCAGTATCGAGTAGCTTGTCAGCATACTGTTGTTGTTGAGCGTGACTGCCCAGTCTGGTGAGCAACATCCATGCCACAACATTAGTGTTCAAGTAGTACTGTAGATCAGCCCAGGCACCGAGCTCTGTCAGATGTTCGATCAGGTAAACGGCTCGAGTCACTGCGTCTTCGTCAGGATTGGCGTTACTGCCTGAAAAATGCTGAATCAACTTTTTTTATTGGGTTGTCTCATTCAGATTAAGTCATCGCCGAGTTCTATTATATGACCACGAATGATGCTTACATGCAAGAGCCATATTATGGAATGGAATTAAATTCTAAGTATCTTTATCGGATGTTGAAGACATATTCTTTTACGACCATCAGCTCAGCCAATAGGTCACAATTATTTTTACCAACCATCGGGTTTTTACACAAATTTCAATGTAGGAATATGGTTAATCATTGAGCGATTTCAGAAGAGTTAACGATGCCATTGCTACGGTTTCACCTATAAGTTTTACCAACCTATGGCTTTGGTTATCATTGATTTAACAGATTCTATTTTGAGCACAGAGCCGGCAGAACGAGTGGATTTCACAGCTTGTTCGAAGTTATCTGAAAAAAATTATGAAGAGAAAATCCATCAAAAGCATTAGAATAAGGCAAATGAAGCAATAACGAAGAATTGTTTTAGGAAACAGAAACTTGATAAAATGTTCAAAAATACGAAAAATTTACTCACTATGAACTCCAGTTATGATTTTCTTGAGATCTTGGTACTGATCCGGATTGGACAACGCCGCGTATGTAATGGATTTATTCTGAAATAAAGGATTTATTCTGAAGGAAGACTTGAGTTCGATTGAACTAATGCTAATACTTTACATGGATAAGTCAATGTGTATATGTTTTGCTGATTTTATCACATTTCATCTGATTTTACAAGTCAATAATTTTTTTTACTAACGACATCAAATGTATTTCTGAACAGACTGCGCAGCGTGCCAACTGGTGGAATAGAGTCAGAGACCGATTGATTCTGCTGACTGGTTTGACCTTCGGTGGGAGCAGCCCGAGTTGACGACGTTGCCACAGCACTACAGACATATTGTGATGACCGATGACAACTGCGAATTCACAAATATTTATCATAGTATACAGTGGGTGGATGAGGTAGTGAGTGAGTGAATGAGTGAGCGAGTGAGTCTCAACTCTCAGATGGGTACTGTAAATGGGTGAGTGAATGAGTGAGTGAGTGAGTGAGTGAATTTCAACTCTCAGGTGGGTACTGTAAATGGGTGAGTGAATGAGTGAGTGAGTGAGTGAGTGGGTCTCAACTCTCAGATGGGTACTGTAAATGGGTGAGTGAATGAGTGAATGCGTGAGTGAGTGAGTGAGTAGGTCTCAACTCTCAGGTAGGTACTGTAAATGGGTGAGTGAATGAGTGAGTGAGTGAGTGGGTCTCAACTCTCAGGTGGGTACTGTAAATGGGTGAGTGAGTGAGTGAGAAGGTCAGTGAACAAGGGGATGAATCAGTGAGTGAATGAATTATCCGGTTCGTAGTACTCAACGTTTACTCGAACTGTTTTATTCAAGCTGTAAAAAACGAACCCGATAAGCGTCTGCCATGGAGCACGCACCCATCTTTTTAAGGGGATGAAGTTCCTCATTCTGATTTTGATTCTCAAATGAATGAATGAATGAATAATAGTTAAACGTGAACCGAACAAATTACTAAATTATAAATATCAATTAAAAAAACTAAAAATAAAAAATAAATTGGCGTGTAGATAAGATGTTAAAGACGCTTTCGAGATTCTAGTGAAGGAGATTGTATAAATATATCGTGAGAGAATATCGTATAAATATCGTAATATCGTAGATTAATCAACCGTCTATCGCCTCTTCTATTCATCATGATGAATAGAAAGAATAAAATGATGAAAAAGAATATGTTTAGAAAAAAGCGACAAATTCAAATTCATCACATGAGAATTTTTGCATAAGGTTTACAAAACATGGACAAACCCAATAGAAGAAGTTTGATGAATTTAAGGTTCTTGGATACTAGTTTAATTCTTACCGTAGTTACAACATAAAATACCGTAACAAGAAATGCAGGTTACGGTAATTTGCAGATTCAATTTAAAGTTAATTTTGGAATTGAATAATGAGTAATTGTCAGATATCAAGAGACACTCGGGGGTTTCGAAGGTGCTGATTTCGAATTTCATATTAATTTTTGAATCAAACATTTCGTTGGTGCTTTAACTGACCCCTTAACGAAAAGTGTCTAAATAAATGATCCAAGGTAATGTAACATGCTAGAAGTAAATATAATTGCATTTTATGAATAAAATGAACTTAATTGGCTCATTATGTAACTCCGTCTCGAGCTGATATTTGTCAGTAGAAGAATATAGGGATTGTGGAGTTGAATAAATTGAGCTGTTTACTTTTAATTTGATCCGTGAATGACTCAGTCATTTATTAATTATAATCATTCCATATACGAAGACTCGGCAATACAAGAGTGTCTGGGATGATGACAATGAATACCTCAGCAAGTTTTGAGATGAAACAAAACGATTGACTCGACATGACTTCACGGACCAAATCATAGGATAAATAGTTTGTCAATAAATATCAGACCCGAATGCACTGTTGATTTTTTTACTAAATTTTAATGTTTAGAAAAGTGAATCTCATAAAAAATTCACAACGGAAAATTGAGACAAATACTGTTTGATAACAGTTACCACATTACTATACTTTATAATTAATTAACCTTGCACGGTGTTCGACGGATCATTTCTTCGCGTACCTGACCGTAGTTGGGTTCGCCAGCGGTCGGTTCGTAGCGAATGGTACTTGATTGAGTTGTCGGTTGCTGTGATTCAGCATTTGAATCATTATTGAAGTTGCGTCGGTTTGCGTATGTTCGATGTGGGATTCGCCTGTTGTTGGGGAACCCACCCCGTCTTGGGTTAAACGCGTGTTGCTGCATTAGGACTAGAACAGATGACCAGTTTATAGAAACCTTATGAATGTAGTTGCGTTATGAACTAGTGTAGGAGACTAGTTAATGTTTAAATGTTGAAACATTAAGTGGGCTCGTTTCGGGCTTGAAAACATACGAGCGAAAAGTGGTCAGCCCTCATCAGTGTTTCCCACTTTTTTGTACAACTGTGGTACAAAAATCAATCATACTGGTTTTGGTTGTGAGACCTAGTCTGTACATGCACTCCGGGTGTGACCGACAAGTGTGTAATATGTATCTAGTTATGAATTGGGTGGTATGCCCGTTGTTCCTTAGTGTTCTGCACATATTTATACTCTCCGTAGTGAAGCTACTAAGCTCACTTACTATACGTGACACACGGATTAGTTGCCCAGAAATGATATTAGCTGTTATTTTTTGTGAAACGTTGCTACTAATGTGTGTGTAGCGGATAGCTTTGAAAGGAAAAGCTGTTCTTTTATCGTAAACAGCTAACACAAGTTGTTTATTATTCATTTTGACATTGATGTCAAGATAGTCAGCTTCATATTTGCTATTATTGGTTTCATTCAAGGGTAAACTGTGGTCGTAAATAACCTTACTTACCGCCATAAAATTTTGATTGGACACGTTACATATATCATCAATATATCTCATAGTTAACCCAAGTTTGGTTTGCATATCTGGATGGGCAATTAAATACCTGTATTCCATAACTGTCAAAGTTAAATCGGCAAGTTCAGGGCTTGCATTACCGCCCATCGGTATGCCTGTTGTTTGCTGTAAAACATCTGTTGTTAACATTGTATAACATTGTTATCTGAATAATTTACCGTAATCCTTTTTTATACCTTGATTAATTTTTTCGAATTTGATTACGGTGGAGAATTTATGCAATAAAGTGTTATCCGCATGTCGAAAATGGAAACTAACGACCCTGAACAACTGTGAAAACCCCGGGACTTTTCATTTGTAAACCAAAAGTTTTTTGGGACATTTTAATCCGATTGTAGTGATCAAATTTGAGATCGGAAACTTTCGGAATAAACAGTAAGTTCAGTTTATTTTGAAAGCAGGAATTGATCAACTATTTACTCGGAAATTCAGAGAGTCAATCATTCAGTATGTCAGTCACTCTAAAAGTCGGCCAATCAGCCAGCAAGTTAGTGAGTCTGTCAGTTGATCAATCAGTCTTTCAGTCAAATCAGTCATGTCAATCGTTTATCAGTCAGTCAATCGCCCCGTTCACGTTTGTATGCGAGATCTTTATCACTAAGTTGCGGCTTAAAGTTGATATAGTGTAAAAGTATAGGGCCAGCATAAGCCGGCGTCAAATTAAAACCCAGAACTACCAAAATCCGGTAAACGCCAATTTTATAATTAGAAGCTTCGGCTTTAAAGTTGAGCGGCGGCTTAGCTAGAGTTCATTTTGTCAAAAAATTTAGATTGCAAATCGCACCAAAGACCCGTTCTCTAAATGTTAGTTAGCTTCATTCTGAAGGCGCATCTACACTTCGAAAAAGGGGTTGATCGTCCCCATTCAACACTTTCATCTGTAACCATATTTATTGTGGTCTCTTTGTGGACCTCATGAACCTTGACCTTATTACTGTTTTTCTCTGACTGTGTCTTCTGTTGTCCGGCTATTATCAATCCGAACTTTGAACTCAATACACTCAGTCCTGATGGTAGTACATAATCAGTGTCGAAGAGTTCAAAAAAGTGATCGATTCCGATTAAAATTTCAATCGGTAGCTGCATTTCATTCGGTTGTTCAGCTAATGCTTCGATTGGCATTTTTCTTATGTAATGCCAATCCGATTCAGTGGGTTGCGGCTGGTTCTGTAACTGTGCTATATATGCTCGTGGCACAACGTGAGCATGAATATCACATTGTTCATTTGTGTCGGCATTTCTTAATTGTAAATCGACTAATGGTGTTTCCATTTCAGTAATTTTTTCTGGTCCGAAAGCCTGGATTGGTAGTATAACCGTTCCCTTGTGTTGAAAATTTAGTTTATCCGATAGCTCTTCAGATACAAACGTAATTTCACTCCCCGGATCCAAAAATGTTCTCACTCTGACCGTATCATTTGTTGCGGGGTTACTGACTGTTACCGCAGCGGTCATCAGACGTGTTTTACGATGCTTCACCTCTTGTGTTGTCTCTATTTGATCAGAGGTCACTTGGTTTACAGTGGTTTGTGCGTGTGCCCCTCTATCTGTCTGTGTTCGGCCCTGATTGATCTGCCTGTTCTGTGAAGGAGACCCTCTGTGGCTGTTGTGTATTGTGTTCACCTTGGCTAATTGGTTGAATAGTGGTTTATTCCCTTGTTGTTTTGAGTTGCCCCTCATGTTCATTCGGTTATCGTTAAAGTTCCCGAATTTTGTTCTACATAGTGCACTGTTATGCGAACTTGTTTTGCAATAATAGCAGGGTGACATTCTGACTTGGCATGTGCCCATTCCCTTGTGTTGTTTCAGACACAAGAAACATAAATTGTTCTGTCGACAAACACTTTGACGCTCACTCAATGTGGCGTATTTTTTGCATGTATTCGAATAATGTCCTCCACTACAGAATGCGCATGAAACATTGTTGCGTTTCATTTGTACATTATTGTTACGTGAATCATATCCGTTGTTTGCCATATTATGACGATTGAATGTATGAACTGCTGAAAACACGTTACTGTGTTTCGGCCTTTGTTCGGATTTATGAGGCCATTTGCTGCCTGCCTCACTGTGCTGGCTGTGTTCGCTCAGTCTCTCATTTGTTCTGAGTAGTTCCCTCAACGTGTCACAAAACTCGGTGGGGGACCAATCTTTGTTTCGATCCGCCACTGCACGTGACATCGTCATATCCCTCAACAGTTGGTTGGGTATCTTGCGCACTAATATTGTGCTCAGCATCTGTCGGCATCCCGACCTTTCGATGTCTTCACCTAGTGACTTGAGTTGTCTAAGCATTCCCTCAACGCATTGTAACATTAGCCACATATCTTGTGGGCTTTCACTGCGTGGGGTGTACATCTCAATCTTGGTGTATAAATGATGTACCAAACGATCTTTATCTCCATATTCTCTCTTCAGGAGATCTATGGCATCAGCATAGTTTGCCGCTGTAACGGACAATCCTTCTAATAGCAATAGTGGTTTGCCTTCCAAATAGTTTTTCAAATACCGAAATTTTACGGTTTCTGTGAAGTTTTGTGTGTCGACTTCAGACGTAAAAAATTCCCAAAAAGGAATCCATCGCTCTAATTTACCATCGAATGTTTCACCTTTCAATGGTGTCAATTGAGCGTTTGACCTGACAGTTTGTGGCATTACTGCCGGTCCCTGTTGCACTGGTTGTTGTACTTGTGGCTGTTGCTGTTGTTGCTGTTGTGCCAGTGCATCTTGCATCGTGGCTTTGAACACGATTGCCTCTTTTATACGGCCCCTGACGGTGCCCTGCACTACTTGTGCTCGATCAATTGTTTCATTCAAACCCCCATTTTTGCCTACGTGTGTGGCATGCTCATTTATTGCGGCTGTTCGCTCATCAGGGTCAGGTCTTGCATCTGCCCATTGGGCCATTTCCTGATCGAACCTTTCAAGATCATTAATTGCCGATTCTAACTCGGCTTCCCATCCACTGAATAGACCTATGGCTGTTATGACTTCTGTTAATTGGTCTTCAGGAGGGTGCGTAGGGTCGGCATACGGGTGTGCCACGTCTACCCTGTTGAGTATGCCTTGTACGGCATTGGTTCTCCGCGTAATGCGGCTTTTATGACTGACGTTTGACATTACTACAACCATATGTTGGTATGTCTGTTTTAGTGCTCTTGCACTTTTACACTTTTGCCACTCTTTTGTTGGCTTTGTATTACACTACGGGTGCAATGTACGTACTTGCAAATGTAGTGGTGCCACTGGTAAAATGGCCAATTGTTACACTATTTGTGTAATGTGTCCCTCCAGGGTCCAGGAGGCACTTTATGCACGTATGTATGTGCTGTGTGTGTCTGTATACACGAATGTATCGTGTCCGACTAAATATGCACGTATGTACCGTGTCTGACTGAATTTGCACGTATGTACCGTGTCTGACTGAATTTGCACGTATGTACCGTGTCTGACTGAATTTGCACGTATGTACCGTGTCTGACTGAATTTGCACGTATGTACCGTGTCTGACTGAATCAAGCCGTGTTTTTGTATAATAACGGTGATTCAATAACACTATGTATAAGTGTTTTAATTTTTGTATGTAGGTAATACCGTCCTTACTTTTGGATACGGATATTCCTTTGTGTTACGTTCTCTTGACGTCTTGAGTTTACCATCAAGGTCTTTCTGCCTTGTGGTTATCTTTCTCCGCTTTTGATATGATATTTTTGGTTGGTCTCAAAGATTGCTGTCACAGGTTCTGGTTGCCCAGAATTCCCGGTCCAACAGTTCTCAGAAAAAATTTGGTAGCGGATGCCATGTGTTAGTGTGAGTTTGTTGACTTACAATAACTGTTGAGTTGAGTGTGTGTTATGATGTTGTTTCATATAAAGGCCTCAATAATTCCATAAGGTTTACTTTATTGTTTACATCGGTAGGCACACACACTGGTTAGACAGGCCGTTAGGGCGCTCTTAAGTATGGCATCCTCGTGCTCACTTGACTCCGCCTTGCTGAGGCATCGTTGCACGTCCCGCAGTGTAAAGTGAATGTGTAATCTTACGGTAGTATTCTATCCATTCACAATGCACCTCGGTGCGTCACCGACAAAAGTGGTGCTTTACGGGCTATGATGTTTTTTATTAATCAGAATTTGTGTATTGTCCTTGTATGATTTTACTTGCATTAATTTTAAACAAAATTAGGTTTGATTTCACCCAACAAAGTTTTCAACCTGATGTTTCATGGTCGGACCAAAAATAGTGCTTCATATTTCACTAGAATCTCGAAAGCGTCTTTAACTGATGAATGTTTATCGTAAAGTATGTTTTGATTTCTTGTCTGATCGAAAGCGTAAAACAAAAAACAGATTAGAGAAAAAAATTAATATTTTGCCCTAAGTTTTTTCAAGAAGCTAATTAGTTTTTTGTTGATGATAATTTGGTGCGTTGTGTTAACGATATCCGTGTGTTGGAAGGTGTTTACAATTCGAGACAAATGACAAGACAAATAAAAAAAGTAGTACAAGGGAAAAATACTATCGTTAAAAACAACTTTATTTAAAGCCCGTATGTTGTTTCTGCAAGCAAAAATTACGCCCAAAACGTCTGATAATGAAACATCACTAGCCTCAACTCAAATCGGTTGACACCATAGTTTAACACAGTGTAGCATGGGGTGATGATGATTGATGTGCGTGTTAACACTGATTGTCTGATGTTTCATTATCAGGAGTTTTGGTCAATGAGTGTATTTGCAGAAACAACATACGGGCTTTACTAAGTAATTGGTTTACACAAATCTGATACAATTGATCAATCAATTAATCAACAATCTTCATCACTCGGTTACACAGTCATCACACACACCTCACTCACTCACTCACACACTCACTCACTCACTCACTCACTCACTCCCTCAATCACTCACTCACTCACTCACTTACTCACTCACTCACTCACTCACTCACTCACTCACTCACTCACTCACTCACTCACTCACTCACTCACTCACTCACTCACTCACTCACTAACTCACTCACTCACTCACTCACTCACACACACCCTCCCGGCCTCCTTTACCCACTCTTCTTTCCTTCATTTGCTCCCTTACTCACTTACTCATTCAAATATTCATTTACTTACTCACTCATTCACTCACTTGTTCACTCCTTCCCTCACTCACTCACTCACTCACTCACTCACTCACTCACTCACTCACTCACTCACTCACTCACTCACTCACTCACTCACTCCCTAACTAAATAACTGACTCACTTACTCACTCACTCACTCACTCATTCACTCACCCACTCACTCACTCAATCACTCATTCACTCACTTACTCCCTCCCCCCCTGACTCACTCCCTCATTCAATCACTCAATCGTTCACTCATTTATTTACTCACTCACTCACTTAATCACTCACTCCCTCACTCACTCCCTCACTGACTCACTCACTAGCTCACTCACTCACTTACTCACTCACTCACTCACTCACGCACTCACTCACTCACTAACTAAATAACTGACTCACTCACTCATTTACTCACTCACTCATTCACTCACTCACTTATTCACTCAAAAAAGTCACCATTCGGTTACTCACTCACTCCCTCACTTGCTCCATCACTCACTCACTCTCTCACCCATTCCCTCATTCACTAACACACTTAACCACTCTGTCAAACTCTCATTCACTCACTTACTAACTAGCTAACTAGATCACTCACTTCTTCTTTCAGTTCAGTCACTCACTCACTCAATCGTTTACTCATTTATTCACTCACTGGTTCGCTTAATCACTCACTCACTCCTCACTCATTCGTTCGCTCCCTTACTCACTTAGTCATTCAAATATTCATTTACTTATTCACTCATTCACTCACTTGTTCACTCCTTCCCTCACTCATTCACTCACTCACTCACTCACTCACTCACTCACTCCCTCACTCGCTCACTCTCTCATCCATTCCCTCACTCATTAACACACTTAATCATTCTGTCAAACTCTCATTCAATCACTTACTAACTAGCTAACTAGATCACTCACTTCTTCTTTCAGTTCAGTCACTCACTCACTCCATCATTTACTCATATATTCACTCACTGGCTCACTTAATCACTCACTCACTCCTCACTAATTCATTCACTCACTTACTCACTCACTCATTCTCTGCATATGACCTTACTATTCCTCACATTGTTTTCCTGAATCATTCGGTACTAATTCCAACCTTTAAAAATTTATTGTTTTAATTTGTTTTTTCAGTAGTTATTTTCCCACTCGTAAAATAAAAGTTGAATTTTGGATTCAATAGTTTGTATGGCAAAATAGGACATGTCCTATCTTGGATTTGAATGGCAAAATAGGACAACGGATTTTACTATGGCAAAATAGGGGTTCGTTGTTATAAGGATATTGAGAATTATGAATGGCAAGGTTTTTACATGAAAAAGACAAATCAAATATTTTGTACTCAGGAAAAAAACTACATCATATGAAAAGTAAGTCAAGAAGTGAAGTA
>OZ038445.1:19761296-19768796 GCA_964036265.1 Daptonema setosum
AATGCCCGTTTAGCCACAGTCGCGTCTTGACACAGTCAACCCTCATCTCGGCCACAGTCCGTTTAGCCACAGTCACATGACGTACAAATACTTGCTAATTCTTGCCGTCCACATTTAGTCCAGTCATGGCAATGCCCGTTTAGCCACAGTCGCGTCCTGACACAGTCAACCCTCATCTCGGCCACTGTCCGTTTAGCCACAGTCCGTTTAGCCACAGTCACATGATGTACAAACACTTGCTAATGCTTCCCGTCCACATATAGACCAGTCCTGGCAATGCCCGTTTAGCCACAGTCCCGTTTACGCACAGTCCACCCCCATCTCGGCCACAGTCCGTTTAGCCACAGTACCGTTTACGCACAGTCCACCCTCATCTCGGCCACAGTCCGTTTAGCCACAGTACCGTTTATGCACAGTCGCGTTTAGCCTCAGTCTCCCCCCGGTGACTGAGGCTAAATACCCACAGCTGGGACAGCTGTGAGGCAAACTAACATCAAATGTGGTCAGAAAGTGGCAAAGCTTGAAGAATGGAGCAAAACTTGAAAGACATTCATCGCAAATTTTTGCTCTGTGGCGAGTTCAATTGTGGGTTCGGCATCTATTTCAAGTGCCGTTTATCTGAATTTGTGATTCACTACGTTGATTTTGGCTCCATTTCAGTCTGCCGCTAAGTCGTGCCATGATCCGTGAGCGCATCACGTCCATCGAGGATAAGCTCACCTTCTTCATGGATGTTACAGATGGTTTGTGTTGGTTGTCGTTAAAATGTCACCACAAGAAATTTCCGCATTCATGTTACATTGATGTAATAGCTTTCCTGCTATTTTCACAACACCGAAAAGTTCGCGGTTTTTGTACTATTTGTCTCCAATTACAATTATGACAAAAGATTTATAGTAGAAAAACAGACGGTAGAAGCTAACAACTTTAGCACAAATCAATTACTTGTGTGATCTCGTTCCTTTAAGTTGAGTTCATAAACAAAACATCAGTTTAACTAACTGTTTTAGTACATTGACTATACAACTTGAAATATTTATAATGTTGGCTTTCAGACGAATACTCGGAGCAGATCTTCGGTCTTCGACAGCGGATCGGGCGCATGTTGTTTGCCGAAAACCGCTATCCGTTCCCAAATCCGACTTCGAAAAACTGGTGATATCGATAATTGTTGCTCATAATGATGATAATGCTCAAATTATGTATTTGTATGTATCTTCATGTACAGCTTTACGGAGGATATTTCCTATATGAAGAATGAAAGTTCTATCACAGCGTTTGGGATAACTTGAGTAAAAACATCAAATATGGTCAGGTAAAAGAGTTGTTGTCGGATCGAACATACAAAAAAGAAACGAACGCTGGTTTGGCTGATTTTTCGGTAAATATAATAGTCGTTGGCATTGTGTACTCTTCAGCACAGATATAAGAAGTCAGAACAAAGTGTCAATCAACAAACATCTCACAAATTTTGCTCATCACCGGAAACCAAGTGTCAACACTCCGTCTTTTTACACTAAACAAAGTGTCACCGAAATGCGTTGAAACCTGAACCTTAGTCACAAGCTAAAACAATGTTTACATTAAATAACTTACTATGTATCTACAACCTAATAAGACATTTTTACACGATAACTGCGTATTAACTGAGAGTACAAAGTCTTACTTAAACTTGCTTAAATCCTCAAAACAGAAAGTATTACAATCTTGAAACAAAACTGTATATACACAAAAAGTTTGATATAATGAGATAGCAATGTGGATTTATAAATCCAAGAAACTTTATTCGATCCTTGCGTTGTAATGATGTTTTTGTTTGGGCACGGTAAGATGCAGTGGCATAAGGGCTAGTTAATTGGGTTAGTATTAAGGATGCACCCGTGGTACTCATATTCAAATTGAAGCACTCAGCACAAGCTCCTGTCACAATTAACTTTGTTAGCCCACAATTTGCTGTAGAGCCGGTCACAATACCGACTACCGATCTGTACTTCATTGTAAACTTCCTAGTTGGACCCCCTTGTCTACTTCAGTCTACGTATAAAAATCATTTTCTTATTATGTATCCTGATATGTACAATGGTTAGACAGACTTACCTCATTCATTAGCATGTGCCTTTACATCGTCTTTACCACTTTGCATAAGGCAAATTAAAAGCAATGAGCCATATAATAGAAAAATTTTCGTTCAATACGTACGTGTAAACATATGATATTTGTATAAAACAATGCCAAAATGCAATTTGGTGTGACCAAGTATGGCACACGATGATTGGATGCGAAAAGGCTGAGTTTGTCATCAAACGTGCACTGGTTTTCTCCCAATGGCCATCTTTGGAGCAGCACTTTGTTTTAGGTGTCATGAGACCATTGTGATGAGTTTTGTCTGCTCGCACATATAAATACATGTACCTTTTGCGGTGGTATTATTATGCCACTTATAAACCACGGTATCATCATGATGCTCGTTGCCGTGGCTCTCACCATGAAAATCATTCAAGCAAAACTCACCTCCAAGTCTTCTCAGCTGTCACCTTATGAAGCACAGGAGTGGTTGGTGTTGTTATTGTTGTTGTTTTTGATGTTGTTGTTGTTGTTGTTAATATTGTTGTTGTTGTTGTTGTTGTTGTTGTTGTTGTTGTTGTTGTTGTTGTTGTTGTTGTTGTTGTTGTTGTTGTTGTTGTTGTTGTTGTTGTTGTTGTTGTTGTTGTTGTTGTTGCTTTGTTGTAGAAGATTTACTTGCAGTTATCGACTGAACATGACAAACTGTGTCGCAACGTATACCAATTGTGAAGCCTGGAAACAACAGGTTTGAAGATTATTTTGTTCTCAAACTTCCGATATAACTTTTTTGATGATTTCAGGTCCGAATTTGTACGATGCTCAAATCACACAATCCTTTTGTTCGACCCGGTATTGTCATGAACTCTGGTTAGCATGAGCTATAAATCCTGGTCATGATGGCATTTTAGCAGTATGCTTTTCCACTTATTACTTTAGTGCGTCTGTATCAGAAATTTAGATTTTTTCTCAGACGGTCAACCACCAGCTGTTAACGTGTGGTCGAGCATCAAACTAAGGGCTATCAATCGAATTAGTGATCATTCAATGGTTAGTTTGAAATGAAGGGTAAAGAGTAGAGAGAACATGAAAGAGTGAGTGAGTGAGTGAGTGAGTGAGTGAGTGAGTGAGTGAGTGAGTGAGTGAGTGAGTGAGTGAGTGAGTGAGTGAGTGAGTGAGTGAGTGAGTGAGTGAGTGAGTGAGTGAGTGAGTGAGTGAGTGAGTGAGTGAGTGAGTACAGGATTTCAGGATTTCACCGCTGAGTTTCGGCTGACACAAAAATGGTTCGACACTCGACTATCGTTCGATACGGACAACACTCGATTCATTGATTTGGTGTGGCTAGCACACGACCAGAAAATTTGGATACCCGATACGTTTTTTCAGGTACGCTGTTCCCTGAATATTCTAGTATAACTTGTGGTACTCATTTTTAAAACAAATTATGTACATAAGTTCAGAGGTTTACACGAAGTTTGCAATTTTGTTATAAACTAAATCGGTTAGATGAACTGATTAGCAAAAATTCAAACTGTAATGAAATATGCGAATAAATTATTGATGCCTTGTTTAACAAAACAATTGATAGAGATCAATCTACATATGTACGTCTTTCCATGATTGCTTGTTCTGCAGAACGAGAAGAACGGCTGGTATCACAAGATCGATTCTGCCAATAAATACACGAAAATCCGGTCGGACGGTTTGGTCACGTATAACACCAGGTTACTGCAGTTTATTTGGGAACAACTATGTATAGGGTGTCCCACATAACTTGCAGCATTTTGATCAACCACAAAATTTTTTGTTGTGATGTTAACATAATGAGTTTAATATGATCAGATAGCATATAGTCTGATGTTTTGTTTACCGTATATTGGAGGTTCATACCTATCACATAGCTTCAGATATGGCCCTTTTCGTGAAAATAGTCAAAATCTAAAAAATATTCTTGTTTGAGTTTGCATTTTTTTCATGATCTTTCTTTGTAAATATTTGTTAAAATAATTTTTAAAAATCTGAAATCACTGAAATAAACAATGAAAAAATATTTTGCATCCATCCACAAAGTTTCGAAAAGTTTTTTTCAAGAAAGTGCAAATGACCGTATTGGTCACGATTCACTATTGCCTCTCAGTTGGGATGATTCGCTGTGCGAAATGCGCCGAGATTGGGGAAACCAAGTATTACAAACTGTAACTTTATGCTTCTGCTTTATTTTAGTATCTGTAAATTTCCGTTACGTTGTATTTTTGTGCATTCAAAGTCAGTTAAAAACAAAATTAAAGTTGAAAATGACTACTTTCAGGAAATGGTCTGTATCTCAAGCTGTATAATAGGTTTGAACCTCCAGTATGCGGCAAACAAAACATCAAACTATATGCTATCAGATGATATACAACTCATTTTATAAACAGCACAACAAAACAATTGGCGGTTGATTAGAATGCTGCAAGTTATGTGGGACACCCTATATTTGCAAAAGTAAACTGCTTGAGTCACTTTTGTTTCAATATAGGTTTAATCAAGTGCATCAACGATAGTACATAGTTTGGAGTTTTGAGCTTTTTATTGCACCAATGCGGTGATAATCAATCAGTGGCAAGACTCAACGAAAGTCATTACTGACTGACTGACTGACTGAGTGACTCACTGACTGCCTCGTTCAGATTAACACTTGTGCTCTCGTGTCTGCTCGATCTACGCAAGTACCCGATGGACACACAATACTGTCATATCGACTTTTCCAGCTGTTAGTTCCTGTTCAATGTTGTGTATAAGTTTTCACATCAAGTCGTTTCACTGAGTGACTGATGATCATAGTCCGTTTTGAATAATCACCGTATTGAAAATGTGTTGACTGTATCGATTGATTTTATAACTGATCGACTGCCGGATCAATCAATTGATTGATTGTTTTTATTTGACTGGTAGTTCAATTGGTTGATTGATTGATTTTTCCATTGAATGACTGACTAACGTAATGCCAGATGCGTATACGGCGGATGACATCAACTACGTCTGGGATGGCCGTCCGATCACGGCACACAAGAACGCAACTCGGGCACTGCCTTCATTCAAAGTGTTGAGCATGCTTAATCAGACATGCACTAGCACAACCAGTACAGGTCATTACTATATTTATTATATATTATATTACGCATTATTGCATACAAAGTTAAATACATCAAGTTATGTAGCATCAAAGTAGACTGCTGCAAAGTTATGTTGCTCAACTGAGCTATTACCGTATTCATACCAAACAGTTTCATCGATATACATACAGGGTGGCTCAAAAAAAAGCTTGCGCGTTTGAGCGGTTATTGTAAAAGTTGTGGACAAGCTGTGGGATTGCGGTATGGCGCATTCGAAAGAGTATGTTTTTACCTACAAAATAATATGAGATTAAAGTTTTTTAAAATTTTCTTTCTGATTTTAAAAGTCGATTTAAACAAAAATTCTCAATTTTTCGCAAAATTTCGCAAAAAAACATACACAAAAACTAAAATAAGTGCATAAAAAACCATAAACACAACCATCATTTGTCACACAGAACAATATGAAACTTTATAGTGATATTTAATGTTAATAAAGCTCTAAACTATTGTCAAGTGATCATTCATGGATACAGACTACAGAAAGCAACCATGGTGGCTGAAATCCATCAAACCGTTCTTTCGGTTACAAACGATACTTTTTAGTGGAGCTGATAGACAAAAACAATGTTTCTTCATCATTAAAAACTGAATTAATTTATTGAAACCGACAAACGTGCAAGCAGTGTGCGATACAGAGCACACAAACAAGATCTCACTTTGGTCACGTGCGCATGATCCGTTGGGCGCGCATTTTAAATAAAGATATGCTGCAGTTGCTGCAAACTTCTAAAACTCATCATATGACACCAATTTGTAGAAAAAAACATGCCGAATCGAATGAGCTATACCGCAATCCCACAGCTTGTCTACAACTTTCACAATAATCGCTCAAACGCGCAAGCTTTTTTTTGAGCCACCCTGTATGTATGTAGGTTTGAGCTCAAATCATACTCCTGTTTATGAGCTGTATTATCACGAACAAGTTTCATCAACGAAGAGAGCATTGTTTTTTTGTTCTGATTACTAATAAATAATTTGTTAAGATTTTCAGTTTCTGATAAAAGTCAAACATTACAGGAACGTACAGTTGTTTGAGGGTGGCCATCACATTCAAACGAGTGCTATCAGCGTTCATGCTACAGCTTTATATACCCAGTACCATGTTGGTCGTGGTTAGCTGGCTATCATACTGGCTGGACTGGAAGGCTGTCGCGGCCCGTGTGCCCTTGGATGTAATCACCTTGCTCGCTATGATCACCACTGCCAATGGTCAGGCACAACTTCTCAGAATTGTATAACATTTCTGATATGAACTTTTGAGAACCCAAATTATGAAGCGGTGAACTTTTCATATTGAATCATTCATAATTTTTGTTTTTAATCTAAACACGTCAGAAATGTCAGATGTGAATCTCAGCTCCGACTGCGTGTTACCCGAGCTCTTCATTAAAAATTTCATTAAAATAAAATACATATGTAAGTACAATTATTATGTTACTACCCTAATCAAGTACTGAATGTGTCAGCTGCCAACGCCAAACTGCCTCCGGTGGCCTATACGAAAGCGATGGACGTGTGGATCGGGGCATGCGTGTCCTTGATATTCTTTGCGCTCATGGAGTACGCTGTTGTTCAATATGTCGGTGCGTCGCAGAGCAAAAAGTATGTGTCAGTGAGTGACTTAGTTGGTGAGCAAGTTACTGAATGAGTGAGTGAGTCAGTAAGATTGTGAGTTACGGAGTTGGTGATTCTGTGGGTCTGGACTACTGAACCAGTGAGAGAAATAAATCAGTCCATAAATATGTTACGCATACAGGAGTGCTAAAACACAGAAAAAGTTACGAAATTTCAACCACCGATGTAAAATTTATCTGGTTATCTGGTTTTCTTCACCGTACCAAGTTTAAAAAATTATTAGGCAAGCCACAGGCGGCAAGAAGGATACGGAGTGGCACGTGACGTCACCAGTCAGGCACAAACTGCATAACACTGGCACGCAGACCATGATTACGTGTGTACAGACTGCTGGCATTACAAATGAATGCACTACTCATTCCACACCCGAACATGAGCAGGAGCAGAAAGGATTGCTCGCTAACTTGGTGAGTGAGTGAGTGAGTAAGTGAATAAGTAAGTGAGTGAGTGAGTGAGTGAGTGAGTGAGTGAGTGAGTGAGTGAGTGAGTGAGTGAGTGAGTGAGTGAGTGAGTGAGTGAGTGAGTGAGTGAGTGAGTGAGTGAGTGAGTGAGTGAGTGAGTGAGTGAGTGAGTGAGTGAGTGAGTGAGTGAGTGAGTGAGTGAGTGAGTGAGTGAGTGAGTGAATGAGTGAGTGAGTGAGTGAGTG
>OZ038445.1:19773796-19784469 GCA_964036265.1 Daptonema setosum
CCTGAGAATGACTATGACTACCTTGGATATAATCTTATATAACATTGTAGTAAATGGTGATTGTTAATTTGTGTTCCGAACATCACATTAATCAACATCTGGAAATGTTTGCAACAATATACATGTATGTATATGTCGTAGGCGTGCGTGCGACACGGCGTGCGTGCGACAATGTCCCGAATTTGCCAAGGCTTACGTGTGACAGCAGTACAGGGTATATGTTTATTGCGTGTTGTTAGGCAAGCATGTTTTTGCATGCCATAATATAATGTCACCGTAATCACTAAATTTCTATCTGTTCCGACGTTTTGATTTTCTTTTTAGGGGTTTCTTCAATGACTGTTCTGTTCGCACAAGCCTCGCGTCCTTTTTTATCTCGTGTATGGCACTTAGAGCCACAGAATAGCCCAGATTTTGATTTTTGATCATGGGCTTGCCGCAAAGCTTCGTTTAGTTGAGATTTTTTTAGCATGGGCAGTCCAGTGGTTTTGTTAATCACCCGCTCATTCTTCAGTTGGTACTGATCGTTGACAGTTGATCACTGATTTTACTCGAACCACACACTGACCACTGACCTTCACTAATTCAATAATCAGCACCCCCTTAAACATCAAAACAACTAAAACAACAATACTTCTGGTGACCTCTGACACACAAAGCACACAAGATAGTCAGAAAAGTGAAGACGACAAGGATACAAGATACAATCTGCCAACGGTGACATTTTATTATGGCATGCAAAAACATGCTTGCCTAACAACACGCAATAAACATATACCCTGTACTGCTGTCACACGTAAGCCTTGGCAAATTCGGGACATTGTCGCACGCATGCCGTGTCGCACGCACGCCTACAACATATATACCACCATTTCCCCCTATAATTGCTACTTTCATAATAACCCAGCAGCAATAACTTTTTTCGTGCAGCCTTTATTAAAACATATGAACATGCAATGTGGAACGACATTAAAATAACAAACAACCTTACTGTACTGTAAAAGTTTTGATGCAGCGTTAACTATAACTTTGTACCACACGTAACGTTCAAAATTAATAATACCTGTACAAGCATAATTATAATAATGATGAAAATGTTGATGTCAATGAAAATGGGGTACAACGACACTGGCGTACGTGGCCCCAAACGCGAACAAACGGGGTGTTACCAAACTTGAAATGTTTAATGAAACATCGAACTCTTCGACCTGAAATTATAATGGGATTAAAAGGAATCGTGTTTTAAAAACAGTAAGTTGAGAATTATTGCGACAAGAGCGAAAGTGAAATTTGTGAGACTTACATCGGTTTTTCTTACACCAGTTCTCTGCTTGCCCTATATAGGCAGAGAAATGAACAAACTATGATAAGATCGCGAGATTCATTTGTTATTTAGATTATCTTGATTTAACTAAATTTAATTGTCAATTTTTCCACATCAAAACTCAAATTTTTATGATTTATAATGAAGTTCTACTAACCTCGTTCATGTACAACTGTTGTCGACCGTCAGGACAGTGATAGGCTGATCGCTCTGTACATTTACCGCCTAGTATGAGTACCCTAGAAAACAATGGCCGACTGACTGACTGACTGACTGACTGACTGACTGACTGACTGACTGACTGACTGACTGACTGACTGACTGACTGACTGACTGACTGACTGACTGACTGACTGACTGACTGACTGACTGACTGACTGACTGACTGACTGACTGACTGACTGACTGACTGACTGACTGACTGACTGACTGACTGACTGACTGACTGACTGACTGACTGACTGACTGACTGACTGACTGACTGACTGACTGACTGACTGACTGACTGACTGACTGACTGACTGACTGACTGACTGACTGACTGACTGACTGACTGACTGACTGACTGACTGACTGACTGACTGACTGACTGACTGACTGACTGACTGACTGACTGACTGACTGACTGACTGACTGACTGACTGACTGACTAACTAACTCACTCACTCACTCACTCATTCACTCACTCACTAACTCACTCTTTCATTCACTCACTCACTCACTCACTCACTCACTCACTCACTCACTCACTCACTCACTCACTCACTCACTCACTCACTCACTCACTCACTCACTCACTCACTCACTCACTCACTCACTCACTCACTCACTCACTCACTCACTCACTCACTCACTCACTCACTCATTCACTCACTCACTCACTCACTCATTCACTCACTCACTCATTCACTCACTCACTCACTTGTGCTCCGCCACTATGACAGGCATTGGATGGATCTCCGACCATTGAAGAGTAGTCGTGTTGTACCTGAATGAAGTTTCATCAAGAATATAATTTATTGCTGCTTTGATTATGCTTCATCTCATTTACATAAATGCATAAAACACCATGAGGTTTATGTCACAATAATTTGGTTTATCTTTGTTCTCGGAAGCAAAATGTACGAACATTTCGCAATGTGCCAATGCTTCCAGATCTTTGGCATACCCACCGCACACGTACACACAATCGTCAATACAAACGGCCGAATGCATTGATCTCCACTTGTCCATCGGCTGTACGAAAGACGTTGCGCCCGTCACCGGGTCGTACGTCTGAACATTCAAAATCAAATATTATTCTGTCAAAGTCAACTCAATAAAAACAGAAACATGAATGAACAGAAATAAAATTGAGTTCTCCATAAATTACTCGAACCTGAACAGTATCAACCGGATCATGCATGTCCCAGGCACCGCCCGTTACGTAGACCAGACCGTTGCAATAGGTTGAAGCCACGCGGGGGTAGATAAGGAGACCTGTTCGTTGTAAGTGAGTGAGGGAGTGAATGAGTGAGTGAGTGAGTGAGTGAGTGAGTGAGTGAGTGAGTGAGTGAGTGAGTGAGTGAGTGAGTGAGTGAGTGAGTGAGTGAGTGAGTGAGTGAGTGAGTGAGTGAGTGAGTGAGTGAGTGAGTGAGTGAGTGAGTGAGTGAGAGAGTGAGTGAGTGAGTGAGTGAGTGAGTGAGTGAGTGAGTGAGTGTGTGAGTGAGTGAGTGAGTGAGTGAGTGAGTGAGTGAGTGAGTGAGTGAGTGAGTGAATGAATGAGTGAGTGAGTGAATTAGTAAGTGAGTGAGTGAGTGAGTGAGTGAGTGAGTGAGTGAGTGAGTGAGTGAGTGAGCTACAGACCGAAGTTATTTGGCTGCACAGTGCTCCCATACGGCCCATATTCTTTCCCAGGTGCCGGTGGTGCAATATAGCTCTGAGCGTTCTGACCATAGTTGAAGTCGGTTGTGGTCTGCAGAATCATAACGGCTGGACCCGATGTTGCCAACGTGATCTTGGCACACATACACAACAGGATTACGGTGTTAACAAGCATCATGTTTGAATAAGTGAATTTCATCTGAATGGTGTGCAAAGTAAATGGATTGGCTGAGTTTTTAGCATTCATAATTTTTTTATTGATTAACGTTATTTAACGTCCAATAAAGACTAGCCGACTGCATAAACTTAACCTATAGTAACTTTACGACAATTGCATGGAAGAAGCAATTTGTACAAAATATGAAGGTGCTAAGTTAAATGCCGGTAAATTATCTTGGTCATTTTCTGAACAGCTATCATTAATGTTTATGGTGTAAGGTTGGGTAGTTAGTTTCCACCCGGGTGGAGTATTCTTTTATGCGGGGCTTTTTGGGTGTGGCATGAAAAAGAAACGTAATCACATCAGGTGTGAGAATTAAAATAGCGATAAGCAAAGACGTGTGATGATAGTAAGATCAGTTCTAATGGCCACATTTTTACGAATACTTCAAAACCCCGGGTACCATTATTTTACTGGCTTAGTTAACCCGATGTTAACTTAATTATCTTGCTATTAACAATCCACCGACTCTGCCGAGCGTCATGACAAAAAAAATTTTATGTCAAAAAGTTTGGCAACATCTGGTTAGGAACCGAATTATTATAATTTTTCTTTACAGTAGCTTCTCATGGATGGAATCTTTTTTTATCCATTGGTTGACAGATTAATCGACTGATAGATTGATGAATTACTGAAACGCTGACACTAACAGACTGAAAATCAACTATCATACAACAATTGAAATTTTCACCTATCGACGTTCTCACAGAGATGAATTTTTAAGCGATACGCATTGATTATGTTGGTTTGCAGCGATGTAACTGATCGACTTCTTATCAGTATCACACACTTCCTACCAGTAAATTATCTGACGGACGCTGGGAAACCTGTACCCATCTTTGGCACGAAACATGTTCGATAAGTCAAATTTTATTTTTTAGTAAAAAAATTATTCTGACAGTTCAGTGGTAAACTAATTAGAATGTAATAGTTGTGAGTTTGACTGTTTAACGAGGAAACTTTTTATCTGATAAAAAAATTCTCCCTCCACGGGTGATGCGATGCCCACATTTTATAGGACCATTGGGACACTGATTGCTTGTATAAAAGCAACGTAGGTGTTATCGTCAAATAAACACGTGAATCAGATTCGTATTTTTTTGTTGGAGTATTTGAAATTATCATTTTTTCAGTGTATGGGAAAGTGTGATGATGTTTCTGGCTCATGATTATCATCGTTAAGAAATGTGTGTTGTGTGAATGGTTACGGAATATTCATATAGAAAGGGTTCACCCCCAGAAAGGAATCATCAATAATGATGATTTAGTGACAGTTTCCTAAAATTGAAAGGAACGGAAATTGCTGGGTTAATGTTGACTAAAGGACTAATGATCACATGCTTAACTGACTCAATGACTCACTGAATCATCGAATAAATGATTCACTGGATTAACGACCGATTGGTTGCAAGTCTAACTGACTGACTGTCTGACTGACGGACTGACTGACTAAATGAATTTCAGGATGACAGTGATCGGTTTTTTTCCAGGTCCACCCTTCCTTTTTACTGGGACACGTTAGTGAAATGATTTTCAAGTATGTAGCTCCGTTACATGGTGAACGACGGCATCTTCCCTTCCCAAAAACGTTTTCTGCTTTTGTTCTTCCAACAATGATTAAATTGGCCAACGTGAGTTAACTGAGTTGAACCCGTTATTTTTACTTCAAGTTCCATATTACAGTGAACATGTTGATAGTTGGGTTACGTTATATACAAAGACATTGTAACGAGCTACTGCAATGTTAAGTGGTACTTTGGGTCTCCCGAATTTTCGTTATGATTAGTACAGTACAATCCAAGCCGCGCAGTGTAAGTTGAAAAAAGTTTGTTGGTAAAATAGGAATACACAAAACATAAAATGCAATGCAATGCATATAGCTTGGTCAGGGTTTCTTGTTTTCAAAAATCGTTTTTTGGGCCCTGCAATGAGTTAAGCGCAGCACATGTGAAAAACATTTGATTTCTCGAAAACTTAAAATCATTTTTGAATTCACTCCCCGCCAAAAAGTTTTTGGCAAAAAACCTGGATAGGCTATAATGGGTACGTCGAAGATCGTCACAACATATCATGTCTTATGGTCGTTAGCACAGTCACATTACCTAGTTTCCGCTAATAGAAACACCGAAGAACGCACACAGCCAAAAATATGTGTACTGATTCATAGATAGGTAATTAGTTTCCTGATATTTCAAATTTTCCGTGTTGCTGTTTCAATCATACTCAGTGATAACCGATATCTGACGTACTTGACTTTTTTTACTTGTTTACCGTTTTTATGCAACTACCTCATGCTGAAATATGAAGCTTTTAATTTTGAAAAGTGTTTATTTTACTTTTAATTTTAGAAACCCCATCAAAATTGAGATTCAATTTGAGAACACGTCTTTTCGTGACAATAATAATTAATATAGACGTGATCCGTTACACAAGACTTTTCCTCCACTTTTCGAGCTAGGGATACTTGTTTACATCACCGAGGATATAAACACCATCAATGGAACTCAACGGAAGTCTCCTAATTAATACAATATATGTGTGTTATAGGTGTCTAGGTCAACCTGAAATAAAATACAGCTAATATCTCAGAATCATAATATCTTTCTCGAGTTTTAACCAGATAACCGAACTGATTTTGACGAATTCGAGCTTACCGAATGTTCGAGGACGAAATCACGTCATACGACTTACCGTAATCTATAGAATGTGAATGAGAAACCATTCACGCCCACATGCTACCACCACCACGCGACGTATGTACTTGCGTAATTAACCGTGTTTGCGATAGTTTCCTTGACTACTCCCATTATCTAGTTTCCGGTCAGCGCAGTTATGGATACTTTGGCGCTGGTAGACTCGTACGACTAGCGGACGAGCGAACAACCAAAAACTGGAATTCCCCCTCGTTGGCGATTCCGAGAACTTGAGTTTATTCCACAGGTGTGAATATCATCACATCCTATAAACCGCTAATTCCCCTCCTCTTGACAAATTGCCCTCCCTTTGGAGGATTGGCTTGATCCGCCAATGACTTGTACGCCATGACGGAATTACTCACTTTCAATTGCTGTTTTACACAATTGATTTACTTAATTTCAAGCACGTTGATGACGCAACTAATTGAAAAAAAGCTTTTCACTTGAAGGAGGAGAGACCGCAATATTCGGCATTCGTACTAACTTTTGTTACCGCTTTGGTTTCAAAATTGTTGTTATCCTTCCGTTCTTGTCATTTGTTTAAAGGTTTGGTGGGGATTTCACTAATAAAAGCGAAGTTTACACTTTATCACAGTACGCTCGTCCAGTGGCAAAAGACGCATCAGTACCGCAAGCAGGCGCACCTACTAAACCCTCTACGACCAGCCAATAAACTCATATTGGATGTCATTATGAGAATCAATGTTAATTCGAGAATACTTGAATCAAACATTATTATTATTAGTCCTTCAAATCGGTGAATTAACTCAATCGGCGGGGAAGACCGCTGGGTCTATTCTAAAGTCTAATAGTTCAAGTCTTCAAACTAACAACCGAAACCACTACTTCCGGAACTACGGAATTGTCTACTCATAAAATAGTACTAAACCATTGGATATTCATGAATATGTGCGTCAACAAGTCTACTACATTCGTGTTTTTAACGCATGTAGGCTGGATAATCTCACAGCCGACTGACTGATTATGATAATTGAGCATGTACATATGTAGGTGTAGGCGAGTTTACGAGGTCTACACACCATAAAAATACCACTCGAACTCGAATCTCGGTCTCCCAACCCGTTGTTTTCAATAATCAAAACAACAAAAAATGTCTGCTGGAGATCAGTCAAATAGAGGAAGGTTTTCGAACAATTAATTCCGTAATGGAAATTTCATCTGCGGGATCCATTCAAGTTCCTCTTAAAAATACACACAAAACGATTTTCTTACAATGCTTTGACATAATTTCTTAGTCGATAATGTAAACCTTTAGGCCGTGGCGTGGCAAAGCTTTCATTGTCTCCGGCAGTTGCACAACATTTCTGCTATCACTTTCTACCCGAATCTAAAGAAAACGTTTATTACATCGAAGCAGTTCTACACTTATAGCCTTTTATCAAATTGAAAGGGTTCGTCAATATCAAACGTTAGAAAAAATTATGTTCCAGGGTCGAATAAATTAGGACAACATCACAATGATAAACTTGTGTCCCGCCATGATGATTTTGCTGGCAACATTCAGTTTTGCCAAAGCTTCTATTTGGACCCGATGGTCATGGTGGCTAATGACAAGAAGAATGGTCGGCTCTCGCACTCACTCACTCACTCACTCACTCACTCACTCACTCACTCACTCACTCACTCACTCATCACTCACTCACTCACTCACTCACTCACTCACTAACTCACTCACTCACTCACTCACTCATCCTCACTCACTCACTCACTCACTCACTCACTCACTCACTCACTCACTCACTCACTCACTCACTCACTCACTCACTCACTCACTCACTCACTCACTGCAGCTGATGATATCATGATGTCAAAGAAGTCCTCAACGTGGGGGGTCCACGAACGAACCCGTTTATCGAGCTGATTATGTGGCTTCAAAATTAGCCCAACAATATGAGAAGAACCCAATGTTGTTCATGACCAAACTGGCTAGCCTTCAGGTGAGTGAGTGAGTGAGTGAGTGAGTGTGTGAGTGAGTTTGTGAATATGTGAGAGTATGTGAGTAGGGTGAGTGTGTGAGTGAGTTTGTGAATATGTGAGAGTATGTGAGTAGGTGAGTGAGTGAGAGAGTGTGTGAGTGGGTCAGTGAGTGTGTGAGTGGGTGAGTGAGCCTGTGGTGTGAGTTAGCCAACAAGTAAATCAGTCAAACGGCCAGTGAATTCATTTTTGAATAATGAATACACGAATGAGTGAGCGTGTGATTGAATGAATGAATGAATGAACGAATGAATGAATGAATGAATGAATGAATGAATGAATGAATGAATGAATGAATGGATGAATGAATGAATGAATGAATGAATGAATGAATGAATGAATGAATGAATGGTTGATGAGTAAGTGAATGAATGATTGTGCGATTGAATGATTGAATGAGTGAGTGAGTGAATGAATAAGTCAATGTATTGCAGCGTACTGTACACCAGGGTCGTCATCAGCGTAGCAGCAGTCCCAATCTGTTTTACTACCTGGTATAAAGTGATAATACAGTGGTGAGAATTAATAGGCTTGAAAACGTATGATGTACATATAATAAAAGAACAATATGGAAAGTTGGAAAAAATGAAACGGCAAGGCGAAACACCACTTACTTACTTTTGCAAGCCGATTAATTGGACAATTGCTATATTTTATTTAACGTGATTACTGTAACCGAGATGTCGTTTGGTTTGACGGTAATTATCCTGAAAACCATGAGGTTCAATCCATAAATTCCAATGCAAAACAATTTTTTAGAAGCATTGAATGTCATAATAAACACAAAACATATGACCGTGTTACCACCCATTTAGACGCAAAGGCCTGTAATTTCAAAGCTGAAAATTGATGGGAAAAATGATTCATGATAGATTTGCCATGATACACCATGATGCAAAATAATTTATTGCCATTACGGAGTGAGATTCGCGGGAAAACCCACAATAAAAATATTGGCTGTGTACCCATAGTGGTTTTAAACTTCTGTTCACATAATTGAGATTATTATTATTATTATTCTTAAGTTGAACTTAAAATAAATATGGTTTGAAGTTAATGTTTGAAAAACTACTCTGAGCCATAAATTGCACTCTGGATCCACCCCGTACACGATTTTACATGATTTCACACACAAGGAAGATAAAAAAGTTAAATGTCAATGATAAATGATATACTTCAAAATTGGGCTCTAATCTTGCATCTAAAATGGTTGCGGCATTTCTAATAAAACTGTTCGTTGTAACAACCCAACTTCACGATATTCATTTCGCTGTAGTTTTTCTTCTGTTATTTATCCATCACTAGAACCAATTGAACTGCTGCAGCTTCTCAGTAACCCCGACACCAAAGCGAACAAATTGACCTATCCTTCTGTTTAAAAAAACCGTCCCAATCATTCAATATAACGCGTACGTCTTCTTTCGTATATGCCAATACGCAGTTCAAAACACCAAAGGACAAAGTTTTCAAAAAGGCAGAATTGAAGTACATATTTGCTTTTCACGTTCTACCAACATACTGACATCTGTTTAACGCCAAATTTCAACTTACATTTTTGACGAGCATCTTTCAAAATCGACCTAGAAATATGTAAATTCTGCCACCAGCAAAAGATATCCTGCAATTCGCCGTTGGCTTGTAAGAATGAAGGATGTAAGAGAGAAACCATATGGTAGTCGAGCAATTGGTAAGCTATAGACGCTGCGTAAAGCTTTCAATTTTTTTGCCTTGTTTGGGTTTGTAAAACTATCAGCACTATGTACATAAAAGCTTGGCTTTATCAACGGAGACGGGTGACTCACGTTTATTGTGATCTACTCCATATTGTGTTTTACGTTATCGTTAGTTATACGTCTATGTGTATTGCGTTGCGATGTGTTCGTAAGTTACTTCATTTCTTAGTAAGTTCTTTCATTTCTTACTTCAGTAAAAACAACACCTACATACGTTCCAATCTCAACGCAAGTTTTTCCACAATGTGTACACCCAAAAAAAAACGTTTGCAGAAAGGAACTACAACAGTGAAATGATGATCGGCAGGGGCATAAATATTATATCAGAAACTTTCATAACAGTGTGTACACCATTTTTCATATTATCATTGTACCCAATTTTCATATTTCCCAATCATAACGAATTGTAAACATTATTGCTGTTCGATGATACTTTGCGTGTCATGAACTGAAACAATGTTTTGCAGTATCACATGTACTTTTATAAGAAGAAAGTATAGCATATCCAGGTTTTTTTTGTTACTCGGGAAGTTTTTGGCGCGCAGTTTGAATTCGAATCTGCATTTGGCGCGCGTTTAAAATTTGACGAAACATAATTTGTACATGACATTTGGACAAGATAGGAACATGAACTATTTATTGCATATGGTGTCATTGGTATGTACATTTCTACAAATAATTTTTAGTCGAAAGATAACTTCCCAAGCTATATAGACAGTTCAAATTCAATCTTAAAAAACCCGAGATATTGGACAGCAACAATGACAATATTGAGAAACTGTAAATCTGTGAGTCGGAAACGTGCTCTTAACGATTTAGCAGCTCACCTTTATGGCGCTTTT
>OZ038445.1:19784669-19841016 GCA_964036265.1 Daptonema setosum
CAAACGAACGAGTGAGTGAATAAGTGAGTGAGTGAGTGAGTGAGTGAGTGAGTGAGTGAGTGAGTGAGGTGAGTGAGTGAGTGAGTGAGTGAAGTGAGTGAGTGACGTGAGTGAGTGAGTGAGTGAGTGAGTGAGTGAGAGTGAGTGAGTGAGTGAGTGAGTGAGTGAGTGAGTGAAGTGAGTGAGTGAGTGAGTGAGTGAGTGAGTGAGTGAGTGAGTGAGTGAGTGAGTGAGTGAGTGAGAGAGTGAGTGAGTGAGTGAGTGAGTGAGTGAGTGAGTGAGTGAGTGAGTGAGTGAGTGAGTGAGTGATGTGAGTGAGTGAGTGAGTGAGTGAGTGAGTGAGTGAGTGAGTGAGTGAGTGAGTGAGTGAGTGAGTGAGTGAGTGAGTGAGTGAGTGAGTGAGTGAGTGAGTGAGTGAGTGAGTGAGTGAGTGAGTGAGTGAGTGAGTGAGTGAGTGAGTGAGTGAGTGAGTGAGTGAGTGAGTGAGTGAGTGAGTGAGTGAGTGAGTGAGTGAGTGAGTGAGTGAGTGAGTGAGTGAGTGAGTGAGTGAGTGAGTGAGTGAGTGAGTGAGTGAGTGAGTGAGTGAGTGAGTGAGTGAGTGAGTGAGTGAGTGAGTGAGTGAGTGAGTGAGTGAGTGAGTGAGTGAGTGAGTGAGTGAGTGAGTGAGTGAGTGAGTGAGTGAGTGAGAGTGAGTGAGTGAGTGAGTGAGTGAGTGAGTGAGTGAGTGAGTGAGTGAGTGAGGTTTCAGTTTCATCTGCGACCGATCACACTCGGGTCCAGGGGACACTATAATTGCGCATGGAGAGCAGTGGTGCTGGTATAAGAGACGATGGAATCCGTCTTCATGAACAGCGTTGTTGGAAACGAACACGGCTTGAATGTCTGGACTTCGCCTTGAAACAGAATCCGGGTTACATTGTGAGCAGGGCGATCTATATGCTGGAATGGACTCCTTAGCGTCATTAATTTTTAATGCAATTAACCATTATTGCGATACAAACAATTGCTCTCATAGTTTCTTATTAAATTTTACTTAAAATTTTTTTCAATCCTTAATAATTTCGGCGCGCGTACAAACTTGAGAGAAATTTACAGCAGCACATTATTTTACAAGGTACAACTACTAATAAACGGGCGTAATTCATTCTTTTTGCGGTAAAAATTTTATTTGAAAAATATTTTGGCAACAAGAAACACTGAAATAGCTATGTTCATTATTTGTACAACCAAATATTCACTCATTGCTTCCAACATTACTACAGTATGTGATTAATTTTTTTAAATTATATTATCACTTGTAAATATTTGTTCAGCAATATATATTATCCATTTGCGTGATAGTAAAAAGCTTCTCGAGATTGAAGTGAACAAATGACACGATAACTTGTCCAACCCGAGAAATACGTACTGAACATGCGAAAAGAAAAAACGTACTTTCCCATAGAAATACGTACTGAAAAAAGGCGAAACAAATGTTTGACACATGACAAAGTAACTCATAGAAGGAAGGTAAAAAAAATGCAAAATGTTTTCGAAATTCACTCACTCACTCACTCACTCACTCACTCAATCACTCGCTCACTCACTCACTCACTCACTCACTCACTCACTGAATCACTCACTTACTTACTCACTCACTCACTCATTCACTCGCTGAGTTAAACACTCGCTCACTCACTCACTCACTCACTCACTCACTCACTCACTCACTGAGTTAATCACCCACTCTTTCACCAATTCGTCGTCTTTATCTTTACTTTGTCTCATGCACTAAAAAAGGTTAGCTTCGGGATCATGGGACTTGAATAAATTTGAATGCGTGCCGAAATTCAAATGCGCGCCAACATGATTACGGTAAAAAATGTGGAGCAACGAGAAACTCAGACCAGACTTTATGCTGTAACAAATTATGGTGTCAACCGAGTGGAGTTGAGGCTAGCGATGATTCATTATCCGACGTTTTAGGCAATATTTTTGCATGCAGAAACAACATACGGACTGGAACACTCTTAAGATTCAGCAGTTTAAAACACAATTGCAAGAAGAAACGCAGTTTATGCTTCAGTGAACTGTTTTACACAGCCCGATTGGGTTTTAAACTATGTACAATAAACTTAACTGTTCAATTAAAAGAAACGTTAGAAAAACAATTTTAAGCAGAAATGTAGTTTACGTAATAATTTTTCACAAAACTTGGAGCAAATAAAAGTTTTTCCCACATTAATCTATTGCTAGTCCACGCAACAATAAAAATCGCGTCAAGCTGTTTTACATAACCCCATTTGGCGGCAAAAAATAAATATGAATCGATAAAAATAGCATTTGAAACATCCATTATTGCGTTCGTGGTTCCACTTAATTTAACATGCTGAAAATTTGTTTACAAGAACACTGCAGACGCTTCTGCATGTCTGATAAGTGCATTGAAACATCTAATTCTAACAAAATATGTTTAGAAAGCCATAACACAAATTATTAACGGCTTAATTTTTAAAAAAGAAAAAAAAATTACCGACCGCGAGTCAATACAAACACGTTAGTTGGTCTTTTTGAAACATTACAAACAGTTTTGAAACATTAGATTTTCATTTTGAAACACCTGTTTTTTCGAAAGATTTCAACTGTGGGTGTTTTAGTAATTTTCCCGGGCCAAGCCGGGAAAACTCAAAATACACTTTAAACATCAATGGTTGCGCTCGTGGTTCCATTTAATTAAACATGCAGAAAATTTGTTTACAAGAACACTGCAGACGCTGCTGCATGTCTGATAACTGCATTGAAACATCTAATTCTAACCATATGTGGTTAAAAACCATAAAATGAAACATTATTGGCTTAATTTTTAAAAAAGAAAAAAATTACCGACCGCGAGTTAATACAAACACGTTAGTTGGTCTTTTTGAAACATTACAAAAAGTTTTGAAACATTAAGTTTTTAATTTTGAAACATCTTGTTTTTTTTTTGAAATTTTTCAAATGTGGGTGTTTTAGTAATTTTCCCGGGCCGGGCCGCATATTTCCAGAAACTATAAAGTTTTTTATTTGTTTCCCATTTCTGGAAAATCTGATCAATTTAAATTTTTTTTGTTTCTTCATAAAGTTCAGGATATAGAAAACATATTCCAATAGGTGCCGTCAATTTTTTATTAAGGTTCATTATTTTTTTACGTGTCCGAATATGGCTCCTAGAGAGGGAATAACGGAAGTTAGTAGCTAACGATAGGTTATCGGGGGTTAACGAACAGTAGAACTTCATAGGAACAGTGTATGATCAAAATGAGCCAAAAATAATTCAGTGAGACTCGAACCCGCACCTTTTCGTTCAAAAAATTGACGCGCTAAACCACTAGGCCACGCCGGCTGATAGGAGGGTGTGCACACACACGCTATATATCAGCACGGGCGAGCCAGCACTTTATAGTTTCTGTAAATAAGCGGCCGGGCCGGGAAAACTCGAAAACAACATTACTAAAACACCCACCCCGGCCCCCGGCCCGGGGCTTTAGTAAAAAAAAACCCCCAATTTTTCTCCAACCCTGCCCGGGAAAAACCCGGCCTAGCAACGTAAAATAATAATCCCGGCCTATTCAGTGTGGGTGTTTTAGTAATGACGTCATGAAAATCCCGGGTGACGTCATACTTTTACCCTGATCTTAAAGGAACAGTGGGTGTTTTAGAAATTTTCCCAGTCCCGGGCCGGTGTTTTAGTAAAAAAAATTTTTTTTGTTGTGCCCGGGTGTGGGTGTTTTAGAAATTTTTCCGGCTTGTGTGGGTGTTTTAGAAATGCTGTTTCCCGGCCCGGGCAGTGGGTGTTTTAGTAGCACCCCATCCATCATTAACACAAAACGCCGATAATTTGGTGATTTGTTTTTACCGTTTCTAATGTACGGTCGATCGAAAACTAGAATAATTTTAATTATACATGCGTCAAAAAAAGGAAAAAAATTAGTTTTTGAAATTATTGTTTGTTAAAAAAAATATAATTCCTAATTGTTTATTGAAAAATTTCGTGTATAATTCTATACGCTGTTGCTATGTGTTATTTTAGCAGCTGCCGTGGCATGTGCTACCATGTACACTTCGGATGGGAAAATTCACTGGCGTTGGCGAAAGAAGAAATTCAACACACACGAGAACAGCACACGGTGAGTTTATATTGTTTTTTTTTTATTATGATCATTCAGTTAAACGAAAATTATAGTGAGTTCAATGATCGAGACAAATAAAATTGAAAAAAATTGAATTGAGTTTGTTTTTAGATTGGTTGCACTAACACATCCGTTATCTGGAAATCGGGCGAACAAAGCAAATCTAAGTGGTCAGGAGACACCGAAAAGTAAAACAATCGCCGAAGAAGTGAAAAAAGCAAAAGAAGACACTGCTGATGCGCCAGATTTTATTGATCCTCTTGGTTGGTACCAGTGAGCTAAGTCTTCATCAATTTAGTAACCGATTGTTCACCTTCTACACATCAGTCACACGTGCACCCTCAAACACCATATTTCATTTTCAAGCAAAATACAGTAGGTGTGACCACCTGGCCGGGTTGACGCCGGGCAATCGGGCATATCCTGATTTCCTTACTATTCGTACTCTACATATGTCACATACATTCCGTTCATTTCAGGTGCAACATTCGAAGGTCTCGGCATCGGCCCAAAGTCTTCCTTCGTGGACCCTCTGCTTGATTTGTCTGAAAATAACAATAAACCGCAACAGAACGGTTTCATTGGGGATTCATCGGATCCATTACTGCGGAACACACTTGATGGGGGATCACCGGAAAAGGCCAGGTTGGTTTCATTTTTTGGTATTCCTTCAGCGTGTAACCGGCTTTTTTCACCAGCAAATCAAGCTTCATCTATCTATCCATCTCTCATTTGTTGTCTGTCGAAGGTAATGATCGAAACACATGATTTTTTCATTCACTTTTCAGCATACTTCCTCGATAAACTGAAAACTTTTTCATCTCTGTTGTCGATTCGCATTTTCACCTAATTTTATTTCTTCGTACTACAGACCAGTTGGTTTTGAATGTGATGATCTGGCCGACTTTCTGCCGTGGTCTACGCATCGCCACCGCATACTAAAACAGTTCACCACCACCGAAAAACTGTCCATTGTTATCAGCTCGGGCATCGTGCCCGGTGGTGAGGCCAGTTCCACACAGAGCAGGTGGGTGAAATGGGAATATGGAAATAAACAGATTCATGTTTATTAGCATATGGTTTCAAAATGGATCTTTAAACATTACATTACATCTATTTGTATCATTGTATGTTCAGGGCATACTTGTTAGCTTTATGACCGCTCGTAAGGTAAAAACTCATAAGAGACTGAATTATTTCATTATGAAGTTTCTTTCCATGTTCATGTTTACAGGCTGGAACAGTTTGACGATCGATTTGCATCCAACAGGCAGTCAGACTTGACTCAGCAGGAGTACGTGGAGCGGGTGAGTGCACTCAGCAATGAACTGAAGCGGGCATGGGATGCCGATCAAAGGGTGCAGTCAGTTAAGGTTGGATATTAATTGGTCTGGTCAGCAAATGTTTGCCAACTCTCGGTATTCAACTGTAGCCAATTCAATTGTTATTATATCTCAATATTCACAGTAGACTGTTAATTTGTAAAAACTTGTAATTGGTTTTCATTTGTAGCCTGAATGCAAACAGAGTACAACAGAAAAGAACACTTTTATTAAAGGATCATTTGTAAAACTTTTCTCCAGCTCGTTATCGAATGTGCCCGACTTCTGTCGAATGTTTCGGTGCCACACTTTTATCCGAGTCAATTTGTGCTCGTGACTGACATACTGGATTCGTTTGGTGAAATGGTGTTCGAAAGACTGCTGCTCAAGGCAAACGCTGAGCGCAAAGGCAAAGGCTTGGCCCCGTTGCAGGATGGGTTGGTGGAAAAATTTGATAATTAATCGTTGTTTTGTGTCTCCTTTTTATCAACTTGTCGATTTGATTAACTGATTGAAATCAGTCATTGGTATGAGCTGAAGTAAAGTTTATTGAAAAGCCACGAGTTCCGGAATACCAGTATTTATGTCATAATGGTTGTTTTCAGTTTCTCGGTGAGTGACGTTCCTGAAGGCACTCGGGAAACGGCGACCAACTGGTTTTACAAGGTGGCCTGTGTCAAGGAGCTGCTACCGAGATGCTATGGTTGGTTTAGTATGGTGGTGGGTTTTACTATTCATCCAGTCCAGAAGCAGCATAACCCTCTGGTTCTATCCACTCTTTCTTTTTATCCTTTACCTTTTATTTCGTTTAATGTGGTTGTAAAAACTGTGTTTATTGTGAAAATGTTCCAGTTGAAATGAGTCTGTTGCCGTGCCGTCGATTCACGAACAAACCGGCGGAACGTGACGTCAATGACACGACTTACAGATTGGCCACGTCCATTAGAGGCCTGTCCGGCAATCCGTTGCTTGTTGGTAATTCATTATTTCGTACTGAACGGTAGACGAAAAAAAGAGACGGAAATGGGCATTTTGTCCACCCACCATAGTTTAAATTTTCAATCACACATGTTATCATTTTTCGTGAAAAGCATAACTTTGTTGATAATAAATTGCTAATATTTAGTGTATATTCAGGCCATGTATGCACGTTGCTACCTCTGCCGGTGTGCCCTTCGCGTGTGTCCCATCTCATATAAACAGCACGTCTGGCGATGTATTCACGACAGCGTGCAGACCTGGATGCCTAACACACACTCACATATATACCAGTTGTACAGAAAGGTTGGCGGCCGTAGTTATTTGCAGTTCTTTATCCATTTCATGTGAAATGTTTCTGGCGTACTGAGAAGAGTGGGCCTTACTTGGTGTCATTTTATGAAAATAGGATGGTCAATGAATAAAAATGCGATAAATAAAGATACTTATTAAAGTGCAATCAGTTGAAATATGCTATTAAATTAAATGATTGAATATGATATTAAATTGCAGCCGCAACTGTTTACACCGGCGCTGCTCTGGCTTTGCCAGTGTGTGTCTCATTCAGCCAGTGTTGGCGAGCTGTTGCCATTATGGGAGTATTGCAAGCAACAGGACGCCATCTGCTCTCTGCTCTTGCCCGCCATACTCAGCACGCTGCCCGCCCATCATGTTGCAGGTTATGGATGGTGCTTGGCAACCTAACTATAGATAGGTTTAGGATTCATTTCTGTGGATTGCTGATCACTAAAGTTGTCAAAAATGATCAATAACTTTTTTCTCAGACAATGACCGGTAGCCCGAAGCGAGTAACCTATGTTTGCTTGTCTTTAGTTGTATGCTGATATAATTTGGGTAATAGGTATTCTATTACATAGTTCTTAAAATATATCATGGCGTGCATTTTAAGTTTAGTGTAACTTTAGTATGGTCTCTGTTGTGAATAGTGATATAAAATCTCAGTTTTGTATTTAGGCAACGCGATCGAGCTGTGCCAGCTGATCGTTAAGCTGCATTCGAATGCTCAGACTGAACTGGAAGTGCTGGTTACCTGCATCACCACATTCGGCCAGCGACTCATCGAGTGCGAACCCTCGCCTGATATTCACAGGTTCCGTCGATTTTATTTTGTAAATTTCTGATCTGTTTGATAATGAATTTTTAAATTTAGGAAACGTCAAGTAGAAAACGGATATTAGGCGTAGTTGCTATTTAATTGAGTTATGTCAAGGTCAAAGTGCAACACATTATATTATGACTGGTTGTTGAAGTGTTCAGAGTTCACCTATTGATTGATGTCCTAATCAATTTCATTTATCGATCAGTTCATGTTGAAAATTGACTCGCCCACTCCACTGTAGTCCGTGTGTGACAAGAGACCACTAGTACAAATTGTACTAATTGTTTCGATTTGTAACAATTGTTACCAATGAGACTAATTGCAGATTACTGTTGCGTCATATCTGGCGTTGTGTGATGAAGCTGACGAGTGTGCATCATTACATCCAATGTGCCGTCGTCTGGCTCAGGTTTACATGCGCCCATTTCGCGGGCAGGGAGATCAATACTTTGTTGGAGGACATCATCAGACACGTCGGACCCGATGAGGTTGGTTGCATGCTTGAATTGATTTTGACTACACTTGGAATATTGCTCTGCTCGTATAGTCTATTGGTCACTGTCAGTTTTCGGTCAGGTGCCATCCTCAAAAACAGTAGTCCTGGGTTGCAAACCTGGCTTGTGACACCGAATCTGATGCGTTGCGCTATGGTTTCTGATATTTCCCGTCTGTTCATTAAACATTATATCTGGCCACTACGCACACAAGAGAATTATCTTATCAATAGTATCAGTGGAGTGCGCCCTGTGGCCTCATTCAAAAAGAAGTTTCAAAGAAAGATGAAACGTTTTTTAACGTGAGTTAATCCAGCAACCTACTTGCATAGCAATGCATTCACGTTTGTAACACAGACATTCGCCGACTACTATGACGAGCTACTGGCTATGCTCGAGGACATCGTTGGCGCACGATACCTCGACTTTTGTTCTCTGTTTGGCATGTCATACTTTGTGCCCTTCTTGGACATGTTCCAGAAAGAGACCGTCAATCTCAAGGTACTGTTTGTTTTTGGTAAAATTTTTAGGCGATGTTTGTATTTATGAGATTACAATATAATCTTGATGTAACAGTTATGAATCAAAGAGTTTGGTGAGTTATGAACAGGTATGAGGATGCCGCATGGGTGAAAGTGGAAGTCGAACTGAACATTATTATGAACTTTGAAAAAAATGAATGCGCACTAATAAAATATAAATAACAGGCATGCCAGTTGATGTTGTCAGCATTCGTGCAACACGCGCAACACCCGTCGCAACAGTCGATTGTTTGCAACGATGTGTCGCTGGCGGCACAGATTCTGTCGCTCTGTCGGACGCTACACGATTCGCTCAATGCCTGCTCCATTGCCGATCAACGGTTGGTGTTTTTGGTACTTTTTCACTAGTTTGTAGTCTATGTTTGTAATTTGTAGTTCGTAATGTGTAAGAATAAGAAGTAAGACCATAATTGTACGATTCGACCCAATGATATCTGAAAGTTGAAGCTTTTATCAGAAAATTTAAATGGGTAAAGGTGGCATTAACCATAAATTTCGGTTTAATGCTGCAATTCGTCCACAGTTTTGTAGAATTGATTTTTTTGTTATCTTCAGGTTGGCAACCGCCTCACTTATCAACCGAGCCTTAGAGCCGTTCACCTTCGAATCGAACCCGCAACAGATGCTCGATTTCCTGATTGATGCCCGTGGTGGGCTGACTGATTTAGATCAAGTCATTCAGGTTAGACTTCTTTGATCGTAATGGAGGGGTGGTGATGCGAGAAGAATAGTTGCCATTGCCAATGTAAATTATCATAAACTGTAATAATATGAGAGGCGTAGATGAAACAACTCTGGCACCACAAAACGAAATTATATTTTTTTGCTAGAATTTGGAAAATTTACCGTTATGAAACAGGTAAAAAGAATGAATCCTGCAACCTGTCAAGTAACGTAGCAGTGAATAATCATGCATTAATATTGCAGTACCTGGTGCAACGCTGCAATCGTCTGGTGATGTCGGTGCATGCAAGTGCCACACGTCAAGGCACCATGAATCGACGTACTGCGGCACTGTTGAGAGCATGCATTGCCTATACATACATCACCGTGCCATCCATCGTGTCACCCTCCATCACACTCAAGCTTTACATACAATCAGCCAGTGTTGCCCTCATCGTCTGTTGTTTGCCACAGGTTCATAACTACTTTAGTGAAAGGTGATGTCATGTGAGAATCTTTAGGGTCGAATGTATTCGAATGTATTGTAAGATAACGATTATGTTTCGACAGTTCGACTAAACCACACTGGTTCACTGCGGGTCGGTATGTGACCCGATATGTGGAACTAAACTGAAACACATTGTTTGTTTTTGTGATAAATCAATCATTTGAAAATTCTATTGACGTTTTTGCAGGCGGAGGCAATGCTAAAAGCAGCCATTCAGTTGGTGGCGGAGTGGCCTGCATCCTCGAGTCAGACGAGTGAGCACGAGCTGGTGGGTTGGCTGAGCGAGTTGTTGAGTTGTATGCTCGTTATGCCCGACTCACCGGATCACTCACAACCACTATACTTGTTTAATGGATTGTGTAACGCTGTCAACAAGTTGGTTTTGTGGCGTCGTGTTGGTTAATCATTATGTAGTAAAATAGTTTTATAACGTGTGGTTGCGTTGATTCAGATTGCGTTTTTAAATATGATTGATTCATATTATACGATGGATAAGTGTTTCCATGTGTGTAAAAAAAATTGAAATTTATCTGTTATGTCAAAAAGGGAGAGGAAAAGCAGCTCAATAGTGTAGTTGTTTTGAAGATGTTATTCATGTTTTATTGTAGATACGCCTGGCAAGCGGACAGCGAACAAAAGTGTCTGATGCTGGTTAACATGCTACATTGGCTGTCGGCGCAGGCTCAACCTTCACTGCCGTACCACATTGACGGCGTTGAGTCCAATGATACGTTGTACGGTGGTGAGCAGAGCTTCATCGATGCTATACAGGTTTATCCAAATATCAGCTAATAATCATTGATCGCCTTATATTGATAATTCATTATTCATTCAAGTGTTCATTCAGTCTTCCCAGGAAATATGTGTAATTTTTTCAGTCTTAATTTTATTCCAGGTTTATATAAAAGTTCTAACTAGAACTAGAATATGTATTGCAGAAATGTGCAGACCAGATCCTGACGTACCTGAGCACCCAGCTCAACGTCTGGCACGAGTCGGACCGAAGACGGGCTCGAACAGCCCTGGCTCTGCTCGAATGCTGTCTCTGCTGGGCTGATATCAAGCAGGTTTGAACAAATATTAAAACAAATAGTAAATTTTTTACTTAACTGTTGTGCATTAGTCAATGGTGACTATCCCAGTAAATCAGTCCTGGTCAGGATGCTAAGTCAACCAGCCTGCCAGTCGATAACTATTTGTGTCAGCCATTCCATTATTCAAGTTGTCCACTTGCTTATTGCAGGTGGCACCTTCGTTCATCGAATCGTTATCACAGGCGGCGGCGGCCGATCCAAACAATCGCAAAGTGCTCAGTGCCATTCATACCAAATTGCGGGATACTGTTTAATGTTCTCAACACACAAACTATATACACTCATATTGCTTGGTTATCGTTGATTCAAAACTAACAGCCTTCTGATGACATGAAAATACTTCATTCATTGTATCAAAATTGTGCGAATACACACATTTATCTGCTTGTTATACGCGTATGCTCAGTATTTAATCAGTACCTAATTATGAAACAAACTACTTCCACTTGTTATCCACATTTGTTCTCATAAATATATCCTTATTGGGTAGTCTCATAAATCGTCACTTTATCCTGTGATTTTTGGAGAATGTGAAATGTTCGATTTCAGTTTCAGAATCAGATTTTTTACTGAAATAGAATTTATGGAAGACTTTTGATGTTGGCAAAAGGTATTTGCCTACATTGAGTTAATTCTTACTTTGTGATACAGTTAAACAAACTTATTTAATTTTGTGTTTCCTGGTGTACGGTGGTACATGTGATATATACTTTTATATTGACATGTAATACGTTGGTGCTATGCACGACACAAGTCATTCCCTTGTATTTATCTGCCCGTGATTCATTATTGCTAAGTGGCTGAGATTGCCACATAAGACAATAAATTATTTATATCATTTACTGGCTTATTACTGGGTAAATTGATTATTTTAAAATGAATTACAGAGAGTCTCATCTCGCCGTGTTAGTTCACGTAGTTACTAACTAGTCTAAACATCGTTTAGAAAAAAAAACAATTATTGCTTACAAACATCCACATATTTGATCAAATTCATACTTTTAGTTTTTAATTCGGTTTCATACGATTTTTATGTAATTCTCTTCAGAATATGACTTTTCTCAAATATCATTATAGTTATTTGTTTACCGTGTTCCTCATTTCAGAATTAAAAGCACACATTAGGCCAAATGTTCTCTGACAGTGATGACACTCTGCTGCAGTGCGCCCAGACATCGTCCACAGCCGACGACCATAATGGGAACAAGCCGTTGCATGCTGCTGTACATGATGCCATCCAGCAAGTCAATAGTATTACGGTAGGTGGTGCACATTCTCCGATCGATGCATCCAATGTTTCTTAATAGATTTTGTATATGATTCCGAGCACTGGCGGGCGAGCCAACGCTCCAAAGGGAAAGGAATGTCGTCAAAGAGAGGGTGGTCGGCATTTTTGAATTAATTTTACCTAATACACCTCAATAAGAGGGAGAATGCCACTATTTCTCGTCCGCTAGTGATTATATCGTGGCATTGTAAAAACTGACTGACTAGATGTGGTTAGAACACAGTAGCACTAGACTAGTAAAACTGTCTGAATTATTTTTCTCATCATATTCAGCCGAAATCTTGTAAACTGAATTGCTTTTCAGCACGATCTGCAAGCGAGTAGTTCGAGTTTGAAGCAGTATTGGATCGGTGCCAAGCTCAACGAGTTGATGCTCAAATCTCGCCAACCGGGCTCCACTGTCACCCGACCGATTACTGCTACGATAAAGGTTGATCTACCAAAGTTAGGGTTTCATTTTTCTCTTCTCTATCCTCTCTTGTAATATAGATTGTAATAAGTTTGTTGTCTCTCAATCTTTATCAATATGTTTATTCCGTACTGCAGGTTCATACTCTAGCCACGGGATCACTGCTCTACCTACTGCAACTGGTCAACTCATCCAAGTACTCTCTGATTGACTGCCAATTAGTAGTCACCCTAACGATTTTCCATAAAAGTATGTTTTATGTAGTTTTCTTGTTTTTTTTTGTTCATTTTGCTCGAGCACTGCTCATTACCAGATCTTCAGAAAATGTTCGATCAAATTTCTCAAAATAAAACAGTTTTCAGAATGCGGCAAACATGAGTCGGTGAATCGAACGTTGTGTTTGGATGGTCTTGATGCCAACGGTGGTCAACGCTCACTCGAGCTCTGGCAACCCGTCCGACCTGACAATCAACAAGTGAAGAGAATTTCTGTACAGATGATGTGTGCGCCTAATAAATGTTTGATCGGTTGTTTATCTTGTTATTTTGGAAAATGTTGTTCGTGGCAGTTGCAGTAGCAGACGAAATGGAATTAAAATCGTAGAATCAATCATCGAGAGAACACAATAGAAAGCTCATCCGTACCCTCTGTTAATGTGCCTTAAAATTGAAATAGAGACCAGGGATCTGTCACTATGCAAAATGATATTTCACGGTGAAAAGGCCACTAGTATGAATAGACGGTCCGCATGGAATCGTATGTTTACGGTTTTTCATTTATACCAAATGACGAATATCAGTTTCCAACAGGCTCCAGTTTTTCTATCGATATACTGAATCAACGGATCACTGGTTGGCATTCGGCGCAGCCTGTTTCCCAGTATCCATCTGTTCCTGATCAGGCAATGCATCATTCGTGCACCATCAATGTGGCACGATCGTTGACCAAGCTAATCGAGAACAAAATGGGCAATGGATGTTAGTTGAACGCATTGGCGGACGAGAGAAAAACGGAAAAGTAGAATCACCCCTTTTACATCTCCAAAAAATAAATTGGGATCCTTGATGTGTAGGTAAAAAGGTCTAAACTGTTCCTCCATCTTTGAAGAAATGCCCTCTTCTTTTGAGTATTGACTGGTCCGCCAGTGGCTGATCGGAAAACAGAATCTTCTCATCTTCTATTTGACGAACCAATAAATTTTCCTTTGCGTCGAACCAATAATTTTGTAAGTTTATGTTTTTCGGCGTTCGTAATGTAAAAGAAGAGCTTGTTCATCATTTTGCAGGTTCAACTGTGAGTGAGCAGCATGCACTGGTGCGTTGGTTGTTGCCCGAGTGTGTGATGATTGATAACACGAAACCAATCTCGAACAACGTGGTCTGCTTCCGGTTGGTTCACTACTCGTAACGTTGTAAACCTTGATACTCGGCTTATTATGTAAGTTGGTTTGCTCCAATCAAAAGTTGTAAAATCTTTATATAATTTGAGTATTCAATCCAGAAAACGATGCCTTTATTCAGGGTTTCTGGCCAGCTATGCTCGGTTGCGGTGGCACCACCATCGGAAGGTGAAAACTGTGATTTCGAGGCTGTTACCGTCGGGTCGGCTGTTTCCAGTGTGGTACAAGATCTGGCCACTGACCTGGTCGCTTTGCTCAAGGTTATATATGATATCAGATAAAGATACTGTGCTTTATACATTTGGATTTCAAATTGATATTATAGAGGATGTATATTTTTATGCTTGAAGGAAAAACGGCAAGACTGACTTTAATTTCTTTTTTATTGTTTAGGATGAGATGCACGGCCTGGACATCGTTGGCAGTCGTTTGTCAGTGTCCAAAGTTAGTTTTAAAATATTTAGCTTGTTCAGAGAAGTTATTAAGTAATAGAATGAGTTGTCAGGAAATAAAAGAGTTAATGAATGTGGTTGGGTGAATGTGAATGATTCAATTGAATAATCAAGCTATGAGCGAAGGAACGAGGGATATTTAGGCCAGTCTACTGGAACTGCGCGCACAACTTCAAGTGGCTACCCAAGTCGGTGCTCACAAGATGCTACCTTCGTTGCTCAATAATCTGGTCATCACGTGATTTCTTTGTATGTATGTTTATGATCTCATCATAATATGTGAACAATAAAAACTTCTTCTGAATGCTTTACTGAATGTACTGTAATTCAGTATTTCACTTTCACCTCACTAATTTGAATGTGACTATTTTTTATGCTGTGTTTCTATGAGAGTTAGTCACAAACTATTGTGTTTTATGCAGCATGGATGAAGCAAGTTATGAATAAATGAAGTTAAAAATAGTTGTCGTTTACAAACATGATGATGTTTTATTTTTGTCATTCGGTTGGTATTCACTACCCAAAACAGTGGCACGCAACAGCGAGTGCGTGCGTCCTGGTACATATTTCGTTGGTTGGACGGTTGTCATTTCGTAACGAACTGTTTGTTTTGCTGAGAATGCATATTGGGTCCGACCGACCGGTTTGGTTATGTTACGCCTGATGTGTATGAATACGAACATTGAATGCGTTGTTTTATTCCATTCTAAATAAATAATAAATCATGTCAATCGGCTAAAATGGTGCCTTAAGTTGCTACTGTTTCGTTTCCCATTAAATCATTTATCTATCCAATCTATTCTGTTTTTATAGGGTGGTCAAAGCTTATTATGGTTTGTTGATGACAATTCAAAAAAATATCAGTCGAGCGTTATCATTTTCGTTGCAAAGTACTGTAACACACTTAACTTCCATTTATATCGCTCATGTTCCAATCTTCCGCAGTTACTGCTTATTCACTGCTTGGGTCCGCACTCGGCAATCATACGTTTTGTACTTGTGTTACACATAAGTTCAACCATTTAATTTAAAAAAATTTATCCAGTTTTGAAAACTGACGAGAGGGCACAAAGGTTAGTCATGATATTCATGATACAATAAAATAGAGTGTAAATAAGTAAAAATATATGTATTTAAGTAAAATAAAATAATGAAGGAAATGGTTCATCTTTCATTTACAGATATTTGAATGTGTACGTGTACGGATGTACTGTTGTACTCTGGTATCACAGTGGTTGCACTTGCTGTGTTCATTGCCGTTTACTTCCCCGACCCCGATATGACCCAGCCGGCTCCGGACATCGATAAAAGCAGAATGGCCAATTCGACGGCGTTTATTGTGGGACATACTGGCGAGATCGGAAAGGTTAGTCGAGTAATATATTATGTTCATCTTTTTGACAGATAATTAGTGATCGTTCGAACAGTATACCTTTTTATTGAAATAACCTGTTCTTTTCACAATCAGTGATAAATATGTATTTATTACCTTTCCAACAAATGAACGCATAATAAACCAATATTTTTAGCAACTGATGCGCTCACTACTAGAGTCCAAGGTCTTCAAAAACCTGGTGCTGATTGGTCGTCGTGAGATCGATGACCCGTTGATTAAAGAAAACGCCGATAGAGTAGTTAGTGTTTCTATTTGATGTGTTTTATGTAGTTGTGCTCTTTTGTTATTCGGAGCCATCGGCGTAATGATGTTTATTTGGATAAGAAATTACGAGTAATGTTGAAATATGGGTTGGTTTCATGATTTTAGTCACAAAAAGTGGTCAACTTTGATGATCTAAGCTCGCATGCCGATGCGTTTGCCGGCTGTGATGTCGGATTTTGCTGTCTCGGCACAACACGTGGAAAGTCGGGCAAGGTTAGAGTAAAGTCCCGGGTAAACATTTTTTATGTTTTCACTGGAACTTCTATATTACTGAAGACTGAAGCCATTCATCAAGAGGCACACTAATGCCGTATCACAATGGTGTTTTCGTAGTGGATTAGAGACGTTGAATACACTTACGGGCAATGCAGGACAAGTTTATCAAGGTGGATCAGGTGAAAATGAGTGAGTCAGGAAGTTAGTTTATTTTCAGGACGGTTTCATCAAGGTGGATCATGACTACGTGTTGAACACGGCACAGGTGGCCAAGTCCCAGGGCGTACAACACTTCAATTTGGTATCATCCGCTGGTTCTAACGCCAACGCGTTCTTTTTATACCCAAAAACCAAAGTTGGTTGCCAAGTGCAACTCGGCATACTTATGTTCAGTGTTTACAACCGTTTCTTATGTGAACGTTGAGCTTGTCCAGGATCTCTTTAAATGTTTTCATTTATCAACGGTTCTTGGATACAACCATCTTATTTATATTTATACTAGAATTCTATGCATTTCTGACATTGATATTCTTATTACAGGGTCAAGTGGAAAATGAAATAGCGGATTTGAAGTTCGACCGGTTCACAATATATCGACCAGCCATGCTGCTTTATGGACCGGAGGGTCGGACAGAACAGCGCACTGGTGAAAAGGTCTGATCAGGATTTGTTTCGTTTCGTGTTGAAATTTATTTATACCTAGCCAAATAACTTCTATAACCAGTCAAATAACTGACATATGAAGTATATAAGTGATAAGAATCGTAAAATGATCTGAGTGCAATGTTACTTTTCTTACTGTACTGATTCTAATATCACATTCAGGTGGCCATTACACTGATGAAGCCTCTGATCGCTTGCAAACCGACTCTGGCGTCTGTGCCCACCCTGTCTGTCGCCAAGGTTGGTTTGATGCATTTCTCAGCCTCTGCCACATGTTCGTTCATAAACTTCAAACATGTTTGTAGTTTCACAAGAGGTTGTAAACGACCAAAATGATGGAAGTTCTTTAGTTCGATACGAGTATCTTAGTTACAAGAACATAAAAAATTATCGTTTTTATGCATACTTTGTTGCGCAGGCTATGATCTGGCAAAGCGTTGCTGCACCAGCAGGGGACGAAAGCAAGAAATACGTGGAAAATGCCGAATTGCATCAACTGGCGGCGTTCTACGATCAAAAGTTAACCGCTTGATAATAGCAACATGATGAATGAAATAAAACTATTCCTAAATTGTTAGTTACGCTGTATATTTATCCGTAATATTATCGTGTTTTGACGTTTTATTCACTCTTAATATTTATTATCCACTGGTTGCTATGTTCAACTTTATAATACATTTTTCAATGTTTCACACCATTTTTTCGTGACTGTGTCACACGCTATCGCTCTATGTGAACCTGTTGTGAAAACTAAATGTCCAACTTATCAAGCCCACATGATGGTGAGGATTGTACTGTTTTTATTGAAAGTCATAAGAAAAGTTTATATATTTGTTACTGTATTATTTAACCTTTCAGACAAGTACCGTGTATAACATAACATAATCAACATATCAGTCGTACATTGACGAAGATGTTTCAGCACAATATTAAGTTTCAAAGTTAGCAGTTTTAAACAAGAACTTCAAGTTTCGAACTCTCAGGGTCGAGTAACTGTTTAACCATTTCAAACTAAATTTACATCAAAACCAGTACAGCAACATCTTGAAACCAGAGAGAAAGCCATAAACATATTGGGACGAAATAGGATATGAAGATCGACTATAAAAACGCAGCGTGTTCTACACACAACCTGGAGAAATTAGGTAGAATTAAGAGACCTGGACATCGTATAAATCGCTTCTTCTATTACAGAACAAAATAACTGGCTATTGACAAACGGCTATGGCATCTTCAGCGACAACTTGCTGAATCTGTAGACTATTTCCCATTACCACGTGATAATAGAGAAGGGTTCACGTTAAAATTTTACTGTGTTTCTGATGTCTCATGCCATAGCTTTAATAACCGAAATATCCTAAATAAATGGCCGAAAATTATCATTCACGAAATGATAGCAGTGAATAAAAACAAAACAGAAAAATATAACCGGGAGAATGCATTACCTATAAAACATAAACTCGTAAACAACAGGTCATAATATTCAAATCACCGGATATTACGGTGGAAATCTGATAAAATATCAACAATTAAAAATGTTCAATCCACAGTGTTAACGAATCCATAGGAATCGTGAGACTAAAACAAAATAACAGCAGTAGTCCGCAAGACTGAAGAATCCCTAAACCAATTCAAAAGCAAATATTAATTTCCCGCAAAATCCCTAATAAAAACGCGGATTACTTAACTGCTGTTGAAGATTATTAAAAAAGAAATAATGACAGAAAAAAAACAAAAACGTTAAAAGTCAGCTGATAATGAGAGCCAGCCAAGTTTAATTGGATGTCCAGGCAGCCGAGTTAGACGTATGTGCTCGACTGGAAGGCATCGTCATATGTGTCTGACCCGTGTAATTCGAAGCCTTCAACAAAATTACAGTTTTCAGTATATGTAATAAAGAATTCGAACACTACTCAAGAAATATTTGAAATTCGAATGAAACTAGAAATCCAACAAATGGAATCATACCCTACTTGTTTGTACATACTTCTTCATTCTTAGTACACCAAGACTGCGGTAACACAAATTTACGATTTACACCAATTGATTAGCGCCAAGGGATAAATCTTTGAAGCTATTAGCTATGGTTTTTGTCGGACTGGAATGAACCATCAGTTCCGGTTGCTACAGTATGTGACATAGTTTACACTAGAATTGATAAGATGCTTAGTTTGTTTGGCATTAACCTGACTACTCGGGTACATGTGATATTGTTCGGATGCAGATACGAGATTGACCATGTCATGACGACCGGTTGGAGGCGGCTGTTGTTGTTGTTGGTTCATGTTGTTGTAGGGCATGGGTCGGGTCACCGGTAGGTTGTTGATTTGCATCGGTTGTTGTTGTTGTTGCTGTTGTGGCTGCAATGCAAGTATTATACAACAATAGTTTTCGGATTTTCATGTAAAACCTTTTTCTCACATCTTAATACTGTCATTTCATTCAAGCACGCATTTTTTATAGATTTTACAGATTAGGGTGTGAGCTGTGAGGGACGTTTTTAAAAATACGATTTAGTGTGCAACGACAATCAATGTGCAAATATTCTGAATACTACTGAGAGAACAGAGCAAAATGATCTAAAATCAATATTGTGCGGTGTAACCAACATGAACTCCATTGGCATAGACCATTTGCTGTTGTTGTTGTTGCTGATGCTGCTGACTGCTCGAATCACAAGAACTGGCGTGCAGTCCGTTGCTTAGTTGGTTGGTTAGTGCAGCTGGAAAGAAAAAAGTCTAGTGATAATTTGAAGAAGTCCACACCACCAAAATCCGGCTGGAAATTGTGATCATAACCATAAATACTGACATTGTTTGTTGACACAGCGAAAAATTGAAACCCATGGGCTGGTTTTGAAACTTTTAATTCGCCTTTTCCAGAAAAATAACATTCAATGCATGCTTGCCAATTTGACCGAACTTCTCGTCTGAGTGGACTCAACAGATGATTGACGGAATCGTGAATCAAGATGTGTGAATCCGAGTCTAGGGCTGAATAATTCTTCGATAATAATGACCAACTATTGGCATAATAAGACGAATAAGCGGTATCTGACGGCGACGCGGTGTGATTGCCGGGCGGTGGCATAACCGGCTGACCCGTGTACCGGAAGTACGGGTTCTTCAGATCCAGCGATGACTTGGACGTTCGTCCGTCGCACGTCAGCTCGATTTCCACGTCGTACGATTGACTGAAATAAGAACAAAAGTATAAATATTATGTTATGTTGAAATTTACGACTATTTTTTTCAACTAGATCTATAGAAACTGATGTGTTGGCCATTTAATTATCGGCCCTTCGTTACAGACTCCAATCCAACACCTGACTAGATCTGTGAGGTCATGGAATAAAATTCATTCTTCAATGGGAATTAGTGATGCGCTTACCCTATAAAATCTGAAAACTACATATTTGTGTGGTTAAAATCGAAATTTGTGTGGTCACCCAAAAAAACAACTAAGTTATAAAATGAACTGACCGAGCATTGGCAATCAATCGGACGGTACCGACGGCCTTACTGCCCTGACGTCCGAGAATGGGTTCATGTAGTAAACACCGTACCTGATACCAGTGAGTCAGGGGCTCGGTTGGTGCCGTGGAAAGCCACACCGTGTGACTAAAAGTTTTATTTCATATTATGTAGCACAGTATACAGAATTTGTGTCGAAATGTGACTGAAATGTCTGTAGAGCTCACTGACTCGACTCTTTCGTCTAACTAAGCCAGTAAAAAATCAGCTTTTCGTGAAGAACAACAACAATCAACAACTTCAACGATACCAATATCTACCACAACAACAACATAACAAAAATTTATAACAACAACAGAAAACACATAAACATAACATTCAAATCCTCTAATAACGCCACCAACTTTTTGCCAACAAATGCCACGTCGAACCAGAAGGCGATGCCGTGAATAAATGCAGTTGTGCTGAGATCGAAGGATACGGGAATCGTGATGTCGTACAGTTCGCTTTCGTCTGCCGCTCCGAAGTCCAGACTCCACTTGTGAGATTCGGCCAGAAGGATGCCCACGTGCCACGTATCCTATTTTGTAGTTAACTTTAATTAGAGTTAGCACAATAACGTTTCATATTGCCTAACCTAACATCCAGTTAGACGTTTGATTCCAACTAACCAGAATCAATACGCAGACGCACTCACGACTATTTAATTGTGGTACAGAATAAGTTTCCCCCCTCATAGCGTAAGTTAGTTCTGACCAATAAATAAAGAGCCACCGACCACGACGGGTTGTTTGAAGTACTCGAGGACGGCGTTCTGTCTGAGCGAAGTCAGGTCGAGTCCGTGGAACGAATTCTGACACCAGAAATTAGCCTTGGACGCCTGTTCGAGGTACAGCTGCTCATCCGTGAACGGTGCCATGTGCAGGTCACCGATTGATGGGAACATTTTGCCTGTAATATCCAATAAGAGTAGCTTTTAAAGCAAAATAACTTATGGGAATTTTTTCAGAACTGTCACATTTATCTCTATTTATGTACCTTATAAAACGAATATCTACAGGACAATGGGATTCAATGATATTTTAACTGTACGCACCTCCTGGTTTCAGGAACTTTTTAGCATGCAGATACGTCTCGAGCATGCGTTCATTAAGGAGCATGTAGCCCATTGGTTCTGAGATGATCATGTCAACGGGCTCGGGCACGTCGATGTCCTCGATCTTGCCCGCTATCACCTTGATACACTCCGAGGCGTGGTTGGCCTCCACCAAACGCTAAATAGAACATTTATTCATTGTACATAAGTACCAGAAACAGTGTCGCTAGTATTTCGTCATATGGTCATATGTTCCCACTTGGGGACGGATGAATCAATCCTCCAACGGGAGGGAATTTTCATCAAAGAGGGAGGAATCGGCAGTTTTCAGATTATTTTACCTACACTTTTACGAACGATTCATACTTTTTGGAATGACTAAAGTGGGGGTTAACTTTTCTCGACCGCTACTGAACGTCATTAACCTTGCAATGCAACGCCATAGAACTGGCTTCGACCGCATAAACTCGACGGGCGCCCGCCTGCATGGCGAAAAACGACAGAATACCCGAGCCGGCACCGACATCCAGAACAACCTGCAGTCATTACAGTTGCCTAATTTTTCAAGAATTATAAAGTTAAGCTCAAATAGTGAATCAATCGTCAAACAAAAAAAGAAAATGTACTGGACAAAATCAAACTGGATTATCTGTGATTGACAAAAATAAGCTACTGTCACAACACAACACAATGATATTGCCTCAACCTTATCCCTGAAATCTTCGGCATTGTGTAGAATGGCGCGCTGATATGTGGCTGTGCGAACGTAGTCCTGCATCATATTCTGCTGCTGCGACAGGTACCCGTAGAACTGCAACACATCATAATCTTATAATAGTCGTCAATAACAGTCACAATCAGCGATTAAAAACATAAATAAAAAAACTATGCATCTACCCACCATTTTATATTGCCGATCCCTTACTGACTCGGGTATTGAAACAACTTTTCGAGTCTTCATATTTACAAGATGAACAATTAGTTTTTGCTATTATTTGAATATGAAGGAAATGGACGAATTGACAATGTATAAAATAATAATTTTTGTTTCATTAAACTGCACCTGGAAGTACTGCGACGCGGACGCCTCCTCCGTGCGTTCGTCGAATTTTGATTTCTTTTGTCCGGCCAGCACACCGTCGATCAGCTTGATCAGGCGACCAACTTCTATAAGTTGAAACAGTTTTACAGAAAACAAAAAAACCCGCATCTTTTAGTTTTATAATTTTATTAGATAAGAAAGCGAAAAACAAAACAACACTATCGACAACCAACCAGCTGCATTTTTGAGTGTGATAACAGCGCCCGATGTGGATTCGCCATCGATGTGCAGTGCGAGCTGGGTGGGTGACAGCTGTAGCTTGCTAACACGCGCATTCACGCACACTTCCACTAGCTTGCTGCCGGCTAGAAACAGAAAATAATTAGGAAAAATACGAAAAACAAAACTTTTCGACTTATCTTAAGACCGGCGGTTTGATGCACAAATTTTAGACCCATCCATGTACTCTATGTGTAACTTACTTTCAAGCTGAGGTTTTTTGGACACAAACAAGTTTCAGCACGCCGTTGAGGGTATTTCCAAAAGTAACCACCCACCAACATAATAACAATATTACTCGAGAGCGGTGGCCAACGAGTAATAATTACCCGTATAACGCCTTACAATTCCTAATATTCCAGTCGACAAAATAAATCATGCAAAAACAAATCTCAAATCAATCAATAACCATTGTCCACAAATACCAGATGATCAGCGTTGAGTGTAATCCGGGCACAAGCACCAATACCTTCGAACACACCGGACAGACACGACACACTAACCGTGTCCATCATGCTAGATTGAGAAACTGCTGAAATTATATGTCAGTAAAGCTAAAGCATTCTCAATTGATTACGAGACAAACTCAATCCTGTGCCAATCAGATGTGCACTTTTCAAAACATGATTCCTCAAAAACCTCACTAGTGTGCCAGTGTGCAATTCTGTCTAATATTCAGCGAAATTCTTTGCATAGAAAAGTTTTACAAAGTACATCCAAAAGAGCGCTTTCAAACTTAGTCTCGTAATCTCTCGATAATACTTTAAAATGATAAATGAAGATAAAAATGGGGAGGGGGCATTTCTTATGCAGAATTTCGAACACTTATAATCAATCAATTGCGTTTATCATAAGCGCAGGTAATAATTCGGTTGAGACACCGGTTGACCAATGAACATATCCCACGTTAATACCAATTTACACGTACTTTATTTCCATATAATAAGGCAACGTTTCTTCGATAATAATCAGTAGAGAAAACAAAAAGAACTGTATATCAAATGAAACTTTCTGTACAAATTCATATTCGTGATCAAAGGCAAGACATGTGATAGACATAATTTTTTTTTAATATTTTGTTTTGGCTTATGTGGTTTCCAACCCGTGATAAAGAAACTTAGAGAAAACGAAAAAAATCAAAAAGAATTAACAATCTAAATACAGTAATGAAGTAGATGAACATCTCGGTCAACACAACGAACAAGTCATTTTGCTACTCTCGGATGGATGGCTTGTTTCAGCCTGTTTCGTCCCTGAGACCAGTTTAGGCATTCGAATGAAAAAGTGTGGTAATTCCAATAGTATACAAACAACAAACAATGAACAAATCAGGAGTAAATAAAAAAACTTCTTTTCACTACAACACTGCATACAAATATTGCTACTTCAATCCAGAATTGTTTTATAATCGTCCTTGTTAGTCCTAGTGTTATCTTACCGTTATAGTACAACGTCAACATACAACATAACAAGTATGATTAGACAAGAGATCAGCTGGCACCCAAACCATTAAAGTAAAACATCTAAATCAAAATACAATATACACGAATCCAATTAATATAATATTAAAGAAAAACGTACACATGACTCAAGAAATGGCTAACATAAAGTACTTTTATGAGACATTTATTAATTTTAAGTGATCCCTTGATGAAATACGCATCTCACAAAAACACTGTCTTGTTTTAGTTTGCATAATTATCTTTAACACAACTTTAGCCTAACTCTATATTATTGATCATACTCTTAATAGTTTCAACTTGCATTAGTCTTAACAACAGAACAAAATAAAATGATGATGAACACAAACAGAGGAGGCCGGGGCCCGATTTTTTTACTCCAGACGGAAAGGGCCACTCATTTTTTAACCAGGAGTAGCAAACACTAGACAATATGCCCTAAAAAGCACTTTCCATAATAAGTACATGACTATTCCGGACATAAATCTCTCATCTTATCATGAAAATATTTTTTGGGTAAAGTTTTGGCTAATTTGATATAAAATTACACTTATTTCTCAGAAGGTGAACATTGGTGGTTTAAGGGAAAAAGCATTTTTGGGGTGGGTCCCTGACTCCCATTCCCACTCCCTGAGTGAATGTGGGTTACCCTCACTAGCGGAGGAGCCAAACCTCCAAAGAAAGGGGAATCTTTCCAAAAGAGGGAATTAGCAGAAAACAGCCCGTTTACCTACACATTAAGGAACAACGATACTGTCTGATTCTGACTCCGCTAAAAAGGGTGATTTCACTTTCCCATACCTTTCTCGTCCGCTAGAGGTTACCCTCTCCCCAACATCCAGCGGGTTACAATTAATGATAAATGTGTGATATGAACCGATTACCACACTACACATTCTTAACTGGGTCGGATGAGCCGCGCGACTGCAGTCGATTGGCGAGAGGCTCGATCAGCTGCTGCAGATCTGATGGCTGCGTCTGCAGACATCTGCCAGACTTTTGGAGGTGAAGCAGACTCAGCTAAAAGTAGTATACTTCGATTAATAACGTTGTCTGACGGTGAAAATACAACTTGTGGGATGATCACTCTAACTTATTACCGTTTGTGAGGAATGCTCAACACAGTGTCGCACAACTAAATTACCTCAAAATCGTCATACATCGTCAAGTATTCTACATGGTCATATCATGTCATCCTCTTTCAAAAATTGAAAACCCTTGCAATAAGACAATACATTAACCTTCAGGCGTTCATATACCACACTCGAAGGCGGATTCGGTATATCCAGTTCATCCAAGTCGGCTGTACAGTAGCGCAGCAGCAGCTCTTGGTCGCGTACTATCGGCTTGGCAGTACTACCACTTGACACGTGTACCTTGGATGCAGTCGGTAGGGTAGAAATGCATGGTGAGCGTATCGTACAAGTACTGGATACGGGTGAAACACAAGCCCTCGATACCGATGCCGTCGCCATACTGCTCGGCACTCCAGTATGACTTTGCATGCGTGCCGTGGACGATACACCAAAGGCACATGACACCGAAGTGCTCGGTTCGGATACAGGTGCATGGCAAACGGTGCCGAATCCACTGGCTGTCGTTGGACGTGGAGTAACTGAACCAACATTAATTTATCAACAATCATCAACAATCTCAACTAGTTCATCTGCTATTATTATAAATACGGAAACCAACGTAACTAAATACTGTTAAATCATAAACAATTTCAACAAGTTACTCCGCTATTATTTGAAGTATCGAGCATTCTGAATCAGCAAGTAGTAACCGAATCACCAAAAATCTAACCGGTTTTGAATGGCGGTGCCTGGTGAGGCAGATGGGCATTTGGCTCCGGCGCACAAGGAACAGAGGGTCGAGTAAATGGTTGTGATTGTCCCATATCGAGTCCGTCATACTCCTCAGTGTTGTACGAACGAAGCGCCGACTCGAGCACGGCCGCCGCATCTGCAATGCAAATAGTTAATTGACTATGTGTGTGAGTGACGTAACATGAAAACTATACGTTTCATGACAGAACAATGCGTTACTTGATTCTAGGGGTGGGTTTTGGCCACGAACGCCGCAATTGGTCGGGTTGCAAATTAGAGTTTTGAAATATGGCTTGTTTATGGATGGCAGTCAGAAAGAGAGTCGGAATGAAAAGTCAGAGAAATTCGACAAGGAAAAAAATTGTTAGCCAACCAAAAAGAAGGGGTTTTCAGCATACCTTAATTTATTTTACAACTTAAAATAACATATTCTCATTACCAGTAAGAACAAAAACGAAAATATTCTGCAACCTTTTGGAACGACGTAAAGATCGGAGATTTTCGTGGTCGTGCATTCGGCGTCCAGTCGTTTGATGGTGGCTTCGGGAATTATGACGCCGGCGTCCCACTTGATGTATACCATGCCAGCGTTGGTTATATCAGGATGCACCTATTATACAAACATTTATTGGAAAAACACTAAAAAGTGAATTTTACACTAATACCAGTCTGAATGGTGTTTTCGTAGTAGAGAGGTTTCATAAAATGGCAGAAACCCCAGAGCAACGCTTCAGGATATGTGTCTAAGTCAGATTTCGAACTTGAAACTACCAGTTTCCGAGGTTTCTCCCCAATGTCAATCAATCGATTGGTTCAAACTTTCACAGTGTTGATGTAATGAATAAGAGTCAGTCAACTTTTTACAGTCGGTCAGTCAGTCTGAATCATCGTATTTGACATAAGTGAACAGACACTGACTTGATAAAATGAAGGTCTAACATTTTCAAACCGCAGCACGTCTGTCATGCAGTATCTGATGGCCTTGAGTTGTCGGTCTTTACACTGAGTGCTGTACTTGATCTGGTACAGTTGTCCCAACTCAGACAGGCCACAGCCCTGATTCGGAAAGTGATTCAGGATCATCCAGTAAATCTGCAAATTTGTATTCATTATTCCAGAACTTTTTTTCGCTATTTCGATCTGCCGATTGCCAAAACTAGAAAGTTCTAACTAAACAGCAATTTACTAGGATACTATTATAAATGGATAATTTTCGGTAAACAATAAAGATTTGGCCCGAAATACCAAAAGTATTTCCTTTATCAATAGAATACTGAATTCTGATTATGACATTAAAAGATAAAATGAGACCCACTCGTTGTCTCTCAGATGTGGTAACGTGTTCGGGAGCACTGGGTGGCAGCGAATGGGCGTTAGGACCACAACACCCGGCTGGCACGTCAGGCATGTACAGGTCAGATCGCTCGTCATCTTCTATGTCCTTTTCCGATCGATCTTCTAAATATTAAAAAAATTACTACAATAATCCCCTCAGTTCTCGTTATGATAACTTGATAAAATGCGCCATATTTGTATTCAGTATTTTACCAACTGGTGGCATCGAGCACGGCAAACGGTTTGGCACCGAGTATGGCTTTGGTCGGTTTAGAGCACGACGAAAACGGAATCATGACAGCGCGATCAGGGTGACGTTGGAGTGTGATTCGGAGGTTGCCCAACACATCCCACTCATGTCTTACAAACGGCTGGAAATTAATTATTGACATCATTTAGTCACCTTTCACCACCAAATAACAGAACTAGAGACTTGAGTTATGAAAATATTTGGATAAATAGAGCAAGTTTTTAATGACGGTTAATGAAACAATAACCGGTGATTCATAGAGTTTTTATATTTTAGTCTGACTACCAGTGACTGGAATGGAACTATATATGTGATATGTGAACAACGGATGAAGGAGGTGTTTATAAGCAGCGATTCAATCAATTAATCAAGTACCAAACACAGTTTTTTTTTTCGATTCACTGTCGGAACACCTATTTCAGTGACGTTTTTACTGTTGAATCCCCCTACTTCAATGTTTTTCATTTCAATATGAATCGTCTGAACCTGGAGAATGTAGCACAGCTCCTCGACGGTTTTGACGCCAAATATGGCGTAGTCAATGATGTTGTGCGGAAAGTGATGGGTGTAGATCAATGACAGATCGTGCGCCAGTATCCAGGTGCCCCGATTGGCGTACTTATCGAGTATGGCGTACACGTTGCGCCACGTTTCATACTGTTTCGTGCTGCGCTGATTAACCAGGCGACCCTGCAATTCAATACCAATTGTTCCACGTAGAATAAAAAAACGTGGGAGTCAGCTAAAATTATAACATCATATTTTCGATTTATTGAAATTACTACTACTGCCCGGAAACACGATTCGATTAATATTACTGTTTGAACCGCCGGTTATGCTAAGCAATGCGCTTAATGCGGTAGCGTTCATATAAAATCCCAACCTTGGCATTCATGTTTTTGAGGGCGATATCAGGAAACTCGGGTGGAGTCTTGATAGTCAGCGAAGGGGTTGATAATTGACTTGTGTCGGACACCAACGATGTGCTGCTGGTAGACATCTGAAATAGAACAAACAATGAGTATTGAGATGAAGAATAACATGACGGACAATTCACTGACATTAGAATTGGTCGAACTATTTCGCCGATTAAAAAGTTTCACAACAAATAACAGACCCGATTGTGAACGGTGCTCGAGGTGGAAACGATGCTGGGAGTTGGGCTCGGGGATTTGCGGTTGGTCGCTGAAGTGGCCGTGAACCGAGGTGCCACGGCTGTCGGTGGTGTCGTCGTTCGCACCGTGTACGATCGTGCTTGTTGTTGTTGTTGTTGTTGTTGTTGTAGGTATGGTTGTTGATGTGGTTGTTGTTGTTGTTGTTGTTGTAGGTATGGTTGTTGTTGTCGAGGTTGTTGTTGAAGATGAATTTGTTGCAGTTGTTGATGTAGTTGTGGAGATGGTCCCTGAGGATGATTCTGCCCGCGAGGTTGCTGTTGCAGTTGTTGTAACTGTTGCGGTGATTGTTGCCGATGTCGTTGTTGTAACTGTTGCCGGTTGTGTTGTTCGGTGCGTTCATCAGAACCGGATGAGAGATCCGAGTCCAAAAAGTTTTCTAATATGCTCCTGAAACAATAGATATTATTATAATATATTCAGTTATATTTCAGAGAATGAATAAGTATTTAGCTCGTGCGGTGCGATATGTACGTATTAAACTATAGCGATCGTATGTTACTGATTTTTTTTACATTTAAAAGTGGTTCACAGAGAAGATGAGTAAGAGACTTTTTGTGATAAAATAAAATAAATCGATTAATATAGTAAATGTGGAAGACCAACGCTGCTGACGTGGTCGGTGGCACCAGGTCAGATGAAGAAGGGGCTGTCTGGTAATCTGACGTATTGGTCGAACTCAGAGATACAAATCCTGAAAAACCGTACATATTTTACATACGAACAACTATTTTTTTACGTTGAGCAAGCTTCAAGCAATATAAATTATCGCTAGTTAATTTATCGGTTGTAAAAACTAATATTTTTGTTTCAGCAAGTAAAATAAACGTAAAAATCTGAAAAAATTTATCTCAAACGAAGAAATCTTCATGGTTCAGCAAGAATATTACACGGAAAATTTAAGAATATTTTGTAAATCTGGATAAACATTTTCAATTCAACCAAACCAGACAAACTTTCATCGACCAGGTGATCACTTGGTGGTCGCGACATCCGACTGGCGCCGAAACCGGATGTCGTCGGAATCGTCGGTGACTGACGATCGTGCAGCAAATGTGTTACTGCGGGTGATGAACCCCGGATTATGGGGGTCGACACATTGTGAATGGCAACTACAAAAATACGGCATGTTTTACAAATTCCATTCGTATAATTAACCAAACTGTAAGGGTGCCTTCATAGTGAGTTGCAGAAAGGTTTGTTATAAGCAGCATCCACTGCAACCCATATACCCTGCGTGGTAAGTTACGGTAGTTGCAGTCGATGCTGCTTATAACAAACCGTTGCAACCCATATACCCTGCGTGGTAAGTTACGGTAGTTGCAGTGGATGCTGCTTATAACAAACCGTTCTGCAACTTTTCTGCAACTCACTATGAAGGGTGAAGGCACCCTAAGCCCATCAACTACGTCGGCACCGACTCATACCAAAACTTGATCATTTAAAAAAAAATCAAAAAAGATGTCGAGACAAAAGTAACCATTGTTGGTTTGATCGAAAGTTGTGGTTGTATGAGCAGGCAACTTGACATTGCCGGACACGGACTGATCCCATGTACGTGTGGCCGTGGGTACAGCGGTGGAAGACGATGGCGTAGCTACAGTAACCGGCTGAATGACGTCATCCTCTTCCTTTTCTGAATCAGACGAATGCTCATACGCATCATCATAAACCTGCAATGGAAGAACCCGGTAAGATTGAAACTTGAAACACATTGCAGAACAGATGAGTTTGAGATTCGCAAAGCTGCATTGAAATGACTAATTTATGAAAAAAGTTACAACAGAAACCTGTCCTCGTGTCTCCCAATTACGTCTCCGACTGGGGCCTTCGATTCGAGATGCGGTCTCCTTATTCCGGTTATTTCGCAGGTTGCTACCAGCGCCCGGCACACGCGATCCTACACACATGAGGCAATATATATAGCAATACCAAAGAATAACTGTAGTACTTTACTTTCGGTTATATTAACTCCGGGACCCCCAGTCATTCTGACGACCTTATAATATATCTTGAAAGTTTTTCAAAAAAATCAAATGCAACGACATAACATATTCGCTACTAATGACTGGCACTTCTGTACATCTATTAAATTTGTATTTTTTTCAGTTGATGAATCACAAACACAAGTTACATAGAGACGACTTCCAATCACGTTTGCAGATGCCTGCACACACAGCGCAACAACAACAAACATAGCACGTTCCCCAACCTATATTAACGTATCTCTCTCTTACATACTGCCGTGTCACTAGTTCTCGTTGCATCCTAGATTCATCATTATCATCGGGCAGTGCAATCACCACCAGCTCATCATCGCCCACATCACTTAACTCCTGCATCGTATCACGTTCACGCATGTGCAACTGTTGACGCAACTGTAACAATCAAAAAATAAAGAATTGATAACAATACCGATCGCTATTCATGCACTTGCCTCTGGACTCATCTGCCAGGATTCAAATAGATCTTATAAGAGGTTTTACTTTGATTTTCGTATGCGTCGTAACGTAACTCAAGTTTGTTATTTAACTCCTTTTTATATTTATTATTGGTACATACAAACCAAGTGAAATAGCCGATACTAATAAAGTTTTAGTCATTATGTCCAGTCGGGGTCCAGCCAGTCGCCAAACCATGTTCATACAAAAACAGTAAAAACTCACCTCGGGCGTGCGCAGGTTTCGTTTGGTTACCATGAGCAGTCCGCGATCGTTGATGATCTCCTCAATGGTAGCCATGACGTTGGCACCGAAAACCGTTCGAACGTCAACCATTTTTCTGAAAATCACTATGCGAATTGATTTGAATAACATAAAACCAAAGCGGGGGTTATACAAACTTCAGCGCACGGCGCACGCAATTCTATAGAAGGCGCCCGTGCAATTGGAGACTTTTTTATTAGACTTGATAACACGTGATTGAAGTTTACTCACTTACTTGATTGAAAAATAATAATTAACCCCTAACCCGTGAATAAGTTCATCCTTGAGCTTTTCCAGCGACATTCCCAAACGGCAAGCGCTCACCAGTGCGTAGATCAGGTCAGCCGTCTGCCGGAGTTTTCGCAGGCCCTCATTTTCAGGTGCCATTCTAAAAAACTAATATTTATATGATTCAAAAAATTAAAAACAAAAAATAAAATTCAGAAAAAAAATAATTTATTTGGCTTAATGAAACGTAATTACTTAGAACCCGAAGTGAATACGGTAAAATATTACGGTGAAATATTAAGGATTACGGTACGTTTACAAAGTTACGTTAACTTAAAAGTAAGTAATAAATTAAACCAAGAGCTATAAAATATTCATGGTGGGTTTCAAACGATAGGTTCCTATGAAATCATGTAACGGTTACGGTAACTTTAAGTGTACGACTATAAAACGGGTTAATTGTTAATCCATAGTTTACCTTTTCATCCACTGAGATATTTAATTCATAATATAATAACCATGTCGTGATTAAAAGAAAACTTACCACACAAAAGTGGACAGTTTCGTCACAGGTGGACGGATTGAAACATCTGAAGGCAACTCAAGAGCAAATGCCGGTGTGAAGAGGTGTGCTACTTTAACATTAAAAGATTTTCCTCTAATGTCTCTCTAGTAAGTTAGCAAATTTAAGGGCGCGTTCAGAGTTGTCTTGAGAAAGTCTCAAGAATTTTATTTGTAAATCTTTCGGTAAACACAGAAAAATATTTGTTCCCGATAAAAATGTTTGAAAAATTTGGTTGAATCAAAACTCGCTTTTATGATTTCCGAAAGTGTTACAAATAAAATTCTTGAGACTTTCTCAAGACAACTCTGAATGCGCCCTAAAAGTTTGAAGATATGACTTATGTTATGTATGGGTGTGTATGCACTAAAAAATTCTTTGATTTTGATTTTTTTGTATGCATTAGCAGACGAGATAATCCTCCAAAGAAAATGGAATTTCATTAAAGAGAAGGGAATTGACAATTTTAAGGGCCATTTTACCTTCATCTTAGGAAACAAAATTTACTTTTTGAAACCGCCGAAGAGGGGGAGGATTCAATTTTTCCACCCCGTCACGTCCGCTAGTGTGTGTATGGGTGAAATGATCTTGAATGCATATAAATACGACTGACTTGAGAGAGTGGCACTTCAGTCAGCTGTGTTTAAAGGCCTGAGACTGAAGACAGTTTGGGTACATGTGAAAATTTGTATAAGCTGGAGTGAGGCTGCAAGTGCAGCTTTTGGTTTTTTTGTGAGGAATAGTATAGGGTGATACGGGTGAAGATTTGTTTAGGTGAGTGGGTGAGTGAGTGGGTGCTGGTAAAAGGGCGAGAAAAAGGTGTTAGCATTGGAGTGAGCGGGTAAATGCATTGACAGGTGCGAATCACTATTTTAAGAACCTGTAAAAACTCACCTTTTGAAATTGTGTGAAATTTGAAATCAAATCAGTGTCTTTTGGGACTTACAGCTATTGTTATCACGAAATCTATAAAATGTTTCAAGTGTTAACTCTCTCCCTTTTCTACCGTAATGAAATAAAATAATTTGTACCGTAATTATTTTTTTGTTGTTATGTTTTTCACCGTAATGCACCGTAAAATTTCTACCGTAAAGTTCTTTTTTCGATTAACTACGTTTCATAGAGCTAAAAAAAATTTCGAAAAATTAAAAAATTATAAAATTAATTGATCGAAAACTTTTAGAAAAAATTATTATGAAAGTAAATTACATCTAAGCGTCAGTAGCGGTGGTTAAAAATTGTTGACTTGTAGGTGAGGCCAGTACGCAATGGTGGTTAGCTCGCCTTCACCACGAGGCGACCGTCGTAGTCGTCGCAAGTCGAAAAGCGCAGACGTGTCAGGGGAAGATGAAAATACTGAAAAGCAAACTCTCAAAGAGAACCAACCGCTAGTTGATGTTCCCGTGAAAGAAGAGCCCAAGTCACCATCGGCATCTCCGGAGCGGTCGCCGAAGGAAAAACGTTCCAGACGGGATAAGGATCGGTTGGCTTTTTGGTATGTATAGAAGCTGAAGCAACTCCTGTTTTAAAGTCTAAATATTTGGTCACTAGGAGAAAAGTGGAGAAGAACCTAAGTGAAAATATTATATTCATTGAAATGCGGCACATACAGGGTGGGCCAAAAAAACATACGATTTTGAAGGTTAATAACTCGAGCTATAAACAACCGATTCAATCGTTCTTGTTCTCATTTGAAAGCCTATATTTTAACTTAAAATCCATCCAGCTTTAATCTTGTCTTATAGAGTTGCCCTCAAATTACAGAAATAAACCCCAAAATGTCGTGTTTTTAGATGAAAAAACCGGATTTTTTTGATTTAACAAAATGTTCTTTTTGGGCCACGAATTTCTAAATTTAAAAAAAGTTCCATAAGGGAAATAGAGTTTTCTGAGCTCAATTCTAATTTGGAAACTCTGTAATACCATATTAAGTGTTTTGAAAAAAAAATGCATAGCAAATGTCATAGCCGCCATTGACAAATTTTACACTGAGCCCGGGCTTTGGTGGTTCAGGAAAATGATCAAATCAAGTGTGCCATTCGTTTATCTTTGATCAACAAGGCTTAACTAGTGGTTATTTTATGCATTTAAGTTATTGATAAACTGAAATATTCCGTTTACAGTTTTTTTAAACAGAATAACCCATGCATTTCGATCACTTTTTCGCTAAAAATACACGATTTTTCAAACTTTCTTCTGTAACTTTAGAGTAACTCCATGAAACACAACTAAAATTAGAAGGCTTTTAAGTTAAAATATTGGCTTTCAAATAAGAGCAAAAACGTTTGAATCGGTTGATTATAGATCGAGTTATTAACGTTCAAAATCGTATGGTTTTTATTGGCCCACCCTGTATGTACGTACCGGTGCCGATACGGCCAGTTCTGACCCCACCTTCAATCCACGATTTAGTGAAAGCTGTTTTCTACCTATTCTCTCGTATTATTGTGTACAAGTTTACAAGATTTTCTGAAAAATAATTATGGTTGTTAAATCCAGACGCAGTAAATCGCGTAGTCGATCACCAAATCGTGATCGGAAGCGGCCGGATCGATCCTCACGGCGAGGCAGAGACGACGATGAACGTAGACCAAAGAGAAGAAGATCATCATCGCGATCTCCGGCTGTCAAACGGGGTTAGTCTTTTCACTTTACCATTTCAGCAGTGATTGAAGCTGATCGCCATGCATTACCGGAAAACATTCATTTTCAGAGGTTGATTCCGACGAAGAACGAAGGGCTGCACGTCGAGAAGAGCGCGCCAAGCCCAAAGACGAAACAGCAACGACGGTCACCAATCTCCTGACCACCAAAACTGGCGGTGCTTATATACCGCCGGCTAAACTACGCATGATGCAGCAGTCCATTCAGGATAAGCAGAGGTTATTGATCACTTGTTTGCTATCCCTATCCCATAGTTGTCAGTTTATTAATATGAAAAACAAACTATTCTACCGGTTTTAGTTTACAATCAATTTGTATTTACAGCGAAGCGTATCAACGACTTGCGTGGGAGCAGTTGAAGAAGAAGATACATGGTCTGGTCAATAAGGTGAACGTCGGCAATCTCACTGATCTGGTCCGCCAACTCTTTAAGGAAAACATTGTGCGCGGCAGGTATGAATTAACCGCTAAAATATTTCAATTTTTTAACAGTTCATAAGTTTTGTTTATTAGTGTATTTCATTGTTGTGGTGGGGTGGTCATAAGTTCCCGATCATTCGTATTTTCAGAGGTCTGCTGGCTCGTTCAATAATTCAGGCGCAGGCATTCTCGCCGACATTCAGTCACGTGTATGCAGCACTCGTGGCCGTAATTAACTCAAAGGTTCAGACTCGATCTCTTGAAATCTGTTTAACTCGTTTTATTTCGATGAATTAATTTCGCTCCTCTTTAGTTTCCGTCAATCGGTGAGCTGATTCTGCGACGTCTGATCATCCAGTTCAAGCGATCGTTTGGTCGTAACGACAAGACCACGGCTGCCACCGCCTGCAAGTTCATTGCTCATCTCGTCAATCAACAAGTGGTTGGCTAATTTGCAATATTCAACGCTTCTTTTGTCATTCAGTAATGTAATCTTATTTTGCCTGTCTTTTTTCTATTGAATCAATTGAAATATGTCTGTGAATTTGGTATTTGCAGGTGCATGAATTGTTATCGCTCGAAATTCTCACGCTGCTGTTGGAAGACCCGACTGACACTTCGGTGGAGATTGCGGTTGCCTTTTTGAAGGAATGTGGCGCCAAACTGACCGACCTGACACCGCGTGGCATGATGGGTGAGTTGATAGTGTTTTCCATAAGGTCTGGATCATTGAAAAAAGTCATTGTTATTGACACTCTGATCCAAAAACCAACATGGTATTCTATTTCTAGTATGCGATTAGTTACTTTGTTTTTTCAGAAATTTCGTAGTAAATGTTGTAAAGCTAACTTCTGTTGACTACATCATTGTGACTTATTTAAGCCATCTTCGACCGGCTGCGAGAGATCCTGCAAGAGCAGCAGGCAGATGTGCGAGTCCAGTACATGATCGAGGTGGCGCTGGCTGTGCGACGAGACGGATTCAAGGTTTCATTGTTCATCTGTTTTTAAAATAATGATAGTAGTAAAGTAAACATATATCGCATTGGTTTCTTCGTTGCCCCTTACGTGTTTTTTTTAAATTCAGCTTATTGTATTTCTTTTGTTTTTGGACTGCTGATGAAACATTAAAAACGTGTTGTCGTTAACGAACTGGTTGTTTTGCAGGCGCACCCGGCCGTGGTACCCGAACTCGAGCTGCTGGAGGAGGCCGATATGATCACACACAACTCCAGTCTGGAAGATGCTCAGGATCCGGAGAACATGCTGAGTTCGTATTTCATAATTCATATTAATTATCTGAACATGAAATATCTTTTCAGACCAGAAAAACTAGACCTTGGATGTATTTGTAAAGAGAAGTTTGATATCGAACAATGTAGGAGATCTGAATGTGAATTTGTACTTTATTTCAATGTTTGTTTCTTCAACGGCTACTTTCAGATGTGTTCAAGTTGGACCCAGAGTTTGCCAAAAACGAAGAAGTGTACAACGAGATCAAGCGCGAGCTGTTGGGTGATTCTGATGATGAGAGCGATGATGACGACGATGATGAAGAGGGGGAAGGAGAAGCCAGTGGAGATGAGGCACAACCAGGTTGGTGTTTCTATGTTATTTTATCTCACCTCATAAATGATTGGAACAATCAGTTGCTGTGTGGTTGAATGTGATGTGGTGACCAATTCGCGCACTTCATGATCAGCTCGCTGACGATGTGTGTTCAATAAAACATAATTACTACTTACTAGTACTAAACTTCAATCGACAACCACAGTAGTTGTAAGTATTGTTGTAAAAATATTTTTTGAGTAAAACAAATTGAAATATTTTAAGACACGGTGCAAACGACGACCATCATCGACAAGACTGAGCAGAATCTGGTTGCATTCAGACGTACGGTGTATCTGACACTGCAGTCCTCGCTCGACTACCAGGAGGCCATTCATAAACTATTCAAGATGGAGATCAAACCTGGATGGGAGGTATGTGATACGTTTAAAGAGGGCATGGCTTATCACTTTTCTGCGTGTTCTCTTACTCATCCTGAAATATAAAACATATTACTGACAGTAAAGTGATTAGTGTTTTTTACGTGGACGAGTTGTTTCAGAATGAGCTCGTCAACATGGTGATCGATTGCTGTGCTGAGAAACGCACGTATGAGAAGTTCTTTGGACTGCTGGCTGAGGTTAAATAATTTTCACTCTTCGGCTCTCAAAATGAACTCACGCGATTTACTTTAACTTTTCAGCGCCTGTGTCGCCTGCGCAAGGAGTACCAGAATCTGTTCGAGCAGACCTTCCAAGACGTTTACTCAACCATTCATCGGTTCGAAATCGGCAAACTGCGCAACGTGTGCCGCATGTTTGCCACACTGCTTTATATGGACGCCATTTCGTGGCAGGTTTGTTCCATAAATTCATTGATTATTCAACTGGGGTATATCGAAACACCAAGCGTTGTATACACTTAAAGAATGAGTTTTAGTGATTGAATCACTCAAGTTGTAAGCCGTGTTTTGTAGTAACTTTATTTTATCCAGGAAGGAAAATATCGATGTGATGTGATGGAATTTGTGATAAATAGCCAAAATTTCAGTTTCCAATATTCTATTCTAATGGTTATTATTGTAATTTATTCAGGTGCTGTCGTGCATCCACTTGAACGAGGACGAAACGACGTCATCCAGCCGTATCTACATCAAGACGTTGTTCAACGAGCTCGTCGAGTACATGGGACTCGATAAACTGTACGAACGCGTCATCGATCCGTTGGTCACTTGTCGCTGGCTTCTGCATTTTCCCTTTATATCATCTGGTTCACTTTTTCGGGATTAACTAAAGAACAATTGTGGTATAATATCACAACATTGAAACCTTTTTTATTGGCTAGCCCAGTAGTCTAGAATGATTTTGATGTAGTAATGTTACAATTAAATGAAACTTTTCAGTCAGGTGATATTTATTTTATTTTCAGAACCTACCAAACCGCGATGGATGGCATTTTCCCTCGCAACAATCCACGCGACACCCGATTCTCCATTAATTTCTTCACGTCAATCGGTATCGGTGGTCTGACGTTAGTTTTGATTCTATTGTGGTTTTCATGATTATTTTCATAATTTCTCACGTTAATGTTTATAAAATTAAATCAATTTAAATTTGTAATTACTGAATATAGTGATGTATTTTCAGAGCCGACTTACGTCAGCATCTTCTCTCAGCACCCAAACAGCAGGTATGTTACTTTGGTTTAATATTTATTTATTTGTCCGTCTGATTTGGTTTATATATCAAACATGTTTTTACTGGCAGATGGTGCAATTGCCGGGCATGGACAAGCCAACCAAGCTCGACTCGGACTCGGATGACTCGTCCTCGTCTTCATCCGATGATTCTCCCGATTCAGATTCATCAAGCAGCTCGTCGGATGATTCTGGTTGGTTATCGTTGGTTGTATTGTAACAATTAATTGGTAAGTCGGTGAATGTGTATATGAATCGTTAAATTTGGCAATCGTGAAATCAGACTGAATGTGAATTGGGAAAAAGGTAGTCGATTGGGTGCATAAGTCTCATAACTGATTGCTTATTAGAACTGATGCGTATTTGTAGATGACGAAGATAAAAAAGAAGTGAAACGCGAGATCAAACGTGAGCCTGAATCTGTGCGCGGTGAACGACGCGTGGAGCCGGAAAGGAGACGTCGTGGGTCGCCTGACAGGTTGGGACTGGTTGAGAATGAGAACTGAGAAGACTCATGTTACTTTTACTTGATTATGTTCTGTAAACTTCTGTTAGCTATCGAGATGTGATGAAACGATTCGGTGACATTAATTATACGATAAAGCCAAACCATCACCAACATTTTAAAAAGGTAGTACTGATTTTTACCCTTTAGGGACGCGCCACCTGCCCGACGCCGTGAATATGACGATCGAGACCAGCGAGGTGGAAGAGATGACCGAGGACGTGAACAGAGACACCAATGTTGGTAACTTATAGTTAAACTTCGATATTTTTGTTAAATTTTAGCATTTATATTGATGTTTTTTTATTTAAAACTTTTATTCAGCCGGTTCACCCGTGAATGAGCCGCCCCGTCGTCGCTCGCCACCGCCCAACGGTGATCGCCGATCCGACCGGGACCGACGACGCGGACATTCGGATCGGGACGAGCACGATGACCGTGATCGGGACACAAACAGATCCGATAAACGACAGTCACAGCGAGATGATCGATCCCGAAAGGAGGTTGATGATGATCGGGAGGACACGGCCAGAAAAGGACGTAATAACAGGGATGCTGAACGCGATGACAGACGCAGACGGGAAGATGACGAACAAAACAGGGACAGTGGTCGTCGTGATCGAGATGCTGACAGTGACAAACGGGACAAAAAACGGCCTGAACGGGATGCTGACAGTGATAAACGGGAAACAAAACGTCCCGAACGGGAAGACCGGAATGGTGGACGGGACAGCGGAGAGCCCGAAAAACGACAGGTAAAGATTCGGGACAAGGACGATGACCGACGGGATTCGGGCGAGGACAAACGGGAAAAACGACGATCTGAACGGGAAGATAAGGATCGATCAGAGAAGCGTGACAAGTCTTCACGAAAGGACAAAGATAGGGACAGTCGAAAACATCGGGATAAGGAAGAAAAGAAGGACAAGAAACGATCGACGTCAAAACGGGATAAAGAGAAAAATGTGCCGGCCATCAAACAGGAGGTGGATAGTGATTAAGATAATAATGTTATCGGATATTACATTATTTGATGAAGTCAGAACAGAATAGTTAGTATTAAAAGGTTGAGAAATTCAAATTGGAAAATTTGTTGTAACATTCGTCTGGCTAATTCGTTTTTACCATGCTTACCGAATGAAACATGTTTGGTTGTGTTTTTTACTTGGTAAGCATGTTCGTTACGCTATATTATTGTGAACTAAATAGTTTTATTGTGTAAAACGTTTGTTAAAGTAAGGTTGGATCTATTTTTGACCCATGACTCTTCGTATGCTGTTCTTCATCAAAAGTTACTACAATCACCAAAGTTATGTTTTATTCGAATATTTTTGTTGCTTCAAAGATGATTTTGATGGACATAACTTATTTACTCGATTTACTGATTTATTCCTTTATTCTTGTTGTGTATCTCATTATAACTTGTTTTTGTTATATCAGTGGTGACCGACTCGCATACGACTTTTGGTTTTCTACTTCAGGTTAGTTACTGGTTCTGATACACATTCATGGGGGTCGTACAATCCTATTTCTGTTACTGTTTATCATAGGTTACGTGGTTTTTGATGATGCTGGTTGAATATGATGTGATGTATTTGATTTTTATTTCAAAATGAATTATGTGAAATCCTTGATCATTCGTAATTTTGTTTTTAAGCAAGTTTGAATTCCCCAGTTTGAAAGTGAGATCGTGAAAGAATTTTTTTATCACACGCAGTATTTGTATGTAATCAGAACGTTGCCAAGTACGCTATAAACCGTGTGCATTAGCGGTTAAAATAGTAATTATAGAGAAAGATGAAATAAGAGCAGTTTGGTTTCATATCTCAAAGAATAATATGAAAACTCTGTCTAAATGGGCGATGGAAAACAAAATTATCAATGAATGCCTCGATTGTAACCACATTTTCGACAATTTATAATCCGCAGATGTTATGGATGATTTGCCTGGTATCTGATTGTCAGGGCAGGGTGCATGTTACAGATGAAAGCACTAACACCCTTGCGAAATCAGATTCACGTAATCTCGAGCAACCACAGTATAAAAAGGATAACGTCATCACATGCATGAGTGGCCTGTGGGCCTTTATAACGGTTCACTTCTTGTTTTTTCTGAGCAGCAAAACAGACCTGTTTTTATGGTGATTAATTGTTATTTGTATTCAGGGATCAGGATCATTATCCTGAAAGTGCAAGAAACAATGAAACCGATGCATCTCACCCACGGTCAGCGATGCTTGAAAATACTCATGTTTTCAGTGATTTACTGGTTTGTTTGGTTTTCATGAAGTTAGAGGTATTATAAGCATAATCGTCAATCATCAGAAAATAAAAAGGGAATCCACATGATTAAACGTACACATTTTATTGTTGTTGTTGTTGTTACTGTTCTGTTGTCGTTATTGTCGCTGTCGTTTTTATTGTTATTGTGGTTGTTGCCGTGGTTGTTGTTGTTTTCGTAGTTGTTAGCCTCGTCCTGTGCCTGTTGTTTGCTGAACATCATCATTTCAGCAGCACAGTAGCCGCATTCGCAGTACCCAGCTCGTTGCCTCATCACCATCGTCGTACCGGTTTTGACCCGTTCACCGGCAATCAGCTCAGTCATGGAGGATTCTACAGGTTAAAGTCATTGAAGGTGTAGGATAATGACAATCACTGACAATTGGTCCTTATATAAAGCATCAATGACCTAATTTACTGTGCAATTACGGAATTCATTAATATCGTGTTTCATTTAAATCATTGTTCTGGTTTCGAAGCGGTTTCAAGAATGTTGTGATTGGGAACATAACGATGTAAAATATCACATTTCGTATGAAGACTCACGTGAAAAAAATGAAAGCCCCGGGTCTATGAATGGTCTATATATACAAACTTTTGATCACTCATTCACGCGCTCACTCATTCACGCACTCACTCACTCACTCTTTATTTAGTACGCATCGCAACATCTTCGGTCAGTTCATCACGGAGCCACGCCAGTACTACGGTGGCTACAGCGGATGGGGCTTTCCGGGCTATTATGGTGGTGGTGCCTATGCCAGAAGTATGGCCTTCTATGGCAGACGATAATCAGTTTTATAGCTCATCCAGAATTTCGTGTTTCACAAAAAGTTTTCGGCGCGTAGTTTGAAGTCAAATTTGATTTTGGTACGCACTAAAATTTTCATGACAAAATCTTTTTTCACATGTGAACGTTTAGATAAACATACAGTGCGCATCAAATTCATGGCATGGTGGCGTAGCCGGTCCATATGAAATATCTTCAGTACCAAGATGACTTGACCCAGCTATATCATTGTGTCTAAATTTACATTAAATTGAGCTTTTATGTATTTTCTATATATCTTAAGTTAATAGGATTATATTTTATGTTCATTGCAAATGATTTGTATTTTTCATATTTTTAGCATGATTTCAATTATGAAGTAAGTATTATTCATATACAGGGTGGCTGTAAAGTAACGACGCGTTTTCTGGACGCCCATTTCCCAAAATTATTATATTGCATGAACAGCTTTTACATGCTAGTTATATGTGATTATACCTGAAAATTCCGTTTATGGAGTTAATTTTAGTATAGCATTGCTCAAATTAAATTTTTGGCGAAAATTTACGGAATTTTTGTTATCTTTCAACAATACTAACCGAAATCTCATGAAAACGGACATTAACATTACGAAATAAGTATCAATTCGCTTCAACAAGGATTCATTTTTATAAAAACAAACGCTAACTGAAGTTTTCTGCCAAGTAATGTCTAAAACAAATATAATTCCTACTACTTCAAAGCCAAAAAACCTCAATGAATGAAGAAAAATCGAGAATTTTTTGAAAATTCGAATTTTTCGGAAATCAAAGATTCAGCTTCCAGGTAAGGTAATCATACCTCCATAACTCCCATAACACAAATCTGATGTCATAACACACCGTTAAGAATCATAAAAGCTTGATAACCAGTGAAAACTGCGAAACTGAAATTTTGATGTAAAAAGTGCTTTGAGAATGCAGGTTTAGATTTGGCCATCAGAACTCACCAATAGTGTTAATCGGCGATGATTTTTTTCAAAAATCATTATGATAGACGTGTGTAAACTTCTAGAATCCAATAACGCATTTATTTTTGAAAAAAATTCCGTCTAGGACGCAAGAAGTAAAAAAATCTTGCTTTTTGAGAGAAATTTCACAAAATGCCAGTGAAAAAATTATAATACAACAAATCTGACCACATATTTCGATTTTTCAGGTGTTTTTACGCTAGTTCTGCTATTAAAACACTGGTCATACAATATAATTTTTTTGAGAAATCGACCGCGGGAAACCGCGTCGTTACTTTACAGCCACCCTGTATATACACTCCCGTGTGCGTTTTCTAAAATTATCAACTGTAATAATATCTGTTTGATGTACGCAAAAAACGTTACTGAGGCAAATACGGTATGTAGTCCGATTCAGTCTCCTAATCAGTTGACAAAGCTATGTATAAGCTACTTATTATACTGAATAAACCTGCAATTTTACTCCAGAACTTAACGTTGCTTAACATAATCGTCATTCACCTATTTATTGAATACTCCGCTGACGTGTTTATGTTTCTTTAGTTGCATAAACGAATGAATGAATTTTTACAAGCTGGATCGCTTTTCATCAATGGCAATACTTTTTTTTCTTTGATCTGGACGAAAATCAATTGTTAAAATTGCAATTTATATTATTTGATTCAATCATTTGATTCGAATATGCCTGTCGCTCATAGCTTTTTATTCCATTTGGATCGAAAACAGTATATTCAACGAATAAAACGTTTGGAACAATCAGATGTCTAGCAAAAGAAGTTTATCACCATTATGTTAAAGCTATCGGACTCCACTTACTAAAACGCCTATTGAGATTTTCTTGTTACTCAGGACGTTTTTAGCGCAATGTTTTGAATATAATACAAACCTGCTTTTGGTGCCCTTCATTGCATACATTATGGACGTAACGGGTCTAAAGAAATGTAATTTTGTCTTTGGCAAACCCTTGGTTAACCGATATAAAATATTTTTAGCAAGAGTAAATCATCAAATCCATGCCACGTACTATCTCATGGGAAAAGTGTTTTCCTTGCCAATTACACACTCACTCACTCACTTACTCTTTTCCTCGACCCTCCCTCTCTCACTGTCGCATATTCACTCACTCACTTACTCACTCACTCACTCACACACTCACTCACTCACTCACTCCCTCACTCACTCACTTACTCACTAACCGATTCACTCACTCACTCATGATTATTTCGACATGATATGATGATGAGATGAGTTAAACATGACAGAAGGTTCCAATGATGATGGATCACATGGTTTTCTATGATCCCACTTGAAATAAGCAGAACCCAATGTTTCATTTATCAAGGCCAGTAGATAATAAAATAATCTGTAAGTAATTCAATGATATTTGTCTTACGATGGTTATAATATTTTTAATAACAGTGAATAAAAATAAAAATATAGTCCAAAAATGTATAGTACATTCAGCAATTCTTACAAATCATATTTTTCAGTAAAACTGTAATAGTTTAAGTAATTTTTACTTCAGGTAGATTACGGTAGGTAATTTCATAATAATCTACTGGCTTGACGAAAGAAGTCTCGGCTCGGTTCGGCGCAAATTGATTGAAAAGTTAATCACTCATTTAACTTTACTTATTCATTCACACGTTATTCATCATCCATATTGGCAGGACGCCTGTCTCTGTAGGTAAATATTTATGCCGGTGTCAAGGAACTGTAAATAAAACGGGTCGCTGTTGGAAAATAACCCTAAAACATACACGAATTCATTGTGATTTCGCAATAAAGCAAATTAGTAATCAATGATTTTCAGCTGCGTGACTCTTAATGGAACCGCTTTACCAGTATCAGTTTCGGCTGATTCTCATCGGGGACTCCACCGTCGGCAAATCATCGTTGTTAAAGGTTGTTTAGTATGTTGATTGATTAAAAAGGTTAAGTTCATAATAATAATGATATGTCTCATTGATATATATAAAGATTTGGTGTAGTTGATTTTATATGTTTTTTTTGTTTTTCAGTATTTCACCGAAGGCACCTGCGCCGAAATCTGCGATGCGACGGTCGGTGTCGATTTCTATGCTCGACTGGCCACTATTAAACCGGGTGTTCGCGTGAAACTACAGCTTTGGGATACGGCGGGACAGGAAAAGTTCCGGTTGGAGTTGGAAGAAATGAGAAAAGATTGACAGAATCAGTTACAATGTATAAAACATGTATGCTGCACTGCATCTGTATGTCTAGTCTAGTGCGTAGGGTGCCGGCCTCAAATGGTGGTCCTAAGTTAATAAAGAAGTTTAAGCGAAATATGCTATGTTCCGTTCGGTCTTACACAATCCCTAGAATTTTTTTATCGTTCAACAATAATATAATTGCAGTTCAATCACCCGTTCTTACTACCGCAACAGCGTTGGTGTTATCGTTGTCTATGACATCACACAACGTGATTCGTTTGAACACGTGCCTACGTGGCTGAACGAGGCACAGCAAAACCTTGGTTCGTTGAAGTGCAAACCAATTCGGTGAGGTTTTTATAAGATAAAAAAATTAATAAATTGAAGTATGTTCATTTATCACCTGCTTGTGGTCTGAAGTATATGTTTTTGGATTTTCGAGCCAATGATATGAAGTGCATGTTTCACTTTGATACATCTTACCTAATTTTGAGATACTCCAATTCCAATCCAACATTGACAAATTCAGGCGGCCCGTTTCCGGATAACTGTGTATTTCAACTGGTCGGTCACAAGGCTGATTTGGGTGCTGCCAGACAGGTGCTTTATGAGGAGGGCGAATACTTTGCTAAACATCACAAGGTCCGTGTCTTGTAAAATTTGCTATAATTTTCTCAATTATAATGATGCTTGTACTTGGAAACTACAGTCGTATTGAACTGCATCTGCAACACAACGATAATTTATACTCGAATACTTTTGAATTTTGATCCTCAACGAAGTTTCATCCACTTCCAGATGAAGTTCCTCGAAACGTCGGCCGTGGATGGCACGAACATCGAGGACGCGTTTCTGATGGTCGCGCGCGACATTTACCAGAAAATGGAATCGGGTGACCTGAAAACAGTCGACGGATGGGACGGCATTAAAAGCGGACAACCGCGAAGGCCGAGCAGTTCGTTGTCGTTGACCTACGATGATGATTACAGTAATCAATCGTGCTATTGCTGATGCTGATACAGCATTAATGTAATGCCCATCAATCGAACATTATTCAACCGGTTACTTCATGTAAAATAGCAATATTGTGTGAACTGTGAACGTGTGGTATTATAACATGGGTAAATTACGGAGTAAATTCGGAGTCTGAACTTAAGTCAAGTCTTAAGCTGAAATAAGCTTCAACAGTAACGTGGGTCTCACTTGAGGTGAGAATTTATTATGAAGCATGTTCATTCAGATGTTGGCTTGCTCATTATGAGTATCCGTACTTCACTCTATGTTGATCGATTACATGGTTATAATATATGCACTTTGAGGGTTTGTCTTCCTTCTGCTTTCCACTGAGATTTGTTTATTACTGAGGTCAGATAAGCGCACAGATACGATTCAAAAGAGTGTCTTCGTATTTCACAGTTGAAAAAAACGAAAGGAAATAAACTGACCAGCAATGGCAGAAACCCAACAGCTATTTTCGGCTGCTTTCTCCTTTTTACATTAACATATAAAGCTTTCCGCTTTCCTCACTCCACCTCCCTCATTCAAACCAATGATGATCATCACACCTCTCGTTGGCCTTTGTACCTCGTAGCTTTCATTAGAAACACACTATATTTTCTCAAACCTGTTAATCCATATACATGTTTGAATCAGTGTTCTCCGAAAGTCTGAACCAATTTCATAAACTTCTTTTGCTATGAAACTGAAAATTTTCGGGGTCCTCCCTTCGGAATGTCATAATTTTTTCCAGTTATGTAGGTGTAGGTTTATGCTTTGGTTCTGACTTAGTGAAAGATTTCCGCGATATTCTCAAATTAGAGTTTTGTTGGGAATGGTGAGCTCAATAATTATTTAAATGACTTACCACCGGGCTGTGCTCGTTTGCATTGTGGCTTTCCGCGTTGTAATTATTTGCTGATTATTATGCCCATGCCATGTTTTATTACGGTCAATTCCACTTGGTAAATTCTACTGTTTACTCTTCAAGAAAGAAGTATCTCAGTATTATCCATTATTTAGTCATCCCAACTAACTGTTGTGTAGTTCATCTCAAATACTAATACTGGAACTGAAAATTTCAGCATCAGCAACCTTTTAATTTTGTAGATTATGCTTACTCATGTAGTCATGTTGATTATCTTGTCATATAAATTTTTCCTCACCCGGTTAGTTAGCAATGCCTGTCTTATTGGCATGCATTTTTTTAAATTTGATGAGTTAATTTAATTCAGATGCGTTTCACGTTCTTCTAGTCTGAATGAGCTCAGTTTTGTCATAGTGGATTCGGCAGTTTGCTGCTTTTCGCGAGAAATGGTGACTGTTTCTTAATTACTTATGTTCTTACTTAACTTGGTATTGAACGGTTCCTGTTGAAATATTAGTAGTGTATCAGTCAACGTGCAAGTTTATGAAATCAATCTTTTTCGAGTAAAATTTTATGAGTTAACGTCAGCTTGTGAAAGGCGTTTATATTTTTCTTGTTCAAAATACTTATTTCCTCTAACCTTGCTTTGCTTTTATTGAATGTCTATCGTAACGGTATAATACTGTTACAATTTCCCATTGTGTGTCATCAATACATCCAATAGTCTTGTACATACACTGTGATTGAAATTGATACAAAAATATATACATGCTGCTTTCGTATTCAAGTTATTTCATATTGGGATGATATTAAGATTATATTCATGTATGTATGTTCATCTGATCTGAACATGAGAGATAATAAATATATATAGTATTTCAATTGGAGCAGTTGTTTGCTGGTGATTTTATGAATTGGCGTTATGACGCTGGTAATACCGCTGTGTCAATGCTTTGTTGATTTATTTCTTTATAGCAATCTATTATATATAATTTTTTAATGAAAAAATATGTAATTCCTTTAATTTTTTAATAATTAGTTGAAGTATTTTAATGTAATTGTATTAAGATGACGAAGGCGGTAGAGGAATGCGCGCCTTCGTCAGTGAGCACGGCGACTCGACTCGACTCACTGCCCGCCGAACTCATCGTTACGCTCAGTTCGTTTTACTATTATATTTATTAATAATCAACGGTATTCATAAAGTCCGAATTTTTGTTTTATTCACTAAAATCCTTACATTTTTCGTTGATTCATTCAATAGTTATTGGTCTTATGCTTATCTAATGTCTCCTGTCTTTGTTAATGACAAACGATTTTTTTAAGTTTTCACATTAAGTGAATTAGCGTCAGGCTCATTGTTTTTGTAAGAAAGGCGGTATGTATGATAATTAACAAAGTGAAGCAGAATGATCTGCTTTGACTACATTGTAACAATTTCATGCTCTTCAGGTACGTATCTGACTGTATCGGATGTACGTCGTCTTCTGTGCTTGGTGTGTCGTCGATTCCATCACATCCTGGCTGACGAACGGCTGTATAAAGCGCGGCTGTTTCGCCGATTTCCCGCCGTGAAATACACACCTGCGTATGGTAATTTATTTGATTTTCAGTGAAAGCATCATTTTTTATATATCTTCTTTTTAATGAGATAAACCGGGTTCAATCTCGCTAAAAATAAAATTACAAATTCAGTGGTTCAGATGCCTATTTGATGATTGGTTCCTCACTGATTAGTCTCGATTAAGAATGCTGTGAATCTCCTTGCTTGCATGTAATCAGCTCATTTTCTCCAATGACTCTTCCATGTTGCAGTCGGCAGTGAGCCGTTCCTGTGGTCGAGATGTTGTGACTCGGTCGAGAAGGAGCACCATCGATGGGTCACATCTCGACCCGAACGAGCGGCGGATAATGCCCGTAGTGACTATAAGCTCGTGGGTGGTCACTACGCGTGCGTGGATGCCGTACATCTGATGGACAGTCAGGCTGGACTGATCTGTGTCAGTGGCAGTAGAGACAGGGGCATCACCGTTTGGAATATACAGTCTATGTTGGATGTTGGTGGGATTGATTGATTGGTTGAGTGATTGATATGTTAATTCATTGATTTGTGGATTGGTTGAGTGGTGTAACTGCTTGATTATTTGAATGACTGACTGATCAAAGTTAATGGGTTTGGTTTTCCAGTTAATTGTTGGGTTGATCGGTTGGTGTAATTATCAGCTGATCTATTAAATGATTAGAATAAATCTGGTCGAAATAATGAACGATTCTGGTGAACGAAACAGTGTTTATTTTCCCCCCATAATAGCTCGCAATTTAATATATATCAAACGTGATGTTTCGGGGTCACTTAATTCAGCGTACCAACTCGCTCAACGGTGACCAGGACCACGATGCCTCGGACAACAACGTGTGCCTGAAGGAGCAGGCACATGATGGATGGATCTGGCATATTGGCTCACATCCACACTACCGTAATCAGCTGTATTCCACTGGATGGGATTGCTATGTTAAACAGTGGGCACTCGATGGTGGCGCTATACAGGTTCAAAAGTACTCAGTTTATCTAAGTGTGAATTTAGTTAGGAAAACCCCAATGAAATCAGTCAGTTTTTAGAACACTATGTTTTCTATCACTTATGTCAAAATCGTTTGAGTGCAAAGTATGCATCTTTAAGAAAAAACAGTTGGAAATCGCGTTGGGATTCCTTCTGAACACGCAAATTGAAGCACGATTCTTGCTTTCATTCTCATTATATTTCAATCAAGTATGTTTGTATTTCCTACTTCTAACTGTAAAACAGTATTGCAGGCTGTTAACAAGACGAAAATGACGGCGGCCGTCGTATCACTGGTTGTGAATGACGACTGGCTGGCTGTGGGCACCTACGATCGATTCATCAATGTCATCGATACACGTGCCTTCAACTCCAATATTGCCAGACTCACGGTTGGTCGTTATTTGAGTGAGTCGCATTTATTTTTCACTGGAACTCCTTCATTACGGGAAGCCATTAAGGCTCACTAATACGATATCAGATTGTTGCTTGCGTAGTGGTCATGGTCATAGTGATTATGTCTGATTTATATTACACAAGGGTGAAGTTAATAAAAAAATAGCCATGCCGGCAACTTCTGAAGCACAAACTGTCCAATATCGCGATAAATTGATCGAAACAAATTCTTGCTTGGTTGGATCCATTGACTTTGTGTCAGAACACATTTCTCTTTCGTACAGTACAGATTGTAAATCATTACGAAATGATGATATGATAATGATGATTCAGTCGCACGCGGGTGCCGTTCTGAGTCTGGCACAAACTGACGACGGCACGCCCTACCTGTACAGCTCGGCCGAGGATCGATCGGTGATCTGTACGGACACGCGGATGTGGGCTACCTTACAACAGAGGTCAGTTGATCAACGAATCAGTGATAAAGTCAAAGTTTACAATAAGCGGAATTCATGCCCAGAGATTACTTAGGAAATACTCATCAAAGATACCATAAGTCAATAAATCAACATAAGGTTACCATGTAATGATAACTAACAATTGAGTTATATGTGCCAGGAATCTGCCGCAGTACGCGACGAGTGTGTCGTACGCCAACAAGAGTCTGTGGGCGTCCACATGTCGCGGGTATCTGTGTTTGCTCGATCCTCATAAACCGGAAATGCCCAGTATTGTGGTTGGATATGACAATCAACCTAAGTCTTATCATATTCAACTTTTTCAAGTTCATTAATTTACACAGTTGACTAAATTATCGCTTAGTTCATCTATTCATCATTAGTTTTTTATATAATTTTTATGTATTTACACAGAATCTGCACGTGTGCAATCGTCGCAGCATCACGTCAGTCAAGCACAACCTGGGCAGTGTGCTCTGTGTGACCGCTGATCGTTATCTGCACGTGTACCAGCCCAATCAACGCATTGGCACCATCAAACGATTCGGACCATTCTCTAGTGATCCCACCAAGGTAGTATAAGTTTGACTGTTTATTTTTTTAATATTTGAAAATATCAATGGAGCTCATGATTCTGCCAACCCATATGAATGAAAGGAAGGTTGAAATGGTGATATTGGTTATATCCATATAATATCAATGAGATTTCAAATGTTTAACAGTAAAAGTTTGAAGTTTTTGCATTAAAAAGGGATGAACATTTTTGAATTCCCATTATCGCGAAATGTTGCAGCTCGACTACCGTAAGGGTGTGCTGGCATGCGGGTTCGCCGATGGCACGGTTGGCATTTGGTCGCCGCCATCGGTAAAACAATAATCATATTGCCCAATAATCAATCTTATTATGAGCCTTACTTTGTAAACGAAAGATGTCACTAACTGGTTTTAGTATCGGGTTTCGTTTGATATCAATAGGCATTATATTATGCCCATGTTTACCGAAAAAGTCGTGATAAAAAGTTATATTTTTATCCTCCTATTATACCGTCTATAAATTATAAATTTCTTCTGTTGTTAATTTTTTTACATACAATATTCATTGGATATCAATTAGCGCTTTCTCACTGGTTACAGCACTGGAAAGATATGCAGAAGCCATGATCAATTTCGGCAATCAACTTCTGCATTTGTACATTACTTAAATGTTCAGTCTTTAACGCTATCAGTCATTCTCATTCTAAATACCGCATTCCTTCTGCACCCGATGCACTGTTTACTGTTTTTACCATTCGCAATAATCAGCTGATTAGCAAGTAAAGACATCACACAATGCGTTGGCTAACCTGTCATGCTTCGAATACCTTGTCATATTTCAGTCTTTGACTTTTCCATCATTTAAAATGATTCCAAAAACATCCAGATGAATGATGCACTCACGATTGATGAATTCAAGGCCAATCCTAAACCCTGCTGCATTGTGATATATTGATACAGCTTTGTACATGCATTTATTTAGTTATTATGTAATAATACTCGTTTATCATACGCTGATTTGACATCAATTTGTGTCAGTCAAAATGTGTATATTCTCAGCTCTATTTTGACTTTTATGAAAAAGTGTACATATTTTTGAGAAATGAAATTTGCCGTGATGGTGGGAATTATGCGTTCATATTAGGAAATAAAAAGTGGCATATAACTAATTGGCAATAGAGCAGGATATGATTAACTCAGGACGTCAATGAGCCCGGATCGTATAACCATTGGTGTAATGTATAGAGTACTGTGGTATTTATCGCACGGAATCTTGAAATGGCCAGAAAATATGAAAATATACATGAATATCGTGGTTATATCTGTAGATATGCAAACATCAAAAATAGTTAATAGGTGACAAATAGAAAATGACCGAATCTAACATGAAAGTTGTGCTGAATCATTTTCGAGCTTTCATCTATTTTACTCCTGCCTAATACCCGTGATACTGACAGTAAAATAAATGGACTATACCACGAAAAGAAGTTAGATAAAAAATATTAAAATCAGATCATTATGACACAATTATAGTACTCGTTGGTGAGGCAGTTCCATTCAGCGTTCTCAACTATGATCCACAAAGAAACGTTTCGAACGTGTAAGCTGCAGGAAGCTGAAAATATCATCAAACTGTTTCTGAAACCGCCAACAAGATGTAAGTTCCGTATTCCGTCTCCTGCCCTTCTCGTTCTTAATGTGGTGACTCGATGGCTCAGGTTATCTCGACCAAATGACTAAGCGCAGGAAGATCTTCTGGACACCTTCTTGACCGTGCACGCCATCCAGCACCGATCAATTATTGGCATCGCTGTACTCAGTAGAACAGGCAGGAAGATCAGTGCATGGGCTACGCCGAACGTTATGACCAGGAAGACGCACTTGAAGAAGGCCAGGATCATGTACGAGTGCACGAACGTTAGGACCGATGTACCGAGTATGGTCGACAGTCCACCCTGCAATTTATGTCATTCAATTATTCATTCACTCACTCACTCACTCACTTACTCACTCACTCATTCACTCACCCACTCACTCACTCACCTGAAAAACGGGCCACGCGAGTTTCTTCATCGAATCGACGCACTTCTCATCAGGTGTCATGGCATCGCTGGCATTGACAAAACCGTAAATGATGTGTGCCGTACAGTCGATCGAGAATCCGATGGACATGATGATGTTGATCATTGAGATCTGATCCAGATTGATGTCCCAGAGGAATAGATACCCGGCAACACCTGAAAATGGGAACAGGTTTTGTGATGGACTGAGTGAGTTGAGTGAGCAACCGTAATCGAGCAAGTGATTGAGAGAGAGGTGAGTCATAGTATCTGTGTCTGTGAGTGAGTGAGTGAGTGAGTGAGTAAGTGAGTGAGTGAGTGAGTGAGTGAGTGAGCGAGTGAGTGAGTGAGTGAGTGAGTGAGTGAGTGAGTGAGTGAGTGAGTGAGTGAGTGAGTGAGTGAGTGAGTGAGTGAGTGAGTGAGTGAGTGAGTGAGTGAGTGAGTGAGTGAGTGAGTGAGTGAGTGAGTGAGTGAGTGAGTGAGTGAGTGAGTGAGTGACAAAAGTGAATGATTGAGTGAGTGAGTGAGTGAGTGAGTGAGTGAGTGAGTGAGTGGGTGAGTGAGTTAGTGAGTGGGTATACAGAATACCTGAATAAGTAAAACCGACCGATATCAATGCTGATCAATGCAACGGTAATCCAGACGGTGCATATGGGATTGGGTATAAATATGAGACTGATGACTGCCATGCATGCAATGGCAATGATCACATTCTGCACCGTGTTTGGCAGCACCACCAGGATCTGGTCTGCCAGTTGCCTGAAACATTATCTCACTTTTTAATTAATATACAATAACAATACTCATCTTAACATTCGATTAACATGGAAACTGAAGGTACATACATATGATACAGCTACATATGTATATATATGATGTAGCTTATTTCACATTTATAACATCCGTTATACCTGAATGAATTGTAAGTTGTTATGTTGAACTCCTTGTGTCTAGCCGCAATCTCCCTGAACACGAGTGCCGTTTTGACGTGGTCTTCACCGTAATAGATCTTCTCGAGTGCAACTCGGAACCGGAAAGCTGACATGCACCCCAGCTGGTCACAGGATCCGTGCGGATTCGACGTTCGATTGGCTGAATTTAACTACATGGCTTACAGAAAATGTTAATAAAAGTTTCATATGGGTATCCAACGATGTAGTTCACAGAAAAATTGTATGGCTATTCGGGGTACACCAACATTTGTAGTCCCAGGCCACATCTTTACCCCACGTCTGGTAGTAGGTATACTTCTTCGACCACGAACGCACGTCGGTGATCCAGCTGACGTCGTTGCTCTCGGACGGTTGACCTGTGGTTGCGTCATCGATATCATAATGACCGCAACAACAACAACAACAACAACAACAACAACAACAACAACAACAACAACAACAACAACAACAACAACAACAACAACAACAACAACAACAACAACAACAACAACAACAACAACAACAACAACAACAACAACAACAACAACAACAACAACAACAACAACAACAACAACAACAACAACAACAACAACAACAACAACAACAACAACAACAACAACAACAACAACAACAACAACAACAACAACAACAACAACAACAACAACAACAACAACAACAACAACAACAACAACAACAACAACAACAACAACAACAACAACAACAACAACAACAACAACAACAACAACAACAACAACAACAACAACAACAACAACAACAACAACAACAACAACAACAACAACAACAACAACAACAACAACAACAACAACAACAACAACAACAACAACAACAACAACGACAACAACAACAACAACCAACGTATAACATCTGTTCTGTACTGTAAGTAAGCACGCATCCAAAATTGAGTGGCTTTCTTGCCCAATGTCAATCCACTGCCGGTTTCAAACTCATCTACAATTTGGTTGATTTTGCGACGAGTGATGTCTTTGGTTATATCTCCAGGGTTGTTGAACACAATTTCGGCCTGAAATAGAAAAACTGATACCAAATTCAGCAACAACAACAACAACAACAACAACAACAACAACAACAACAACAACAACAACAACAACAACAACAACAACAACAACAACAACAACAACAACAACAACAACAACAACAACAACAACAACAACAACAACAACAACAACAACAACAACAACAACAACAACAACAACAACAACAACAACAACAACAACAACAACAACAACAACAACAACAACAACAACAGCAACAACAACAACAACAACAACAACAACAACAACAACAACAACAACAACAACAACAACAACAAAAACAACAATAAAAACAACAGCCAAAAAATCTCACTTGAGTGCCCTGTTGCAGATACTCAGCTGTCCGATTTATATGTAATACTGTTGGGTCATCTTCCAGCAACAATCTCTCGAACTCCAGACCCTGTTTCAAGTTGGCCACTCCATAAACGGCCCCTCCGATGTACGCAACGTAGAAGAGTGCAACCAGTACCTTGACCACGGGATGTAATAACGCTGGACCGTAGTATTTGTTGAAGAAGGTCTCGATGAAACTCTGCAATCGAAAACATTATTTGTATACGGAAGTGATCCCAAATAAATTAATTTGAAGCTTATAATCAAAATATTGCATGGATACCGACCTCTCCTCTACCGTCCACTGATTTCTCAGTCAATGACGGATGCCTCGTGGGCTTGGATGTTTTCGACATCATCTCAGCGATTTGGCGCATTTCATGGCTGTCTGGATTGAAGTACAGGTAAAAATATACCAAAAGGCATGAAACACAAATTAAATTTTTTGTTTGGATGTATTGTCTCAACAACAACAACAACAACCTGTCTGTTTCTCACACACGGCATGATCACACACGGTTTGCGTCTTTGGTGGCTTATCGACCTTTGCATCATTAATCTGATGGTCAGACGATCTACGGCATTTGGACAGACATGGAAGTACCGAGTTCTGTTGGGCATCTTCCAGATGCCCGAAGTAAACCATGATTGACACGAAAAAAGTGATCTGCAAGCACGTGCC
>OZ038445.1:19843716-19875159 GCA_964036265.1 Daptonema setosum
ACTCACTCACTCACTCACTCACTCACTCACTCACTCACTCACTCACTCACTCACTCACTCACTCACTCACTCACTCACTCACTCACTCACTCACTCACTCACTCACTCAATCAATCACTCACTCACTCACTCACTCACTCACTCACTCACTCACTCACTCACTCACTCACTCACTCACTCACTCACTCACTCACTCACTCACTCACTCACTCACTCACTCACTCACTCACTCACTCACCCACTCACTCACTCACTTACTCACTCACTCACTCACTCACTCACTCACAGACACAGATACTATGACTCACCTCTCTCTCAATCTCTTGTTCGATTACGGTTGCTCACTCAACTCACTCAGTCCATCACAAAACCTGTTCCTACTTTCAGGTGTTGCCGGGTATTTATTCCTGTGGGACATCAATCTGGATCAGATCTCAATGATCAACATCATCATGTCCATCGGATTCTCGATCGACTGTACGGCACACATCATTTATGGTTTTGTCAATGCCAGCGATGCCATGACACCTGATGAGAAATGCGTCGACTCGATGAAGAAACTCGCGTGGCCCGTTTTTCAGGTGAGTTAGTGAGTGGGTGAGTGAATGAGTGAGTGAGTTAGTGAGTGTGTGAGTGAGTGAGTGAATGAATAATTGAATGACATAAATTGCAGGGTGGTCTGTCGACCATACTCGGTACATCCGTCCTAACGTTCGTGCACTCTTACATGATCTTGGCCTCCTTCAAGTGCGTCTTCTTGGTCATAACGTTCGGCGTAGCACATGCTCTGATCTTTCTTCCTGTTCTACTGAGTACAGCGATGCCAATAATTGATCGGTGCTGGATGGCGTGCACGGTCAAGAAGGTGTCCAGAAGATCTTCATGCGCTTAGTCATTTGGTCGAGATAACCTGAGCCATCTAGTTAGGAACGAAAAGGGCAGGAGACGAAATACGGAACATACAATACATCTTGTTGGCGGTTTCAGAAACAGTTTGATGATATTTTCAGCTTACATTCATGTTGTTCGAAACGTTTCATTGTGGATCATAGTTAAGAACGATGAATGAAGCTGCCTCATCAAAGAGTTCTATATTTGTGTCATAATGATCTGATTTCAATAATTTTTATCCAACTTCATTCTGTGGTATAGTCCATTTATTTTATTGTCAGTATCACGGGTATTAGGCACGAGTAAACTAGATGAAAGCTCGAAAAATGATTCAGCACAACTTTCATGTTTGATTCGGTCATTTTCGATTTGTGCTACCTATTAACTATTTTTGATGATTGCATATCTACAGATATATTCTTAACCACGATATTTCTGTTTATTTTCTGGCCATTTCAAGATTCCGTGCGATTAATATCACAGTACTCTATACATTACACCAATGGTTATCCGATCCGGGCTCATTGACATCCTGAGTTAAACATATCCTGCTCTATTGCCAATTGAGTTCTGGTCCATTAGTTATATGAAACTTTTTTATTTCCTAATATGAACGCATAATTCCCACCATCACGGCAAATTTCATTTCTCAAAAATATGTACACTTTTTCATAAAAGCCAAAATAGAGCTGAGAATATACGGTTATATGATAAACTAATATTATACACCTTTTGACACAAATTAATGTCAAATCAGCGTATGATAAACGAGTATTATTACATAATAACTAAATAAATGCATGTACAAAGCTGTATCAATATATCACAATGCAGCAGGTTTTAGGATTGGCCTTGAATTCATCAATCGTGAGTGCATCATTCATCTGGACGTTTTTGGAAATCATTTTAAATGATGGAAAAGTCAAAGTATGAAATCTGACAAGGTATTTGAAGCATGACAGGTTAGCCAAAGCATTGTGTAATGTCTTTACTTGATAATCAGCTGATTATTGCGAATAGTAAAAACAGTACACAGTGCATCGGGTGCAGAAGGAATGCAGTATTTAGAATGAGAATGACTGATAGCGTTAAAGACTGAACATTTAAGTAATATACAATTGCAGAAGTTGATTGCCGAAATTGATGATGGCTTTTGCTTTGCATACAAGATAATATATACATATCTTTCCAGTGCTGTAACCAGTGAGAAAGCGCTTATTGATATCCCATGATAGTGTAAAAAAATTAACAACAGAAGAAATTTATAATTCATGGACGGTATAATTGGAGGATAAAAATATAACTCTTCATCAAGATTTTTTGTAAATATGGGCATAATATAATGCCAATTGATATCAAACGAAACCCGATACTAAAACCAGTTAGTGACATCTTTCGTTTACAAAAGTAAGGCTCATAATAAGATTGATTATTGGGCAATATGATTATTGTTTTACCGATGGCGGCGACCAAATGCCAACCGTGCCATCGGCGAACCCGCATGCCAGCACACCCTTCCGGTAGTCGAGCTGCAACATTTTGCCATAATGAGAATCCAATAATGTTCACCCCTTTTTAATGCAAAAACTTCAAACTTTTACTGTTAAACATTTGAAATCTCATTGATATTATATTGATATAACCAATATCACCATTTCAACTTTCTTTAATTTATATGGGTTGGCAAAATTATGAGCTACATTAATCTTAAATCTGCAGTCAAACTTATACTACCTTGGTGGGATCACTGGAGAATGGTCCGAATCGTTTGATGGTGCCAATGCGCTGATTGGGCTGGTACACGTGCAGGTAGCGATCAGCGGTCACACAGAGCACACTGCCCAGGTTGTGCTTGACTGAAGTGATGCTGCGACGATTGCACACGTGCAGATTCTGTGTAAATACATAAAAATTATATAAAAAACTAATGATGAATAGATGAACTAAGTAATAATTTAATCAACTGTGTAAATTAATGAAAGTTAAATATGAGAAGAGTTATGATTGATTGTCATATCCAACCACAATACTGGGCATTTCCGGTTTATGGGGATCGAGCAAACACAGATACCCGCGACATGTGGACGCCCACAGACTCTTGTTGGCGTACGACACACTCGTCGCGTACTGCGGCAGATTCCTGGCACATATAACTCAATTGTTATCATTACATGGTAACCAAATGTTATTTATTGACTTATAGTATCTTTGATGAGTATTTCCTAAGTAATCTCTCGGCATGAAATTCGCTTATCGTGAAACTTGACTTTATCTCTGATTCGTTGATCAACTGACCTCTGTAGTACGGTAGCCCACATCCGTGTATCCGTACAGATCACAGATCGATCCTCGGCCGAACTGTACAGGTAGGGCGTGCCGTCATCAGTTTGTGCCAGACTCAGAACGGCACCCGCGTGCGACTGAAAGATTCATTTCGTAATGATTTTACAATCTGTACTGTACACAGGAATGTCTTGATCTAAAGTCGATTGATCAATCTAGCAAAAAGTTAAAAGTTCTGTTTCGATCAGGATCAACTAATCACGACGAGATTGGACAGTTTGTGATTCAGAAATTGCCGGCATGGCAATTTCTTATTAACTTCTTCGTGTAATATAAATCAGACATATTCACTATGACCATGACCACTACGCAAGCAACAATCTGATATCGTATTAGTGAGCCTTAATGGCTTCCCGTAATGAAGGAGTTTCAGTGAAAAATAAATGCGACTCACTCAAATAACGACCAACCGTGAGCCTGGCAATATTGGAGTTGAAGGCACGTGTATCGATGACATTGATGAATCGATCGTAGGTGCCCACAGCCAGCCAGTCGTCATTCACAACCAGCGATACGACGGCCGCCGTCATTTTCGTCTTGTTAACAGCCTACAATACTGTTTTACAGTTACTCATTTAGGAAATTCAAACATTCTTAAAGAAATATAATGAGAAAGAAAGCAACAATCGTGCTTTAATTTGCGTGTTCAGAAAGAATCCCAAAGCGATTTCCAGTATTTTTTTCCTAAAGATGCATACTTTGCACCTGAAAGCCCTCAAACGATTTTGACATAAATCAGGGGTGGGCCGGGTTTTTTGGCACTTTGCAGGGGGTGGGGGGGGGTAGCCGACAGAAAATCCCATTTTACCCGACCTGTCCGAAAAGTGGTGGGGGGGGGGGTAAGGTCGGGTAGGGGGGGGGGGTAGAAAATTTTTTTTTTCGCATAAAGCGCTTGTTTTTGCTAAAAAATCTTCTATTGTATGGTATAAACATCACATATACCGGTTTTTTTAGGTTTTAACCAAGAAAATTAACCCAGAAAACGTGTTTCTTCGAAAAAAAATTCTTACAGCCAAAAATTTTTTAAAAAATGAGCCTCAAAATCGAGGTTTTGAGGCCGATTTTCTCAAAAATTTCGAGTAGGGGGGGGGAGGGGGTAGGCGACCCAAATTTTTGTCTAGGGGGGAGGGGTAGGCTACCCGCCGACCCTGAAAAGTGGGGGGGGGGGTAACCCTCCCTACCCCCCCTGCGGCCCGCCTCTGATAAATTATGAAGTTCCAAAAACTGACTGATTTTGTTGGGTTTTTCCAAACTAAATTCACACTCAGATAAACTGAATACTTTTGAACCTGTATAGCGCCACCATCGAGTGCCCACTGTTTAACATAGCAATCCCATCCAGTGGAGTACAGCTGATTACGGTAGTGTGGATGTGAGCCAATATGCCAGATCCATCCGTCATGTGCCTGCTCCTTAAGACATACGTTGTTGTCCGAGGCATCATGGTCCTGGTCACCGTTGAGCGAGTTGGTACGCTGAATTAAGTGACCACAAAACATCAGGGGGTTTTTTCAACCGAATCATCCATTCTTTCGACCAGATTTCTTCTGATCATTTAATAGATCAGCTGATAAATACACCAACCGATCAATCCAACAACTAACTAATAAACCAGACCAAATAACTTTGAGCAGTCCGTCATTCAAACAATCAAGCAGTTAAACCACTTAACCAATCCACAAACCAATGAATTAACATATCAATCACTCAACCAATCAATCCCACCAACATCCAACATAGACTGTATATTCCAAACGGTGATGCCCCTGTCTCTACTGCCACTGACACAGATCAGTCCAGCCTGACTGTCCATCAGATGTACGGCATCCACGCACGCGTAGTGACCACCCACGAGCTTATAGTCACTACGGGCATTATCCACCGATCGTTCGGGTCGAGATGTGACCCATCGATGGTGCTCCTTCTCGACCGAGTCACAGCATCGCGACCAAAGGAATGACTCACTGCCGACTGCAACATCAAAGAGTCATTGGAGAAAATGAGCTGATTACATGCAAACAAGGAGATTGAGAGTCAAGACGAGACTATTCATGAGGAATCAATGATCAAACAGGCATCTGAATCACTCAATTTTGAATTGAAGAAGTATCTGAGAAAGAGAATGAATTAGGGGATCCAAGCGGAATTGAACCCGGTTTACCTCATTAAAAAGTACATACATAAATAATAAAAAAGCTATTTTCTCTCAGAACAGAATCAAATAAATTACCATAAGCAGGTGTGTATTTCACGGCGGGAAATCGTCGAAGAAGTCGCGCTTTATACAGCCGTTCGTCAGCCAGTATGTGATGGAATCGACGACACACCAAGCACAGTAGACGACGTACATCCGATACTGTCAGATACGTACCTGAAGAGCAGGACTTTGTTACAATGTAATGTAGTATATGCAGATCATTCCGCTCCAGTTAAACTATGTAATTATCATACATACCGCCTTTCTTACAAAAACAATGAGCCTGACGCTAATTCACTTAATGAACAAAGACAGGAGACATTAGGTAAGACCAATAACTATTGAATGAATCAACGAAAAATGGAAGGATTTTAGTGAATAAAACAAAAATTCCGACTTTATGAATACCGTTGATTATTAATAAATATAATAGTAAAACGAACTGAGCGTAACGATGAGTTCGGCGGGCAGTGAGTCGAGTCGGGTCGCCGTGCTCACTGACGAAGGCGCGCATTCCTCTACCGCCTTCGTCATCTTAATACAATTACATTAAAATACTTCAACTAATTATCATAAGATTAAAAGAATTACATATTTTTTCATTAAAAAAATTATATATAATAGATTGCTATAAAGAAATAAATCAACAAAGCATTGAGACAGCGGTATTACCAGCGTCATAACGCCAATTCATAAAATCACCAGCAAACAACTGCTCCAATTGAAATACTATATATATTTATTTATATTTATTATCTCTCATGTTCAGATCAGATGAACATACATACATAAATATATTCGTAATATCATCCCAATATGAAATAACTTGAATACGAAAGCAGCATGTATATATTTTTGTATCAATTTCAATCACAGTATATGTACAAGACTATTGGATGTATTGATGACACACAATGGGCAACTGTAACAGTATTTATACCGTTACGATAGACATTATTCAATAAAAGGAAAGCAAGGTTAGCGAAAATAAGTATTTTCAACAAGGAAAATATAAACACCTTTCACAAGCTGACGTTAACTCGCAAAAGATTGATCTTACACGTTGACTGATACACTACTAAAATTTCAACAGAAACCGTTCAATACCAAGTTAAGTACGAATAAGTAATTGAGAAACAGTCACCATTTCTTGCGAAAGCAGCAAACTGCCGAATCAACTATAACTGAGCTCATTCAGACTAGAAGAACGTGAAACGCATCTGAATTAAATCAACTCTTCAAATTTAAAAAAAAATACATGCCAATAAGCCAGGCATTGCTAATTAACCGGGTGAGGAAAAAAAATTTATGACAAGATAATCAACATGAGTAAGCATAATCTACAAAAACTAATAAGATGCTGTTGCTAAAATTTTCTGTTCCAGTATTAGTATTTGAGATGAAGAACTACACAACAGTCAGTTGGGATGACTAAATAATGGATAATACTGAGATACTTCTTTCTTGAAGAGTAAACAGTAGAATTTAACAAGTGGAATTGACCGTAATAAAACATGGGCATAATAATCGACAAATAATTACAACGCGGAAAGCCACAATGCAAACGAGCACAGCCCGGTGGTAAGTCATTTAAAAATTATTGAGCTCACCATTTCCAACAAAACTCCAACTTGAGAATATCGCAAAATCTTTCACTAAGTCAGAACCAACCATGAGCATACATAACTGGAAAAAATTATATCACTCCGTCTCCGAAGATAGAACCCAAAAATCTTCAGTTTTATCGTGAAAAATAAGTTTATGAAATTGGTTCAGACTTCCGAAGAACACTGATTCAAACGTTTATATGGATTAGCAGGTTTGAGAAAATATAGTGCGTTTCTAATGAAAGCTACGAGGTACAAAGGCCAACGAGAGGTGTGATGATAATCATTGGTTTGAATGAGGGAGGTGGAGTGAGGAAAGCGGAAAGCTTTATATGTTAATGTAAAAAGGAGAACGCAGCCGAAAATAGTTGTTGGGTTTCTGCCATTGCCGGTCATTTTATTTCCTTAAGTTTTTTTTCAGCGGCGAAATACGAAGACACCCTTTTGAATCGTATCTGTGCGCTTATCTGACCTCAGTAATAAACAAATCATAGTGGAAAGCAGAAGGAAGACAAACCCTTAAAGTGCATATATTATAACCAATGTAATCGATCAACATAAGGTAAAGAACGGATACTGATAGTCAGCAAGCCAACACCTGAAAGAACATATTCTAGCTTCATAATAAGTTCTCACCTCAACCAACCGAAGCTCAGACCCACGTTTCTGTTGAAGCATATTTCGACTTAAGTTCAGACTCCAAATTTTCTCCGTAATTTACCCATGTTATAACAAGTTCACAGTTCACAAAAATATTGCTATTTTACATGAAGTAACCGGTTGATTAATGTTCGATTGACAGGCATTACATTAATGCAGTATCAGCAATAGCACGATTGATTACTGTAATCATCATCGTAGGTCAACGACAACGAACTGCTCGGCCTTCGCGGTTGTCCGCTTTTAATGCCGTCCCATCCGTCGACTGTTTTCAGGTCACCCGATTCCATTTTCTGGTAAATGTCGCGCGCGACCATCAGAAACGCGTCCTCGATGTTCGTGCCATCCACGGCCGACGTTTCGAGGAACTTCATCTGGAAGAGGACGAAACTTCGTTGAGGATCAAAATTCAAAAGTATTCGAGTACAAATTATCGTCGTGTTGCAGTTCAAGACGACTGTAGCTTCCAAGTGTACAAGCATCATTATAATTGAGAAAATTATAGCAAATTTTACAAGACACGGACCTTGTGATGTTTAGCAAAGTATTCGCCCTCTTCGTACAGCACCTGTCTGGCAGCACCCAAATCAGCCTTGTGACCGACCAGTTGAAATACACAGTTATCCGGAAACGGACCGCCTGAAATTGTTGGATTGGAATTGGAGTATCTCAAAATTAGAATTAGGTAAGATGTATCAAAGTGAAACATGCACTTCATTTCATTGGCTCGAAAATCCAAAAACATATACACTAGACCACAAGCAGGTGATAAATGAACATGCTTCAATTTATTAAATTTATTTTGTTTTGTTATATTATAAAAACCTCACTGAACTGGTGTGCACTTCAAACCAACCAAGGTTTTGCTGGGCCTCGTTCAGCCACGTAGGCACGTGTTCAAACGAATCACGTTGTGTGATGTCATAGACAACGATAACACCAACGCTGTTGCGGTAGTAAGAACGAGTGATTGAACTGCAATTATATTATTGTTGAATGTGTATTATTTTTTGTTTGAACTTGTTTATTAACTGAAGCCATCAGAAACACTCAGAACAAAATGGTGTTTTCATAGTTGCCAGAGAATTAAATAAACTGGCGGGGAAAAGCAGGATCCCCAGAACAACGCGTAAGATCTGTGTTTCAAGTCAGGTTTCTAAGTTTAAACCACCATTTGAGGTTGGCGCCCTACGCACTAGATAAGACTTAGACAAGGAGATAAATTCATGCAGCATACATGTTTATTACATTGTAACTGATTCCGTCAATCTTTTCTCATTTCTTCCAACTCCAACCGGAACTTTTCCTGTCCCGCCGTATCCCAAAGCTGTAGTTTCACGCGAACACCCGGTTTAATAGTGGCCAGTCGAGCATAGAAATCGACACCGACCGTCGCATCACAGATTTCGGCGCAGGTGCCCTCGGTGAAATACTGAAAAACAAAAAAAACATATAAAATCAACTACACCAAATCTTTATATATATCAATGAAATGAGACATATCATAATAATTATGAACTTAACCTTTTTGATCAATCAACATACTAAACAACCTTTAACAACGATGATTTGCCGACGGTGGAGTCCCCGATGAGAATCAGCCGAAACTGATACTGGTAAAGCGGTTCCATTAAGAGTCACGCAGCTGAAAATCATTGAATACTAATTTGCTTTATTGCGAAATCAAAATGAATTCGTGTATGTTTTAGGGCTACAGCGACCCGTTTTATTTACAGTTACTTGACACCGGCATAAATATTATATTTACCTACAGAGGCAGGCGTCCTGCCAATATGGGTGATGAATAACGTGTGAATGAATAAGTAAAGTTAAAAGAGTGATTAACTTTTCATTAATTTAATAAACCAATTTGAGCCGAACCCTTTCGTCAAGCCAGTAGATTATTATGAAAATACCTACCGTAATCTACCTGAAGTAAAAACTACATAAACTATTATAGTTTTAGTGAAAAATATGATTTGCAAGAATTGCTATACGTACTATACATTTTGCACTATATTTTTATTTTTATTCACTGTTATCCAAAGAATATTATAACCACCGTAAGACAAATATCATTGAATTACTTACAGATTATTTTTTTATCTACTTGCCTTAATAAATGAAACATTGGGTTCTGCACATTTCAAGTGGGATCATAGAAAACCATGTGATCCATCATCATTGGAACCTTCTGTCATGTTTAACTCATCTCATCATCATATCATGCCGAAATTATCATGAGTGAGTGAGTGAGTGAGTGAGTAAGTGAATCGGTTAGTGAGTAAGTGAGTGAGTGAGGGAGTGAGTGAGTGAGTGAGTGAATGTGTGACTGAGTGAGTGAGTAAGTGAGTGAATGAGCGAGAGTGAGAGAGGGAGGGTCGAGGAAAAGAGTAAGTGAGTGAGTGCGTGTGTAATTGGCAATGAAAACACTTTTCCCATGAGATATAGTACGTGGCATGGATTTGATGATTTACTCTTGCTAAAAATATTTTATATCGGTTAACCAAGGGTTTGCCAAGGACAAAACTGCATTTCTTTATAAATTATAGACCCGTTACGTCCATAATGTATGCAATGAAGTGCACCAAAAGCAGGTTTGTATTATATTCAAAATATTGCGCTAAAAACGCCCTGAGTAACAAGAAAATCTCAATAGGCGTTTTAGTAAGTGGAGTGCGATAGCTTTAACATAATGGTGATAAACTTCTTTTGCTAGACATCTGATTGTTCCAAACGTTTTATTCGTTGAGTATACTGTTTTCGATCCAAATGGGATAAAAAGCTATGAGCGACAGGCATATTCGAATCAAATGATTGAATCAAATAATATAAATTGCAATTTTAACAATTGATTTTCGTCCAGATCAAAGGAAAAAAAGTATTGCCATTGATGGATCCGATCAAGCGATCCGGCTTGTAAAAATTCATTCATTCGTTTATGCAACTAAATAAACATGAACATGTCAGCGGAGTTTTCAATAAATAGGTGAATGACGATTATGTTAAGCAACGTTGAGTTCTGGAGTAAAATTGCAGGTTTATTCAGTATAATAAGTAGCTTATACATAGCTTTGTCAATTGATTAGGAGACTGAATCGGACTACATACCGTATTTGCCTCAGTAACATTTTTGCGTACATCTAACAGATATTATTACAGTTGATATTTTGTGTAACAATGAAGAGTATTTGACATGTTTACTTCATAGTTGAAATCGTGCTAAAAATATGTAGTTTACATATCCTATCATAAGCATCCTTCACATGTTCACAAAGTACATCAAACGTTATACAAATCCGTTGCAATGAACATAAAACATAATCATATTAAAATATATAGAAAATACATAAAAGCTCAATTTGATGTAAATTTAAGCACAATGATATAGCTTGGTCAAGTCCTCTTGTTGTTGAAAATATTTCATATGGACCGGCTACGCCACCATGCCATGAATCTGATGCACTGTTCGTATGTTTATCCAAATGTTCACATGTTAAAATTTTCCCGCGAAAATTCGAATGCTTACCAAAATCAGATTTGAGTTCAAACTACGCACCGAAAACTTCTTGTGAAACACGAAATCCTGGATAAGCTATAAAACTGATTATCGTCTGCCATAGAAGGCCATACTTCTGGCATAGGCACCACCACCATAATAGCCCGGAAAGCCCCATCCGCTGTAGCCACCGTAGTACTGGCGTGGCTCCGTGATGAACTGACCGAAGATGTTGCGATGCGTACTAAATAAAGAGTGAGTGAGTTAGTGAGTGAGTGAGTGAGTGAGTGAGTGAGTGAGTGAGTGCGTGAATGAGTGACTGCAAGAATGAGTGATCAAAAGTTTGTATATATAGACCATTCATAGACCCGGGCTTTTTCATTGTTCACGTGATTCTTCATACTAAATGTGATACATCGTTATGTTCCCAATCACAACATTCTTGAAACCGCTTCGAAACCAGAACAATGATTTAAATGAAACACGATAATAATGAATTCCGTTATTGCAGAGTAAATTAGGTCATTGATGCTTTATATAAGGACCAGTTGTCAGTGATTGTCATTATCCTACACATTCAATGACTTTAACCTGTAGAATCCTCCATGACTGAGCTGATTGCCGGTGAACGGGTCAAAACCGGTACGACGATGGTGATGAGGCAACGAGCTGGGCACTGCGAATGCGGCTACTGTGCTGCTGAAATGATGATGTTCAGCAAACAACAGGCATAGGACAAGGCTAACAACTACGAACACAACAACAACAACAACGGCAACAACCACAATAACGGCAAAAACAACAGAACAGTAACAACAACAACAACAACCATAAAATGTTTAATCATGTGGATTCTTTATTTTCTGATGATTGACGATTATGCTTATACCTCTAAATTCATGAAAACCAAACAAACCAGTAAATCACTGATAACATGAGTATTTTCAAGCATCGCTGACCGTGGGTGAGTTGCGTAGGTTTCATTGTTTCTTGCACTTTCAAGATAATGATCGTGATCCCTGAATACAAATAACAAATAATCACCATAAAAACAGGGCTGTTTTGCTGCTCAGTAGTAAAGAAATAAACAAAAAGTGGACCGTTATAAAGGCCCACAGGCCACTCATGCATGTGATGACGTTATCCTTTTTATACTGTGGTTGCTCGAGATTACGTGAATCTGAATTCGCAAGGGTGTTAGTGTTTTCAGCTGTAACATGCACCCTGACCTGACAATCAGATACCAGGCAAATCATGCATAACATTTGCGGATTATCAATTGTCGAAAATGTGGTTACAATGGTGGCATTCATTGATAATTTCACTTTCCATCGCGCATTTAGGCAGAGTTTTCAAATTATTCTTAGGGATATGAAACCAAACTGCTCTTATTTTATACTTATCTGAAATTACCATTTTAACCGCTTATGCACACGGTTTATAGCGCCTTGGCAACGTTCGGATTACACGCGTTTCTGCGTGTGATAAAAAATTCTTTCAGGATTTCACTTGCAAACTGGGAAATTCAAACTTGCTTAACAAAATTACGAAGGATCAAGGATTTCACATAATTCATTTTGAAATAAAAATCAAATACATCGCATCATATTTAACCAGCATCATCAAAAACCACGTAACCTATGATAAACAGTAACATAATAGGATTGTACGACCCCCATGAATGTGTATCAGAACCAGTAACCAACGTGAAGTAGAAAACCAAGTCGTACGCGAGTCGGTCACCACTGATATAACAAAAACAAGTTATAATGAGATACACATACACAACAATAATAAAGGAATAAATCAGTAAATCGAGTGTTATATGTCCATCAAAATCATCTTTGGAGCAACAAAAATATTCGAATAAAACATAACTTTGGTGATTGTAACTTTTGATGACGAACAACGTACGAAGAGTCATGGGTCAAAAATAGACCCAAACCCAACCTTACTTTAACAAACGTTTACACAATAAAACTATTTAGTTCACAATATTATAGCATTACGAACAGGCTTACCAAGTAAAAAAACCAAACATTTTTCATTCGGTAAGCATGGTAAAAACGAATTAGTCGATGTTACACCAAATTTCCCAATATGAATTTCTCAACCTTGAAATATTTACTTATCTGTTCTGACTTCAACAAATAGCGGAATATCCATAACATCATTATCTTAATCACTATCCACCTCCTGTTTGATGGCCGGCACATCGTCCTCTTTATCCCGTTTTGACGTCGATCGTTTCTTGTCCTTCTTTTCTTCCTTATCCCGATGTTTTCGACTGTCCCTATCTTTGTCCTTTCGTGAAGACTTGTCACGCTTCTCTGATCGATCCTTATCTTCCCGTTCAGATCGTCGTTTTCCCCGTTTGTCCTCGCCCGAATCCCGTCGGTCATCGTCCTTGTCCCGAACCTTTACATGTCGTTTTTCGGGCTCTCCGCTGTCCCGTCCACCATTCCGGTCTTCCCGTTCGGGACGTTTTGTTTCCCGTTTATCACTATCAGCATCCCTTTCAGGACGTCTTTTGTCCCGTTTGTCACTGTCAGCATCCCGATCACGGCGACCACTGTCCCTGTCTCTGTCTTGTTCGTCATCTTCCCGTCTGCGTCTGTCATCGCGTTCAGCCTCCCTGTTACTACGTCCTTTTCTGGCCGTGTCCTCCTGATCATCATCAACCTCCTTTCGGGATCGATCATCTCGCTGTGACTGTCGTTTATCGGATCTGGTTGTGTCCCGATCACGGTCATCGTGCTCGTCCCGATCCGAACGTCCGCGTCGTCGGTCCCGGTCGGATCGGCGATCATCGTTGGGCGGTGGCGAGCGACGACGGGGCGGCTCATTCACGGGTGAACCGGCTGAATGAAAGTTTTGAATAAAAAAGAATCAATATAAATAATAAAATTTAGCAAAAATATCGATGTTTAACTATAATGTACCAACATTGGTGTCTCTGTTCACGTCCTCGGTCATCTCTTCCACCTCGCTGGTCTCGATCGTCATAATCACGGCTTCGGACCGGTGGCGCGTCCCTAAAGGGTAAAAATCAGTACTCCCTCTTTAAAATGTTGGTGATGGTTTGGCTTTATCGTATAACGAATGTTACCAAATCGTTTCATGACATCTCGATAGCTAACAAATGTTAACAGAACACGTCTCTGTAAAAGTAACATAACTAATTAACAACCTCCCACCCAACCTGTCAGGCGACCCACGACGTCTTCTTTCCGGCTCCACGCGACGTTCACCGCGCACAGATTCAGGCTCACGTTTGATCTCGCGTTTCACTTCTTTTTTATCTTCGTCATCTACAAATACGCATCAGTTCTAATAAGCAATCAGTTATGAGACTTATGCACCCAACTCACATTCCCAATTCACATTCAGTCTGATTTCACGATTGCCAAATTTAACATTCACCGACTTACCAATTAATTGTTACAATACAACCAACGATAACCAACCAGAATCATCCGATGAGCTGCTTGATGAATCTGAATCGGAAGAATCGTCGGATGAAGACGAGGACGAGTCATCCGAGTCCGAGTCGAGCTTGGTTGGCTTGTCCATGCCCGGCAATTGCACCATCTGCCAGTGAAAACATGTTTGATATATAAACCAAATCAGACTGATAAATGAATAACTATTACACAAAAGTAACATACCTGCTGTTTGGGTGCTGAGAGCAGATGCTGACGTAAGTCGGCTCTGAAAATACATCACTATTCATAAAGACTACGTCAGTTAAAACGGTTTCAGTAATTATAAATTTAAATTGAATAATTTTATAAACATTAAAGTGAGAAATTATAAAATTAATCAAGAAAACCACAATAAAATTAAAACCAACGTCAGACCACCGATGCCGATTGACGTAAAGAAATTAATGGAGAATCGGGTGTCGCGTGGATTGTTGCGAGGGAAAATGCCATCCATCGCGGTTTGGTAGGTTCTGAAAATGAAATAAATATCACCTGATTGAAAAGTTCCATTTACTTGTACATTACTAAAATTATTATCAAAAACATTCTAGACTACTGGGCTAGCCAATATTAAAGGTTTCAATATTGTGATATTATATCACAGTTGTTCTTTAGTTAATCCCGAAAAATTGAACCGGATGATATAAAGGGAAAATGCAGAAGCCAGCGACAAGTGACCAACGGATCGATGACGCGTTCGTACAGTTTATCGAGTCCCATGTACTCGACGAGCTCGTTGAACAACGTCTTGATGTAGATACGGCTGGATGACGTCGTTTCGTCCTCATTCAAGTGGATGCACGACAGCACCTGAATAAATTACAATAATAATAACCATTAGAATAGAATATTGGAAACTGAAATTTCGGCTATTAATCACAAATTCCATCACATCACATCGATATTTTCCTCCCTGGATAAAATAAAGTTACTACAAAACACGGCTTACAACTTCGGTGTTTCAATCACTAAAACTCATTTTATAAATGTATACAACACGTGGTGTTTCGATATACCCCAGTTGAATAATCAATAAATTTATGGAACAAACCTGCCACGAAATGGCGTCCATATAAAGCAGTGTGGCAAACATGCGGCACACGTTGCGCAGTTTGCCGATTTCGAACCGATGAATGGTTGAGTAAACGTCTTGGAAGGTCTGCTCGAACAGATTCTGGTACTCCTTGCGCAGGCGACACAGGCGCTGAAATGTTAAAATAAATCACGTGAGTTCATTTTGAAAGCCAAAGAGTAAAAATTATCTAACCTCAGCCAGCAGTCCAAAGAATTTCTCATACGTGCGTTTCTCAGCACAGCAATCGATCACCATGTTGACGAGTTCATTCTGAAACAACTCTTCCACGTAAAAAAACATAAGTCACTTTACTGTGAGTAATATGTTTTCTATTTCAGGATGAGTAAGAGAACACGCAGGAAAGTGATAAGCCTTGCCCTCTTTCCACGTATCACATACCTCCCATCCAGGTTTGATCTCCATCTTGAATAGTTTATGAATGGCCTCCTGGTAGTCAAGCGAAGACTGCAGTGTCAGATACACCGTACGTCTGAATGCAACCAGATTCTGCTCAGTCTTGTCGATGATGGTCGTCGTTTGTACCGTGTCTGAAAATAATGCTATTTGTTTTACTCAAATTGTTTATTTATTAAAATAATTTTTACAATAATACTGGGTACTGTCGGAGTTGATTAAAGTTTAGGTTTACATCACATTGAAACACACATCAAATGATTTATCCAATCATTTATGAGGTGAGATAAATAAACATAAAAATACCAACCTGGTTGTGCTTCATCTCCACTGGCTTCTCCTTCCCCCTCTTCATCATCGTCGTCATCATCGCTCTCATCATCAGAATCACCCAACAGCTCGCGCTTGATCTCGTTGTACACTTCTTCGTTTTTGGCAAACTCTGGGTCCAACTTGAACACATCTGAAAATAGTTGGTGAAGAAATAAACGTTGAAATAAAGTACAACTTCACATTCAGATATCCTACATTGTTTAATATCAAACTTTTCTTTACATATACACCCATGATCTAGTCTGTCTGGTCTGAAAATCTATTCCATGTTCAGATAATCAATATGAATTATGAAATACGAACTCAGCATGTTTTCCGGATCCTGAGCATCTTCCAGACTGGAGTTGTGTGTGATCATATCGGCCTCCTCCAGCAGCTCGAGTTCGGGTACCACGGCCGGGTGCGCCTGCAAAACAAGCACAGTTCGTTAATGATAAAACGTTTTTAATGTTTCATCAGCAGTTCACAAAAAAAAACAATAAGCTGAATTAGAAAAAACACGTAAGGGATAACGAAGAAACCAATGTGTTTACTTTACTACCATATGTGTTTACTTTACTACTATCATCATTTTAAAAATAGGTGAACAATGAAACCTTGAATCCGTCTCGTCGTACGGCCAGCGCCACCTCGATCATGTACTGGACTCGCACATCTGCCTGCTGCTCTTGCAGGATCTCTCGCAGCCGGTCGAAGATGGCTTAAATAAGTCACAACGATGTAGTCAACAGAAGCTTGCCTTACAACGTCTCCTACGAAATTTCAGGAAAAGCAAAGTAAATAATCGTATATTAGAATACCATGTTGGTTTTTGGATCAGATCAGAGTGTAACAATGACTTTTTTCACTGATCCAGACATTAAGGAAAACACTGTTCGCTCACCCATCATGCCACGCGGTGTCAAGTCGGTCAATTTGGCGCCACATTCCTTCAAAAAGGCAACCGCAATCTCCACCGAAGTGTCAGTCGGGTCTTCCAACAGCAGCGTGAGAATTTCGAGTGATAGCAATTCGTGCACCTGCAAATACCAAATTCACATACATATTTCAATTGATTCAACAGAAAAAAGACCGGCAAAATAACATTACATTACTAAATGACAAAAGAAGCGTTGAATATTGCAGATTAGCCAACCACTTGTTGATTGACGAGATGAGCAATGAACTTGCAGGCGGTGGCAGCCGTGGTCTTGTCGTTACGACCAAACGATCGCTTGAACTGGATGATCAGACGTCGCAGAATCAACTCACCGATTGACGGAAACTAAAGCGCAGTGAAATTAATTTATCGAAATAAAACGAGCTAAACAGATTTCAAGAGATCGAGTCCGAACCTTTGAGTTAATTACGGCCACGAGTGCTGCATACACGTGACTGAACGTCGGCGAGAATGCCTGCGCCTGAATTATTGAACGAGCCAGCAGACCTCTGAAAATACGAATGATCGGGAACTCATGATTACCCCACCACAACAATGAAATACACGCATAAACAAAACTTATAAACTGTTCAAAGTACACAGAGATATTTTAGTGGTTAATTCATACCTGCCGCGCACAATGTTTTCCTTAAAGAGTTGGCGGACCAGATCAGTGAGATTGCCGACGTTCACCTTATTGACCAGACCATGTATCTTCTTCTTTAACTGCTCCCACGCAAGTCGTTGATACGCTTCGCTGTAAATACAAATTGATTGTAAACTAAAACAGGTAGAATAGTTTGTTTGTCATATTTATAAACTGGCAAATATGGGATATGATCAATAACAAATGATCAATATTCAATAACCTCTGCTTATCCTGAATGGACTGCTGCATCATGCGTAATTTAGCCGGCGGTATATAAGCACCGCCAGTTTTGGTGGTCAGGAGATTGGTGACCGTCGTCGCTGTTTCATCTTTGGGCTTGGCGCGCTCTTCTCGACGTGCAGCCCTTCGTTCTTCATCGGAATCAACCTCTGAAAATGAATGTTTTCCGGTAATACATGGCGATCAGCTTCAAGCACTGCTGAAATGGTAAAGTGAGAAGACTAACCCCGTTTGACAGTCGGAGATCGCGATGATGATCTTCTCCTCTTTGTTCTCCGTTCATCGTCGTCTCTGCCTCGCCGTGAGGATCGATCCGGCCGCTTACGATCACGATTTGGTGATCGACTACGCGATTTACTGCGTCTGGATTTAACAACCATATTTATTTTTCAGAAATTCTTTTAAACTTGCACACAATAATACGAGAATGGGTAGAAAACAGCTTTCACTAAATCGTGGATTCTAGAAGGTGAAGGTGGGGCCATAACTGGCCGTATCGGCATCGATACGTACATATGTGCCGCATTTCAATGAATATAATATTTTCACTTAGGTTCTTCTCCACTTTTCGGCTGCATCCGAGAATTAGGATCCGTTTCCTCATGTAGGGTGATCACCCTATTTGACGTCAAGTAAGGTGATCACCTCATATGAAAGCACCTTATATGCATGATTTTTTTATCACCGCTCATGAGTGTGAATAAGTGAGCACCGCGCATGAAAAGCACCATGAATGAAGTCACCGTATATGAAGTAGTTTTAGATTACCACTCATGCGTGTGAATCACCGCATATGAGGCTAAATGGGTTTTCATATGAGGTGATCACCCTACATGAAAAGAATTTTTTTTCATATAAGGTGATCACCCTACATGGAAAAATTTTTTTCCATATGAGGTGATCACCTTAAATGGAAAAAATGTTTTTTCCATGTAGGGTGATTTACTGATCTTGTATAACCTTATATGAAACTTAAAATTCATATGAGGTGATCACCGTATATGATGAAGTTTCAAACAAGGTGATCACCGCATATGAAGGATATACCGCACCGCTCATGAGTGGTGTTTTTTTTATAAATAACCGTTGATGAAATTGCTTGATAACCGCTCATGGACGGTAATAAGTTTATTTCACATGTAGGGTGATCACCTCATATGGAAAAATACTTTTTCCATGTAGGGTGATCACCTTATAGTGGACATGACACGTGTGATTATTAGAATGTATGCGTGATCTTTATGAATGTCATGTGTGGCAGCCACGTGGGCTGATGAGAACCTATAAATAGAATGTGATTTGCTATTTAGAGTCATTGTTTTAACCCGAGCGAATAAAGGCTAACTACTGACAAGACTCGTTGTTATACTGATACCGCAAGCATAGATGACTTCTCCCCTGGTGGAATGCTAAATGGCGCTCCTCAACTCCGGTGTTTCAACAGCGTGAAGTGGATGTGCTTTGGCGGTCATCGTGTACTACGCAAGTGACACTGTTGAGTTGACACGTGCGTTGTCCGTGTGCAATCAACACGTGTACATACGTTAGTTGAATCTACGTGGACTTTTAATTAGTCGTAATCCGTGTGTAACATTTTTCGTGTATACAATATATCATTTTTGTCGAATAAAAACCCGGTTGAGGCAGCAGCTGCCACCGTGGTAAATTGATAAAATATAATCGGTTGAAGCTGATTTGCTACCGAAATTTTTCATAAATATACACAGTTGAGGCAGCAGCTGCCACTGTGGTATAAAAAAGGTTGAGGCAGCAGCTGCCACCTTACAAATTTAAAAATTCGGTTGAAGCTGATTTGCTACCGAAAGTTTTCAAAGCAGTTGAGGCAGCAGCTGCCACTGTATCATATAAAAACGGTTGAGGCAGTCGCTGCCACCGTACAAAAAAAAACTAAAATACAACAGTTGAGGCAGCAGCTGCCACTGTTATACATAATTACTTTGAACTAAAATATTGTAACATATTTTTTCAACAGTATATAAAATGCCGGTCAATCAGTATGGTTATAGATTTGATCACTGTATTGGGTTGCGAGAATGTCGGCAGTTGTTGAGACATTATACAGAGACAAATTTTGGTCATGCTGAAGTGTTGTTCCGTTCACTCAGGGAGTTATGCCGATTGACTCCTGGTGCTGATCGTGTGGTTATGACTAGGTATAGAAGTCGAGATAACCAACAACAAAAGTTTGACAAAATGGTGAGTTACCTGCAGGAAGTGTATCTGGTTGTGGATGAGTTGGAATGGGGTCGAGTGAATCAGGAAGCATGGGCACTGAATGACATCAGTAACAAAACACTGAGTGTGAATATGGTAAATTCAGTGAATGTAACACAGAATACCACACATAACGATTCGAATAGTACACGAGGTGTGGGGAATCATGTTAATGATAGTGCGGGTAATGGTAGCGCTAACCCGTCAGATATTAGCACTGATGATACTGCCTCGATTGTTACGGCTAGAACGAATGTGACGGGAAATAGTGGCATAAACACTGATAATACCACACAGCAAAGTGTACCACAGGTCAATGTGTCCAATATGGCTAATGATTCTCAACGAACGAACCATGTTAACAACAACAACAGAAGTACACATGGTCAAGGTCAGGGCTACAATACTAGTACGCCGATTCAGCAGATGGGTCAGATGGCCATGATGATTGACCTACAGAGACAGTTTCCAAATCTGACCTGGAATCCGATTGATGGTTGGGTGATGCAGCAAGAGGCTCATCCACAGACTAAGCCTGTTAGTGTGGGACTGAGTGGCCGATCGCAGGTGCCAGTACCACAGGTGGTGCCCAGATGGGAACAGCAGAGTCCCGGGTATATACATGGTGATTACGGTAATGAAGTGGTGAATCATGATACACGTAATGCTTCACAGTCACGTAACACTGGTATTGAGTTGATGGTCGAGCAACAACGACAACAACAAAAGGATATGGCTCAGTTACAGCTATTTTCCCAATGTTATGAGAAGTTGGATGGCTCGGAGTACAACAAGTATAAGCCATGGGCAGAGTCCGTACAAAAAAGAATTTTGCTGTCGAAAGCGGACAATGACATCGCATTGGCTCATATTAAAGTATGTCTGGAAGGTAATGCTTTGAGCATGTACGAGAGCGCTACAGATCATGTGCGTGGAAGTGTCTCAGAGACATGGCGTTTTCTTGAGAATAGATTCGGAGAGAAACGTTGCGCGGCGGTACGTGAAAGTACGTTTCTGACATGTGATCAGTCGCCGACTATGAACATCAGACAGTACCTTGTAGAGTTGGAAAGCAGATGCTTTCTGGTACGCGAACAAACCGGTTATGATACAGTTATGTTGCAGCGCATGTGCACTGGTTTGAGAGAGCACCAGTGGCGTGTTATGGCGACTGAAGCCATACTGAAAGATAGCTCCACTCGATTGGATGATCTCGTTAAGGCTATTGAGGTCAAGGAAAATAGCCTGAAAATACAAAACGCGCAATTTCGGCAGATACAGAGCGCTACGGGACATACGAAAAAAAATCCCTATTATGGTATTAAGACGAGTAACGGTCAGAATGAGGACATTGGTGGTAATACCCGTCCATACTGTACGTACTGTCAGAAAATAGGACATATTGTGATCGAGTGTAACAAAAAACTGTATGGAACTCGACACAAGGACTACGATCGTGGTGCGAGTGGCACTCAGGGTCAGAACAACGGGGCCAACGGTGGCTACAGTTCATTTCAAGGTCAGAACAGACCAATGACACCTAGTACACAGCACATGAACATGGGTGCACAGAGATCCGGTTATCAGAACCGATCGAATACTCAGATTAGGGAGACCTTTTCTGGTACGTGTAACAAATGCCAGCAGGTTGGGCATAAGTTTAAAGATTGTCCAAAACGTGACAATATGGTGAACATGGTGAGAAATTGCCAAGGTCAGGCAACGGATCAGGTTGCTCAGGATGGTAAATGTGGTAATGATGATGAGGATAGTGGTGGTCAGATGATGATGATTGTTCAGCACCACAGTCTGACAGTTACCACTGATACTGAAAAGAGTCCAGCACAGGCAATCATGGCCGTGCAAGCGAAGAAGATGGAGAAGACATCTCAGGAGAAAGTGGATAAGATGTACTTGGTTGTGAATGGTGAGTTGTTAACGAATGACAGATATCTACTGGATACTGGTGCATCAGGTAACATGATTGGACCGAAATATGTCAAGTTGTTACAAGAGAAGGGTCTAATGGATCAGAAACAGCCATGCTCGTGCAACTTCGAAGGATTCACTGGTGCCAAAGTAGTGTGTCTAGGAAAACACCGTTTAAGTGTTAGTTTGGCAGGTAGACCATCGTATCATGCAGATTTTCATGTTACACCCCATTTGGAGGCTAGAAACTACGACATTGTTCTGGGTAGAAATGCTCTACAGGAAATGGGCGTGAAATTGATGTGTAACGGTATAGAATTGAACATGAATCTGATGAACAACGGACATGTTGTGCATGAAAAAGAGGAAGGAAAAGTGAAGAAAAGTGATGTGAAGAAACGAAGAAACCAGGGTAAAAAGAATGGCTTTGCACAGGTGGATAAGAAATCATTGGATAAGCAGCCAAACTGGAAGAAGGGTACTGGTGGTCATGTGACTACGAACCATAAATCCTTTCACTGTCACGGGGTCAAGTCCGTGAATGAAATTGTGAACAGCCAGATTCCTACTGACCAGTCACAAGGAAAGTTCAGCTGCAACGGACAAATATATAACAACAGCGAATGTTGGTACCCTGGAAAAGCGGCCAAGAGTGATTATTATGGTTACGGGAACCAGGTTAAAATGAAGAACAGTAATATGAGACAGTTGCAGTCTCGTCAGAACTGGCAACGCGATAATTCGGAGTTCCGTCGATACATGGATTGCCAAAAAAAAATTAAAAAAAAAAAAAAAAAAAAAATTAAAAAAAAAAAAAAAAATTTGGTCATTTTTTTTTTTTTTTTTTTTTTTACAAAGTTTTGAAAATGTCTCTGTAATACGTTAATAAACGTTAATAAACACCTCTAAAGTGTAATATAAAATGTCAGAAGTGTGAGAAAAGTTCTAAAAACACATTGCCCACTAAACGAGGAACACATTTTGTCCCCATTTCATAAATGGGGACAAAATGCCGTCTCCTCCAGTCAATATGCTAAGCCGCCAAATGAATTAATTTTTATATTCAGTCATGGCCAGCGCTCACACGTGTCACACCTACACGTGTCAGACATGATGGTGCAAGCCTACGGTGATCTGCTCAATCGCCAGCCCGAGCTAAAGAGCTTCTTGAGATTCAAGTGAAAAAATGACACGTTAACTTGTCCAACCCGGGTAACACCCACTGAACATGATGATTGCATGTTATAGCATACAGCTGTTGGGTTGAGTTGAGTCGCACAGTCGACTACTGTGCATCACCTTCTCTTACATTTGATGCAGCTATGTAACGATTCACAAGTTGGAGTAGTTAACACTACAACTTTTCACTTGAATTCCAGGCAGTTCTTTACCTTACTTTAATCAATTATTCCTTACGAGTTTGGGCTCAAAACTGTTATCTAAGTCATCAGAATCATTAAATAAATCTAAATGAGTACCCTACTGATGATTTGGGACATGTATGGTCGATCCTGGATGGATACCAAAAATTTGTAAAAAAAAAAAAAAAAAATGAATAAAAAAAAAAAAAAAAAAAAAAAAAAAAAAAAAATTTGCGAATTTTTTTTTTGGCAATCCATGCGTCGATACCGTTCCTGTTACAGTCATGGTGAACAAGGCCATATACGGCGCAACTGCCCATTCAAGATGAAACAGGGTGTGGAACAGACTTGAGTAAATGTGCGATAGCGTAATTTTATATTATCATAAGTTATATCACATGTATTATTTGCTATGCAGTTTTCAGTCTAAATTTTTTCAAAAATGGGGAGGAAATTATGGACAACAGTAAATACAGTATGAAACATGTTATGGTAATTTAGCGAGTGTAATGTCAAGTCTAACTGCAAAATATTTTGTTGTATTATCGTCAATGCGACATAAGTGAAACGTGCTACTGTAATACTGTATTCCCTCGCAAGTTGGTTTTTATTTAATCAGTTAATTCAGCTTAGTTTATCTTTGAGTTTAGACAGTAAGCTTATGTGAGAACAAATTAATCCTTATTTATTTAGCTATTTGGTTTATCGTCAAGTACAGGTATGGAATGCAGTGCATGACGACAAATGCGATTGGCGTGACGTCGATGCATTGGTTTACACATGAAGAATATTATGAGTATAATAATGTATTTATATACAGTTTATCTATCATTACTTTGTGTTTCTTTGTTTTTCGTAGGGAGAAGTGGACATGACACGTGTGATTATTAGAATGTATGCGTGATCTTTATGAATGTCATGTGTGGCAGCCACGTGGGCTGATGAGAACCTATAAATAGAATGTGATTTGCTATTTAGAGTCATTGTTTTAACCCGAGCGAATAAAGGCTAACTACAGTAAAGTATTGTTGCACAATACTTCCCGTCCGCCACTATTACTGCCAGTGTTACATACTATTCTATGCATACATATTTGTCTAGCCCAGATGTTTACTGCTTGCTAACTTGTCTACGTGTAGAATTCTATTTAGACGCCCCCGTTTTCCCAATATTAGTAGATTATACTATAAGTCTATAACGCTATATATTTGTGTGACGCATTGTATCAGGGCGCATTGTCTACCCCGTTTGTCAGTCTGTATTTTCCCGTATGTTTTCACTCGTCTATTAACTATGGTTTTCTAAAGTAAAGTCGTAATGAAACAACAGCCGAATAATTGCGCCTCGACTTATTTATAAAACAGAAGCAAAAAATCAAAAGGAAATTCCACCACCGCGCGCCTCTTCTTTTTTATAAAAGCGTAATTGGCATCTCCTGGGTGTCATCTCAGCCGTCCGTCCGATTTCGTCCCCCGAGTTTTTTTTGTGGAAATTGGGTCAAAAAATAGTGTGCGCCAAAATTGTGAAACTTCGTAAATTCATCAAATATTGTGCTGAGTGAATGCTTCATCGACTACAAATGGCGAAGAAGAAGTCGGGTCGATGCCGTGCAGATGTGAGTGCCGATGCGAGCAGTGTGGAAGATTCGAACTCGCGCCAAAGTCAAGATGTACATCCGGTTCAGTTTGCGGAAGGAGGAACAACAATGATTAGTTATACCGATTTTCTTTCATTCATCACTCATCTCTCTAACAGTCTCGACGTAAATTTAATCGATGAATCGATTTCCAACATTTTCATAATTCATCAAAGTTTCGAGCCAGTCAAGTCAGTTGACATTTCATACAACATTTCTCTCACTGATGTTAATGAGCGTGTATTATGGTTGCGTGAAGCTGGACGCCAACTATTTACAGTTGCCTCTTCGATTCCATGGCCCAACTCCAGTCAAGACGCGAGCCCAGCCAGTCGTGAGGACGTTCATGTGAGCAGTGAGCGATCGTGTAGCCGGGAGGAGCAGCCGTCATGCAGCCGTGCAGAAACCGTTGCTGGTGAGCAGTCGTCTAAAAGTCAGTTTATTAGCTATGAGTCATCGCAACAGCGTAATGGGTTTGAGCGGCCGAGGCTCCCCATCGATACACAGCGTTCCGGGTTTGAGCGGCCGAGGCTCCCCATCGATACACAGCGTTCCGGGTTTGAGCGGCCGAGGCTCCCCATCGATACTCAGCGTTCCGGGTTTGAGCGGCCGAGGCTCCCCACCGATAACACACCACAGTCGAATTCAGGGTTTGAGCAGCCGAGGCTCCCCATCGATCCACAACATTCAGGGTTTGAGCAGCCGAGGCTCCCCACCGATAACCAACTACAGTCGCACATCGGGTTCGAGCAGCCGAGGCACCCCGTCGTTAATAATGGTCGTATGAGCGTAGATATTGAGCCGCAGACGCCCGCACATCAGGCGAATCCACAATTCGATGTGAGTCGTGCCCAACGACAACCAATGTGCGTCACCTACGACAACCAACGTGGCACTGAAGTTAATAATCGCGATCAGGTCTTGATGTCTATGATGGAGCGCATGAACCAGCGAGCGGATGGAAATATGTTACTGAGCGGGCGTTTCAAGCGATTCAACGGTGACACGCAGCGCGTAAATTTTCATCGATGGTTAAAAGGCGTGCAAACTCGACTAGCGGTCAACAATGTCAGTGAGGACATCAAGCTACAACATCTGCTTTATTGTCTGGAGGGAGATGCCGAGTATGAGCTGACACGTGATCGTGCGGATGGCAGTTTCGATGAAGCCGTGCAGTACTTAACTGATAAGTACACGGGACCGGCCGATCGTCAATGCAAACTGTTGCAGTTTGAGCAGCGTCACCAACTGCCAGGCGAGTCAGTGTGCGGTTTCGCAGCCGCATTGAGAGCGTTATGTCCTTTGGAGCGGGATCACTGGATGTACACGAAGTACATGATCAACAAATTGAGGACCGGCCTACACAATCCGATGTTACGTCGTAAAGCTGCCATGGCTTTTAGACGACGTGAAGCCAACTTTGACGCTCTCGTCGAGGAGTGTGCACTCGAAGAAGCAGTCGACAAGGAGTTCAGCGATTACGGCACATCATCTAACTGTCATGGTGAAGAACCTGAATCGCAATCAGAGTGTTATCGGCGTGCGTCATACAACAACTACAGGCCTAGAAATGAGCGTGCGATGCCTGACTGGTCGAAAATTCGCTGCTATGCGTGCAACAACTACGGACACAAGGCGTACAGGTGTACCAAGCGGCGTGAGTGTTATGATCAGCGCGTTAATTCCGTTTCTGCGCAGCCCAAGAGTGAGTCGAGCGATCGCGCATATAGTCACATGGAGCAGCTAGTGGGCACCATGAAGAGCATGATGACGGTGGCAGAAAAGTTGACTACAAGAGTCAAGGACCTGGAACATAAATTGAATGTTTATAGTCAGCTCTCTATGACTAATTCAGTGTGCGCGTGCGAATCTAAGAAGAAGAGCGAGCTGAAGAAGCGTGAGGCGCGTGTTGGAGGCGTTTATGTGAAGTCGGTGACTGAGTCGAGCGAACGCAAGGATGAAGACGAGCTGAAAAAGAAGAAGTTAATGTCGTCTGAGCGAGGTGTAAGTCGTAGTATTCAGCTTTTGCCATCGGTGCAGCTTAATTGTGCACTCGTATGGTGTATGATGATCGTGATGTGTATGAGTTTCACCTGTGCGAGTGAAGTTTCGTCGATGTCGCGTCATGTCAAGATGCAGTATGGAGTTTGTGGTCGAGGTGAGATGATTGGAGTACAGGCCAGCAGTGCGTTTCGCGATCGACGTTATGATGATGTGTCAAGTCGGGAAATGTTGTTGCGCAATGGGACGAAAAGGACGAGGCTGAAGGATGAAAAAGGCGAATGGACTACTGATTTCGAGGCACTAGATTATGGTTTAGCGGATGACAAGAGCGTAGATTTTGGTGATTCGATTCGTGGCGTGTACGATCGATCTGATGTTTCCAAGATTTCGTGTTCGGAGGTAGAGACGATGGCATGCAGTCGAGTCGCCATCGTATGGATGGAGCGTGCGGATCTGGTAACGTCGTTTTTCTCCCGCAGATATGATGTTGATGAAGAAGGTGTGCGATGAAGAAGGTGTGCCCGTGTAGGTATATGATTGTGATTCTGTAACATTATTCTGATAGCTTAGTTCTAAAATACTAATTGAGTTCTATGTTAATATAATACATTGCTTAGATGAGTATCATGTGATATCATTGATTCAACTTAAATATTGGTCAGCTTAAATTCTATATTGGTCAGCTTAAACTATTATATTGGTCAGCTTGAACTGTTGTTTTGGTCCGCTTAATTTCTATGTTGTAGTCTATTGATAATTATTCTACAATTCATTACCCCATTCTAAGCCTAGATTCTTTCTACTACAACTTATTTTTTGTTGGAGGTGGGGGAAGTAAAGTATTGTTGCACAATACTTCCCGTCCGCCACTATTACTGCCAGTGTTACATACTATTCTATGCATACATATTTGTCTAGCCCAGATGTTTACTGCTTGCTAACTTGTCTACGTGTAGAATTCTATTTAGACGCCCCCGTTTTCCCAATATTAGTAGATTATACTATAAGTCTATAACGCTATATATTTGTGTGACGCATTGTATCAGGGCGCATTGTCTACCCCGTTTGTCAGTCTGTATTTTCCCGTATGTTTTCACTCGTCTATTAACTATGGTTTTCTAAAGTAAAGTCGTAATGAAACAACAGCCGAATAATTGCGCCTCGACTTATTTATAAAACAGAAGCAAAAAATCAAAAGGAAATTCCACCACCGCGCGCCTCTTCTTTTTTATAAAAGCGTAATCTACTGACAAGACTCGTTGTTATACTGATACCGCAAGCATAGATGACTTCTCCCCTGGTGGAATGCTAAATTTATATGGAAAAATGCTTTTTCCATGTAGGGTGATCACCTCATATGGAAAATTCAATTTTCCATGTATGGTGATCAGATTACCTCATATGGAAAAATGCTTTTTCAATGTAGGGTGATCACCTCATATGGAAAAATGCTTTTTCCATGTAGGGTGATCACCTTATATGGAAAAATGCTTTTTTCATGTAGGGTGATCAGATCACCTCATATGGAAAAATGCTTTTTCCATGTAGGGTGATCACCTCATATGGAAAAATGCTTTTTCCATGTAGGGTGATCACCTTATATGGAAAAATGCTTTTTTCATGTAGGGTGATCACCTCATATGGAAAAATGCATTTTCCATGTAGGGTGATCAGATCACCTCATATGGAAAAATGTTTTTTCCATGTAGGGTGATCACCTCATATGGAAAAATGTTTTTTCCATGTAGGGTGATCACCTCATATGTTATGTGTTTGTAAAAATCACCTTATATGGAAAAACGCTTTTTCCATGTAGGGTGATCACCTTAAATCGGCTTGCCTGAGAAAACCTACGGTTTGTATGGGGGTAGGCGTCGACCAAAAAAATTTTGAGCTGTTAGCGGTTTTAGAACTACTATATGGTGGGTAGTAATCGACCATAGTATTAGGGCTCACAGATGTTTCATTTCCGAGAACGAGGACTTTGAAATTTTTAAAATGAAATTTTCGGAAATCTGAAAAAATTTGTATTTTTTGTGTTTGAACGGCGATATCAGAAGATAGCAAAGACATAATGCTCTGAAATTTTACAAGCTTGTTCTATGTTTCATTGCGGTCATTTTGAGCTCTAAAACGCGGTGTTTAACTAAAAATTCTTTACAGATATTTCAAGAAGTTTCTCCTTTGGTCGCCTATCCAGGTGGTTATATTCAAGCCGATTTTCTATCTTAGCTAGAGCTATTCAGAATAAGACATATAGTCCACGAGTTAGCTCAATACATTGCCTTCACAACCTACTGGTGCCACCCCCCCCACATCGTCTTCTTTTACAACGAAAAATTCGATTTTCTGAAAATTCGTCAAAATAGTGATTATTATTTTTTCATTTTTAATCATGAAAAAAATTCATGGTGAACTATTGACTTTTGAAATCTAAACAGGATTTTTTGCTATGTTTTTAGCATCATTTTGAGCTATAACAGTAGTTAATTCGATTATTTTTCAACGTCTGAAAGTGCAGATGAAGGTTGATAACTGGGGTATATTAGTGGCAAATAATTAATGTCAACTTTCCATAGATTCCGTTTATTGAACGATTTATGCACAGATATAGTTAAACGACTAATTAAATATATTTATTGTTGTGTTGGCAACACATTTAACACAGGAAACCGCAATTATGACATTCTTAAAGTGTTATTAAAATGACTAGATACCCGTTGTAAGGGGCATCGTTATCAAAAAATCGATAATTCAAATTTTTGTCGATTTTATTCTGAGAGCTCTCCATTTGTTTGAATGATCATTTTCAAAGTTTTAATATGTTTATTGCGGTCATTTTGAGTTCTACAACGGAATAATTAACCAAAGATCCTATATAGAATATTTCATGGAGTTTCTCGTTTTGATCGCCTATCCAGGTGGATATATATTCAAGACTACCTCCCATCTTAGCTGGAGCTATTCAGAATATGACATATAGTTCACGAGTTACCTTAATACATTGCCTTCACAACCTACTGGTGCCACCCCCACCACATCGTCTTCTTTTACAATGAAAAATTCGATTTTCTGAAAATTCGTCAAATTATTGGTTGTTAATTTTTTCAATTTCAATCATGAAAGAAATTCATGGTGAACTATGGTCTTTTGAAAGCTAAAAAGCACTTTTGCTATGTTTTAGCATCATTTTGAGCTATAACAGTGGTTAATTTGATTATTTTTCAACATCTGAAAGTGCAGATGAACGTTGAGAACTCGGGTATATTAGCTGCAAAGAATTAATGTCAAACTTCCATAGATTTCTTTTATTGAACGATTCATGCACAGATATAGTTGAACTACTATTTAAAATTTTTCTTTGTTTTTTGCCGAAACATTCAACAAAAGAAACTGCAATTATGTTATGCTTAATATGGTATTGGAATAACTTGATACCCGTTGGAAAGGCCATAGTTTTCGAAAAAAATCAGTTTTCAATTTTTTGGGGGGTTTTCTTCTGAGGGCTGTTCAATCGTTCCTGGTTGCATCCTAGGAGAACTGGAGACTCCAAAAAGCGAATTTTATGATCTTACATGCATGTATAGACATATGTTTATATTTTGAGGTGTGAGGCACATACAAATTGTCAAAGACAGCTAAAAACTACAGGGTGACCCAAAACGGTTACGCGTCTGAGCTAGTAACGTTTGAGCCTCGAATGGAAAAGGAGCTTTTATTAACAATTTGTATGTGCCTCACAGCTCAAAATATATATGTCAATACATGCCTGTGACATCATTTTGATAGCCTGAAATGATTGAATTTAGCTGGACTTCAGTAAACTAAATGAGCATAACTTTTTCTGACATAAACGATAAACATAAACCTGAAATTAGTGAGAAATGGTTATGATATTAGTTGATTTTGAAACAAACCTTCAAAGTCATAAAATTCGCTTTTTGGAGTCTCCAGTTCTCCTGGGAT
>OZ038445.1:19875359-19930359 GCA_964036265.1 Daptonema setosum
GTACGATAAGTATTATATGGTAATCCCATATCGTATGGATTAAATGCAATTATCCATCAAAAACACGTCAATGGAAGCGCTATGAAGTGTTTGTTCTCATGCTTGTAGAATTAAATGGAATATCACAGTTCAATACAACTGTTCAATACAGAAGTACTGCAGTACCCATAACGCGAACGGTTCTCAATCTCTATGAACTGTTTGATAATCAACTCATCCGAGACCTCCAATAAGGTCGGTCGAAGTATGTTCCAACTTGACCTCCAGCAAGGGCAAAGATATTATAAAATCTTAAAGGTAATCACATAAAAGTTGTGATGACAGAACACTCTATGAAAGTATCATAAATTGCTTTCTAAGAAAAATAAGTTTCGACGTTATATCACTGAATAGGAAAGTTGCTATTTTTTTTTATAGTTGCGTAACATTGGCAAGAGTTTAGAATATTTTAAAGTACAGAAATTCGTGTAAATAGCTACAATATGAGCTGATGTTTTTATTCATTCAGCTTTAACATGAAGTGTGAAGTTTTGCATAGAATGAAAATCTGGACAAAAAGCTAGCACATACGTAGTTGCGGGTGTTCACTCAATCCGCTGACTAGCCGAATTGCGTGAAGAGGCTGGAAGCATGTGAATATAATGGACCTTTGTGTTGATTGATTGACTGACTGACTGATTGAATGATTGATTGATTGAATATTGGTCCTTGACTATTGAAAAATCAAGTCGTCTAACAAATTTCCCCAGATTGAAAGCTTATTTGTGTATTGTATGTAAATGTTTATTGATAAACAGATAAGAAATTAATTGTTTATTTGATTATTACTGTAGAATCAATCTAGTGATTTGATTGAGTAAATAAAAGACATTGATCACGAACACTGGTTGTTTATCCAACTCACTGAAGTTTCGGTTTTCAAACCAAAATAAAACGTTAATGTTTTTTTAAAGTCAGTCTCATTTAGTCAGTAATAATGAGCTGCATACTATAATTTATATGTACATACGTATGTACGTAATTAGTTGATGTACAAAGAAAGACATTACTTTTTATTATGACGTTGTGCTTTTTATTACAAGTTGTAATATGTTTTATGTATTACATTTGTTAACAAATATTATGCCTACCTACATTAATACGTACAGACAAATATCTACATATAACGTCTAAACATTCTATGGGCATTAAATCAACTCAAACACGAAGAAATAAGTCTAAATGCTGAAAATTATTACTGCAGTCATAATCGAAACCAACCGTTGAACTAAATATCATTGAACGATAGAACCACAAACCCACAAAAAGTTGAAGGAAAGCTGGGTATCCCAAAAAAGCAGAACAAAAAACATTGTAATTTGATTAAGTAATGAAAGAAGCAGCAATAAACGAAAAAAATTATTGCTATATTTATTTTATATTACATGATAATGTATATAATTTACATTCTGTGTGAAGGTCAACCACAATTCGTGCGTTAAACCAGTTTACGTGACAGCATTCGCGTTTTTTATTCAGAAGCATCGAATTCAAAAAATCACATTTTAAAAAGCTTTATATTAAAAAATAAAAAAACAATACAAAAAAAGTTTGAACATTTCTGTATGCCAGAATATTGAAAAAATATAGGCTAGAAAAATATCAACATGCGATATTTACATATATATATAAATATGTAATAACATGAATTAAGTTAAGCTCGATATCCAACAACGCATGACGAATGCTGAATTTCGAGTAGCGTGTTTGGAGAGGCTCGAAAGTGGATTTGACTTGTTTGCTGTTCAACATGCATACTTTTTTGTCATTATTTTTTTATATCAGATTGTTAACCAGCTGTTTCGCACGCTTACTGACATTCAGTAGCTGATTTTGCGATAACTGTTTATTGAAACGTGATCAAAATTGAACACAATTCATTTGATTCATTAATCAACTCACTAACCCGATTATTCATATATAACGACTGAATGACTCATTAACTGATTCACTAACTCACTCACTCACACACTCACTCACTCACTCTCTCTCTCACTCACTCACTCACTCACTCACTCACTCACTCACTCACTCACTCACTCACTCACTCACTCACTCACTCACTCACTCACTCACTCACTCACTCACTCACTCACTCTCTCTCTCACTCACTCACTCACTCACTCACTCACTCACTCACTCACTCACTCACTCACTCACTCACTCACTCACTCACTCACTCACTCACTCTCTAACTCACGCAGCATGTGGACTAGACAAACAATATTAGTACAAAATTGTATTTTATTGCAAATCGGCATTATCATTCGATCATCAATACCAAAATGTGTGAGACTGACCTAAAAGGTGATAAATGAGGGGTAAAGCTTTGAGTCCGTCCGTATGGAGTAATTGAATTAGCATCCAGTGCTATATCCAAACTCTGCCTACCACAAAATGTTAGATTTTTTAATTACCATTTCATCTTGTGAATGGAAAGTCACGTAGTTAAACCAGATTTATTTATTTCAAAAGATTATCGGAAAATCTGTGTTCCGGAAATGCAACTGTTGCACAACATGAATCATTCGTTATAAATAATATTTATAAGTATAAACATAAGCGTACAATAACGGATGCACGAAACTATGTATCATATAATTTGACACCGCTCAAACGAGCCAGACGCAACTTGATTACATTATCATATGTACCATATTGTACTTCATACGACACTGATATCATGTTTGGTTCGACACCATTCCAACTAGTGACTAAGAATCATGAAATGTTCACATCAGAATCATGGCGATGGGTGGGATAGGACGACGGTTTGATCAATAACGCCTAAATCGGGAAGATCGGTTGGGCATCCTCATGATCGACATAATCGGATCGGCACATGTGTACACGTGCAGGTCCTTTCGGCGGTCGTAACGAGTCGGCAGACACGTCTTGTCAGGTGCGCATTGACACCTGTGTGAGTGAGTGAGTGAGTGAGTGAGTAAGCGAGTGAGTGATTGAGTACGCGAGTGAGTCAGTGAGTGAGTGAGTGAGTGAGTAACTGAGTGAGTGAGTGGGTGAGTGAGTAAGTGACTGATTAACCCCAACCATGTAGGTATTCAGGTAGAAGTGAACTTGGCATCTATGCCTTTATGCAGTACAGCAAACGTGCATGGTTCGTTCGTATAGCAGATCTGTGCCTGCTGTTCATCCATTTCGTCTTGTTCGAGTTCGTTCAGCTCGTCCGGATCAACTTCTTGCTGAAAATGAATGTTAATAAAATGCTGAATCCTTATCAGTTCTGCAAATCGTCTCTCACTTTTTTTTTATAAAAATTTATCGTTATCGCCCGTTCCATACTAAACCCTACGCTTTTATTGTAACCAGGCTAAAATACAGCTTATTCGAACGTGCGAAACAGTAGTGCATAACTTTGAATGCTCGCCATGGAAGATTCCAAACTCTTTTCTAAATAAAAGTTTTTTCTAAACGTCTATTTTCCATGGTTTGACATACATATTTTTCTATTTATTTCCATGTAATGAAACGTACCACATCGGTTATGTGTTCAGCCCGCAATGACATGCAACATAGCATGGAGATGAGCAGGGTGCTGAGCAGTGTACAACCCATTTTGCTGGTCGGATTTGGATGCTGAAATTATAAATCAACTTGAACTACTGTATAATTAATTTTGATAACCGTTAGGTCAGCAAAAACGCGGTAATATTGCAGTTATCTATGGAACCATAAATATATTCTGACCTCTATTTCTTCGATGTTTTTTACAGAAAAATAGAGGGATACAAATAAAAGTTCATTTATTGAACGCACGTGACAAAATATACTGAATCAATTGATGAACAGAAATCTGTTTAACGAAATTTCAATCATCATCGATCATGTTTACATACAAATCCAATCATTTTGGAACGTCAGTACCAAGAAGCGAACGTCATCACTGTTTTAACTTTTACCGAAACGAAAAGTATAATCCGAAAGTTACCATACATATTTTAGTTTTTCAATTACTGTTTCAACAGTTACAAAGCCAAAAGGATAATCCAAGTTATCATAACGTGATTTTAACTCTACGATTGGACGACTGTTCGGCTTGGAGTGTAAAAGTCAATGTTTGACGACATAACAGGTAAATTTAATGAATGCAAGTATGCAACTCAATGAACCTAGTTACATATGTACATAAGTAAGATCTCTATATACTACGTTGGTTGAAAGTTATTTCAAATTTGGTCTATTTGACGTCTTCAGCAATTATAAATTAGCAATCATATTCATATTATACAAATATGGGAGCGTCGATAATGCGCTAATTACAGCAAAATCAGATGATGAGTGATGTCAATCAAGTAAATCAACATTCATTTCACTCACTTCACAACACTCGTGAGAAAGCTCCATTCACCAAGAATCTTAGAAATCTTAGAAATCTCCAAGGTACAACACGAACAGGTGTTCATGACCATTTTATTACCGATATGGATAGAATACTTGATTAATCATCGAGCACTTGTTTAAATAATTTAAAGGAAAATTTATAATAATTGTGCATCCGTGAAAAATATGCTGCAATTAAGGAACACGAAGGTTTAGATTTTTCGTGATAACATCAACGTCTCTCAATGAATGTGACTCTGATCAATGTCAAAACAGATTCCCATTAACCAATCATATGATTTTCTATTCCATTAATAATTTTTTCCTCAAATCCAATTAAAAATAATTGGGTGTTCAGAGTAAGAATTAATGAGTGCGGTATAAAAATATATGTACATATATACAAAGTATTTTATGGAACGCGAAGTATAGTAAATATATTTAGACACCGATTATCTAAGCAGCATTGAAATTGAGAGGGCCAATTTCTAAGATTTACCGACTGGTAAAGGTAAATGGTAAAGGTACTGGTACTGGTACTGGTAAAATCACTTTCTTAGATTTACCATTCCGGTATTCTGATTTTACCAGTTTTTTTACATTTACCAGTTGCCAATTACCAATTTAGTTTCCAAGATGCACCGGTAAATTCGATTTTACCAGAAAATTTTACCTTACCCTCCGAGCAGGGTAATATAATCTGGTAATTTGTGACTGTTAAGATGACTGTTAATTTGTCCAATTTTTTTTTTTACAGAAACAGTTCATTACAGGGTAAGGAGGGTTTTATGAAATTTTTTCATGATATAACCCGTTATTTGATGGGATTTCAAGCTCCAGAACGAGGAGTAAAACGACAGCCACTATGGCAGTACATAACAAAGCAAGCAAAACCATGCAGAGCAGCTACAGAACCGATCACGTTTCACATACGTATGTGTTATATAAAAGTCTGCCTGTTTTGAGCGATTTCTCCAAATTTCTCCAAAAAGTTTCTAATTTCTCTCAAAATTTTTAACGAAACAATCCCAGTTTTTTGCGTCAATGACCGTAGCTGATTGAATACTGTCCCCACGAGCTCTATAATACTGTGATTTCAATTCGATCAACGTTTAAATCGGATTGCCTGAAAAAACCTACAGTTTGGCGTCGACGAAAAAAAAATTGAGCTGTTGGCGGTTTTAGAACCACTATATGGTGGGTAGTAATCGTTCATAGTATTAGGGTTCACAAATGTTTCAATCTCGAGAACGGCCACTTTGAAATTTGAAAAACGAAATTTCATAGATTGTTAAATTTTTACATTTCTCGGCATTCAAACGCCGATATTAAGAGATAGCATTTATCTATTGTTCTGAAATTTCACATGGTCATTCTTCATCTTACTGCGGTCATTTTGAGCCGTATAACGTAGCATTTAAGTGATTTTTCGACAAACAAATTATAGGAATTCACTCATTTGATCGCCCAGTTGGGTAATAATATTTACCTCTGGTTTTCGTTAAAGTCCCAAGTTATTTTGGATAAACCATATAGCCCACGAGTTACCCCAAAAGGTCGACTTCACAACCTACAGGTGCCACCCCCCCCCACATCGCCTTCGTTTCCAGTGAAAATTGTAACTTTTTGAAATTTTTGAAAAATCAGTATAATTTTTTTTCGTGATGATGGTTATAAAATTTGTTTGGTTACTAAAGAGTTTTTTAAATCTACGTCATGATTTTACGCATGTTTTTAGCTTCATTTTGAGCTATAACAGAAGTAAATTAGTGAACTTTTCAATAGTGATCCATTCGGTCAAAGGCATAAAACTTAGGAAAATTTTTCGCTAATAATTAAGGTTATAGTACAAACAAGATGTTGTATTAAAAGATTTGCGCTAGAATAGAGTCACGAAACTGCTTATTATTGATAAATGTTTTGTTTGCAACAATTTAGCGTATGCAACAGATCTTAGGATAATGGTTTCCCCAAATAATAGAATTGTAACACATCACACACATCGTTGTCAAAAAATTGATTTTTTTCATATTTCTGAAAATTCACCGTAACTCTGTAAAATCGTTCATGGCCACTGTCAGACACATCCTCAAGCAGAAAATATGCAATTCAAGCGTTCTGCAGCTATCTTTGAACTAGAATCGCAACGACAAATTTTTTACCTTTTGATTTAGTACGTTCGTGTAAACTCAGATTTTCGTCAAAATCCCAAGTTCTTTGGAATGAGCCATATAGTCCACGGCTTACACTAATATGTCAACTTCACAACCTACAGGTGCCACCCAACCGACATAGTCGCCGTTTGAAATGAATATTTCATTTTTGTAAAAAAATCGGTAATCTTGTTGTGTACCGATGGTAAATTTTTTTTGGTTATTCGTAAATCATGTGATGATTTTGTTCGTGTTTTTAGTTTCAATTTGAGCTGTAACAGTAAATAAATTCAAAATTTTTCACTCGTGATCCATTCGTTTAAAGGCGATAAAAAGTAGGCAAATTTTTCGCTGATAATTATTGTTATAGTACAAAAAAGAAATATTTTGCGCTAGAATAGAGTTACGAAACTGTTTATTATTATGGAATATTTTGTTGGCAGCAACATTAGCCTAAGGTACAACTGTTAAGACAATGGTTTCCCCAAATAATATAATTGTTAGACCTGACAACGAGGACATCGTTATCAAAGAAGTACATAGATTATTTCATATTTATGAAATTTCACCGTAACGCTGTAAAATTGTTAATGCCAATTTCAGACACATCCTCAAGCTGAAAATATGCAATTCTAGGGTTATGCAACTATACTTGACTCAAATGCTATAAATGTTTTCTAACCTTTACATTTAGTTGAAATCCGGGGTTCCAGGATCGAACATGGCAGGAGGCACAGAAGCAATTTTACAGACCCCACAGATTTTTTGAAAGTTTACAGTTTTTATAAAAAATCTGGGAAACGAACCCGGGCCACTCGCATGCTAGGCAAGTGGCACAGAATAAAGAGAGAGTGAACAATGAGATTACAGTCATACCGAGCAAAACTTATAGAATTATTAGTTGGAAGTAACGTGTTTCGGCGGATTTAAAGAAACTAAACACGTTAGCTTCCGGCAACTCGGCTCCGTCATCGTCAGTAGTCTACCGACGTTGCCATGAAACAATCATGAAGCATGATTACAAACCCCACAGATTTTTCGAATTTGGTTTTTCTCAAGCAACATTACTTTTCCATGTAAAGTTTTACTGTTTGCGAACCCCCGATAACCTATCAAAAGGCTGGCTTGTCCGAGCGGAGCGAGGACAAGCGCGTTAGGCTCTGCAGGGGAGATTTCAATATTTCTTCCTGCACGTGTTGTAGCATAGGCACTATGCTGTAGAGAGCATGCGAGCGTAGCGAGCCAGTTATAGTCGGGTATATGCAGCTTAGTTGCATTGGCTCAATTGCACAGCGCAAGAGCGCTTGCCTAAAATGCGAGTGGCCCGGGTTCGTTTCCCAGATTTTTGATATAAACTGTAAACTTTCAAAAAATCTGCGGGTCTGTAAAATTGCGGCACAGAACCTGACGTGTTGTTCTGGGATTTATGCCATTGCTCGTATGTTCATTATAAACTCTCCGTCCACTACGAACGCAAACAATTCTAAATAAGATTCCGATGAAAATCGGTGGCTACACGACCAGGCGACTGAATCAAAAAGAAAAAAATTCCTTGCGATTCTAGTCCGAATATAGCTGCAGAACGTTTGCATTGCATACTTACTGATTAAGGATGGGATGTGTCTGACAGTGTCCATGAATGATTTCACAGCATAACGGTGAAATTTCTGCAATATAAAAAAACAATTTTTTATAACTATTTTTTGGTTGACAGATGTTACGTATCTATTATTTGGGGGAACCATTATCTTAACCTCTGTTGCATAGGCTAATATTGTTGCAAACAAATCAATTAACAATAATAAACAGTTTCGTGACTCTATTCTAGCGGAAATCTCTCTAACGGACTCTATTCTAGCGGAATACTATAGTTTTTTGTACTATAACATTAATTATTAGCGAAAAAATTGCCTAATTTTTATCGCTTTTGAACGAATGGATCACGGCACGGGTGAAAAGTTTAGAGTTGATTTACTGTTATCGTTCAAATTGAAACTGAAAACACGAATAAAGTCATCACATGATTTACGAATAACCAAGAATTTTTTTACCATCGGTACACAAAAAGATTGCCGAATTTTTATATATTTTTTTACAAAAATGAAATATTCATTTCAAACCACGGCCTTGTGGGTTGGATGGCACCTGTGGGTTGTGAAGTTGAGTAAATATATTCGTGTAACTCGTGGACTATATGGCTCATTCCAAAGAACTTGGGATTTTGACGAAAATCTGGGTTTACACGAACGTAAATCAAAAGGTAAAAAGTTTGTCGTTGCGATTCTAGTTCAGATATAGCTGCAGAACGCTTGAATTGCATATTTTCTGCTTGAGGATGTGTCTGACAGTGGCCATGAACGATTTTACAGAGTTACGGTAAAATTTCAGAAATATGAAAAAAAATCAATTTTTTGACAACGATGTGCTCATTGACGGTGTTACAATTCTATTATTTGGGGAAACAATTATCTTAAGATCTGTTGCATACGCTAATATTGTTGCAAACAAAACATTTATTAATAATAAGCAGTTTCGTGACTCTATTCTAGCGCAAATCTTTTAATACAACATCTTGTTTGTACTATAACCTTAATTATTAGCGAAAAAATTTCCTAAGTTTTACGCCTTTGACCAAATGGATCACTATTGAAAAGTTCACTAATTTACTTCTGTTATAGCTCAAAATGAAGCCAAAAACATGCGTAAAATCATGACGTAGGTTAAAAGAAATCTTCAGTAACCAAGAAAATGTTATACACATCAGCAAAAAAAAAGTTTTTACTGATTTTTCAAAAATTTCAAAAAATGACATTTTTCACTTGAAACGAAGGCGATGTGGGGAGGGGGGGTGGCACCTGTAGGTTGTGAAGTCGACCTATTGGGGTAACTCGTGGGCTATATGGTTTATCCGAAATAACTTGGGACTTTAACGAAAATCAGAGGTAAATATTATTACCCAACCGGGCGACCAAATGAGTAAATTCCTATATTTTGTTTGTCGAAAAATCACTTAAATGCCACGTTATATGGCTCAAAATGACCGCAGTAAGATGAAGAATGACCATGTGGAATTTCAGAACAATAGATAAATGCTATCTCTTAATATCGGCGTTTGAATGCAGAAAAATGTAAAAATTTAAAAATCTATGAAATTTCGTTTTTCAAATTTCAAAGTGGCCGTTCTCGAGATTGAAACATTTGTGGACCCTAGTACTATGGACGATTACTACCCACCATATAGTGGTTCTAAAACCGCTAACAGCTCCAATTTTTTTTCGTCGACGCCTATCCCCATACAAACCGTAGGTTTTCTCAGGCAATCCGATTTAATCAACCACAGCTCACATGACACGGCCGGATCCGATCCGAATGCCAAATCGACCGTAAAAAATTCAGCTCCTTTATGGCTCTTTTTGGTCTCAAAATTCGTGAAAAAAATCAGTGATCAAGAATATGTAAAAGAAGACACACAAAAGTTTCGGTTTTATATTAAATAAAATCGCACAAACTCGCACATGAATGACATGATGTATCATCAAAACTATCAATTTACCAAATCACTTTTTTAGAAAATGGTAATTCATTTTATGGTACTGGTAAATGGTAAAGGTAAATTTTACCAGAAAAAGTACCAGAGTAAAAAATACATATGTATTCTGGTACTTTTTTTCCATTTACCTTTACCTTTACCATTCTCTAAATCTTAGAAATTGGCCCCAACAGCAGTAATACTGTAGCTTACCTTTCATAATTACTATTAGCCGTAAACAAATTACAGCATGGGATGAGAGACAGGCCTATTTTTGAATGAAAGTTACAACCATCAATAATAAGAGTTGTAAATAAATCGTATCCTGTTATCGACAAACATGAGGGCAGTAATATCCGTATTATCCAAAACCGCAGCGACAATTTATTCCCGGCCACATGATCAGAGCTAATCCAAAACATTTTGAAAGACAATATTGACTACGATTGTGAAAACCAAATATAAAACAACAAAAGTACCACCAATAAACATTTCCTAAACGGCAGAGACGTTAATTATTACTTACGGTCACCCAGATGAGTGAGTGAGTGAGTGAGTGAGTGAGTGAGTGAGTGAGTGAGTGAGTGAGTGAGTGAGTGAGTGAGTGAGTGAGTGAGTGAGTGAGTGAGTGATAGTATGATATCCATACTGCCAATTCTTCTTCAGTTGATAAAATTGAGTCTAAAAATATCCCACATGAAACGAGTAAAAATGGAAACCAGCACTTGAACGTTGCCTTTCTATTGCATGCAAACAACCATGGGTGTGGGTGTGGGTGGAATGTGTTTACGGTTAACTCTTTTGTTGATTATCTACATAACTTTCACGCCACCATTCTATATGGACGCAGTTTTGAATGAATTTTACCATGAATGGCACGTTCAGATACGTGATAAACACGTTTTGTTGTAACACGTGGAAACAAATTTTTCCTTCAAAATTTCCAAAGTTTTATATGTTCCAAAAGTTTTACAATTCAAGTACATGTGTACTTCAAGAATGTCATGAGTTATTTTTAAGAAGACTCTGAATACGATCTCAGCTGCCACGAACATGAAAGTTCAGTAAAAATGCATGACTCTGGATGGTGAGGACTATTGAACCCATTGCCCGCAGTTTCCATCCCACGTACTGTAGTACTGTACCGTAGCAGTATTGCGCCAATGATCTCAGATGTTGTGTATCGAGTGTCAAGTTTATGCTCTTTAGTCTTTTAATGTCATGGCGGGAGTTGGGGCACAAGAATAGTAACTTGCAAGTATAAATTGCTAAGAATACTATACGGACTGACTGATCAACCTAACTACGTCAATATAAACTGTAGTTTGCTGATTGTAGTTACAACCTTGTAATTAGTGAATGAGTTAAATGCATCGAGTAGCGAACGTTATACCTATACTTTGATTATCACCTGCTATTTCGGACTCCATCTCGGTTGTCTATTGCAGATCATTTGAAGACCCTCCGAGACCTCGTTACACTTGTTACGAGTAGCAGCATAACGGTTACACGTATAACGAATACGATCGTAACGAACATATCAAGACAAGCGGGATTCGAGAAGCACCGTAACTAAAAAGCTAGAACCTATCCTATTGAACTGTATAATATAATTAAACTTGTAATTGGATAAAACGATTAATGGTTTGACAACTAGTATCACGATATTTATGTGAAGTTCGACATAAACATACCAGAACGTGCATTTAATCGGGAAACAAATGAGTCGCATACTTACTTGGTTTGTTTACTTCCTAGGACAACTGAATGATGCATTACAGTGCATGTATCATCCATGCATTTATAACAACCTAATAAATAATCTTTCCTGTATCACTTGTGTCAATTCGATTAGAAAGTTTCGTTTACAATTCTGACCCAGTGTACCACAATTATTTACTTGTCAACCATCAGATTTTATCCTATAAAATAACCGCTGAGTCGGTTCGCTGGTCAAGTGGTTAAAACACCCTGTATGAGTCACTCTGATAATCCTCACGGATTATACCTCAGCAATAATGCGAGTGACTTCCTATATATATTGGAACCATTTCACTGGTTTTTTCATTCATTCTTCAATCATCAATCTGACAACAACCTTGTAGGCTACGACTGAAGTGAAATGCATATTCACTTCTTTCTAGCTATGCATTGTTTGAAAGTCAACTACAGCAATAATTTAATAAATAATAATTGGGAATCTCCATTTGCTGTCTAAAGGTTATAATTCTGTTGCACACTATTCGTCAACGTTTTATAAAAATAATACTTTAGTTTCTTTCTTTTCACTTCTTCTTTTTTGGTCTTGATTAACTGATGAGACCTCAAGACCTTTTTTCTTCTTTGGTGTCTTAATTTTTGGTCGAAACACCACTTCAACAATTTTTTTTACTTTTACTTCTATTAAGGTGCTACACTCTGAGATCGCCTGGCCGGCCGCATACGGGTTCGAGTCCCGGGGCCGTCACCAAAAAGCCTTACGCCAGTCAAACAGAAGTGCGACCTACTGGCTGATGGTCGTTAAAAAATATGCCTTGAACATCCGATGGAGTGACTTCGAACTTGGTTCCATGATATGCTCATGGCAAGCGCCATTCGTGATTGGGACCCGGCGAAGTCTTGATCCGAGTGGGACAACCCAACAATAAAAAAAGTCAATAAAAAGTTTTGAATCGGTGAACTCATGCTCCATTAATGAGCACGTTAAACGACTGCACCATACAAACGTACGGATTGTTGTCAAGTTTGGCGAATATGAATGCGTGGTAAGTGTGCTCATGATTTATGATTCCGGACAAGTGTATGGATCCCATGACGTCAACCCACGTAAATCTGCCATAAATAGTGCAGTAACGTTGGCGGTCGAAAACATTCTATTTAAAGCATGGCATTTTTTTACCTAGCTGAAGGGTAAGTACAGTGTTGAAGGTACTTTTTTTTTATCAAAGATCAGACACAAAACTGTTTTCAAGCCGTCAAGACACGGGGTTTCGATTGTTGTTTTCCGTTCTCAACCGCCCAGCTGTCTTGTATAGTTCTCATCTGTAGTTGTGAATGATGAATATCTTTAGTCCATAACCACGATCGGAGTACAATGGCTCGTGTTCACACCGAACCAGCGTTTTTAAAGTATTCTATTCATGTCTGATAGGAGGACATGTAAAATATTCTGTTGTTTCGATGTTACAATCCGAGGGTGCTTTACATCTCAGTTTGAATACATAACCGTAAAAAAAGTCAAACGACATGAAACGGAACTCAATTTATCTAATACAATGTAAACTTGCCGTCCATTTTAAAGTTCTCATCATATGCCCACTGAACCAGTCAGTTGATAAATAGATTATGATGGGATTTGACGAAGAAGTGACATTATTACTACTATTGAACACTAATCTAATTAAATAACGTAAAACCATACGGTTGGCCAGCTCTGTGTGGGCTTGGCATGTTTGGAGTAAACAATTTACTTGTGGTTCAACAATTCAACCCCCACTGTTTGAGCTCATTTTTTATTTAACAAGTAAAATTTTGACCTTCATAATTCAATGACTTTCCTAATTGGTTTGGTTGTTCAGCTTTGGTATGCAGCAATCGAAACAAATGTTCAAGTCAGACTGGGTGTTTTGTTTCAAGTTTCAAGTTTCATTGTGTTGTCTCGCATATAATCGGTCTTACAAATTACGCATAACAAATTATACTGAAATAAAGAGGTAAAAAATTGAATGAAAAAGAAGTGCCACAAGTATCTCGGCCAACAGACGAAAAGGCAAAATAAAAAAGCAAAAGTCATGCTTTTCATCATCAAAATAGTGTAATTTGATATACTAAAGGTCGTAGACTAAAGTGACGTCGGCAAAAACTCGAATCCAATAAACTACACAACTGTAAACGTCATTTATTGGGTTTGTTTGTGTCAGACGTGACCGATTGTTGACAGTGGGATGGGTGCTTACACAAATTGGAAAAGGAAAAAAATTAAACGATTTCTGAAGTCTTTAGCAATTTTAAATCTGTAATACTGTAAATGTACATTCCTTGTACGTAACTGTAAATGTGTGTTTCCCCAAATGTATTTATAATACTTCATCTTACGGATACTGTACTGCAAACTTAACTTTACCCTATTTATTCATGTCAAGAAAATAGAGATGACCTGACTTGATAATATGACCTTATTATGAACGGCTTTTCATAAGTTATAAATGTATTATTAAATAATTAATGCCAGACACGGATGTGCGTTAACAGGAAACCCATGCTACCATAATCACGTCCCATTAGCCGGTCCGTTTTGTACGGTAACCTTAAAATACCTTCACAGTATCACAATTACGTACATCTGGCTGAAATACATAGGAACCACTGTTATTGCCAGCAGATTATAACTAATAGTAGGGAATAATACTAACGATCCGGATTTGGAGGCTTTATCCTTCCAGTCAAGTAATTAATAGTCAATCCCGAAGCGAAACTCATTGATAAGTATGCACAGTATGCAACATGAATTATGTGAGTGTCGTATGAAAGCTCAATTGGGGTGAAAGACGTTAACGAATGTGCATGAACACATCAATTTTTCCTCATAAATGTGTATTCATCAGCTATCGTCAGAACGATTAACTCTAGTCCACAGTGCTGATGTAATAAGCGAATGTTAACGAATGCAGACCGACGACTGTTGATTCATTAATTAATTACACGTCAAACGAATCAATCCTGATGCTTTATTGTATGCATGAAAGCCCGAAGAGCAACGTACTGTATACATTCGTACTCCGTCACATGTATCAGAGTGGCAATCCTCAAATCATGGCTTACTGTAGAATTATTGATGATTCAAATGATACACTGAGTTATATTGGGACATGATTGATTTGATACTGACAGTAATATTGTGTACAAGTTAGGACACTTTATATCCAACACAGTGACCAGTTAACGTGAATCGTAGTAAATGTATTCCAATTATAAGTGACATATGCGGGGGACTCAGAACATGCTTAACATTTGAGTGCCATGTGCATATGGTCACTAACCTGTATGTGCAACATACATGTATTTCCTATGAGGCGACCCACTATTTAGGTAGTAACTGTAACGTTATTCATACCAAGAAAGAGAGCACATTGAATACGCTAACAAACTAACTTCAAAGAAACATGTATAAATTAAAATGAAAGTATGTTTCACAAATGGTTCATGAGGTCAATAATATGCGAGAACGAACCACCGCTGTTCCCAACTGACATTGAAATAGCCGGATTAGCAACCAACAATAGTGACATATTTGGGGCAGTTCCTTGATATAAAGCTGCTGATATAAGTTTAGCGGGAAATAAAATAGATAAGTGACGTACATACTATAAAAGATAAAAGAGCCTTTTGCAACACCAGCGACATATCGAGGAAGGAATATACCGGAAATTCCTTCAATTCGACCCATTTGAACTGTAATGCTAAACTCATTGATGTATGCTTGCGTGAGAACTGAGTGCTTATGTACTTGAATGAATGAATGAGTGAATGAGTGAGTGAGTGAGTATGAGTGAGTTAGTGAGTGAGTGAGTGAGTGAGTGAGTGAGTGAATGAGGGAGTGAGTGAGTGAGTGAGTGAGTGAGTGAGTGAGTGAGTGAGTGAGTGAGTGAGTGAGTGAGTGAGTGAGTGAGTGAGTGAGTGAGTGAGTGAGTGAGTGAGTGAGTGAGTGAGTGAGTGAGTGAGTGAGTGAGTGAGTGAGTGAGTGAGTGAGTGAGTGAGTGAGTGAGTGAGTGAGTGAGTGAGTGAGTGAGTGAGTGAGTGAGTGAGTGAGTGAGTGAGTGAGTGAGTGAGTGAGTGAGTGAGTGAGTGAGTGAGTGAGTGATTGAGAAAGTGAGTGAGTAGTTAGTGAGTGAATGAGTGAATTTTATACTTTCTGATTCCGTGTGATTGAATATGTATGAACATCAACGTAGTTGTGGGATGTTCAAGATAATGTGATCGAAGATGTAGACGACTTATTGTAGAATGTACATACAATATGCATGTAGTTTTATTCCGCTGCACTGAACAAGCAAATCATCTAAAGTTATAATTCTTCAAAAAGATTAAGTTAGCAGTTTTGAGGCTTTCACCTACATTTTGGAGAACACTTGTTCATTCTCTAAGTAAAACCTACATACATCCCCTCTCCTCCTCTCGATCTCGGCTGGTTCTTCGCTGTATTAGTGATGTATGTTGATGGAAGTAATGAAGTTATCCGTATGTATGAAGGGATAATGAAGCGATTAAATTGAATGAATGAATGAATCAGTCAATCAATTTTAGAAACGACTTTCGGCAGTTTGTCTGCGTGTTCTTTCTGGGATACGTCGTCGTTCGGGGTGCGATGTTCTAGGATGAGTGCGTGGGTGAGTTAGTGAATGACTGAACGAGTGAGTGAATGAGTGAGTGAATGAGTGAGTGAGTGAGTGAGTGAGTGAATGAGTGAGTGAGTGAGTGAGTGAGTGAGTGAGTGAGTGAGTGAGTGAGTGAGTGAGTGAGAGAGTGAGTGGGTGAGTGAGTGAGTGAGTGAGCATTCTTATTGCAAACATTTTCCGCCGGCACTAAAGACGAGGAAAACCTGCGATTATTTACGAGGTCTTCCTAACTCTAATCCAAACTCGGGTGAATATGTAATGTTATCTTTAAACCAATCTAGTATTATGTTAAAACCAGCCACTTAAAATACTTCATTGTATTCATCAAATAAGAACACGAATAAATCTGGTTGTAGCACATCACATCAATCAATCAAATCAGTCATGATAAGCGAAAAGCTTTTATTATTCACATCACGTAAACATACATACAGGTAATAATCCAGACCCAAACTTGCAATGTTGTTTATTCCATCATTTGCAATTTTCAATAATTATTATTTATTGTATGTCGACGATAACAAACCTGAACTGGGTTGCCTGCCCATCACCAGTTTGAGTGACATTCAACGGCCGGGTTATAATGATACTGCACATGAAGCAGTATGTGTAATGTGATGTTAAACAATTGATAAATCAAACCACACAGGAAGTTTTTCACAGAAATTGAGTTGTGACTGAAACTAATTATTACTTGAACCATACATTTCACGTTAATGCTTGATTACATTTAATGTTTCCGGTTGATTTCATTGATATGTTTTATTTTTGTTTGAGTGATTCTGTTGTAATTAACCACCATACATGAGCGGTGAGCATAATAACCACACATTTTGCTCATTTTAAAACAGAATAATTTTTCAGTTTCTATTCCACTTAAACGTTTTATATTTCAAAACTTTAGTATTTTTATTCGAATTCGTGACTGACATTAAAACCGTGCTTTTCGACCACACATCTTAATTCACGTGAACAACAAACACAGACGGACAATGACAGACAATCCACTCAACATCCAACTGGGTGTCCGTCAAGTTTTTTGTAGTTCTCTGTCAACATAATGGACTTTAAATATGGTGAAGATGGTGAAGATCACTAATACGATTGCTCATATCAAACCAGGTAAGCAGCCAGTTTTTGGGGTTATAAAAATTGTGTCGGAAAATTTCCGCATGTCGTGAGTTGATGATGATATCAATTTTTTAACTTAAAAAGTACTTTTTGAAAATTGTTTGACGACTTTCTCGCATGAAACTATTTTTCGAGTGTCCGTACCATTTTGAAAAACAATTCTAAAACTGAACACGTTTCTAAACTATTGAGTATAGCAAACACTTCACACGTTGTTAAACTGCGTCTTTCGGGGGAACGGTGGTTGTTTCTTTCTTTTTTTAATTGTGTCTTTTGTGATAAAATTTTTGTTTTTCTTCGTTTTCTGATAATTCATTCTTTTGTAGCAATATTTTGTTAAGTACCGCGTAAACAACATTCCAGCTTTGTTGTAATCAACTTTCATATGCAGGTTGTTATTAGTAGATAAAGTATGTTGGATTCACGTGCAATACACGTTCGATGTCTTCCACTGATGCAGCTATCCTGGACAACAACTGGTCTTAGAATCTTTTTCTGATCCTCTTGTCTCGAGTAGAACATTTATTTATTGCCCCCGAATTTCTTAGAACAATTAGAATAGGTTGAGTTGGCAATACACTGATTGCATTATTACAGTAGTCATCATCCACAACCACAAGAAAGTTTTTTAAACAATTTTACGATCTGTCAAAAAAGCTTAAATGATAGGATCGAGTTTTCGGAAACGAGTACATATTCACGTTCAACGGTGAAAGTTAACCATTTCAGTTTATAAACAACTGTATAACACATTGCAACTGCCTGTACCACTTGATGGCACTCCTCCCCGAACAAGACAGTCAGTCAGTCAGTCAGTCAGTCGCCAACAAAAAGTATACGGTCAGTCATCGAACGCACCCGGGTTCGTCTGTCTTTCAGTTTGTCTGTCAATTGAAACGTGAACCACTCAAGAGCTTGCTTACATGTTTTTTGTGTTTTAGCGATGATAATGTTAATGTTGAACGAGCACTTGACCGACTGAGCCAACTTGTAAAGAGTTGCTTTTTGAAGGGTTAACATCGGGTTCAGGGTAGATTCAGTGAGGTGGCTTCGTCGCTTGAGAAGGGGCGGGAGAAGTGTAATACCCCCTTTTTAGCGTTTTTTAAGTAGAATTGGTTTTCTAAGGTGTAGGTAAAATGGCCCGAAAACTGCCAATTCCCTCCTTTTTGACAAAATGCCTCTCTCTTTAGAGGATTAGCTGGTCCGCCATGGGGTGGCATTCTATACAGTGTACGAGTTAGTTGTTTGGATAGACTGAGATTTGAACATCAACGCAGTGTTCCTCAACAGTGATCTTTTTTACTGGGACTTCTTCATTACTGAATTCATCAGAGCACACCAATACCATTTAGGATGGTGTTTTCGTAGTGGCCGGAACCGTTGAAAAAACTGATGGAATCCTGTCGAATCCTCAGAGCAACGCGTCAGGATCTGTGTCTCAAGTCAGTTCCGAACTCGTAACCACCGGTTTCGAGGTTGGCAGATCAGACAGGCAACAGCATGAACGAGAACTTACACAATCCATTTAACTGGTAATTATTTCTAACTTTTCATCAGGTGAACTAAATTAATTACCCTGTCAGTTCGTTGAATCATGTGCATCAATCAAATTGCACAATGCTGTAGGAATTTTACGTAAACGTATGCCAAAATGGTTTCATGTTTTTGTTCTTGGAGTTTTTCAGCTTGATCGTCGTTGTTATACGAACAAAAGTGTTGATCATTTTACAATGACTATGAATAGGAATGTTGTAGTGTTCGATCAAGTAATATTAGCTGCAATGGGATAAGACAAATGTTGCTTATCTACATACCTTCTTACTCGGCCTAATTAGCTAATGTATTTAGTTTCATGTTTCATTATTAGCTCGTATGTACACATTGTGCTAGCTAGAACACTTAATTATATGTTATCGATTTCATTTTGCTCACTCGGATAATGAGGCCCAAAATAGTTTCGAAAACTGAAAACTGAGACTGAAAAAAATCCCATACACTTATGGTAAAATGATTATGCATAGGAGATATGCATTTGAATTGCATTCTGCACACAGAAAAAAATTTATGAGTATTGAAAAATTACTGAACAAATGACATCAAACTGAACTCTGAATTCACGCATATGTAAAAAACTATTATCATTGAAAAGTTTATAATCCTTACTAGAATCATCGAACACTGTAACTTTCAACTCCGTGAAAACCGTTTTATAATATTGGCGTAAACATTATCTCTAGGCACAAGTTTTTTAACCTCAAAACAGGTTCCACTATAACAGATGTCGCCTGTCTAGTCTAGTGCGTAGGGCGCCGGCCTCGAAAACCGGCGGTCCTAAGTTCGAAACCTGACTTGAGACACAGATCCTGACGCGTTGCTCTGGGGTTTCTGCCATTGCCCGTCAGTTTATTCAACTCTCTGGCCACTACGAAAACACCATTCTGATATGGTATTAGTGTGCCTTATGGCTTCAGTTAATGAAGGAGTCCAAGTAAAAAAAAAAAAAAAAAAATGTCTGGAACTGCTTGACGGAATCTGGTACATTGTTAAGTACATACTCTAAAACATTAGAGAGAAGTAATTGCTCTAACACTGGCATTTCCTGTTCAATCACCATCAATTTGACTCGACTAATTTGTCAAGCAAATTTATGGCTAGAGTTTTTGCGTCCTTGTTGAAAACAGTTTCTTTTTCGGAAAGCCGCAGGAAAGATACATTTGTAACAAAACGAACAAACAAAGATTGTATTTAATTGTTTTCTAGCATCTGTTTCGAGTGCCTTGCTCTTTTAGTTATGCTTCCATGAGATCATTGTTGTTTTTTTAAATGTGCTCAAATACATAAACAGGTAAAAAGTTTCAGTTCTTCCGAAAACAATGTATTTAACCAAGGTAACCATTTTCCGGGCCATTTGGGAGCGGCATAAACCACCCTGAATCTAAAATTAGCTTTTTAGTGATTGATAACAGCGTAAACAAGCTAAAGACGCTTTCGAGAATCTAGTGAAAATCACACACACTATTTTGCTCAGACCGTGAAACATCAACTTCACTTTTGCTTCACACGTGCATGATGCACTTACTGTACTAGCTTGTGGCCCAACATCTGAGTTAAGCGTAAAAGATGTATTTTTACGAGCTATGATGTATTTTATTAATTGGAATTGGTATATTATCTTTGTATATATGCTCATGTTTACATAATTTTTTTTACAAAATTAGCGTTTATTTCAGTCAACAAGTTTTCAACCTAATGGTTCATGGTCTGACTCTTTTTGTCTGTCAAATTTCACTAGATTCCCGAAAGGGTCTTTACTTTTTTCTAACGCCCATACTACATATTTTGGATTGTAACCGTGATCACGAAATATGATTAATATTTTGATGGAACTTCAAAGTCTTATAGACTTTGACCTACACATTGTTTTACTATTTTGTTGACAAGTGTCATATTGATAACGCACACGTATGGCAAACATTTAACGACGTACCATAAAGTCAAGTGTTCTGAGACGGGTGATAAAGTTTAATTGTTCACACAAGTGATAAAACTTTTTAGGTTTTCCCTATTCTACAATGTGCAGGTATGTGTGAAGGAAAAGCGGAAACTTAAGCAAATAAAAGACGGAACGAGGAGTTCTCAGCAACATTACTAGTTGGGCTCGACAGATTATGTGCGATCTGGACCATCGTTTATAAAATGAAAAAAAGATAAACAAGCAGAGCAGGTGCCTCGAACCTGATTGTTCTGTTTACGAGGTAATTCCTTTTTGATATTTTTCGCTGATAAGATGACGATTACAAAACCACTGATAAAGTCTTGAAATTGAGCGATTTACGGTGCTGGGCAGACAGCGGGACGCTGGGCCCGTAGTGAAATGATCGATTACGCACCTGTGATTACTACTATTTTGAGTAATAGTTTTACAATGCGACAATAACAAGTCGTTCAGGACGATATGTCAGCTGGGATAGTTATGGGTCCCAGCATGAGCCCCAATTGAAAATGGTTGTTTCCACGGATTGAATCCAGTTTTGCGCTTGTCAACATATTTTTGTGGTTATTTATAATTCAGTCAACAGATTGTAAAAGGGTTACTTATATTAGAATTGTTTTCACTGTTTCAACTGGATTCTGTTAGTGGTACTTGTTTCAATAAACACTGCACATGAATATAGGTTCTGTCATTCCCGATGGTCCGATTGTTACAAAATAAAAGAATAAAAAAAGACCTATGTTGCCCCTTCCATGTACGTATTTGTAGAAAAAGATTCACAAGCATGCGAAATGATGTACTTACTAAATGAACAAAAACCTATTCACTTTTAAATCACTTAAATGTGTGTAAAATTGCACTTCTATATGAATGTAATATCTTATGTACCTCTTAATAACACAAGTAGATCTTCAATAATACATATGCACCTCTTTTCAAAATAATGAAATTATAGACACTGTTTTGACATTGCGCTAGTTGAATTGAAGTGATAACAGCTGACAGGCGGTCGGAAACAAAACATGTTTTATTTTGTTGGCGTGAATTTATCTTACGGCGTTTTTCATGAGGCGTGCATTCCTTCGTTTACACGAATGTTTTGCTGATTTTGTGCGCTTTCAATTAGTTGCGCCCACAAACTCACTTTACTGACATGTTTAAAAAAACAAAAATTTTATTACATATTTTCTGTTGCCTGCTCTTCACCCTTTTTTATAGAAAATCTACGATTGTCTGGGCTCTATAGTTTGGTATGAAGGCCATGCGTTTCATGTTCTTCCTTCAAAATTGTATGTATACCACTGTGTTGTAGTGGTGCTATTTTCTTGTTCATTGAAGGATAAAACAGCACTTATAGCGCAAACAGCGTTGTTTTTGAAAAGTTCCAGTGTTTCCGTATGTATACTTTCTCAAAAAGCAAGGCCATATTTCTTGAAGTGGATCTAAAAAAGGGTCAAGTTGTGCGATAAATGTAGCAACATTACAGCAGTAACATCAGGTGTGAACATCAGAAAGTTGCGAGTCAGCATTGCCACCATTAGTTTTGTTTTCGTCGGAACCCCGGAATTCCCAGCCATTCCACTGAAGGCGATTCCTCGTGTTTTACGTCACCAGCTGTGGAGCCAAGACATTCCCAGTGGAACAGTTGTCTCGCCGATGCCATTCATCACTTTTTCTTATGCCGGTTCTTCCATTCATTTCTCAGATTATGTTTTCTAATATATATGTAGTTTTAGAATTCATAGAAAAACATGTAAAACCTTTTAGTGACAAGAACTTTTCCAGGAACATCCTAATTTTTCTAAGTTAAATATCCACTTAAGTTTCCATTCCTAATTTCCTTCACAATTTGGAAGCACCCCGTCCCGTACGCAAGACATAAACATTCCGCGCCCAGTGTTTACACAAAAAGTTCTAAATATATCGAAGAGGGATCAAGTAGAAAAATAAACGTCCAAAAATAAGCCAGTTGTGCTATTGAAATCAACAAGTTGCCAAACAACCACCGGTTTCTGTGGCAGGGATACCCTGATTGCGTCATCAACATCAACAATCGGCGATGACCACTGACCGTTAAATGGAATTCCCCCCTTTTTGACAGTTCCAAAAAGTAGAATTAGTTCCTTAAGGTGTACATAGGTAAAATCGCCTCAAAGTTGCCGATTATCCTTTCTTTGACAAAATTCCCTGGCTCATCCGCCAATGCTGAATGCTGGTGACCGTAACCATATGCCTCTGGCCCGAGTCAACGGGTCTGTGCAACGTTAGTTTTTATCTATCAATAACAACCGACTTATCATCATTGTCTTTTTATAGAAATTATTTCAACGGGCAGTGCGCCAAGATCAACACTTTTTTGTCTGATTTATTTTTAGAAGCAGAATCCACCCCTCTCCCCAGATGTTTTTTTTAAGTTCAGATGTTTTTTGAGTTAATTTCGTGGATGACGCAAGTTAACGATGTTGTGTTTTTTTCTCACGTAACTCAATTCCGATTATCCTTCCATAAAACAGTCTACAAAACTTAACTGTTCAATCTGAAGATCTGTTTTCAGTTTGATAAGTTGTTTGTTTGTTCCTGGTTCAGTATGGAAGAGCTTTCGAACGTTCCAGATTGCCGAAGATAACGTCCAAACGGGCATTGCACATACTGGGTTGAGTCGAACGTTTTGTGTTTTAGTGTAATCATGTCACACAGGTCTCAAACAGCGTTTCAGCCAACTTCACTATGGCATTCCTATCACACGTTCACATATTCAAACACTGAAACACCTACTTCATAGGGTCAGGAAAAATGAAAATTTCTAGTCAATACTCTAGTTTATGGTTCCGAACAGTTTCCCGATATTCGAAAGGATGGTCAGAACAATAAACTTAAATACTTTCAAACATTACATAGGTGAAAAATATGAATTAGTGATAACTGAACGCGTCTAGTCTAAAACAGACAATATAATGTTGCCCGAGTTCCAAAAGTTACCAACGTACCAAGTTACCAAACGTACCAAGCTATAATAACAGTTTACTAGAATACCATAAAACTCAGTACGGTCAACTAAGGTCCCTTGTGGCCAAATAAGATGAAATTCCATAGACCCTGCGCTATTTTTTCTCTATAACAGATGATTTATTATTGTCTTGGGACCAATGGTGCCAAGTGCAGCATGGTGAATCCATATATTATAGTCGATTTGACCAATATGGTTTTGCCTGTAATATGAGTAGAAAGTTACGTATCACGTTTCACAAAATTATCCTGTATTTTCTAGTTTCATAATTCTACAATGTTTCCTTCAACGTTATCGATTCCTGAATTAATGGATCAAAGTATAGAAGTAATTTTGAGTTGATTATAAAAAAATCACTGTACTAAATGTAGTAACAGTATGTCTTTGTACTCCATGAACCTATGTAGTTTACTTCAATCAAACAATGTTTGTAAAACGAACCTCTTTTTGCTTGGTTTACATACCGTGGTGGTCACTGGTCAGATAGAGGGTTGGTTTTTTTATATTCAACCACGTTACGAGTTAAACTAATTTCTGGCTAATGCAGATTGTGACTGGTGGTTGTCTGCTGGTCCCCAGAGTCCTGATTGGTCCTGCAGAATCCACTTTATCGTATCTTGTTTACCATATCTTGACATACGAATAATAGCGTATACGTGCTCTTTGGCTATCAACCACAGTAACCCCTTTCATGAAACATTTAGAACTATATAAGTATGTTTTTTGTGAGATTTTTCATTTTTTGTACATAAGTTTTAACTTTTCCTAAGAAAAATCCACCTGCCACATGGTATGTAAAACTAGGAACAAATGCGGTTTATCGAATGATGGTATAATTCATGCGAAACCTACATACGTAAGAGATGAAAACGCGAATATTTGTGTACAGAAATCAAATTTTCTTATCATTTCTGGAGAATCAGTCGAAAATATCTGTTTACTGTGCCTCATCAGCCATGTGTTAGTTGTGTCGTTTTGAACATGCCAAAATGATTACATTATCTGACTACCGTATGCAACTAAATTTGTGTTTGGAATTCTGCCATATTCCAATTGAGGATTGATTTTTTCTCCCTGATAACCACTGAAAGTCAAACGTAAGCAATCAACATTGCAATATTATTATCAAGTCTATTTGACGTCAAACAAACATTGCTTTTTATTGTCCAAACTTTTACACGACAATTCTTTACATGGCCAATTTACTAACATACAATAGGTTCCGGCTCAGACCCATTGTTAAGTTGGATACTATTTCAACACTTTCTTTTCTTGCGATGCTTCTAAATGAATGCCAGCTCACCCACTCATGTACCTGATTATACTGGTATCAAGAAATGATAAACATTGTTTTATTGTCACCAATAACATAACATGTTAGAATGAAGCGAAGTGAACCACCTTGTTTTGTTCTGCTACGCTGAAAAAACTTTGTGAAACCCATCAGGTTTCATATTAATTTAGAAACAGTCCTGCTTGAACTTTCATTGGACGAATTTTCACGATTGAAAACAGCATGGGATGTCTTGACAATAATCAACAATCGCAAAACCTGGCTCTGACCAACCGTAATTCCTGTCAGACTACCAAATTCGGTCCGCAACCAGTTCGCGTTGCACCAATTTGTCCAATTTCAAGTTTGGTCTACGTCGTATAGACGGACTTACAGTAACCAACTTTAAAAAATCAATAAATCCGGAACGCCTGTGAAATTCGGGTATGGATTACGTTAATTTAGTTTGTTATGTCTTTTAAGTTACTTTAATTAAAGTTTCATGATTATGGTGTTTGTGGACCAATTTTTGTCCAATCCGGCTTGAGCTGGTTCAGCATCATCTATGTATCGAGCAAACCAATTTTTTTAAAGTCCGGCTTAACGGATGAAATAGTAATGGAATCTATAATAAACTGCGATGATATCCAAGGATTCCACTTCGTTTGACTCTGTTACTAAAATGCATTCTGTTATGCATGGTCCATTCCATTTATTGGTATCATGGTTATGGTTATGGTGTTCGCTTAACTCAATCCGGCTTAAACTGGTTTCACCATCAACACATGGCACCGACACCCAAAACGTCTATAAGCCCAAAAAAGCCATGAAATGGCACGTATGTACATGCACCAGGGACCGTATCTGGGAAGACCGTTTCACTGATGGACGATGCTTACGTTGAAACTACAGGTTTTCTCACTTTGAACCGTCAATATGGAAAAAAGTTATTTAATGCTGCTTAATAAAATGTTTCCAGTTCATTGGTTTATAGTGTTGTATAAGAAGTTGTGTCCGTACTGTTGTACCCCGAGGGTTACATACATATACCATTGCGATCGTGCTCGTGACCGGAAGAGTCCCATGTCCATGGTCTATGGCATGGTACGGAAAAGATCTGGTTTTGTACCAGTTAGGCATGATGAGCGTGCGTGCCATCGCCGTTTCTGTACAGTCGGATTTTTTTAATGTGAGATTTTGATGTTTATATTTTATAAGGGAATAATTGTTTTTCTAATTAGTGAACATGAAATTCTGTATCACATTTGAAATACATGTCTACGACAATTTCACACGAAAATTTCACTTTCGCCTCGTAGTTGAAACTTATATACTGCACATATTAGGGTGTTGAGCGACAAATAACATTTTCACATACTTTTTCGAGAAAAAAATTATGAGCGATAAGTCTTTTTGGGTGTTTCATAAATCAACAAGCGAATGTTATAATTTGTCACGTTTTTCATGTAATTTGATGTCCGAAATTTTCACTTTCGTGCATTGAAAACGAAACAGCACTAAAACACTCATAAAAACTGCATGCACAACGTCAAACTTTGCAACAACTTTTGCGTACATACGTTTTGCGAAAATTATGTTTACATTTGCTTTCATATAATGGCCAAAGATACTCAAAAATAACATGACACAATGTTTGTTTTTTTATTTAAAAAAAATCAAGAAACTCATACAGGTTTTTGACCAAAAGGATCAGATGTTTCAACAACACCAAAGTTAACACATTTTTTGCCACAGTTTCGCAGTGCTGCAGCGTTCATTGCACGCAGCACGCGTTTTTTTGCTGCCCGTTTGATTTGCGCTTTGTTTTACATGCATGTGTAACATAACATGCTACGAATACAAGTAATTGTGTAGGCGTAACATTTATTTATTACTGACGTCATCTGATTTAGTCGTCGTCTGATGTCAAGTCAATGATGTTTGTTGCGCGCTTGGATGCGCGAGACAGTCGTTCATTGTGCTGCACTTTGTACGTGCTCACTTTGCGCGTGCTCACTTGATGTTTACTTGTTCTGCTGTTACCAGTCCAGTCGCTCTTGTCTATCTGTCTGGGCTATGGAATGTTACTCAATTTGTTATTGTAAAATTCAGACACCCATTGACACCTGATTGAGAAATTTTCGAGAAAATGTTTTTCCGGCGGAGGTACATTAATATATAAATCATACATATATGTAAGTTTGATATGTAATACCATAGTTCATCCATTTTACTTCAATCGATCACTAATTTGTTTTTATACAACGTCGTCACCTTTCACCATTTGTTTACTGTGATTAATGAGAACAGATTCGCAGCGGTGAGTGACTGATTCAATCGTTCCTGGATGGTTTAATTGATTCGATTACCTGAGCTACTTCGCAGTGATTCAGACTCAGAGTGATTGATTAACCTTCTGTACTTGTTATTGAGTAAAACATTTGTTACCCGGATGCCTAATTACAATTATCAAACATTCATGGATCCTTGGAAAATAAATAAAATCATACTTTCTTCATAATTCTTGACGTCTATAAGATTTTTCTCGTAGAACATCTCGGGCTCATAATGTAACGGGAACACGAGGAAAGAAAGCGACCAATAACATTTTAGGCTGAAACCTTTTTTACATGTAGGTTTTTATTGGCTGCTCCAAAATAAGAGAATACAATTCATCCAATGTCGGTTTCTACTCGTCTAGATCAGTTGAAAGCCTCTTATTGTGGTTGGGACATGTGACATGTGTGTACGTGACATTCGACAACCTTCTCCATTACATCGTATTCTCATGAAGTTAATCAGTGTGGAACACTCTCTGACGTCAGTGTGGGCAGCAACCACATAAAGCTCATCCAATAAAGTACACGTCATCAATATTCGGTTTCATGGCTAAAACAGCAAATCAACATAAAAATTCGAAACCAAGTATGTGAGTGGTTGGTTTGGTGCCAACAAACGGTAAATGGTATTTTGGTAGTTGAAAGTATAAATTGAACCTTTGGATTGCGAATGGTTGGAATATTTTTGTGGTGGTTGTTTGATTGGGAACCCGTATAATGGAATGAAAGTCAGAAGTATAGTTTTAGTCTTCGCGACAATCAACACGATCTTGAATTGATGCTTGTGTCTTTCAATGACGTACAGATCAACCAACCGTACAGTCAGTATAGTACCCTACCATCAAACCATCCCATTCAATTATGGACAAAACCATGTCAATAAAAGTTTAACGGCTGTCGTAAGGAAGACCACAAGAAGCAGATGACTTCAATGAATGACGTTGTTTCGTCAGAAACACCGCTGAGGACAGTATGTATGAAAAAAAGCCGTAATTGCAAAAGCGGTTCCTTGGAGTTATGACTTAACACCAACCAAAGCTATAAGTCAGTCTCAGATACCATCGACATCGAGTAGCTTTGTCATTTAAAAATTAGGTTTCCGAACCCGTGCAATTACGCGCTGTGTTTTATTTATATTTCAAAGAAATATTTATTGCTTATCTGGGCTATTATTCCGAGAACACGATTGTTCGTCAGTATAAATACCCATGATTCACTATTATTGCCAGCATACCAGCTGCTGAATAAACAAAACCTTTCCTATTATAATAAAGTAGGTCCGTGTTCCATAATAAATTGTTATGGCGCATTTATAGAAGAAAAGTGGCATTGTAGAATATCCGGTGTGTTTATTGACTATTGTCGTTTTTCTTGGCTTGTGATAGGTTCTAGAAGACTAGTTTATTTTAAAACTTAGATGACACAGACTATTTTTCGTAGGCCTGGAAAACAATATACTGCCAAACTATAATTTATGTACAGGGCTGTCTTGTTTAGAAGGTATATAAATATTTATATCTCATTCAACGACGAAGTAGATGTGGTCCCGAGCCCAACGATTAATGAACTAAGTTGTGCCATTTGAAACGAAAAAATTTATTTTTAGGCAAAATATATCCATAGGGTGATGTTCATCACCTAATTATCACTCTCGGTTTGTAGGCCAATTAAATTGTGGTTATTAATAAAAAGTTGATGAACAGATCTTGTTGACACAATATTGCCAATAATTGTTGCGCCGTCAGTTTCTCCGCGGGATACAACATTATGTTTACTTACTTATTAGCTCACTTTCATTGTTTAGAGTGCAATATCACAGCATATTGCGTGCTGTTGGGCAATGTATCCAGAGCAAAACAATGTTGTTTGGATGCGAATAATAGATAAATACAAGTTATCTCAAGTTTTATTTTTTATTTTCTATCTTTATTGTTTTACAAGCTTATAAAGTATTGTAATATATGCATCTGATTATCACAATAATCTCCCTTAGGAACCCAGAGTCTCAACCCAAATAATTAACACTATTTTATTTCTAAAGTTTTACGATCTTTTCACTTTTTGACTTTTTTATTTGAAAACCCTTGTATCTTTCAGCAATATTTCTTTGTTTCTTTCTAGTGTTATCTGGGTTATTTTCGGTTCAGGACCGGACGAGTCCACTCTACATAAACCCAATTTCTTCAGAAACGGTTCTACCGTATTCTGGAATGGTGTGCACTTGTTTTCTGCAGTTTTTTGCTTCTATTTTTAGACCCATTGACGGTCACTTGATCTCGTATCTCTGCCAGTCCGATACTAGACACCCCCGCAGACCAAGTGACGGCTAAGTCGTTCAGAGACATGATGGGGGGGGGGGGGGGGTTTCCGCAAGCAGGAAATATTTCTAATCCTAACGTTTTCCGGATCTCACCCACATACTTCCAAGATACATAATCTAATGTTTTACTTGGTAGGGCAGAGATATTGTCGACTGAAAATAAACTTAGGCTCAACAGGAGGTTTTGCTTTGTTCACGCTTGACTTGGGTTTCAGTCGATTTACGCGCGTGTGTTTTTCTTTTCTATTTTGGGCACCAAATTTCTTCTGGTGGTTTGGTTTGCCATCGAGTGCATGTGTCCACGGTTACCAAACAAACTGCTTACGATCGATTTCTAGTATTTTAGCCTACATAGTTTCGTTGCCTGAATGTTCATGCTTAATCGGTCTATTTTTGGACCTCTCTTTCTGTCACACTCGTAGATTTAGAACAATGGTACTTAGCGTACTAGACTTCATAGATAAAACGCCCACGTAAGCCATTGACTGCAGCAAGATTGTCTTGTATTGTCATGGTACTAAATGTTATGGTTGGGACGTGGGCTCCAGCGTTATGACCAGTCCGAGCCCACACATTCGATCGATTCGCTTTTTTCGGTTGGAATTCTGGAAATGTTCTTTTTACTATAAGATTATTTTAGTCTTATGTACAGGGTGTCCCATCCTTAACCGCCGATGTTGACGGCTTGGCGTTTGAGTTGTATTGAGTCTATATAATTGAAATTTCTTTTTCAAATAAACAAGTCTTTGGCAATTTGTTTGACGCCTAACAGAAGCTAATTGGACGTTTGTAGCTAATTTCACAAGCAATTGAAAAAACTGCCCATTTTTGGGCTTCTTTTCTTCCTTGTGTGCTAAATTTTGTCAAAAAAGTTAATTAAAAAGGCACTAAAAGAGCGAAACATCACAGAAAATATAACAACACATAATATAACAGAAAAAGCAAGTTGACCCGTTCAACTTTTGACTTGGGTAACTCCTAGATCCTAACATCGTTCCCAACAACCGGGAAAGGTCTCATTTGGGCCAATCTCGGGGTGATGCTGGCACAACGTGCTGCAGAACCATCCTGGCTCTTTAGCAAGAACTTCTGGTGCTTCGAATAATTTCTGTTGCTTCGACTGAATTTATGAAGGTGACTTTTTGTTGCAACAGTACGATGCAACGGCTCATTATGCCAGTATCACTCGAGATTGGCCTAATGAGTCCTTTCCCGATTCCTTTATCGGCAGAGAAGGAAAACTTATGTGGCCTGCCAGATCGCCAAACCTGATCCCTCTGGACTCCAGGCTCTATGATGATTTGAGAGAACACGTATAACTGGAGAGCTCTGAGAATACGGACCAGTCACGTCTTTTTATCCTTGAAGAGAAGGGTGCAAATGGTATGGGCACAGGTTATGAAGCCGTGCCTTGTTGTTGGGACGATGTTAGGATCTTTGAGGTACCCAAGTCAAAAGTTGAGCGGGTCAGTTTCCGTTTTACTGTTCCATCATGTGTTGTTATATTTTCTGTGATGCTTCGCTGTTTTAGCGCTCTTTTTATTTAACTTTTTTGACAAAAAAATTGGCACACCAGGAAGAAAACAAGTCCGAAAATGGGGATTTTTTCAATTGCTTGTAAAATTAGCTACAAACGTCCAATTAGCTTCTGGTAGGCGTCAAACAAATTGCCAAAGACTTGTTTATCTGAAAACGAAATTTCAATTATATAGACTCAGTACAACTCAAACGCCAAGCCGTCAACATCGGCGGTTAAGGATGGGACACCCTGTAGTATTATCAGAATTTCAGACAGTCATACATTGGAGCTTACTGTCAATAATGGTTTATTTGAATGTCTGAATTAAATGTCGATGTAATTTCACTTTCAATGTTTGAAACTTTACGTACACTTAACGTTTTATCGCTATAGAAATTCTCAAGGCTAGGTCATTTTTTGAGGGCAATAATTCATTGCAGATTCATTCAATATTTTCTTCCTTCATCAAAATTACAAATTCCGTCAACGTTCCAAAGTTCAAATTCCTGAATTTGACAGTTGAATAATAATGGTAATAATAAATATAGAATCCTGCCACTCCCACCGTTATCTTCGATAAAAAAAACTCCGTCAAAATACTAGAAAAACTAGTCTGCCGCCCATCGTATTAAAATTAGTAAATGCGAAATAAGGTGATCTCGGTTTTGCATTACGAATGTTTTTACGCGCTGGACATGTGTTACCCAGATACTGGAATCTAGTCAGAGTAAATAGCATCGTACATTACATCATTTTATACTGTAATGTTCAGCTGGCTAGATTCATCCAGACTTCCAGAACAAAATAAGCATGTTTTGACTAAATATTAGCGTTTCCCGCCAGTTATGTATTTGTAAGGTTGGATGTGAAACGTGATTGAATGACTTCCTGATTCCGCTATGGTTTAGTGGACAGTTTACTGGGCATGGAAACACTCGACATAAGTTTGAAGACCTTCACATTCAGAATGCAAAACTCTGATTCTTGATAGTAAGTGATCTTTTCATAACCATGAGACAAATCATACGATGTTGTGTCGCCCTTTCATTTCGTTATTCACATTGCGCTTTCAATGCACACATTTTGGCAGTGCCTCTCATCTAAAAAGCGTCGTTATTTCACAGCATCTGGTTGGGTGCTTCATTATAATGTACATCATTGTACTACTATTCGCTAGCAATGATGTCGCTCAAAAATTTTTTATGTTTGCAATATGTAAGTATTACACATGTTTTCGAGTGATAAAAAAACGAGCAAGTTTTTGGTATTCTCTAAGTTTTTATCATATTTATCCAGGATTTTCGTGATCTGTGACACTCGTTTGAAATGAATACGAAAGTAATCTAACTTTTGTACACTCTCTTCATCACTTGACTACTGCAAAACCAATCAGATACGACCAGAACCGTATTATTTCAATAACTTATTGTAAATCATTTTTGAAATGTTAATTCAATGTTCTTATGCTATCGAACTTGATTATCTCGTCTGGGCCGTTCAATATCTTTCTTCAAAATGCCAACAAAACCAGACGAAAACACGCTCGTTTACAACGAATTCACTCGGTCCAGACCATAAAAGCGGTCTACCGGTGGTCGGAAGCACCAATGGAATATAATGTACGATTATATCTGGATTTTTATCTGGATTCTGTTGTTGTATTTGTACACCAGTGTGTGCTCCAAAACGGGCCCAAACTCATTCCAGACATAAATCCTAATAACATGCTGTTTATTTTCACAATTATGGGACAATCAACTGGTTCCTTCTACGTTTTCTCATGATATAATGATTTTTTTATATAACTGACGGTTTTTTAAAAATACTTTCTGCTTCATGTTTTTTCTATTTTTTTGCATTTTGAGTCAAACCATTTTTTGAATTATCTTCGCATTGGAGAATCAATTGGACATCGGCATTGGCAACGTCATCTGTTCCTATGCTCACAACGAGCCACTGAAAAACGAAAAAATGGGGTTGGTCCATGGCACATGGTGGGAATATTGTGGACGAATTCTATTTCTGAGGGCTAAGTGGCGTGGCACACTAATAAACTAGTTCAGTATTTTGTGTCATTTGTCTCATTCAAAATGTGCTTGCTTGTTTAAAGGAACGGAAGGAAGGAACTAGCGGACGAGAATGGAGGAGAAAATGGATTTCTTCCTCTTTGGGATTTCCAAAAAGAAGAACTTTTTGCCACTTTTTGAGAAACTGCCAATTACCCCCTCTTTGACGAAATTCCCCTCCCTTTGAAGCATCAGCTTGTCCGGCAGTGGAATGTGAGAATGATTCAGAAACTTCTGGACCAATTTGGAATGTCGGTTGAGCGCATTAACCACGCCCTTTTATAATTCGTAATCCGGGATTGCGCTTATCTACATCAGTGCTGTGCTGTATACTTATTTTCGCGTGTTTACGTTTAATTTTTGCGCTCAACAACCTAATAATGAAACATACATTGTAGTATTAATTTAAAATGATAATTCAGAATATTTATGAAACCTGTTTATCTTGTATAGTTCTTTTGTAGCTTATGCATGTAACGATTAACACACTGTATTACTCAGGTTAACATCCGTGTTATTATGTTAGGCTTGATCACAAGATGGATCGTTATCCGATTGTACCACAGCTTTATTAATATCCCTCTATTTTTAACTCAATCTATTTATAAGCGACCACATCAACAACGGTTTGTTCGTAAGCCAGCTATGTAATTTTGGGATAACATGCTGCTGAATCGATAGATACCGGGGGCACACTCGGATACTGTATTTACAAGGTACAGTATGTACAAATGTACACATGGTACGTAGTATTATCTAACGGTAAAGGGTACGATTTTGGAACAAGTTGTTAAAAACAGCAGAGCAACCAACGTGGCTGCTACAGCAAAGCATGTAAAATTGTGAATCAACAAGTTTCATCGGGTCCAGGGACTTTTGATGGAAGACTATAAACGATCCAATGATGGGTGGTCAACGGTGAGCTATATACATACCTGAGCCACCCAGATGTCTGGGCTCGGATGTTATGACTGCGATTTAAGGAACTGTAAACTACATAATACGAAAACTTGTTATCTTTATGCTTTTAGACCAATCTATCAGCATAATTACAATACATTTTCCACTTACTAGAGAGTTTAACACATTATATTTAGACATCGATCCAGCTATGTATACTGTATTCTATCACCATCTTCAATGAATCACCCCTGTGTATTCTGAATGAAATTCTCCAGATTTTAACTAAACTTGTCTTATAGTTCACCAAATTTCGAATGACGTAATCTTGAATCATTGTTCCCACTTACCGTATGTACAGTGGCCAATAGATGCGCTTCTAACTTCGTCAGTCTCACTGGTTGTTATGCATATTTTGAGTTACCTGCTCAGAGTTTGTATAGAATAGTATGTCTAGATGATCCGAGCGATCGTGTTCGTTATATCCAGACATCTGGACAACTACTCATCTCATCAGTCATCATGTTTGGGTATCAGGAATCCCTGTGAACTTTTCATTAACTTGAGTAACTGTTTAACGAAAAACCTCTTGGTCTTCTGCAGGTCAGTTTAACGAGTTGATTAACTCACCATTCGCAATGAGGTGGTGATTTTTTACATGTGTAGTCTGAGCCAATGAACAAAAGCTCAAAATCACGTTCAAACTCGGTTTTACGAACTGTTCATTTTGAAATAAAAACATACAATGCATGTAAACAGGTGAATAGAAAGGCATTGCGTGTTTTCTAACTAATTCTATACATGAATGCAGACTTCAGTACAATATGAACCAATGGCGGACGAGCCAACATTCCAAGGTGGGGGAATTTATCCTAAGAGAGGGGAGTCGGCAGTTTTTAAGATTTTTTTAAATACATCTTAAGGAAGAGATTCGATTCTCGTAGCCACCAAACATAGGGGAATTCCACTATTCCCTCCTCTTCCCGCCCGCTAGTGGTATGTACAACGACCGGCATCACTATATCTGGATTCAATCCAGATCGTAATACATGCGAGTTGTGCTGTGTACATGGTTACGAGGTTACCAGGCTGCTCTGCCACACACCCTCTATCAACCATATAATCGAACACCGCTCACTTTTAGTACACACTTCTTGGGTGTTCGCGACTCGTATTTCAACTTGGATGGTTATTGTAAGTAAACGGTGATTGAGGCCCAGCGGCGATTGCGGAAGTTTAACTTATCGATAATTTTTGTTTGTTTGAAAGATTAGAATCAGCTTATTTTACTTAACCGCGTGCACTCTATATAAAAAAACATTGTACTTTATCGATGCACTCGATATAAATAAAAACCAAAATAGAACTTTCGAAATTCTTCATCATTATTTTTTCACTTTGTTCGGTTTAGTTTTTGCATGACTAAACCTGCCCTTGAAATCAAGTTTTACCAAATATACTTACTTAGATCATGCCATTAGGTTGCGAAATTCCCAATGTGTTATCATAAATAATCGTTGACGCGATTAGACTTGAAGTACATGCATAATGAATCATTAACATTTTGTGCTTTATTATTTAATCATATTCCGTCATTTCATCACAACATTGTTGCTGATCCCATGGCATCCAGCGAATATAAAATAATTGATCAGGCCAAGAAGGAGGCTAGTTTTACAATGGATCCCTCCTTTTCATGTTGATTTATTATAGTTTAAGTGCAAACTAACACAATTTTAATATCACAAAAGAGTATTGCTAATGTTGTTCACGTATGTAAGTGCCAAATTCATCCCATCTATTTAGCATATTTGCAAACATCATGTGAACGTTGGTTTATAACTCTCCCATCGCTTGACACAATAACTACAAAAGAGTTTATTCTTCTGCCCTCTTAGTCAATTTGGACAAAAACTTGGCAAAGTAATATGGTTCGAGTGTCCGACCCAACGTAATGCACTTACGCACTCACTTTCCATAGTGTCCCATTCCCATCTTGTTCCTATTCGTAGCGGTGACTGACAGTCAACAAGTTTTACTTCTTTCATCCCCGAACATACCACGCGTTATTTTTACTACATTGTTCAAGATACTGAACACCGTAGGCTGAATAAAAGTTCCACCTTTAACATAATCCTTCCTATATGTATATAAATATTGTATCTATTATCGCCAAAGACTTGAGGCAAATTTTTTTTCTGAAATTCATTTATATTTTCTAGAAGGACTTTTTGTCAAAGTTATGTCTGCCGGGTGTAATTAAGCAAGTTACAGTAGGACACAATTTCCGCTATTGCTATTTTTATTGATCAGAGTTTGCTTGAAATTCTTGTTGACAGTGAACATCCTGTTCAATAACTGGCTCAGCTTAGTATAATAATAAATGTGCCGTAACGCATTAAGGACAGTGTTGATGCGATATGATGGCATCCTATCATACTATGTAAATACAGTATGTACATACATTATGTATGAGGTAACAGGTGCAAATGCTAACCTGCAATCAAGTATTTCCTCATCTCATGATCTATCAAGTCAAGGTGATAAAACTGTAAACAATGATTGTTCATTGGATCAGTAGCGAGAGATACATTTCTTGTTCAGTTTCAATATCCGTGTAACTGTTTTTCATCAGTAAAACTGAACAATCTCTTTCAACTCTAGTCGATACCACAAATGGATTATTTTTTAAATCAACTGAATGAAAGATTAAAAATAAACTCGATAATGATGAATTTTTTACACACCTTTTATTTATGTATTCACTAGTGAATTTCGGGACTTCGATATATGTCAGAGTATTAGGTATTAGTCAAAGCCAGAGGCAACGTCTGCATGATTCGCCATGTGAATATATCAATAAACTTCCCAGATACTCACTCCGAGTCACGTATACGAATACGGTATATTATGTACATACAGGGTGGCCCAAAAGTTTATGTACACTTTTTGGCCGTCTTTTTCGCATGTGTAAAATTATAAAATTACAACAGGACAATGATGGTCAGACTGGAAATTACCTGAACTTTCCAAAATTGCCCTCCGTTTTGTTCTCAGATAAAAATTTCACGAGTTATACACACAAACGTAAAAAAACACGTTTTTTAAACTTTTTACGCTTGTTTTCCTCCTCATTCACAATTTAAATCATGTGTTATTCATATTTACTGTGATATTCAAGTGTAAATGCTACAAATAAAGTAGAAAAATTGTATTCACGCTACTTCAGATCTTCCAGTTTAGGCAAGACCGTCAAAACATGAAACATCAGCGTCAAATGCGATAGTAGTCTCATTCAAGTGCATGTGCACTGCAATCGGCTTGCATCAGGGCTATTTTCAATGAAATGATTATAATAACTACCGATAAAGGAAGTTCGAAAGTGATAAATAAAAAATGTGTAGCATAACTTTCATCGATAATAGCCCGGATGCAAGCCGATTGTGGTCAATGCACGTGCATTTGAACAGGGCTGGTAGCGCATAACGCTAATTTTCATGTTTTGACGGTCTTTCTTTTTCTAGGTAAACTGAAGTAGCGTGAATTACTATTCCGCAATTTTTTCTACTTTATTTGTAGCACTTACACTTGAATATCACAGTAAATATGAATAACACACGATTTAAATTGTGAATGAGGGGGAAAACAACCGTAAAAAGTATAAAAAAACGTGTTTTTTTTACGTTTGTGTGTATAACTCGTGAAATTTTTATCTGAGAACAAAACGGAGGTCATTTTTGAAAAGTTCAGGTAATTTCCAGTCTGACCATTATTGTCCCGTTGTAATTTTATAATTTTACACACGCGAAAAACACGGTCAAAAAGTGTACATAAACTTTTGGGCCACCCTGTATGTGCACTTTGCTGAATACCATTGTTATCGGGCAAATGCACTCGGCCAGATTAGAGTCCAGCACTTTGTGGCACGTTTTTTTTGCTTTTTATGTCCATGCCCTTACAAAAGTTTAGCCTGCATGCGGGAAATTACTGATATTCCAGAAGAATCGCTAACTTTTTATATAAAATCAAAGATAACAGGCTCTGTAACATTTTCGAGTGTCTCGCGTGAGCTTGTATACACACTTCGGCGGTTAATGTAAATACTGAAGTGTTTGGTTGAGTTCATTTTGTTCATGGTTTTACGGTACGGGTTTATATGCCTACGACCACACCACTACTGATCACACAAAATGTTCTCGAATATTCCGTGGCCCATTGCTCTCATTGTGTATGTAGCTGTTTGTTGGGCTTATTTGACTGCTCAATCAGACATGAGTAATTGTATGGTTGCGGTTATCGTATCATTACATGTATAATACGATACTGGTCATTGTTACAAACATGTACCATTGTTAAGTCAACCATTGCTTGAAAGACGTTAAAACTGGAACACAACAATTGAATTGGACGTTATCTTAATGAGGGCATAGAAGCATAAAAGAAGCCCGCACTAATGATGACATGTTGTTAAGGTGCTCCGGTACTCTTACATAAAAATCCCTCAGTTTTAAAATAGCACATAAACAGGTCGGTTTTTACCAAAAATAGAATCTGGAAAATTGCCTTCAATATCTCGCAATGATGACAAGTTCATGTAACTTTATGGGTTAATTATTTACTTTATTTCTGTCCTTACTCCCTGGAGTTACATAAATGAAACTTATTTTGAGTCTCTTATCGTGCCCAGTTTCATACCATGGTTATTCAAATGCAAGATAGTCCCATCAAATAACGGCTAATCTGGCCCATTGTCACTGTCTAAGATCGTTCTTTTATATGGTATTGGCAGCCATCCAATGCCATCTGAATCAATTGTGATTCGGTACCATCTTAGACCATCGGCGCATGTGCCCGTGCCACAGAGAACCAAATAGTGGCCTATCCTCTCATGGCTACCAAGCTGAACTGAAATGCGCTGATGCTAATACTGTGTTAATCAAGCATATCAACTGCAGATTTTATTCGGCAAATTAATTTAATTTGAAGTTTTCCGTTAGTTTTGCTTTTCGCATTCTTTATTCCTAATAGGCCCAATGTGCACTTTTCCAAATTGCCGGGAATTCTGTTTTACTCTCGTGATTTTTCGCTCCAGTTGCTTGTTGTTACTAGATTCATTCTACACATTTCATTTATTACATTTTCGTTTGATATGGTTCAATTTTTCATGTGCAAAAAGTTAGAAATTTATTCATCATTGTATGATTTATCGTACGACTAGAGAATCGTTTCCGATTCCGGGAATTGACCGTTGTTTCGCAAATGACTCATCAAATCGTCAGTACATATTTTCCACTTTTAAATCAAAACAGTATTTATTCAGCGGAGGTGCTTGAAACAGATGTCAAAACATCGGTAATGTACTCAGTGTTAAAAAAACGTTGTACCAAGAGTGTTGCGAACAAATAAATCGCGAACCGGAACATTCGGTAATTGTTTTTCAATGTTCAGTGAATAGATCTTGAGTATTCAAAAAAGTTGCGAACTTGCGTGGTTATGTTTGTTTGCGTGAATTGAATTGAATTGAAATATGAAGGTGATTCATTTTATAAGCCGGTTAACCGGTTTACACCAAACACCAAATGGCTGCCAACGCATTTTGATCGGTGAATAAGTATATAGTGTTTGCTGTGAAACAGTACTAGAGAATGGGATTACACAAGCAATATCCTTGCTACATACATGTTGAGCTACGTAGACGCAGTGGATGAACCCGAAAGAGTAAAGATTTTTGGACAAAAACAAGTTCTAAACTCAATTGAATTCTTTAGTTGTTGCATCACAGCTTTACAGTTTGCAATGCAAATCCACTTTTGAATATTTGGATGTTTATTATGAAAACCATCACTATTCCATCTTGTGCTTCACCCTATGTTCTAATAAGGAAACATTATTAATGCAAACCATTTTTAGTAGAAAAAATTATTAATAGGGAATGGTAAACATTAGTCAACTTTCACCCAGATTGCATAATCCCTGATGGCTCCACACCAGATATTTACCAAAAATACATTCTCCACATCTGGCCATATTTGACCGTTTGTTTGACCAGCCGTGGTACCATCTAATGTGCCGAACACTAGTATTTTTTCGTTGCTGTTTATGTTGTTTTGCATCGTCATCAATTTAGAGGACTTGTGTAAATATGTAAACAGAAAATTTATAGATAACCCGGGCCATATAGTTCCAAAGTTCGACTGGGTTTTGCTTCGGGTCATAATTTTGCCATTGCAGACTTTAAGTCCGTATAAAATTGGTAAGTCATTTAAGCAAATGTCAGTCAGTCAGTCAGTCGGTCAATCAGTCGGTCGGTCAGTCGGTCAATCAGTCAGTCAATCAGTCAGTCAGTCAGTCAGTCGGTCAGTCGGTCGGTCAGTCAGTCAGTCAGTCAGTCAGTGAGTCGAGCATTCAGTCGGTCAGTCGGTCAGTCAGTCAGTCAGTCAGTGAATCGGTCAGTGAGTCGGGCAGTGAGTCGGTCAGTCAGTCGTTCCGTCGGTCAGTCCAACCATCATACCACATGTGACATCACATGTCCCAAGTGACCACACAAAACTGTACATATTCCATCCATTTCAACGGACTAGACTCGTCAGTCTGGTTGTCTTGTCTGGTACTGTTGACCAAACCCATTCGGAAAAGAGTCGACTAGTCTGATGTCATCCATTGTACATATCTGTGTTTCGGGACTACAGTTCTGAGTTATTTCGCGTTTCTTCTCAAAATGGTATCTGAAATCATCTGTTTCGTCTGCCTTAAAGTTGGCCATTACCAGACCATCGGTCAAGTTACGCTGACCGAAACTCCGAAATGATGTCATTTCCACGACCCACGTGTAGTGAAATTTGTAGTGCGTTTGTCACGTTTTTACGTGGTTCACTTACATTACGAAAAGAAGTCTAGTAAATTTGTAGTTTCCGAGAAACTGACCATTCCACTGTGGGTGGCTCGTACACACTTGACCATTGCCCGTCAAACTTGTATACTTAACCGACGCGATTCTCCAAGAATGATGTCATTTCCCGAGTTTTACGGATTCCGAATCCCGAAATTCTTACTAATCTTTTTGCATTTCACGAATATTCACCATTCTCAACGATAAAAAGTAATATACGATTTGTTGGTCGGTTCAATGTTAAGACATCCGATAGGCTAACGTTCAGCTTCACTGCGATTTCTACGTTCGTTCAGTTTAGTATTAGTAGGCCAGTATGTATTTTGTGGTCAGTTTATAGTTTATAGCAAAATATGTAAAATAATAGTATAGTTAGTATTGCTACTTGTTTTTGCGGCTACCAGCCGTCCGGAAAATGTGTATAGTTTTCTCGTTGCTGCCCAGTCCAGGCGTCACTACATTTTTTTTTCCTCTTGCGCAAAAACCAGCAGAACAACAACAACGTTTTACATCACGGCGAAACATTTGAAATGAATAAGTCTGCTGTGACGGGTTATTTTCTGCGCTGCACCACTAAAATAGCTAAAACACACGAATAACAACCTTCGATGTTTTTTTCGGTTTGCATTTCGTCGTTTGGACGTCAGACGCAACGGCGTGAGATCGGGTTGCAGCTGCAACGTGTCTCACTTTTCAAGTTGTTGCTGGTATGTATCTAGGAAGTTCGATGCAGTTGTAGTTGTTGTTGCCAGTGCTTCAGTATTCCATGATTGTTATATATCCATTGTCGAACATAATTTTCAACGTTTCTTGAAAGTTAATAGCAGGGCCTGATAATGCAAATATGTATGTTGTCATGTAGTCAAGTAAGATTGTTCTACTCTTTACTGCTATTTATGTGTACCCTATGTTATACTTTTTATTGTTTGATAACACAAGCCAGTTTCAGGGGTGAACTTGTTGTTGCTTGACACAAGCCCAGAATACCACCATCTAATGTTCATTAGCCATTCATTGGGTGCTGCTAAAACATTTATATAGAATGCACCTATTTTTATGTGATGAAGTGTCGGTAATTGCGTTGATCGGTGGCCAAGTGGTCTATCGAAGCAATACCAAAAACGTTCTCACGTACCATTTACGTACGTCACAAGAACCTACCTTGCCACCCAATTCGGCCGTCCATGTTTTCAAGTATCATGGTTATTGTGTCACATACAGCGCTGTAGAACAAAGTATGATACACAATATTTGACATACTATATACCGAAATACACAATAGTTCTTCAAGACATGTTCCTTCATTGCAGGTTATTCACAATTACCTCACATCAAGTGCAATACGTGAAATCAGTCCAAATCCAGTCAATCCGAGGAATCTCAAGTCACCTACCGTAATTCCAAATTACCATAACCTACCATTTGCATTATCACGATAATGACCGAAGTGTGCACCACGTCAGCCACGTCCATGCCCATTCCCATCATGCGACCGAGGGCGGCAACCACTGGATCACGATTCACCGTAATACGATACACACATGATCCCTTTCTGGCAAACACCAGAGCTGACTCCAATGATAGTGCCGAGTCTGCAGAGTCCGGAATAGGTGAGTCATGATTGGGAGTCGGTCAGTCAGTCAGGCAGTCAGTCAATCAGTCAGTAACTCACTCACTCACTCACTCACTCACTCACTCACTCACTCACTCACTCACTCACTCACTCACTCACTCACTCACTCACTCACTCACTCACTCACTCACTCACTCACTCACTCACTCACTCACTCACTCACTCACTCACTGACATTGCAGGCAGTCTACCATCATCGGCACCGGACAACGCCCACGATCATATGATGAACAAAGAGAAGCGTCGACGAAAGAAGCTCTCATTCGCCGACGAGCACGGCATGGAACTGACCTCACTCATCATTCCACGAATGCTCTGGTCACGATTTTCCGTCTCCAAAATCGAGGAGTCCTGCTCGGCAACGGCCAACTTCTCATCGACAAGAGATTCATGCAACTCATCGAGTGACTCATCCAAACTCACCGAAGAGCGCATGTCAAATGACTCGAATGACTCCGATTCTGCGATCGAGAAGGATCACAGTTGCTCGTCGTCGGAAGATGAGATCTGCGGAGTCGGAGCCGGTAAACTGTTGAGTCGGTCGGATGACTCGTTGGATGTACTGGCTGAAGAGGTTGAGGAGTTGAGAGTTGAGTGATGGAATGATGATGATTACAATATTGGTTGTGATGATGGGAGCTGACGTAGGATAGGCAGTTCAACGTTGAACAGGCCAGTGTAACAGACCAAGGAAATGATCATACATGTTTCCACCATCACATCAGCTCAATTTAGGTAGAATATGAAATTGCCTGCCGTTTTGAAACCTGGTTTGTCTGATTGAAATGAAAAATCAACAAAGGAGGAGTCACACATACGTTTTTGAATGTCAACATTATCATCACAGACACACAATGTACGTACAAATCTGAATTCGAGAATCAAGGCGAGCCTTGTGAACTCATGTTCCAGGTTCTGCCCTCTATCATTAAATTACAACACTATGGAATTGTTTCATAAATGTTAATGACTTGTTAGATACATATATGTACATTCTATTATTATCATGAAGTCAAATTATTATAATTTTTTTCACTAATAAGTCATTCTCACGTTTGAAGATTCACCGTTACAACAGTTTTCTATTTCCCAGGTCAACCAATTCACATTAGGGCACCAAATTTATTCACCTCTGAAAAGTTTATTTTAAATACTTGTAGATATTTTTTCTGCCGCTAAGTCATTATTTAGGGGTATGTATAAAAGATTATACACCGTTATTCGTCAAACTCCCAGTTAATTAGCGTTTTTTGTGATTTATTGTGAAGTTCAATATGTGAATTCCCCCGGTTAAATGTGAAAAGCACCCGGCCTCTCACTGTTATTGATTGTGATTAGTTTTCTATTCATAATTACCATTACCATTATACGCCATTTTGTGTTGGTTAAGTCAGTTTACTTTCTTGAGGTTGTTCCGATAAATCGGCTGTTTGAAAAATATATATATTAATAAACGGAGTTTTCATATTATTGCCGAAACTTCAAGCAGCCAATTTCTCACACCGAAACATGCGGGAAAGTTCAAACCATGTGCTAACTAAATTATAATTATATTATAAAATTATAATTATGTATTATTTAATTAAACACTCACATGATACTATTGTTACGGTTAAGATGCGAATATTTGTTGAGATATGCAGTCAGTATTTTGTGATGGCAATCCGTTGTAAAGGTCATTTGTTTGATATAGCCCGGTGTCAACATTATTCTTTTCACGGATCTGATTTTTTTCCAGATTGACGTGAAGGAATAGTGTTACACCAAGTTAAACCAATCAAATAACCTTTGTATTGTATATTTGTATGGTTTGTACAGTGTTTTTCCCACGTTGGTGTATATACAGTACATAGAAAACTGTTATGTATTTTACAAATTCTCTTTGATATTTACTGTGTTTAATTTTACACCATTATTTATGCTAATTTTGTTTGATTTCGTTCACAATTTTTGTGGAGATTCGATAATAATGAAAACACTGAATCTGATAAATTAATCTTGGAGATGAAAATATAAGCCGGAGCTTAATCAGCTACTTTCCAATAAAAAACTTATTCACTAATTCATTCATCAACTCATCGATTCAGCTACTCTCTGAGGATACCAGTCAGACTACCAGGATTCCTATCGAAGTCTGGAATCATGACTTCAGTCAAGCACTTTTAGCAGTTTATCGTGAATGCACATCAAGTTAGATGGTTTTAATTTCCTGAAAGTGAGATGATGCCCCATTATAACTGTTGTCGAGACTCACTTGAAAAATGACAGAACACACAGGCAGCCACGAAATTCCTCACGGGTTGTAAATAAATAATGGAAAATCTGCACATAGACTTATGAGATCTAAAATATGGCTTATCACTATCCGTCATTGTTTCTCGAGTACGTTGTTCGACCATCGAGTATGGTATTCAACAGTCGCAATGAATTATGGCTTTATTATGTACATGTATTTGAGATATTATGCAGGGTATCCCAGCGAGGTGTGATCGAAGAATTATTATACGTAAAATAACTATTGTTGAACCTAATAATTATTATAATATGAATTTGTTAATATGGGGGCTAATCCTCAATCCATCTTTCTCGTTACGCCTTCCGCTGATATGTACTGAAATGAAACTTGATTTATTGTCATGGCAGCATCTTTTCATAGTCATTCTTTACAAACTCGTTACTGATCTCTCGATGGTTCATATTACTTGAGGGTCAACTTTAAGCTTTTTCTAGGAACTTAAGGCAAAGAACGTTAGGCCGATTCGTCCACAATCGGCTTTCGTATGCCAGTAATTTCTAGTCTATGTCTTGCTATTGATAAAAAGGGGAATTCATCATCAAATATTATTAAATAATCTTTTGTTTCAGCGAACGTCAACCGTAATCTTCAAAAGTTACTGAGATAAAGTAATTACAATGTATACATAATACATGTACGTCCATGATATGATCATGATAACCACACACGTTTTATTTACGTCTGTTGAACTGTGTTCCAAACTGACTGCCTTTTAACCTAATTGCAGTGGATAACTTTTCGAGATGAACATAAACGAGCCACACATCTCAAAACTTTTAGACATATTAGTATAATAATAAGTTTACTGTCAATGTGTCATGTAGTATCGTATGCTGTTCGTTCCAACATGTTGTGTCTTCGGGCATGTTCAGAGTCGTCTTCTAGAGAAAACTTTCGCACCCGCAAAAATAGTTGTGGTTGTCAAAAAAAAAAAAAAAATCGGCTGGGCAAAAAGTCATCTTACATAAATTATATTTTTTACAAAATGTTATTCTCAATAGACAATTCAGTGCACATTTATATTTTCAGATTATCTAGTCAGTGGCTGCCTTTAAAAACGTGTATTTTTCCAAAATAATTGGTCTCCAACATAGAAAGCTTCGAGAAGCGTTCCGACGTTCGAGAAATAAAAATGTTCACAATTTAATCGTTCCGTCAAGCATGACAGGAATTGGCATACTTTAAGGCATCATGTGATAATGCCTCATTCCGTAACTAGACCACTTACGATACCATGTACGGTAAATGCATCAGGGTTGGGTCGGTCTTCCTACTTGGTCTGCTTATCCACATTTAGTGCCATGCATAATTAAGAAAGGATTCATATAAAAATAACTTTTCTCCATTAAGTATTATCCTGGCTTATAAAAATACTGGGAAGAATATGAGTAAGTATCACCCAAGATAAGAGTGCGAATTTGGGTGATATGTAGTTGCGAGTATTTTTTACAAATGAGGCACACAATGTTAGACAATAAAACCGTTTGCTCATCAATGTAAAAACAAGTTAAAAAGCCTGATTCATAAAATTATAATTACCATACCATCTCAAATAAATGCAGATATTATTCAAGAACAAGTAGAGTGAATCTTACTTTTATCAATAATACTTTTTAGTTCTAGCAAGTTCTTGTGTTTAATGAGACATACAGTAATCGGTTGTTAAAAGCCTCATTCTCAGCCGATAATGGCATTATTGAATTATTTACGAAGTCGGAGAATGATTCTTGTGCATACATGAAGATGTGTCTATTTATTCTGTTTCATCTACAATTTTTGACATACATATGGTACTTGAATATAATAACATGATGGTCACTCATATTTGACATGACGGTTGGCTGTTATTGGCTACCAATCAGTATCAATCAGTATCAATATTGTACCTCCTCACTTGCTTTACTGCTTCACTGGGTTTCTATGTTTGCGGCACTCTATTACTTTCAGCCATACTTCTGATAAAAAACAAAACATACTAATTAAATTTGAACCAACACGTTTCTCTGAAATAATCCTAAAAGACATTACATCTTTGAGCAAGTAATACTTAACTGTTGCATGAATTTTTTAAAATGCTTACTGTGTTAACGTCCCCGTCCAATTTACCTCAGCACTCTTTTGCTTCACAATTTTAGAAACTCCGTAATCAAGGCAATTCAGAAGAAGAGAAGCCTGGCTTGGTTCTGAATCCATATGATCTTGCCCGGAAGCACTACGTAAGTATCCTTTGATTAAGTTATCGGGGTTGCTGATTCGCTAATACAAATTTTCTAGTTGTAGAAAAAATCTTTTCATATGCAATCGGAAAGTTTTATTTAGTGAAATTTATTGTGATTACAAAGCAAAAAATGAGCGCAATTGAATTTACGTGTGGTAAAAGGTTTACTGAAATACCAATTACTAAATTTACTAATAAATAAACAAGCAACTAAAAATGCCCTGAAGGCATGGGGAGTAACGAATATAGTTCGATCCTGGCTAGTCCAATCGTGAAAAAGTATGAGACAAGAAATTTTATTTCAAGATATTTTAAATAGTCTGATCGTGAAAAAGCAGGAAACAAGATTTGCGATGAATCACGAAAAACAGTTTGTACTTCATTAAGTCAAGAATCATATCAAATTACACGAAACATATTTGGGACTTTTCACGATTGTTGTGGTAAGATTTATCCTTATTCAAAATGTTGGTATACTATTTTAAAACAAAAGCATCTTATAAAAAATCCCATCATTTTTGGATGAAAATGAAATAAAAAAACTTCGAGGCAGACTTGTCGCACAAACCGAAGCAAAATTACCCATGCTCAAGACAAGCTTGACGAAATAAAGGGGATTTGGTTTTTACCGAAAAGTCCCAAATATGTTTCATGTAATTTGATATGATTCTTGACTTAATGAAGTACAAACTGTTTTTCGTGATTCATCGCAAATCTTGTTTCCTGCTTTTTCACGATCAGACTATTTAAAATATCTTGAAATAAAATTTCTTGTCTCATACTTTTTCACGATTGGACTAGCCAGGATCGAACTATATTCGTTACTCCCCATGCCTTCAGGGCATTTTTAGTTGCTTGTCTATAACTTTTTTATGTGTGAACAAATCACATGTATATATATGTGCTAATGTAACAAAAATGCTTTATGAGTTGAAAATTTATCATACGATTAAATGAACTTCAGCCCTTTTATAACTTTAGATTTTCGAATATTGAATTATAATAATATTTGTGAACAGAGATCGTTTTCGAGCCCCCTTCAGATTTTTCCTTGTAAAAGGAGTTATTACATGATTGACATAATGATGAAAAAAGTCAATGAATTAGTAAACTAGAGAGTTAAAAGCTGCCTTATTACATATATCTAAAATAGACAGTTGAAGTTCGGGAGAAGTTTATAATATCAAAAATAAAACAAATTAACACTCTCGTTGTTTTAGATTTTCAGGGGTATTGAACCCAGCACCACCCGTTTAACTTGTAAACCCACTATCCACTTGACTACCTTGACAAAAAATATTTTACAAGTTGATTTGTTACATCAAACCTAGTTTCAAATTACAAATTTTCTAATTATACTTAATGTGAAAATATCTTCAAAACTTAACTATTATTAGGTTGGCGCCGGGCTGTACTTAACAGCGAATGTGTTTGTACCATGTGACTCTCGAATTTTTTTCCTTTACTTCCAGACCACTTATAATAAGGTTTTGAGGTGTTTTATTGATATTGGTACACGTCTAGAAACAAAGAAAAAAATTTACTTGGAAAAAAATTTTTACCCGTTTTTTCTTCGTTTCTGTACATTTTGACGGATCATAAAAATTATTTAAAGGTTCTGATCAAGTTTTAAAAATATAGTTTATTAGAAATGTACTTCTTCTAGACCTCCTGTTAAAATGAAGTTCATCCTGTTTCTGTATAAATAAAAATGTTGGAATCCAATGTGACTGAAACAGCGTGAATAAGTGAATATGAATTTTCGCCGGTTTTTGGCGGCTCATAAATATTATTTTAAGAATACGCAAAGAGTAATCTTTTATGTATTCGATACAGCTTCAGTAATTCTAGACATTCAGATAATATAATGGGTCTCAAGGCTTTAACCCTTAAGATAATCTGGTTTTCGAAAGAGAAAAAATCGTCAAAAACGTTTAAATTTTTTACGTCAGTTTTTAGAAGTTTTTAACAAAGTACGATGATTTTATCGGAAAATGTGTCAGAGAGAGGTCATACTGAAATTTGATTCCGCATATGATAGGAATTTTTTCATAACGATTGAATCCCTTTAACACGAGTATTGAAGCATTTGTGAAAATGTTCGTAAATTTTTTTCCTCACATGACCCATGCGCTTTTTGTGTTTTTGAGTAGAATGGTGAATTGAATAGCGGAACAAACTTGGACATGTGTAATACACATCCAGTTAAAATTTCAGTTTGATCGGTCCACCCTATCTCTCATACAACAATTCTTTCTTCATTTTGCCTGCGATTTTTGACATTTTTTTTTATAAAATCCCTCAAAAATAGGGAAAAGCTTCATCCGATCTCCGTGACAGTTTGATAATCGTTTTCTACGCTTAAAGTTGACCTAGGTACCAATTTTCAGCTCTACAAGTGTTACCCAGTTTCCTTGACAAAATTTGAGTGGAGAAAAAAAACGGAAAATCGCATTTTCATCATTTTCGGACCTGAAAAATGAAAATTTATCCCTACCGGGTTAAAAATAGCCAAACAGATGTAGAATCGCACGAGAAAACCGATGAAACAGACTAGAAGTCTATACGATGAAGCTAGATCGAGATACCCGCAAAAAAGCTTATCTTAATCGAACCATATTAAGGGAACGGCCTAGCGGCCGTCCCTTGATAAAATGTGTGAAAAAAGGATGGCGTTTCGTCCCTTAATCGAGACGCCTGGATTGGTGGGACTCTTCAGCCGAAGTCCAATCCAAAGTGTGAAAAATCATAAGATCATCAGAAGAAAAAGAAGAAGGAAAAAGAGAAATAGTACTTTATACAGTAAAGTACATCTGAAATTGTCATTTAAATGACTAACTGTAAGCTGTAATACTAAGCTGTATACAGCAGTCAAATATCTGAATAACTAACACTATAGTTCAAACTATTTTAATGCAGTTAATGATTTACTTATGACGTTCATATTTACCAGCCCTGAAAACTTGGCACATCCGGTTTGGTTAATGTTTTCTTTCTTTCAGTTGACCTGTCAGGTTCGCATGACTGCAGATTGTAATTCTAAACATCCCATTAGGATACCTTGAAGATCAGGGGTAAACTTGATTTATTTATCATGGTTGATCAGAGTCTATCAATCTACTACTTGTTCCTGCTTTCTTCATTCTTTCTATTCACTATGTATTGCAACAGGTTGACTTATGTTTGGTTTGTCGTTCCAGTACCTGCATTACATATTAACTTACAGTCCCTGACCTAATAAACGGCACAAAATCTTGGTCCTATCTTTGCCCAAACATGGGCCAAGGATTGCCCAACCATGGTCTCCCATGGTGGTTTTACGTGTATAAGCATAGGAAAATCTGACCAAGGAACGACCATGGATTCACCAAGATGGTCCATGTTTTGCCCATGGCGCACCATGTTTTGCCCATTTTTGGACCATGTTTTGCCCATGATGGACCATGATTAATCCGGCATGAAACATTAGGTAACCCGGAGTTAGCTTTTGTTAATGCTGAAAAATGCGTATTTGTGGAGTAGAAAGAGGCAGTACGAAATTTTCACGCAATAAAAAAGTAATGAGACTTCACGAAAGCGGTTTACGAAACAATATAGGCCCAAACATATTCCACCATAACACCGTAATATAACCATAAAAACGTTTTGTTCATATCAGGAAGCAATACAAAAGGTTTTGGAGTTTTCTTATTCGAAATAAATGGCTGATTGAATTAAAATTGGAAACTTCATTTTGGTAGGTCGCATTGAAGAAATCGATTGCCTTGTTATGGTGGGTTTCTGAACATACTTCATGTGTCGCAACATAACATTGCCTGCCGTAGCATAACTTGCTATGTATGTTATGATGCCTTGTTATGTATGTTACGCGTTATGGTGGAGTATGTATGTACAGGTCTTATAACGGTGTCCAGATAATTTTTTTGACAAAAACACAACGAACGGGAGGGTGCTTTAGTATACCATATTTTTTCTACTATTTGTGAAACATCATGTCATCCGGATCAGATAGAGAGTGAACTTTAACTGTTCAAAGTGTAGGTTAACATAATTATTTTCATGAACGGTTTATACTGAGGTCGTGGTTGTTGCTGACGTGTTATTGTGCGGAGGGAAGGTGGAATGCCACTCTTTGACGATTTAAAATTTGCAGTTTGCTCCTGAGATGAAGTATGATTTTGTGTTTCCCCCTCTCTGGATAATTTACCCTCTCTCTTGACGATGGACTTACTCGCCAGTATAAATTTTCTCAATAAGACCCACATAAAAAATCAATTCATTCCAATATTACAAAAAAATCAGTTACAAAACTTGGAAAATGATATGAAATTATGCGTTTATTCGATGACAAGCGTGACCTGATGTTTCAAATTCCTTGGTGACGCCGTGGTTCTTCATGGTCTCCCATGGCACCATTTTGGCGAATCTTGGCCCAAATATGGGCAAACCTTGGTGCGTCATGGTGCAGTTTCTCCTATCTTATAACACGCACCAAGAAAAAAATCTTGGTCCAGGATGGCCCAAGAAAATGTGCCGTTTATTAGGTCAGGGACTGTAAAAACTACTAGCTAACTACAACTAGCTTAAAAAATTACGGCACAATTTTTCATTCTACTCTACAGTGATTTCAAATGAACTAAATTTTCCCTCAATGATGACCAATGTGTACCGTCAGGTTTCTCTTGCAGAAGTTTCTCTCCACACAGTTTTTTCTTTCTTCAATTTTTCAAAATCAAGATTGTTTACGAGAACTTCTGGTCACTAAGACTATCTTGGTGTTTCTACGAGAAAAGAAGATGAAAAGTATATGTACGTGCGACCCATATCAACTTATTTTGGGTGAATGCCCCGGCACATGTTGTTGGCTGGGATGATCGCTCAAAGACAACTAATGATGACGCTGGGACGGGCCAACAACGTGCCGTCTTGATAATATTTTTTTACTTGTTTTCATGGCTAATAAATTGACACACATTAAGGCAGTCACGTCATGACCATGTATCAATATGCATTTTCAATCTAAAATGATATCATTTACGCAGTCTCCAGTCTAGCCAAATCAACTGACGCAGACAGTTCTATTTATGGACAATTACATGAAAGTTCTCAATGAAAGATTTAATGCAGTCTATCCAACCACTCTTATTTTAATATCCTTCCAACGGACACTCATTCATCACAAACATACGCTTTATTTAAAAGAAGGAAATGGAAACAATGGTTTTGTAGTTAATGGAGAACAGGGCTCACGAAGTCATTTACATGGATTACAATACCCACTCCACAGTGGTTGTTGAGTATCTGCTTTTAGATTTCTTTCCCGTTTGATTTTTTAAGAACTCCAACAGTGCGTTTAAAATTAAGAGAACATCAATGTTTAGAGGTTTGTGTTCCCATAATTATCTTAAAAAATACGTCTTGAAGAAAGACTCTTCATTCAGTCAGTAGACAAAAAAGATTGCAACTTATCAGATTGCATTTCCGTTCCCTATATTTACGACGTCATTCAGTCATCAGTTTCCGTTGTTCATACTAACGAGCAGGTACTAACACTCGTTAATTAACTCAGTTCATACCCGACTTTCACAACATTTTCCATCCGAATAATGAAAAGAGAAAAGCTGCAGACGCGAGTTACCCCAAATTCCTGTGCTTAATTAGAGTTATTATATGCATTTTTCATAATATACACATCTTATATATCATTTATCTTCATTATCACATACTTATCCTCATAATTTATTTCTTGTAGATTGACTAAAGGATAATTACTTACATCAGTGGGGGTAACCATGGACCAAGATAACATTGTCAAGCATTAATCAAAGGTTTCATGTTGAGGTTTCTCCTTTATTAGGTACATGCATACATAGGAAGGCATGTAGCACAACCGGTAAAGAGACGCAGTTTTGGGTTCACGCCGTTTGTCTGCTATAAATATAATGACGGTGTCTCTTGTTTATTGTAGAACGTAACAATCGGATATGAATCCACAACAGCAATTAGTGTTACAGTAACAAGCCCCATAACCTAATATCTTGTTTATTATCTTCTGTTATTGAAAGTGTTCTCGATCGATAACTCGTAATCAACAAGTTAATCGCAGCTAACAAATCGGATGTACGTGCATACCATGCGCTGGAACGCGAATCCTGTTTGTAGATTTAAAAAAAATTATTTTGGAAATAATTCACATCAATGATACGTTAAAAGTTATGGTATTGTTATTGTAAGAGTCTTCAGTATTCCTATTTCATATGACACTGTTCGGTTATGTACCGTAGCGAATAAAAGTACAACACAAAACTGCCATCACTGATGTTCAAGGGTGAAAATGTTAAGTGGCTCTTGAAATCACGCCGTTTTCATTATTCATGGGACATTTTTGTTCTTCACATTGCACACTTAAATATATTTAGTAATTTATTTCAATCTGTGAATTTTTTTACAGACATCCAAAAAAAATTATAACGTATCCCAACAAAATGAAAGTGCGCAACAAGGTGACGCATCGTCAAATGGCCGTTGACGTGCCCCAGAACGGCCAGAATCATGGACAGCACAAACCCATCCTTAACCACGCCTATTCCACAACGGCTTTACATCAACAGGTTGGGTTACAAACTTTTTATTAATTATTACAACACTTTTAATTAAGTTATACAAAATTTAAAAAAAATTATCATTAAGTTTCACATTCACGTTCTTACTGGGATTTCTTCATTACTGAAGCCAACAGGGCACACTAATACCATATCCGAAGGGTGTTTTCGTATTGGCCGGAGAGGTTGAATAAACTGACAGGCAATGGCAGAAACCCCAGCAAGGCGTGTCTCACGTCATGAACTGTGTCTCACGTCATGTTTCGAACCGTGGACCACCAGTTTCCAAGGCATCCACAAAAATTACTATCACATTCATCATGTATTTATTATCACACTTACCATCTCGTTTATCAATCATTATCACACTGGATATCACACTTAGTGCCATTTAATACAAATTGTTCCTACAAAAAACGTGTGCCAATGGCAGTGTTCTTGGGTGCACTGCCCATTGAAAATCAACACTTTGAACAGTCCAATTATACTTTTTACGATTATATTTGGGAAGTTGCTAAACGGTAAGTCAAAAATTAAATAAGCTCTAAAAATCTGTTTATTTTATTGCACAATTTCCCACTTGTGTGATCACGATTCCCAGTATCACATGATCTGAAAAGGTGATCTGGCTTTGACCGTTCGGTGAATGTAGGATAGTTATCCCGTATTAGAAGCAACACAGTTGAACAAAAGTCACATATGATAAAGTTTTAGCACGAAAACAACCTATCGTTATGCATATGATTTTGTGTCAACAAGTATCTAATTAATATTGCAATACAGCCGAAAAACAAAGCTTGTTATTGGGTTCAATTTATCCAAACTTCCGTGATACGCCCATAAATTAAAACTTGCAT
>OZ038445.1:19935359-19947859 GCA_964036265.1 Daptonema setosum
GTGATTGAGTATTGAATGATTGTGATCGATTATTGATTGATTGTGTTTGAGTATTGTTTGATTGTGATCGATTATTGATTGATTGCGATTGAGTGCTGTACAGCACTGACTGTGACTGATTGATTGTTTTGATTAACTAATGCTGGTGGTGTCTGATTATTGTTTGATTGTTTTTTAGTATTGTTTGATTGAGGCTGAGTACTGTGTACATAATTGTGACCGAGTATTGATTGATTTTTATAAATTTCTGATTAATTTATGTTGAATATTACTATATTGTGATTGCGATAAAAAAACATCTTGTTATCCTGTCAATATAGGTTTATTTTCATAAATTTGTATTCCGATTCTTATTTTTCAACTATAAAAACTTATAATAATCCTTCATTGTGGATTTTGTGTACTGATTTTGCGTTGCATTCATTGAATGCCCCAATCAAACTCATCTTCTTTGTTTTTCATTTAACAATTCAACGTTGTATTCTCTACGTTTGGTATTTCACACATTGATTTACATTGTGGTTGAAACACTGGTCGATTTTCTTGCCTGTTTTGTCAAGCATATCCTTTTTTACATTCATCATTAACATTTTTACATTAAATCCGATCAATATGGTACAACTTATCAGTGTATTCCGACCGTTTTTTATCTATAATGCTGAAATATCCTATATAAAATACAATGTTATTATTATTGTTTTTTGGTTTTAGCATTATAACAATCTAATATGACTATTATGTTCATTCGGCTGTGTAGTCAATCAGCATTGAACGCGTTCGGATTATAAATAACTGACTATTATTGTATTATCCCCCAAAAGAAACACCGAGATGACGGAAAATAACCACGGAAAAATATTATCACTGTGTTGTGAATATAGTTATGGAACAACATTAGTGAAAAACTTTTAAACTGTCTGTTAATATATGTCCAGCCAATCGACAATGACACACGGAAGTTAATGTACCTTACTGAATTACGAATTACTGCTCATTCATGCGTTATTGCCACCGTGTCACCGTTATAAATTTACGCATCCACTTGGAACCGAAAAAGTCTAAAAATGACTATTATAAAAAAACGCATATTAAGAAAAACAATGCCTATGATAAAAACACATCGCCTGATATAAAAAACAATGCCTAAAGGGCCCGCCATACTTTCGTTTCAACCTGAAAATGAAACGTTTCTGTTTCGTGTTCCAGTTTCATGTTTCAATTTTGTTGAAACGAAGTATGTCGTCGAATCGAAAAGCTAAAATAAATACACCATGATGAAGATCAAACTTTGGAATATCCGCTCTTGCTATTCCGTTTTATCAGAAGTTCAGAAATATTTAATTTCTGGCGGGACCGTGGAAAATGTTAACGTCACAATTGGTGAAACACTTTAGTCTCTCACTTTTCATGTGTGATTGTGACCCCTTTTCAATACGCTAAATTACAAGCCAGGTCGTCGCAACAGGAAATTAGTATGGGTAGAATAGCATCACTACTGAACCGATGGTCTGTTGTTTTGTTTGTTGCTATGCAGCAGTTGCCAGAAATACAGTAATTTCACAAAAATATGCCGGATTAAACAAAGATAGTTAACTGAGAGTAGATGGAAACCTTGTTCTTGACCTTTCAAACAATGAACTGCGAAATTCTGAAAATATCCCAAATCTGTGAATTTTTTACACTGGCTTTTGCAATTGTAATTATATGTTGGTATTTCATGTGATCATTTAAGTTGTTGCGGTCTTTTGTCTACAGTGTTTATTTATAACCTATAATTAGTTTTATTTACTATCCAGCAACGTCAATAAAGGGGCGTACGTAAATCATCCGACGTCATTGAGATCTTTCTTGATACAATGAATCACTTTGAATATTGCGATACAGTAACCTGTGCTCAGGTACATGTAGGGATTACAGTTTCAGCTGATGTTCTGAGGTTCTAATTCATCTGAAAATGCTAGATAACAGATAAAAAAATTATATCTCCGTTCAAGACTTAACGAAGTGGTATATTGTATGAAATTTAAACGGATTTCTACTTATCTGAAACATTTTGACATCAGGTATTCTTACTACAGTAGCATAACAACATATGTAATAATGACCTGCGAATTGTCATTCTGTCAACCTATGATTTACGAGAGTTTAGTATGACCGGCAACTCGGAATCTAATACAATAACTACTTGACTTATTTTACGTGACTTATTCTACATTGTTGTATACATTAGGTGATTCGCAGAATTAATTTTCTCATTTGTCAAATAACAAAAATAGACTCGTTATGTAAAATGAAACATGATGAACATGGATTAGAATCGACGTTTACGTGACTTCTGTAATCAGTAAGAACTAGCTCTCACGCATTATTCAATATGTTTCCACGCTTTTCATATACATATATAATAAAGATAATCTATTTTATCACCATTTAGTCCGAATGCACAGGTCATATGCACTACTCACTTGATTCTTCATAAACTGTTTTGTGAGCCCGTTGTAAGCATTTGTTCCAGATTTCACCACCTTTTTGCAAATAATTAGAAGGGGAATGCTTTTCAGTCTGTCAGCTAACCTTCAAGTTACCTAACCTTTAGTATGTATAATAGATTCGTTTTGTTACATCCGTTGCGGACCAATTTCAATTAACTATTTACCCAAACTGTCATTTGCAGAGACTCAATAACACTGATTTAATTAATTCTCGTGGAACTATGGAACTTCTTGATTGTTTTAATTTAAAGTTTAGTCTGAAATTCAGCTTTCATGTTGCGGTTAACGATATCCGCGGACATCGTTCCTGCTACAATACTGGGAGATTTTAAAAAATAGCGTCTAGTCTAGACATACTTTTTTATGTATGTATCTAGCAACAAGCTTACCGTGATGTGTTCTATTTTTCAAATAACTCTCCCATATAGGAAACATCATGCTTTATGGCTAGAGTAATGATCTCAGTCTAGTCAGTTGGTACAGAACAAGGCTTCTTTCATGTTTGCAATGGTTTCTTCAAACTAACAAAGCTAATTAACGAGCTAAACCCGATTGGTTGATGGGTAGTTTGTTTGTGGCTTTTTGAGTGGTAATGGGCAACTGCATACTATAAGATATTTATGGCGTAATACATTGGTTATAGATACATAGAACATCAAAATATAAATAGAGTGTTTTATAAAGAATGATTTTCAGTCATAAAAAATTTCAAGTATGTTGTGTGTTTGTTTATAGCTCGCTAACTGGGTCAGGTTCGTTTGGACCCATGTTCGATTGAACCCATGTTCGATTGGACACATGTTCGATTGGTTCGATGCGAACAGGAATGCAGTCAGTTAATTATACTTTGGTCACAAAAGGCTCGTGTTTTTCAATCCATGCAACATGAATCATCAATGTTTCAAAATTATTAAGCCTGATGTGGTCACGCAATCTTCGCTTGTTTTGTGGGTGGCGGATGGCGCAAACAGAATGATAAGAAGCAGCCTTACATTTGAGCGAAGGTCTTACACTTTTCACAACTCACTGATGGTTTCGATTAAAATACAATTTACTGATCATGACATTAACTTCTTGGTCACCTAATCTGTTTCATGATAGCAGGTCTCCTGTACATACTTTCTTGATTACCGGAGAAACCTCAAGCGTTCAATTGGCGAATTCCTCCACTTTGTTCTGATTAGCTGGCTTGAAACAGCTGACTGAAATTGAAATCTATACTGGTTTGTGCTACTTCGTATAAGAGACACAAACTTGATCAAACTGCATGACATCAAGAAGAAATTAATAAGCGTCGTCAATAACCAAAAACAATTCATTGCTTTATTGTAGGTCTGCTTGTTTGAGATACATTCGTAGTGGCAAATGACTATCTTTAGAGTTTTATACTTCACTTATACATACTGTAGATTGATCACAAACCAATTGTGGTATGCATTTTTTTCCAACATACATTCACGTTTCCTAATTTTTATTTGCATTCCACATTTTTGAATTGCTGCATGGGTAAAGTGGAATAATTTCACTCTGGAATCTGGAGATATTCAACCGCCAATTTATGTACATGTACATATAATATGAGTGACAGTTCATCTTACCTATTGGCAAAGAGAAGGAATGTGCGCCTCACATTTCATGCGTAATGAGTGCTCCAGTAGTCACATGGATCCGAGCCTTGTCATGTAACATCACAGTAGGTAATACACAATCCAAGTTTTATTGCAGTGTGAGAAAATTGTTTTTGAGTTATGTAAATTTCTTGTAGGAATTTCTTTCTTGATACTTACATAATCAGGAACATATGTATGTACAGTATGTCGATCACCTCGTATTCAGTTTCCGGTTATTAATAGTCAGAATCGAGTTGTTGACTGGACTTATAGGATCGGATTCACTTACGATATGGTAAGCAGACTGTTTATTCATCTGATTGATTACCCATAAGCTCAAAGTACTGTGAACAACTCACATTTGAGTTGTTTGGCAAGTATTTATCAGTTTGATATGTGTAGCATTTTCAATTGATTATGAGTTTAAATGATTTATACGATTTTAGCATGGACAAAAGAAATAGTCAATTAAACATTCAAATTCAGTCTTCTAATTAATTTAGAATAATAACATTTAAATCACCATGTAAACAATATGTTCCAGCAGTTTGCTTGCTCTACAGAACATGAGATCTACAGGGTGTCCCATCCTTAACCGCCGATGTTGACGGCTTCGCATTTGTGTTGTATTGGGTCTATATAATTGAAACTTCATTTTCAAATAGAAAAGTCTTTGGCAATTTGTTTGACACCTACCAGAAGTTAATTGGACGTCTGTAGCTTAATTTACAAGCAACCGAAAAAAGTTCCACTTTTGGACTATATTTTATTACTATTCTATGAAATTTGCACCATATCTGTAATGATAAAGATACGTGAATGAATTATCGCAACTTCTCGGATATACGCGATCCTTCAAATCACCAAATAGGAGCCAGAATCCAGATAGGTTCCGTCTGGCGACCTGGCAGGACACATAACCTTTCCTGGTTCCAGAATCTCTGCTGGTTCAGGAACCAGGAAAGGTCTCATTGAGCCGATCCCTGGTGATACTGATATAATGAGCCGGAGCACCGTATTGTTAGAACAACAAGTCACCTTCCCAGACTCCTTCCTTTACCTGCGTTAGACGAGGCAACAGCCACTTTAGCAAGAAAGCCAGGACGGTTCGGTATGTCAGCTTCAACCGAGATTGGCTCAATGAGAACTTTCCTGGTTCATGGATACTCAGCGGAAGAAAACTTCTGTGGCCTACCAGGTCGCCAGAGCTGATCCACTTGGACTCCTGGCTCCAGGGTGATTTGAAACAGCACGTATATCCGAAAAAGTCCGTAGATACGGGGCGGACACGTCTCTGTATCCTTGAAGAGTGCAATTCCCATGGACTCAGGTTATGCAGCCGTGGAAGATGTGCCTCACCGCTGGAAACGATGTCCGAGTCGAAAATGTAGTGAATTCCTTCCGGATATTGTTTTGTTCCATTCTGGGTTGTGCTACTTCATGTGATGTTCTGCTCTTGTATTTAATTTTTTTTTAATTTCTTGACAAAAACTTGTACTCAAGGAAGAAAAAATTGTCCAAAAGTGGACCTTTTTGCGATTGCTGGTAAATCAAGCTAGAAACGTTCTATTAACTTTTGGTAGGTGTCAAACAAATTGCCAAAGACTTCTCTATCTGAAAATGAAGTTTCAACTATATAGACCCTGCACAACTCAAACACGAAGCTGTCAACATCGGCGGTTAAGGATGGGACACCCTGTAGTTATAATCAAAATTCTTGTTCGAATGAGAACATCCGAATCGATAGTAATTAACCATTTTTTTATTTGATGTGTCAGAATATGAGTTTTTCAGTTTCACACATTTTTCATACAGATAATCTTGAATTCCATATATTTTTTCAACCATGATGATGACGAAGTTGATTACATGATATTCAGTTCCCCATATTTTATTTTCCATAGAGATGTCGCGTTCGATGTGCACGTTATCGCCGCAGATTACGGTAACAGATGACGCACCGTCGTGCCACGATCGTCTGAGTCCGCTGTATCCGTATTACAGTAGCCGACATCGTGTCATTGACGAAGCCAATGTACGTCGATGTCGCTCGTTATCGGCAACTGCCTTCCAAGGTTGGCGCTTTTGTGGCACTAGCGACCGAGGAATGCAAAGAAAAGTGTGATTCCCCACTCTTTGGCAGTTTCATAAAGTAGAGTTTGTTCTCCTAAGTAGGTTTAGGTAAAATGGTCTGAAAACAGTCAATTCTCCTTCTTTGACGGAATTTCATTTCCTTTGTAGGGTAAGCTCATCCACCTGTATTTCGTGTAGAGTTCTTAGGAAAAAGTTGTGACGGACAGGTGAGAAAATATGGTTATTTTATATCTCAAATCGTTATTAATGATTTTTCGTCATTGCTTACATATAGCGTACATTATTACCGGATGTACTCTGAAAATTTGCCGGAACTTTTTCATTACCGAAGCCATTAAGCTTTCAACGTGTTGCTTTTCAACAAACATCACGTTGGAATATTATAGGGTAAATTAGGAACGTAAGACATCATTTCACTTCGCTTTCACACCCACCCACATAGTATGTACTGTATCCCTAAACTTCTTCGCTGAATCAGACACTGATTATAAGGTTAAAGCAAACACAGCTGTCTGTGATTGTCATTTCCTGAAGTTGAACATTATCTTGCTAGCTTAAACAACTATTCTATTGTGTGCCAATGTCAGTTGAGTCTTTCCATAGACCGTCTCCTTATCGCAATCATAATAGCGAACAGTCATATTTAGTGAGGAATGCAATTAAAATAGTTTTCGTATAGGATAAGTAAACCAAAACTAATAAGTAATTTTGTTTTTATTTGTGAAAATGAAAATCTAGTTTAATTTCTGTAAAACAATGTTTGCTAACTTACAATCATGTCTGATCCAATATTGCCCAACGCAGTGCAGTAAACATGTGTTTCGTAATGCTTATCTGTATATCAAGTTTCGTATCAGTACAAGCTTTTATTTACATATGTGGGAGCATCATTATGTTTTTCCTTTAAAATAACCTATGTATGTACATACTTTAATGAACTGCGTGACGAACGGTAGACAATTTGAAACGCCTACCTTCGAATTCGGCCTCTGGATTGAAATAAGACTCCTGCTATTGAAACGAAATGAAATGCAGTCTAAAAATAATCTATAGGCTGGTTCACTTCACCTCAAACGATTTGTAAAATGATATAGCCCAATGTCATAAAACTCCCTTCACTTTCAGCTCAGACGCAAGCAGCCGTGTTATCGACAGCCATGATTTCGCCATCCAACAATAACAACAACAACTACACCAAAAACAACAACAAAAACAGCAACAGTAATGGCAACAACTATTCCAACGTACGTTATCAAGGTATCAATGGCAATTGCAGTACTCCGATCGCTGAAGTCGATGAGCACAGTGCACGTGCGTCGGCCTCGTCTAATTCTGCAAACAATCAGGTTAACAAATATTCAATGAGATTCCACTTTTTTGAATCAGGTACAATTTTTTAATCCGGTTACTGTTTCTTATCAGGTTATTCTTTTTTCCATCAGGTTACATTATTTTTCAATCCGGTTACTGTAATTTTTAATCAGTTACTTTGCGGATGTATCTACATTTGCCCATCATACGGACTCACACAGTTCCCATTTTGACATGTACATGTATTCCTTTTGTGAAAGTAAGTTTTTTTCATAGTTCGTGAAAGAGTGGAGCTCAGATTGGTAGTGATTTAAAATCTAAAATGTTTGTGCAACTTTTGTCTAACCACAAAATATCGGAAGGACAAACACAACAATGATCGCTATAAACATCGTTTAGTGCACATTTTTTATCTCAACATCGGTGTAGCAGAGAACGTTTCCCATGAATGTGCCTCATAATGACATGCAGCTGTTCCAGTCCAGTGGAAACAGAAAAAAGCTGTCTACTCCGGAAACCCATGTTCCATTTCATGGCATCATACGTTCGGTTATTGTGTCCGAACTACATGTATTGTCATGTATGTATTGTTGTCGTTCCGACAACTGTCAAGCATGGATTCAAGCATTCTAATCATTGCAATTTGAATTTGATTATGAAAAAAAACATTTTGCCGATTGAATTTTGAGAAATGAAATCACTTGAAGTGGATCAGGAAAATTCGCAAAAATATTATGTTCCAATGTCGAACTCTAACTTCATAGTTGATGATCGCATTGAAACGATAGCCCAAACTGAGCATGTGCTGCATAGTTTTTGTATAGAATGCATGAGATGAATGACGAATTGACGATGCATGCATTCGTCTGAATGCCAAAATATACGAACATGTTTTCCTGTTTGTGTGTCCATTACAGTCTGACCAAAAACAATTGTTATTCTGTATAACTGTCCAACTAGTTTTATATCATCATTTTTTTACTTCCTTTTCATATCTGTTTTTATTTGGACTTAAAAAACCAATCAAGTTCATCAGTTTTGTAGTTGATTTATCTAACCTATGTAGCAAAGTAAGTCCGCAACAAAGTAAGAAACCAAATTGAACGATTTTTTCATCAGTCTGTGGTTGACATGATGCCTCTACATGATGATGGAGGCGGTGCCCTGGAACCCACGGAACCATTTACCTCCCTGATTGATATGAGGGTAATATACTTGTACTCCATTAGAAATAATACCTAACAGATGTTGGTATTTCGGGCGCTCGTTCGTTGGTTCTACTCGGTAGCACTGGCGGACGAGCCAAATCTCCGAAAGGAGGAAAATTTTTCTAAAGAGAAAGGAATTGGCAGAACTTAGGTCATTTTACCTACACCATATGAAACAGACGTCACTTTCCGAAACCACCGAAGAAGGGGTAATTCAACTTTTCTCTGTCTTCCTCTTCCGCTAGTGCTCGGTAGCAGGTGCCCTGGGACATTTTGTTGATTTTCACGTACCCAGCTCCACTCCCGTAATGAAATACAGAGGCCATGAATTCTCGTTTGTTAGGCCATCCACACTAAACTCTGCAGTTACTCTATAGAAATCCGACCTCTGAGTGAACAAATATTGCTAGTTTCTGCAAATGGCTTGATTCAAGGCGTCATGTGATTTCCCCATGGATGTGTTACACAAGCCAAATGGGTTGGCTACAATTTTATACCAAATTGCATTGCAATATGAGCAGTTTTTAGAGGTTAAATTCGAACTTTTTGGAAAAGCATACTTACATACGAATATAATCTATGGAGCACACTAATGCAATATGAATGTGTCTCACCGAATTCCCGTAAATTAACTTAGCCTGGCATGCGTCTAATGCTACAGCTGTGCCAAGACTGTTGGCTGTTTGTTGACTGTGTTCGCTATCTCAATGTTGCATTTATTGCGTTGCGGAAAGCTTCCTTCACTTTGGGAAATCATCATATTGAAAAATGTGAATGTACATAAGTATATAGAATGGAATAGGATATGTTGGATCAGATGGCGCAGTTCTCATTGGCGTGATGAGATCAACTTCAGTGAAACTCGAGCTACGAACTAACGTTCGGTTAGTTCAAGCGTTGTCCGTTTCAACCAATCACAATAGAGTTTTTTAGTTCAAATAAAAACTAAGAATCCAGTTAATGCATAAAAGTAAACCGGTTATGGAAGGAAATGGATGCATCATTCAGACTTATGGTGCACGCCTAACTGAGCACAAGGATCCAATCAAAAGTCCGTTTTGATTGTTCTGCCATCAATTACGATTGGATCATACGGTTTGTGGACAGACGATTCGAACAGAAATGGCTCAATGAAAGCAATGGGTTTGTTTTGGTATGAAACCGTAATCTGAAAGATGGGTTTTCCTTTACTGCTCTGCATGTTATCTGATGCCAGTATATCTTCTCTCAATGTACTTGTTAGATATCGTGCATGTACAGTTGTAATATTGTATGCTTTCAAAAAGCAAATTGATTAGTCCCCGCATCACCGGAGTTCTGTATTTAGTTAGATTCGGCTAATTGAGTGTCGGTCAATGTAAGATAATCCGAAAGTGTTCTGTGAGTGGTGGCTGGTTATTTTATGTAGCACAAAATTATCGCAATTTGAAATTAGGTATTTCGGTGTTTTTTTAAATCATATGGCACAGTTCTCAAACTTAAAAGTTTGTTATCAATGTTGTATTTAAACGTAACTTATTCGCCAAACAATGACTCATGTTGGCACGTACCATTCACATTATTATCAAGTCAGGAATGGCAACACTGTTTTCATTGAACATGATTTAAAAAGTTTTATTGTGCGACCAACCGTGCGAATAAACAATACATGTGTATCATACAATGAGACAACGACATATACTGTATGTACTGTATTGTATGCGGATGACATTTATCAGGAAGCTGACAAATTAGACCGTGTTCTGTCTAATCCACGTACTGTAATTACTTTGTGGTCGATGACGATTTTCTGCGCAGAAACACCCGCGTGAAGTTTGCTCATGCACCAAGTATTCCCATCCCATTAGTTTAGGAAAATTTCTTCCATGAAAACACGGACATAAAACATTCTTTAAAAGTTAATGTGAAGACAGGAAAATCGAATAGATTGGAGCTAAATTATATCACATTGTCTTTGACTAATTTCAGTTATCAAATCATCCACAAACGGCCGATAAACGGAAATGAGATAGCTAATGTACAGAATGGCTTTGTTTGTATAATATCCGATGTACATACCTGCGTGTGAACGTGTTATTTGTAAGTGTTTTTGGTCGACCAAGACAAGACCATTATTTGGTTGATCATTTGATCACTTTCAATCATCAATTTGCCCTCTTGAGACCGTATTTAGCGTTACAAAGTAATTGTATCGATACATTCTCCATGCTCTACTCTTAATGTTAATTAGAAACGGAAGTTTTTGGTTCACAAAGAGATGCACGTTGGATTGATCCAAAACAGTTTTTCGTCAACAGCTGCTTCTAAACGTACTGAGTAGGAGAATCATTTCGTAAATGCATGAAACGAACGATAGTTGATCATTTAAAATAATTGCGCACGCATGTGTTCTCCATGTCGTGATAGTGTTTACCGTAATTAGAATATGTTAATATTAATGTAAGTTTGATAATCAGATACCTACGAAAAATGCAAATGCATGTATTCCTGTTGTGGAACAATGATTATGTTAATGCATATCAATGAGAACCGCGTTAATAAGTTTTTTTAAATCGAATATTCCTGGTAATTAAAACTGAAATTATTTCTGTAAATTTTGAATAACGTCACCATGCTGTACCATGTAGCATTCTGACTGTATCAAAACAGATTGGAACACATTTGTTCAAATTTCGACTATGTTGTATTCCACAGACCGTATTTATATTCCAATTTATATTGTTCAATTCAATTTATTTTTACAAGTTGTATTCTATATATACATGTTGTAATTGATTTCGTGTCGGTCCTTGCGTGTTAAGATCAATCAAACGGATTGACCCTTGACATTGCCAGATGACCAGAAGAATACCAGTAAACATGTGAGAATCTGTAATCATGCCTTCTTCAGTGACTAATGCATTGCGTCAAAAGCATCTATAATTGACACAACGCTTTACAAATGCATTAACGTCTTGTTTTCTTCTAGAAAAGCTGTATTATTTGTAAGTATGTAAATAGACGTGAATCTGCGACATTCTCAAAGAATCATGCCTTGTCTTGCCGTGGTGACTGTAGAGATATTTTCGTCGCGTTTCTTTAAAATGGGATCCATGGAATCCAAAAAAACATGGAGGCTTCATATTGGAATTACTTGGTGTGATAGAGAATACTGTTAAGTTTCGATCGCCAAGGCCCAGGGAAAGAGAGAAACACATGTTTTGTTATTGCCGGCTTGACTTCAAATACTAATGTTTGTGCATTTCCGGTTTAACATCCTGTCAACGGAACTCGAAAATGGCATTTACATTACGAAATTTATATTACGTAAATCCATGTTTTTAGTGTTGGACGCAAAAAAACTGTATATCCGTGTAGGTCAATTTCCGACTCATATACAGGTGGTGTGAGGCTCTCATGAAATTCGCAAAAGTAACTTGCTTTGAGAACTTTGAAATTTTCTCCAACCACGAATTATGTTGTTCAATCTTGATTTATACTTGTTTATCCTAAGCATCTTTCTTTTATTAGCATATTTGGTTAGGTGTGCAATGGTGTGACCAGTACCACGTTACTTCTCACATAAACACAAACCACGTTTCTGGTCAGTTGTTATTATTATTCTATGAAAAGTTCAGTCTGCTACCGTATTCCACACGGCATACGATTTTTTCTAAAATTATATTTAGAAATGTTTTTGTCGTGATCTATCCTAAAATTAATCTGATGTTGAAATCGTGTTTATCTGCATACTGGTAAGCAATGGTAAGCTTGCTGATCATTATAAATTGCCGACCCAATTTTCT
>OZ038445.1:19958851-19961351 GCA_964036265.1 Daptonema setosum
TTGACTTGGTACTCCATTTGTAATGCATTGGATATCAACCTATAATTTATCTATCAAATTGTAGGCATGATTATTTATTAAACAAAGCCATCGTGAACATGATGAAAACTCGTACTGTATTTCATGTAATGCTGACTTGGCGCAGTATCTTGATCGGTAAAGTAAACGCAAAATAAAACCTAAGAAAGATAGTAAAAAGCGTATTCTGACTGACTGTCTGACTGACTGACTGACTGACTGACTGACTGACTGACTGACTGACTGACTGACTGACTGACTGACTGACTGACTGACTGACTGACTGACTGACTGACTGACTGACTGACTGACTGACTGACTGACTGACTGACTGACTGACTGACTGACTGACTGACTGACTGACTGACTGACTGACTGACTGACTGACTGACTGACTGACTGACTGACTGACTGACTGACGGACTGACTGACTGACTAACGGCTTAGATGCAAAACAGACACACGTCGGAGCCATAACATTACTTAAGAAGAATGACATTAACACATTTCACACCTCTGGTATTGTATGACATTTTGCAGAAAAGCAGGCACGTAGCAACTCTAAATTTATTATCAGGATTATGTTTTGAACAGGAAAAATTCTGGGACACCAGAGAGCAATATAAAATGTTTGTAATGCGGCAAAAAAGATAATGGGCACCAGTTTTGAGAGACCGACCCGTGGCGTAATAGCATTATTTATTACTATTCGCCCAACTTGCCTCTTCGAGGCACACTTGCTCCAAACCAAAGGAGTAAACGGAAACAGAACATTTCACGTTTTAACGGAAGTAAACCAAGTAAATTTCAATGAGGTAATCTACATATTTACCGATGAATCTTGAAGCTGACATTTCGTCCAGGAGACCAACGTATTTTTGTCCTTCAGTGTCAAAATAAAATGACACAAACGCTGCGGAGCACCAGTCAAAACTTTGAAGTTTCGACGTGTGAAAATTGAAAGCTTTTTTGGTACCTTGACAATAACAAACAATAACAGTAAGTTCATAGAACAAAACTTATTATGAATCTCTAACACAAACTTCAAAAGACGAGCCGAAATAGACTGACTGAACCAATTTCACAAGCAAACAGACTGGACATTCTCTGGGGAATACAGTACATATTTGGTGCCGACGCTTTATGGTTGTTGGTGCGATAAGCCATAACATACAGTGTGTCACATTCTCTGACAAATCGTGACCATTTCCGGTCTGATCTGGAAATAACAGACTGTGAATGAACTGATGATTTTCAGAAAGACCTCCATTGGTTGAAGACAAATTTGGTGTAGAGTTGCTTGTGCTAATGCATCCCTATGCCATGCCACAGACCTTTAACAATATCCTTTCTCGTATTTAGAAAGCAAATACAAACTCACCCTCGAAAGTCGTCAAACCAGTTGTTGGTACTGAGAACAGTATGTTTCAAGATTCGCGACACAAACATGACAGCGATGACTAGACCGATTCATGTGGAACTTTTATTCACGTCGATCACACTATGTACATGGTCGTTTTAGCCCGTAGTAAGAAGTGCTCTGCTACAACATTACCTCAATGTCAAAAACATGATATACATGAAATCAGTATCCGGAAATCCAATGTACAGGAAACTTATATAGCAGTCTGGAAATGAACGCCGATAAATTATACATGTTCGCCGTCTCTGAGAACGTTTCCTGCGCAATATCATGTAATGCGTACAAGTAAGCTTAGCGATATTTTATTACAAGGTAGAGTTGGACATTAAACATATATATATGTTTAATTCACTCAATCAAAACATGAAACTTGATATGCCCCGACTTGTTGCATTTTGAATGAACTCTGCGGCCACTAACGAAACTATGTATCCTACAGCTACATCTGTACATAGTATCCTAAAAATCATGGAATGATATGCTGACATGCATACACCGCATTTAATTGGAATGAGGAGGTTCATAGGGTAAACTTCGTTCAGCTTATTATTTTCTCCGACAATACCAAGCTGTTCACTTTTCATCCAGATGAAATAGACGAAAATTCCTATTTATTTATTTACTTTATTCAGATGACGTCTTTGCGTTGAAATGGATAAATTTCAAAATAACGTTCAATTTATTTTATTGCGTGTAGTGAGCACTTAGTGAGCGCCAATAACGCGTAAGCCAAAAACAAGGAGGTTTATAATATCGGGCAGTAACCGAAAACAAGACCGTTATTCTCCAATGTTTCCCAACTGGAATAACACAAATTGTTTCAAAAATCGTGGCTGAATAAACAACGAATATGACGAACTAAGAGTCATTTGTTTGTTCAACCATTTTTATTATATATTGGTTTCGTATTCTGTGGCTGAGAAAAGATGTTTTGAATTTCATCAGTTTGATATTCATAATGAACCGAAGTTAAAGAAATCCAGTCATGAATAAACGGAAGATGTGATGAATTCATGCATGAACCTTTCAGTTTGTATTTACAAAAGATATCTGGAAATC
>OZ038445.1:19966351-20073851 GCA_964036265.1 Daptonema setosum
GTCAGTCGGTCAGTTAGTTAGTTAGTCAGTCAGTCAGTCAGTCAGTCAGTCAGTCAGTGAGTCAGTCAGTCAAGGCAGTCAGTCAGTCAGTCAGTCAGTCTACCCGTAAGTCAGTCAGTGAGTCTGTCAGTCGACACGACTGTGAGTCTGTCATTAAATATTGAAAAGTAGTAATAGAGACAGTAAAAAGTAACGCAAAACAGTATATGAAACGATAGGAATATCCTATTTTGTACAATTTCTTATTATAACTATTTTAGCCGAACAAACAAAAATGTGACTTGGCTCAAGATCAGGTTTTTCATGGTACGTTGGCAAGTAACAAAACCCAATAGTTCAAGGTAGGATACATTTAGTACAGGGTGTCCCAGCGAGGGGTTCACGATTTGTTTTTCGAATAACTTTAGTATGCGTTAAGCAATAATCTTAAAAATTGACATTGAAAATACCAATACCTTAAGAATTTTTTGCCTTTTTGAAATTTTGAAATTCGTTGATTACAGCTCGAATTATAGTCGAGTGAAAAAATACTCAATTTTTGAACGACTTTTCAGAAGAATTTTTGCGGGAAACAATAGAAAAGAAAAGCTTTATTTAATTTGACCACCGGATTTTATCGATACAACTATCTTTACGAGTTTTGAGATCGAGTAATGCGTTTGGTCGCGATTCTTCAGTGATGTTCGCCATTTCCAATAAGATCATTTCTATGTGTTCTTCCACTGTGATCATTTTGTGGAATAAACTATTTCTTGAAATGTCTTAAAAACCAGTAATTAGTAGCTGTTAATACGGGAGTTCCTCCACGTTCGACCCATTCAGTGAAGTGATCGTGCACGCAGGAACCGTGCCCTCGTCTGTGGTGGGGCACCGTGCATGATCATCGGTCCATGAACGAATTTTCTAATATTTTCGAGATGCTGCAGTAAAAAATGATTGAGCCTGTTCAGGTACTTGTCAAAAGTTACAACTCAATCAAACTTCAAAGAAAAACGGTTCGATCAAACCGCCGTACAAATTGGCACACCAAACGTTGATTTGGGTGCGTGCCTGGGTTGAGTGATTTCAGGATATGCTGGAAATATTGAATAAGACATTTATTTTGCATCGTTTATAGCATAATCTGTAATTATATTTGTAGTATAACACCATTGAATTAGTTTTGAATATGTTTCAAAATGAAAATTCTTCTGAAAATTCGTGAAAAAATTTAGTTTTTTTTCACTCGACTATAATTCGAGCCGTAATGAACGAATTTCAAAATTTCTAAAAAGCAAAAAATGCTTAAGGTATCGGTAGTTACAGTATAAATTTTTAAGATAATTGCTTAACGCATACACAAGTTATTCGAAAAACAGATCGTGAACCCCTCGCTGGGACACCCTGTACTATACGTAAAAAACATGTCTGTAACCATTATGTATGTAGTGTCAGAATGTTCTACTGAGTTCTTTTGTACATTCGTACTGGTTGCTTTATAAGCAAACTGTGCCAAATGGGTAACCAAAATGGTACACCTGGGAGTAGGCCAATAGCATGAACCCTGCGACGTTGTACCAACATACTGTATGGGATATAAAAAAGGAGGCTGATTTACCAGTCAACCTGAAATTGCAACCAGTTGAGAAAAATATGCAACTTGCCATTTTTTCATAAAAAGAGTACAGTACATGCATACATATGAAGAATGAACAACAGCAGTAGGTTAATGACATTATGCAAACCGTGCCAATGGAACATGCAGGCGCTTTCTGTTTTTATGCGCTTCTAGGAACACATGATGGACAGCTATGGGATTGACTGGTACAATGTACAGATTGAGTTAAAAGTGAATTGAGTTTAGTAAATTTGAAAGTCGTTGAGTTAGAGCGCTTGGATGAGTGAAGGAAAATTGAATGAGCAAAAGAAAAGTCAGTTAGTTTGTTAGTGAATGAATGAAAAATCGACTAGATGAGATAACTAGTGAATGAGTGAGTGGGTGGTGAAAAACGTGCCACAAATTGCGGTATCTAGATTTATGTAAACAGATGTAAGCTCAAGTGAGCTCATTCCTGGGGGCAAAAAATCAATCGGGCATTCACGTGGCAGACGTTTGTTTATTTGTTTTACAGTAAACCTTGTTTTGCCACAACTGCTGATGCGAAAACAACAAACAACAAAGTCCATAAGCACAAAACATTAAAGCAAAGAAGAAAACCTTCTTCACCGCTGTGAAACTCATCATTACACTTGATACTCAGTCTTTTCAGCTTGCCACCGTGCCCGAACCAATTGCCAAGACGTTAACCTTTTTAAGAGAATGAAAAATGCGCCCAATTATACACAACTGTCTTCGGGTAAAACACATTTATTACTTTAATTGAATAATTGCAGTGCTTGATTTAAGACGCTATTCTCGATGTTAAAGAGGGTTTCATCTCCAATGCTGAGCGTTTTACAATTAATGGTGTAGTTTGCACCTGCTTCATTGAGACACGTGATAATGAATGTGATCGAAAGTCTGAAAGATTGGAAGATTAGCAGAACAATTGTTTTCTTTAACACATGGCTTTCTTTGAAACATTTCTAAAACAGAATAAATAGATTATAAATGTGGAACTACCTTATTCTATCCAACTTGATTCGACAAAACCGACCCTCTAAGGTTCGTAAATGTACTTGACAAGTTGACACAATAAGCAAGTTACACAATAATAAAATTAGAGTCCGTTAGATTGATTCAGGAGTCAATTGCAGCAAGCCGAGAAACATGCAGCTATTTATAGCGAAACAGAAAACTTGGACAAGACAAATTGGTTCATTTCCAATCTAAGCTGAACCTGAGGGAACCGTGGCACTCGGGCACATTCGTGCTGCTCGCAATAGCGGACGAGAAGGGTGACTGTTTACCACTCTTTGGTGTTTTCAAAAGGTATTATTTGGTCCTTAAGGTAAAGGTAAAATGGCCTGAAAACTGTCCATTCCCCCTCTTCGATGAAACTCCCCCTCATTGGAGGAATAACTCGTCCGCCAGTGGCTGCTCGGATAACGAAACATTCACAGTTATTGTATCTAGTTTCTAGGGTAAACTTTGTGTTCACATAGCTAATATGTTTTACTAAGAAAACTCAGCTTAGTGATTGTGCACAAAGAAAGGCTGGATAGATAACCATACTGAACAAGATGAACTGGAAAACTCTATTCCACAAAAACATAAATTCATTCGATGCATGTTCGTTTTCACTGTATACACACAGTATGTGGTTCTATTGATTAACAAAATTAGGGAGGCAGAGTTAGTTGGTTGGTATATACTTCTTGACCAAAACAAAAACGTGTCTAAAATCTCAACGGATATCATAAATTATACTTGAGTGATTGAATATCAAAACCAATGAAAACTTTTATGTTAAACCCGGATTTTCCGATTGCAAAAACCGGAAACCAAACTCAACTGAAAAGTGTCTCGGTGGGACTCTCTTAAGTGGTTTACAATAAACCGTACCATATACAGTATTATCTACATACATGTGCTAAATGGAGGAATGGTACGACAGTACATTTAGAATATAAACATGCCGACACCAGAATAGAAGGAGGATTACCAATCTCGGGTTACTCTAACCACCAGGGAGCCTCAGGCACCGAAGTGACCTCTCATCTTGATGTAAGATGTGGGATATGGTTGACGCAAAAAAAATTTAAATAAATTCTTATATCACAAAATTATCACAAAATTTGAATATAAATGTTAACACGTTTTATTTTCAATACTGTCCACTTTGTTAATGACGAGAAGACATGAAAGACAATCATTATGTCTGACTGTATGAATGAATAATTTATTTGCTTTTTATCAACATGTACATATATGTTGACTGAACATATCTGTAAATTGACTGACCGACCGACTGACTGAGTGACTAATTGAATGATTGATTGACTGACTGAATACTTATTGACTGATCGGGACGGGATGACTAATTGAATCACTGGCTGACTGACTGACTTGACTGATTAACTAAGCGATTGATTGATAGATTGATCGATTGATCGAATACCTAATTGACTGACTGACTGACTGACTGACTGACTGACTGACTGACTGACTGACTGACTGACTGACTGACTGACTGACTGACTGACTGACTGACTGACTGACTGACTGACTGACTGACTGACTGACTGAAGGACTGACTGACTGACTGACTGACTGACTGACTGACTGACTGACTGACTGACTGACTATTGACTGACTGACTGATTGACTGAATGACTGACTGACTGATTGAATCACTGACTGACTGACTGGTTAACTGAGCGATTGATTGATTGCTTGATCAATTGATTGATTGATTGACTACCTAATTGACTGACTGACTGGCTGAATTCTTTGCTCTCGACCAAGGGAGTCTCAGTCTCACGATAGGTAATCAGGGTTGACAGACAGTAAAACTTATGGAATCATGTCCATCATGTTTTCCGCCCAGATTCCGCAAAAATTGCGTCGCCCAAGAGTAACCTAGCAAATTCTCTAAAAACGACGAGTTTCAGATCGACAGCCGGGAATGACTAAAAGCTCTTCTGGAAAAGCTCTCTTGGATAACCTCTCGGAGAGAAGCTCTTCACGAAAAGAGCTTTTAGTCAATTTGCTCGGAAAAGCTCTTCACGAAAAGAGCTTTTCTGGGCAAATTGACTAAAAGCTCTTCTGGAAGAGCTTTTCTCCGAGAGCTTTTAGTCAATTTGAAAAATTGACTAAAAGCTCTCGTGTACAAAACATAGGCCGTGAAGAGCTTTTCTCTGTCAAATTGACTAAAAGCTCTTCACGGTCCTTGGTACATAGAAAGGTCATTTGGAGAGCTTTTCCGGTCGAGTTGTGTCATAAATTTTGGAGAGCTTATCCCCGAGAGCTTTTGTTTTGACAAAAAGACTAAAAGCTCTCTTGGAAAAGCTCTTTTGGTGGCGGATGGTAAAATTTGTTGAAAGTGATAAAAAGAATGGTATAGACTATTTTTAAACAGGTAAGAAGGAGCAATACAGGATTAGAGTATGCCCAATAGTCACAACCTAATGTTTCATTGCATTTGAAAGTTTATAAGTGTTACATTCACCTCATGTTTATCTTCCGCCACCATGTTGAGTGCACTGGTATGTACTGCCAGTTCCGTTCTTAAGTGAGTTTTGATGCGTGCGACCGGTGTGCACCATGGCTTAATGGTTAGTGCACTAGTTCACTAATCGACTAATCCTAAAGTGAACGGTTCGACTCTCAAGTCATGGTGTACCGATCGGTTAAACATCTGTTCGTCGAACAGAAGGTGGTGGGTTCGACTGCGGGTTGATAAACATCGTTGGATGTACAAACGGTTGGATAAAAATCGACCTACTGCGTTGACCGTGGTTACAATTTTACAAAACGTCTGCTGTGTGAAAAGTGTTTTTTATGTACATAGATACCCATATTATTGTTTTCTATCACTACTATCAATTCACTATTCTGTCCGTACTGTATTATATTCTATAAAACTAAATCATTGTCGCCGTTTGATCATATTTTGTCAATGAAATTTATTCCACTTATAGTTTCTGTTTCACACCTGATTTTTCGGCTCTCTCATTCAGGTTAATTTCAAGGTAATATAGCTATAATTAGTCCACAGTAACACCATAAATGGGACAACTTGTCCAATACAACAATTTACCGAACAATAGTAGTTCACACAGCGTACAACACAACGCGTTGATAAAATATTTACTGTTTTATCACCATAACGAGATCAGCCAGTCGTATAGAAATACAAGCCATGAGTTAATCAATAACTCAGTATTCAGTGGAAATTAGAGATGAATTACATTAGATTTTGTTAGTTTGATATGAATGTCATATAACATAATATATTGATATGTATATATATATGTAAAATATGCAAACGTGCATTAATCGGTTAATGTGAAACTGTGAAGTATCAGAGATACATATGACAGATTGAATAACTGAAATCATGAATAATCAAGTAGATCATTGTTCACCGAGATAAACGTAGACTGCAAAGGATGGTTTATCCGTCATGTTCTGTTTGAATGCGGCCAGATCTGGAAGCGGTCGCAGTCGACAGTCCCGATTGCCATCAAGGCCCATGCCATCATATTCTGCCCAAAATCCTGTTAGGTTGAGCAAACCAACGAAATGACCCGGACGGTATAGAGTGAGAAGACGCAATACGTATCTGTAATCGACTAATCCTAAAGTGAACGGTTCGACTCTCAAGTCATGGTGTACCGGTCGGTTAAACATCTGTTCGTCGAACAGAAGGTGGTGGGTTCGACTCCTACATGCGGGTTGATAAACATCGTTGGATGTACAAACGGTTGGATAAAAATCGTCCTACTGCGTCGACCGTGGTTAGAATTTTACAAAACGTCTGCTGTGTGAAAAGTGTTTTTTATGTACATAGATACCCATATTATTGTTTTCCATCACTACTATCAATTCATTTGCTGCCATACTATTCTGTCCGTACTGTATTCTATTATCTAAATCTAAATAATTGCAACCATTTGATCATATTATGTTAATTGAATTTACTAAATTTTCACTCCTGATTTTTTCAGCTCTATTATTAAGTTTATTGTCAAGGTAATATAGCTGTTTTGAGTCCACAGTAACACCATAAATGTGACAAAACGACCAAAATAATCAATTCTGCAATATAACAGTTTGCCGAACATTATCAGTTCACACAGTGTATGTACAACACAACGCGTTGATAAAAATTGATACATAATGTGAATGAAGTGAGTAACATGTGAGGTACACAAAGAATTGAATAACGTAGTAAAAATCTGCACACACAACATCGATTCTAATTTACACCACGGGATATATTTTTTCACGCCCAAAGTCTGTGTATTGTGGCTGGGCGGGCGTCGGCACAACGTTTATAACATGTGTATTGGATTCTGCGGATGAGTTAACTTTGCAGCACAAAAAAATGTTATGACAAGCATGATGATTATCGTGTTGAAGCAACCAAGGATGACACCAATCGTGCTCAACCAAGTTATCGGGTTTGCGCCTGAAATTTTTTTTAAACATAATCGTGAACAGCTTCGCTAAGTTATACAAGTGAGTACATAAATTTTTTCGACCATCTATAATTTGCCTAGGCTGACAAGCCTATTTTCTGCTGATCTGGTTCTCGTAACGTTTGCAACAGCTGCTCATAATCTGAAGTGGCACTTTTGTACTCACGATGAAGCTGTAACACCTGAAATGTATGAGGTGAATGAGGAGTGAGTGGATGAGGCACGGGGTGAATGAGGAGTGAATGGATGATTGAGTGGATGAGTGAGTCATTGAGTGAAAGATTGAGGGAGTGAGTGAGTGAAAAGATGAAGTGGTGAGTGAGTGAGTTAGTCATATATTGAATGAATGAGTGGGTGAGTGAGTGAGTGAGTGAGTACGTACGTGAGTGAGTGAGTGAGTGAGTGAGTGAGTGAGTGAGTGAGTGAGTGAGTGAGTGAGTGAGTGAGTGAGTGAGTGAGTGAGTACGTACGTGAATGAGTGAGTGAGTGAGTGAGTGAGTGAGTGAGTGAGTGAGTGAGTGAGTGGATGAGTGAGAAAGCGCGCATTCAAATCCAGTCATGTGTTCAAACCTCCTGCCTCATGTGCGCCCAGCTTTTCGTGGAAGTCGATGAGAATTCAACGTGGACATTGGTGTGGTTCAAGGGCTTTATCGACAGGTTTGTCACACCCTCAAACCCGAACAAACGAAATCCACCAATCACTCACTCACTCACTCATACACTCACTCACTCACTCACTCACTCATTCACTCACTCACTCTACTCACTCACTCACTCACTCACTCTTTCACTCACTCACTCGCTCACTCACTCACTTACTCACTCACTCACTCACTCACTCACTCACTCACTCACTCACTCACTCACTCACTCACTCACTCACCCACTCACTCACTCACTCACTCACTCGCTCGCTCACGCACTCAACTGATGATTATAGATTCTTCGCTGCCACATTCCGCAAAACGAAACGAGCAGCGTGCAAATCATGTGGCTCGGAAGTGCGATGTGAGGAGTCTAGGCTGGATCGTGCAGGTACCACAACTCGAGGTCAACCATGGATGATTGCATTGGACGTCCAGGGGTACCCAACGATGGACTGGGCTTTTCAAGAACTGCCCTTAACACTGGTGCGGGACAACAAAAGGTAAATTTCATGGTACAAATTCAAAATGAAGTTTTTTGAATCACTAAATAATGTCATTACAGATACGTATTGCGTCTTCTCACTCTATACCGTCCGGGTCATTTCGTTGGTTTGCTCAACCTAACAGGATTTTGGGCAGAATATGATGGCATGGGCCTTGATGGCAATCGGGACTGTCGACTGCGACCGCTTCCAGATCTGGCCGCATTCAAACAGAACATGACGGATAAACCATCCTTTGCAGTCTACGTTTATCTCGGTGAACAATGATCTACTTGATTATTCATAATTTCAGTTATTCAATCTGTCATATGTATCTCTGATACTTCACAGTTTCACATTAACCGATTAATGCACGTTTGCATATTGTACATATATATATACATATCAATATATTATGTTATATGACATTCATATCAAACTAACAAAATCTAATGTAATTCATCTCTAATTTCCACTGAATACTGAGTTATTGATTAACTCATGGCTTGTATTTCTATACGACTGGCTGATCTCGTTATGGTGATAAAAACAGTAAATATTTTATCAACGCGTTGTGTTGTACGCTGTGTGAACTACTATTGTTCGGTAAATTGTTGTATTGGACAATTTGTCCCATTTATGGTGTTACTGTGGACTAATTATAGCTATATTACCTTGAAATTAACCTGAATGAGAGAGCCGAAAAATCAGGTGTGAAACAGAAACTATAAGTGGAATAAATTTCATTGACAAAATATGATCAAACGGCGACAATGATTTAGTTTTATAGAATATAATACAGTACGGACAGAATAGTGAATTGATAGTAGTGATAGAAAACAATAATATGGGTATCTATGTACATAAAAAACACTTTTCACACAGCAGACGTTTTGTAAAATTGTAACCACGGTCAACGCAGTAGGTCGATTTTTATCCAACCGTTTGTACATCCAACGATGTTTATCAACCCGCATGTAGGAGTCGAACCCACCACCTTCTGTTCGACGAACAGATGTTTAACCGATCGGTACACCATGACTTGAGAGTCGAACCGTTCACTTTAGGATTAGTCGATTAGTGAACTAGTGCACTAACCATTAAGCCATGGTGCACACCGGTCGCACGCATCAAAACTCACTTAAGAACGGAACTGGCAGTACATACCAGTGCACTCAACATGGTGGCGGAAGATAAACATGAGGTGAATGTAACACTTATAAACTTTCAAATGCAATGAAACATTAGGTTGTGACTATTGGGCATACTCTAATCCTGTATTGCTCCTTCTCACCTGTTTAAAATAGTCTATACCCTTCTTTTTATCACTTTCAACAAATTTTACCATCCGCCACCAAAAGAGCTTTTCCAAGAGAGCTTTTAGTCTTTTTGTCAAAACAAAAGCTCTCGGGGATAAGCTCTCCAAAATTTATGACACAACTCGACCGGAAAAGCTCTCCAAATGACCTTTCTATCTACCAAGGACCGTGAAGAGCTTTTAGTCAATTTGACAGAGAAAAGCTCTTCACGGCCTATGTTTTGTACACGAGAGCTTTTAGTCAATTTTTCAAATTGACTAAAAGCTCTCGGAGAAAAGCTCTTCCAGAAGAGCTTTTAGTCAATTTGCCCAGAAAAGCTCTTTTCGTGAAGAGCTTTTCCGAGCAAATTGACTAAAAGCTCTTTTCGTGAAGAGCTTCTCTCCGAGAGGTTATCCAAGAGAGCTTTTCCAGAAGAGCTTTTAGTCATTCCCTCGACAGCCTAACCGTACGTGATTTTTACAATCGGATTCTTCCTCCGATTTTTTTCACCGTTTGCGAAGGTTTAGGCTTCGTTTCGCCGCTTGAAAACCTATCACATTTTTTAATAGTTCTTAATGGCTGTTTTTTTTCGCAGCAGGATATGGAATTCAACATGTTAAACTTCGTTGTTTGGCTGATTGCATCGTTTTTCGGACGGTGCGCCGCTTCCAAACTCGGAGATGTGGATTTTGATTTCGGATCACACTTCTTGGGTCTGGAGAACTTCTTAGCCGATAATCCGTCATTTTCTAGTAATAAACAAGATGGTTATTCTGGGGTGATCGTGCCATTCCATCTGTACGACGACTGTCTACCGGCGTTGGAGCCCTTTTATGGTGGGTTTGGTTATTCAAGAATTTAGTTCAAGTGAAAGTCAGATTATGTTTGATTAGTTGACTCTCGTGTTTGTTTATTGGCAGAAATTTAGTTAGGAGAATTTATGTTAATGCCGAGAAAGCGAGAAACTAGATTATTCGAACTCGATACAAGAGATTTGAAGACGGAGTGAGTGTTAATTTTGTGTTGTGTGGCTGTCTGTCATAGTGTTGCTGATCTGATTTTATATGACGGATTATAAATAGTTTTGCAGCGGCTCTCAACATCTACCTGATGTGCACCCAACTCAACTCTATACCACCTCGAATCTGTATGGCGTGTCCGGATGCCTACGCCAATCTTACCGTTCAGTACGTGAAGTTGGCCAGTAACGTTAGTCTAATTTTGTTTTCAAGTCACTCGGGTTATCAAGAAGTAGTCGGTAATTTTTCTCGTCTCGCTTGACGTTTCTAGTAAGCATTGAAACTAGGATTCTGTGTAGTGACATTTTTGCTGTCAGAAATTTTTTTAAAGGCTCTTTATACCTTAATATCAATCCATTCACACCAAATCAATCTAATACCCGTAGTACTCTTTTCAAACATGATGTAATACTACGTTATTCTCTCGTTTTTGGTCTAATAGAGTCATTAATCTCTATGAAAGGATTCCTCATGAAACTACACCCAACCGCCGTACTCTTATTAATTTCTTGGAATCCATTGATTGTTCGTTCTTTAACTAATTGCTCTCTAATTTCATATCATTGTTTTTTTTAATCTAATTCTTGGCTAATGTTTTTTTTCCATCCACTCCAAAATCAGTACTTATTCACTCATTTATTATCGTCCTCTCTCAATTTTCTGTACATTGTTTCGAAGTGAGAATAAATAAATAAAATAAATAAAAATAAGTGATAACCTTGATTTATTTGTAAATTTCAACATCTCCTAACTAAATTACAGAACACTGAAGTGCGGGATAGCGATTGCGGTCATGTAGCTCTCAGCAACTACGTTATGTCATACGCATCGTATTTGTATGAAGGTGGCAAGAACATGTGGACTGATTCCAGATGTGAAAGTTCGTGACTATTACATACGTTACTTCTTCGTTTTCTTTATTAATCGGACAGGTGAACTCCACAAGCAATTTTCTTTGGTTTTCATCAACTTGCTCAAAAACTATAGCCTAAGCCCTAAACTGAACCGAAATAAAGACAAATTATCATACTTTTTTTTCAATCACTTAAGAAAGTTTGAGGACTAATTCAGTTCCACGCGAGATTTAAAAAAACGAAAACGATTATTTGCATGGAGTGATGGAGGAATCTGGAGATGTTCATGAACTTGGATTGTATGTTCAGGTTGCATCGAGTTCACGGGTTTGATGAAGACACCAGCGGCCGTCAACTACACATACGCCATCTCCAAGGATGCCATGTCGTACCTGTCAATGATGGACCAATGGCGCACTTGTGTACGCAATGTGTCGCATGAGTTGCATCCCAACGACACATCCATCGCCTGCACCACCTGCTACGATCAATATGTCGCCCTGTACAACTTTTATTGGAATCATTTCGCGTACACCGATGAAAAGTTCTGCATTGATATCACGTCGACGGTGAGTTTTTTCTTTAATTTTTGATTGAGTTAAGTTTACATCTGGTTCTGATTGCTTCTTCTGGGTATGTAAGAAGTATGAACTGTTACTTGGCACATATTAGGCGTTTAACCATGAATACTTTTATGAAACTTTATTTACTGTTCGGAAGTTTGAATCAAATTGTACATACATACTTTCCTTTTTGGAAAACTTTAGCTGTAGAGCTGATTATTATTAACATTTTTCAGATGAACGATACGGTGTATCTATGGCGTCATCTGCTCAAGTGCGATCAGCCGATTCTGGCCAGTCGCCAGGACCAGACGCTGGCCGTGGCTTTGTTGGGTGTCATATTCTGCACCGTTACCATCATATTCTACATCGGCAGTTACGTGCAGGGCGAGCGAAAACTCAGACGACTACTAAAATGTACGTTCTGTTTTATTTAAATTTCTTACTAGGTGAACATATCGTTAACGTTAGAATTATAAAAATGTTATTATCAGCAAGGCGTATGAACTGTCGCGGTGAGATTCGAAAACCTAACCAATAGTCGCCTCGCCTAATTTTGTTTCAAAGAGCGTGAACATAATCACGAACTATAAAAAACGTTGATTAAACTAAGAGTGTCTATTTATGGCAATAAAACAGTACCCTTACGTTTGTCATAAACCCGAACAGCTAAACTTAACTAAAATCCGAAAACCCAGACTATGCTACATTTCAGACTCGAAACTGTCGGCCGAGGAACGTGATATACTGCGGCAGGATCAGTCGGTCGGTGGGCTGGCTGACACTGCCGCGTTACGTGGACGGCGACCGGCGAACTCGTGATCAAAATACTTCTTTCTTTGTTTTTTTTGTTGTGGTGGGTGGATGAGGTAATCTTAAAGTGTTTGTTTTGGAGCTAGTTAAATTAACAAACACTCATTATGACTTGGTGAAAAACTTCTAATTTGCTCGTCCACCCCAGTTTTGTTCATATCAATAATATGAATGTGCCTTTCAAACTTGTTTTGTATTTTCTCTAAATCTTTTTGTTGCTCGTGCCCTGGCCATATCAAATTCCTTCTTCTCTGCACTTTTGTAATCTCGTCCTCTACTCCGTACTTCTCATAATATTCGTGTTATTTGCTGGTGCTTTTCGTCGCTTCAAGTTTGAATCTGGCATTCTTGTCAACTGTATTTGCTTAGCACTCTTTATGATCGGGTGAGCGGGTACGCATTGTCTTGTCTATGTTTTCATTATTTCCAATAAGGATATTGTTGTTTGTTGCATTTTAATATTGTTACACATGATGCATAGCCATTTACGTATAATTCTTATTGAAAAAATGAAGTTTAACCAATTATTAAGCGTTTATATTTGGGATGTTTATTATGTTGACTGACTAACGGTAGTTCATGCCGTGTCATACTTTTATCACATGTTGTTGAATTTTGTGTTTTTCTATTTTCTTTAATTTTACACGATAATGTGAGGTCGATATTTACAGGAACACCAGTCGACTTCTCTCCCGACGTCACACTATAATCTATAATTCGATATGGCTGATGAGGTGAGTGGGAACGTTTTTTTTGTTGTGTTTATTCTCTTATAGGGTGAGTTGGGAAATGTGATTGCACTTTATAATTGTTAAATTGGATTCAAACTTTTCTAGAAGAGAAAAGCCATCAAAGGTCTGAACAAAGTGACACCTGCAGTTGAAAAGGTAATGAAATCATCGACGGACACTTCACTTTCCTTGGCCGTGGAGTATCGAGTATAAATATTTTTGAAGTGTCATTTTTCTCCTAAACGTATATAGTTTGTTTACTGAATGAAAATGAGTGGTAAACCGCAAGGTAATCGGATTACAAACTGAAAAAACTTACTGATCGTGGGTTGTTTTTAGTTTTAATTAATTTCATCTAAGCCTGAATCTCTTTGTGATAAAAAAATATAAAAAAAATCTTTTAGGAAGAAGTCGTATGTCCATTGCCGGGTCTGCGCGAGCACTGCGGCGAAGAGCATTGCCTCAAGTACAAGGATAAGTTGGAAGCCTGCAACGACCGGGTGACCACCAGAACGCAGACCGAGGAGAAGTGCCATGAGGAAATGATCGACTTTATGCACTGCGTCGACCATTGCGTTGGTTACGTTTTTTTGGTTAAAAAAGAAATTCGATAAAGAATGGTTTTTTTCCTGGTTTGTCCTTAGACTGGAAGGAGAAATTTTTGGAAATTTAATTGAATTATGTTTATTTGTGCCTGATATGAAAATCTGCTTATAAAGTTGATAAATCGGAAAGGTTGTGGTTTAATCTTCGTCTGAAATGTATTGACTTTTTTTATCTTTTTTCAGGCCATGCCCAAATTGTTCTCGAAGTTGAAGTGAGTGGTATCCGTTCCAGACTCGGCTAGGTAGCAACTACTTTCATTTAATCTAGTGATTTCGATTATTTTTGTGTTTGTGAATGATTTTGTAAATCATAGTGCTTATTGCAATTATTACTATTTTTGTCACTCCTCAGATTTCTTATTTATATACTATTCTAAATCTAACAATATACTTATTTGTGTCCTGTGCCCGCTCAGATTTTTTAGGATTTGGTAGTTCTCTTTTTATCTGTATTTTGTCTGTTATGATTTCATTCTAGCGGATATAATCATTTCAACCAGTAAACAATAATGATTAATATTTCGGGATTGGAGTTTTCTACTATATTCTTGGCTCACACGTTACATCGTGTCCATGTGAATACCTGACATTTTCATTATTTATCTTTATGTAAGTGAATCATTATTGCGTAAAAAATTTACACGACCGTTCCGAAGTTCAGCTGACAGAGTACACATGATTTTTCTCTAGTTGAAATTTTTTATTTATAGATTAAAATAGCTGATCAGAATGGACGATCTGTTCGACGTGTTTGACGGTGATGCGGGCACGAGTCAGCAGGATGACGAAGTGCAGGAAGACAAGATGAAGAAGATCGAAACACAGAAGACCAGTGATGCAAAATCGAGGTTGGATTCTTTTAATTTTGTTATTGACTTTTTTATTCGATTGATGTATGACGTTCGTTTGCTATATTTATCTTCCGGTTTTCCACATTGACGGGAAACAGCATTGCTGAATAATCGTTATTTTGTTATTGTCTTTTACTGGTGTTATTTTCTAAAATTTATGTATAGTGTCATATGTATTACAATTACCATAATACTCACCACCATATTATGATAATGACAAATAAACTTTGATTATTACCCATTTCAGAGCCGAACAACTGCTGGGCGAGTTGATGACGGGTAGCAAGCGTCCAATCGACGACCAGAATGGGGACGCTGGTGATGAGGACGGTGTGGACAGTAAACGTAAGAAAATGCTGGACGGTGATGATGCTGAGCCGAGCACGTCAAAGGTATTATCATGTTCATTTATGATTACTGAAAAGTTTTTTTCGTCGACTATGAACAATTTAGAAATTAGTTTTTTATTGTAGCAGTATTTGATTTCCGTAAAACCGTATTTTGTTCGCTTTTTTAATAAAATAATGCAACCTTGAAAACATTATTCTAACTAAAAAGTTAAAATTCATTCTTTTTTGTTCCCAGCCTGTAGGTTTTACCTACTACTTCAACATAGACTTGATGAAATTTAAATAAATGCATTTTGTTAAAATGATTTTTTTCTCATCAATCAGCAGACCAACGGTGACGCCAATAACGAAGATGACGACAAACCTCAAGCCATTGACAGTACCGACTTTCTGGACAAAGTGCCTCGGATTACAATCCACAGTGTTGAGTCGGAGGAGAATTGCATACACGAGGTTGGGAACTATGAATAGTCAGACATCCGTATACCAAACGTCTGCTCATTTAGAAAACACAATTTCTATCTCTTAATTTCAATTTCGCTAGTACGATATTTCACACTGTGACTTAGAATTTCTCGTTTCCATTATGGCGATGATCGATGAACCTGAATAAGACCTGTAACATCCTATCCTTTTTATACCATGTTTTTACATTTGAATAACTCGTATTGTAAAAAAATTATGTGTTTGTATCGTTTCTTTCATCTTCATCGATTTCCGCCCATTTCAGGTGTGCATTCCGCCGGGTCAAGAGTTCAAGCCATTGAAAAATCCAGATATCGAACCGGCCAAGGAGTATCCATTCCAGCTGGATCCGTTCCAAAAAGAAGCGCTGATGTGTCTGGACAACTACCAGTCTGTGCTCGTATCGGCACATACGTCGGCCGGCAAAACTGTTGTTGCGCTGTTAGTTGTTGTTGCTTTTGTTGGTGTTGTTGCGCTGTTAGCTGTTGTTGTTACGCTGTTTTTATTGCGCTACTCTATAGTAATTAATATATTAAATTTTTGTTATTTGTTAACTTAATCTACACTGCAGCTACGCGATTGCCATGTCTCTACGCGACAAGCAGCGTGTGATCTACACGTCGCCCATCAAAGCGCTCAGCAACCAGAAATACCGTGAACTGAAGGAAGAGTTCAAGGATGTCGGCTTGATGACCGGTGACGTCACCATCTCGCCCAATGCCACTTGTTTGGTCATGACCACAGAGGTTATTTATTACTTTTGTTAATTTATTCACTCACTCACTCATTTATGATTTATGATTATTGTTTACTGATAATGAAAATGATTTTACAGATTCTGCGTAGTATGCTGTATCGTGGTTCAGAGATTATGCGCGAAGTCGGATGGGTCGTTTTTGACGAGATTCATTACATGCGCGATAAAGGTTTATGGCTGCTTAAATTTTTTCGGACTTTGTTGTTCGGCGTTTGTTTCACATTTAGCGTTTCAATTGAGTATTCTTTTTTTCAGTGTTTTTATGTTGTTTACTCAACCGTTTTTGTATATATTTAACACTTTTGTTTTAGAGCGCGGTGTTGTATGGGAGGAGACAATCATCCTGTTGCCGGACAACGTTCATTACGTTTTTCTGTCGGCCACCATTCCTAATGCCAGACAGTTTGCTGGTACGTTGACTTATCATCTAACTTTGATTAGCTATAATAAAGCCAAATTACATGGTGTTAATGTGTCTTTATGGCTTCAGTCATGAAGATGTCCCAAAGAAAGTGAAAACCTCTTGAACGGACCATCTTTATTGCTGTAACCCGATGTTTGGTGTTGTCCACTGAGATAGTTTGCTGGGAGAGTTTATGGTTTTCAAATGTTGCTCAATTAGTATGGTATTTGTAAGTAAAATAACTAGATTATAATGGTTTCAGAGTGGATCTGCTACCTGCACTCGCAACCGTGTCACGTGGTCTACACCGACTACCGTCCCACTCCACTACAGCACTTCATTTACCCGGCCGGTGGTGACGGGCTGTTTGAGGTGGTCAGCATACAGGTTGGCGTTCATCAATCTTGGTTTTATTAGAAGAAAATGTGTTTTTTTGCTATGCCATGTTCAACTAGTTAGATAATTTTGTGAAAGTTAAGTCATTAACTTTGCAGCTAATGCTAGCTATCAATTAACTTTGCTTTGAGAATAAGCACCGTATTGGTTGATAATGAATAATGATGATATCGGTTTTCAGGGTAAATTCCAAGATGACAAGTTTCGGATGGCCATGGGATTTCTGCAGGATGCCGGCGAGGCGGGCAGTGGCATGCAGCGTAAGGGGAAGAAGATGGGAGGCACTTATGGTTGGGGCCGGTCGTGTTTCATTATGCTTATTGCTTGGTCATCTAAGATGATTCTGATAGTAATCATGATTTTATCTTATGGTGTTATATTACCAATTGGACATGTTGTGAACCTTGTTTCGATTGATTTATCATGAATTATCGTTTTTCTCCTGTAGGTGATTCGAATGTGGTGAAGATAATCCGTACGATCCAGTCGAAAGACATGCTGCCATTGATCGCGTTCAGCTTCAGTCGTCGCGAGTGCGAGGCGTACGCGTCCGAGCTCAAGGATATGGACTTCATGGAAAATGGTTTGTTGATGTGTTGATTATTAATATTGTATCTTCCCATCGGTTTTCATCCAACTGATGTCGATTGTTTTCGCTGTAATTACTCTAATTTGTACTTATCATAAAAGTTTTAAATGCTACAAGCTTTGCTATAAAACACTGCATGTTGTTTTTTTGATGTACAAATGTATTTTTTAAGCCGATGACAAATTCCTGGTGGGCGAGATATTTACGAACGCGATTGAGGGTCTGTCGCAGGAGGACCAGAACCTGACGCAGGTCACCAACATTGTGCCATACTTGAAGCGTGGCATCGGCATTCACCATTCCGGACTTCTGCCCATACTTAAGGAGGTCATTGAGATATTGTTCGGAGAGGGCCTGATTAAGGTCAGTTATTTAGGGTGCTGCTCTCATAGTCGAGTTGTTACTTTTAATTGCAACACGATAGAGTTTTATTTGTAACTTTTCGTGACGATCCGAAACGTTATCATCATCATTGCTTTAAATGATCATTATCTGAACGATTTATGAGACATCAGTTTTGTCATCGAAGTAAATGTGGATTTTTTAGGTTTTATTTGCTACGGAAACGTTCTCTATGGGCCTCAACATGCCCGCCCGTACCGTCCTGTTTACGTCGGCGCGCAAATTCGACGGCAAAAATCAGCGGTTAGTGTTTTTAACTAAATAACAACATGGAATTTTTTATATACTTTAATGTCTGCTGAGGACTTTGAAGTTCAAATTCATCCAATAATCATGCTACAGTAGCAAAGTTGGATACCAAAATCACAAGTATAGTGAAATATCGGTCACTCTGTTTACTTGTGAAGTTAATCACTGATGTGATCAAAAAGTGTGTGTCGAATGTCTGATGTATTTGATCATTATTTATCTTTTATGTTTTCGTTTCAGTTGGCTGAACAGCGGCGAATACATTCAGATGGCGGGTCGAGCCGGTCGTCGTGGCAAGGATGATCGTGGTCTCGTCATCCTCATGGTCGACCAGCAGATGGACGCTGACACGGCTAAACAACTCGTCAAGGTTTATAATGAGTATATACTTTTTTGTGTTTTGTAAATTTTGTAGTGTAACTTTTCGAAACAAATTCAAAAAAAATTCGTGATAGTTTTTGAAGCAGATGTACTGTTTCTGTTTGACTTGTTTCTCTTCTGGTTTTTCCATATGGATTGCACTATATGTTACTATTGAACACTGAATGGAAGGGTAACTAATTTTATGCTTGTGATTAATTGAGTGGATGGATTGGAAAACTAAATGCAAAATTAACGTTTTTATTTTGTAAAAATTCATAAATTTTGCAGGGCGATGCCGACCCACTGAACTCGCAATTCCGCCTCACGTACAACATGGTGTTGAACATGACCCGAGTTGAGGCCATCTACCCCGAATGGATGCTGCAGCGCTCGTTCTTCCAGTTCCAGAACTTTGGCATGCTGCCTTCATTGGTCGAAAGTGGGTGTGATTACTATACTGTTATCAGTTTGATTTATTAACCTTTGTGTGATATGCAGTTGGTTTTTCATGTAATGTTTCTGATTGTCTAATATGATATGATAATAATGTTTTTTCTAGAGCGGAACAAGTGTCAGGAAGCGTATGAAGCGATTGAGGTGCCGTATCAGGACATGGCCGCCAGCTACTACGATATCGAACAACGTATGCAGGTTAATAATACTGAATAATACTTGATTTTGAATGAAATTTCATCTCATGAATAGTTTGAGTGTATTCTAAAACCAACCGGTTTGTGAATAATTGTTTGATCAATAAACTTTCTAAGATGAGTTCGAAAAACGTTCGAATTCAGTTTTACCATCTTGACTGCGTTATTTTCAGGTAATCGGCAAGGAGATTCAGAGTTTCATCCACAAGCCACAGTACATTGTGCCATTTCTGGTAGCCGGCCGTCTTGTACGGGTTAGCACACATTCTTATAATACTTATGAATTAGGAAGTATACCAAATGTCATGAACTCATGAGTACATTAGATGTGTGGGTTTAGTACGGGAATGCATCGTTCGTTGTTTGAGCACGTATTCAACTATGTTTTTTAGGTTCGATCCGAGAAGTTCGACTACGGCTGGGGTGCAATCGTCAACTTTACGAAGAAACAGGCGGAGGAGTCGAATAGCAAGGATCCAGCCTCGGCGGCACCGATTTATATTGTTGAGGTTGGAAGTCTATAATTTTTGTGAAAAAGTGTTTTATTAAGTCCGTCGTTTTGTTTCAATTATTAGTATGATACTTTATAATTTAGTTATGTGAAAGTATTGTCAGCATATCAATCCAATAGTGCTTATCTTAGTTACTATTGTTTTGTTTTGGTTTGCAGGTGCTGCTGAATTTGTCGATCGAGAGCGCGAAACGCATTCAGACGGTGGCCGATATCAGACCGTGCGAGGAGGGCGATAAAGGACAACCTGAGGTTCGTAGTTCAATATTGAAGTGCATCAATTGTAATGTCTCTGTTCTTATTCTTTTAATATTTTTAAGTAACTTAGTGATTATAAAACTATAAAGTTAACATCTGTCAGTCACAGTACATTGTAATCATGACTGACTGCAGGTTGTGCCGTGCATGCTGCATCTGATTGATCAGCTATCGGCTGTCCGTATCAAGTTTCCGTCTGATCTCAAGTCGCTCGATAATCGTCAGTCGGTCGTCAAAACCATCAAGGTTTGTTTTCATGTCTTCAAATCAAATATGTGAAGGAAGCGATTATTTGTTTACTAAATATCCCGTCACATTTTCTTGTTTCCAAGATGCGAGTCGCATAACTTTTTTGCTGTTTTTATAGTTCAATAATTAATTTTAAATTTTTCAATATCAATTTCAAATGATAATTGATAAAATGGTCAAACGAACTAGCAAAGACGCTCATTTGCAGAACGTGAAAACGCGGTTCCCCGACGGCATCCCGGTGCTGGATCCGATCGAGGATATGAAGATCACGGACAAGTCGTTTGTGGAACTGGTGGCGCAGCTGAAACAGTACGAAGACAAACACGCTAAACATCCGCTCAAATCAAATAAACAGTTCAGCAAAATCTACGAGCAGTACAAGGAGAAGCTGGCGGTCGGTTTTTGTTTCTCAATTTAAAATTGGAACGTATCTTGTTGACCATCTCAGTTTTAGTTGTAGCATGACTCAACTGCGTAGGTGGAACCTATTCAGTTTATCCAGAATCCCAGAGCCTTCACGGTTGTAAACCATTCTTATTTTCTTACTCTTGTAGTTGTATTCAACTGGAATGCATCGTTTAATAAGTATTCGTGTATATCGGTTTGTGATAAATTTTGTTAGCTTACCTTTTTTAGGCCGAAGAATCGTGGAAGGCCAGCAAACTAGATGTTCGATCTGCCACTTCATTATTGCAAATGGATGAATTGCGTTGTCGTCAGAGAATTCTGCGTCGACTCAACTACTGTGATGAGCAGGGTGTTATTACACATAAGGTTGATTGGGGTTGTTGTTGTTATTGTTGTTGTATTAGTTGTTGTTGTTAATGATTATTTTTTTCCATCAGGGTCGGGTGGCGTGCGAAATCTCGGCAGCCGATGAACTCCTGTTAACGGAGATGATCTTCGGTGGTGTGTTCAACGACCTGACCAGTCAGCAGTGTGCCGCTTTGCTGTCCTGTTTCGTGTTCCAGGAGAACGCTGAATTACCGAAATTGGCAGATGAACTGACTGGTGTGTTTTTGGTCTTTTTAACACATCTTAACTTTTCAAAATTTTCATCTGTCAACTTTTTGTTTAGCGAAGTGTTCAGATTCACTGGAGAAAACAGTGGGAAATGTTATTTCTCTTAGGATGTCTACGCAAAATGCAAACATACGCCCGACGCATAGCCAAGGTGGCCAACGAGTGCAAGATGGTCGTGGAGGAGGATGAGTATGTGGAGAACTTCAAGTAAGCCATGTTGTTTGGTGTTTTTGTTGTTGTTGTTGTTTTTACGGTTGTTGTTGTTGCGTTAGTAAGATGTTATTGTTGCAGACCGCACCTGATGGACGTTGTGCACGCCTGGTGTTCGGGTAAGCCGTTTAGCGAGATCATACGCATGACCAAAGTGTTTGAAGGTTCAGTCATTTTGTACTTTATTGCATTTTGTGTATTCCCACTTTACAACTGTGTATCTAATCCTTTTGCTGTCCGATATATTCTCGTCACCCGTGTAATTTTAATTGTTTCTTCCTTATGATGTAGGCAGCATCATACGCGCGCTACGTCGGCTGGAGGAATTGCTACGCGAGACGAAGAACGCTGCGCAGTCGATCGGCAATGAGGAGTTACAGGCCAAGTTTGCCGAGGCATCGGAGAGGATCAGACGTGATATCGTGTTTGCCGCCAGTCTGTACTTGTTGGTGATAATGCTGACATTTGGATTATCATTTTTTTGTTATACAGGATTTAATGAAGAATTTTTAATTAAGATTGAATAAAGAAACTTTTTTTTCTTGTTTTGGACAAATTTAATTTTTTTGGAAGTTTGAGAAAAATTACAGTGCCATTGTAAAATATTTTTTGCAGGGTTGGCGAGGATGACGTGGCTGAAGATGATGCGGACTGAAGAAGAGAAAAATGAAAATAATGGAAGATTTTTTATGACTGTTGTTTTTGTCGTTTCATACCTGTTATTGTTATTTTTTGTCCATTATTTCTGTTGTTATTGGTGTTCTTGTGTAGATGATGTCAGCATGAAAATGAATAATAAACACAATTGAAATCCTTTTCGACTATGGCCTTATTCAAATACTATCTCGTGGTTTTCATTGTCCCGACGTTTATCTAAATTATTATCATCCATCATATGATTTCTTTTGTTCAGCGTACTCCTGATGTTGTGATGAGAGTAAGTCAAGTTTAAGTTCAGGCCGAAGCTTGGTTTCAGATTTATTATGTCATACTCTACCTGTTGTATGGAAACCTATTTTTGATAAATTTTTATTTCAACCTTTTTTCACAATCAGAATGAAGACCCCGACTTTGAGTGAAGTCAAGTCGGGCATCAGCCTGATCGATGGGCCACTGGTCATCCCGTCCGATATACCGGTGTGCTTCAGCAATGATGACTCGTTGGTTGTCGTTCTGCTTTCCCCCAATTGTTTTGTGTTGTTTGGGCGGGGCTTATAATTTGATTGACTGAATGTTGTTAGATTACAAATCAAATATGAGAACAATTTCTGAGATACGTGTCTATATGCAGTGTTCATTCCCAATGGATTGCTAATAAGCTGGGCACATTTAGAATACTTATTATATTGTTTGCAGCATCATGGCGGTGGCAAGTCGTACCCAGATTCGATTGGTTAACGTTGAGGCAGAACGAGTACAGTGTTGTGTCCGGCTGGGTGATACCAACAACGGCAGAATTGTTGGCATGTGTCCACATCCCACTATCACTGATATGGTTGGTATCGGTTTACGAGATTATTTATCATTTCAAGCTCCTGATGTATTATTCATACTTTCATTTCATGATGATGAATAGAGATGTAAAATTTAATTCTTATTTAATGTTATTTCTTGTATCACTCTCCTGATGTATTCATTCTTACTTTCATTTCAATACGATGAATAGAGATGTTAAAATAAATTTTACCTCTAATACAATAAAGCGGTGTTTTCATTCAAGTTTCGATCATTATTTTTGCGGTTGATAAGGTTATCGAGTAACAATTGATTGATACCATTTTTCAAAATCATGATAGAAATAGAACATCCAACTACCTGTCTCATCTGTTACACACTGTACCCTATATAGCAACTTTATATTCCAATTTCCAGTTACTCGTGATGACCAGTACGAGCACTCTCTATGGCTGTCCGTTCAAGTGCACACAGGAAGAGGCCGACGCTTCCATAGCTCATCCCGATGATCCAAAAGTCGTAATTCGGCGTGAATCGCTGGCACCCCCGCAGTCCTCGCCAGCTGGATTTGTGGCGTATAAAATGGTGTCAGTGATCGGTGGACGTGTGTGGGCGCTAACATCCGAGTTCCAGCCAATGAAAGGTGTTAAACGTTGGTTTCGGATAGAATTTGAGGTTTTTTAATTATTTTTTATTGAGACTTCTTTGTTACTGATGCCGACAAGGCACACTAACACCATATGAGAATGTTGTTTTCGTGGTGACCAGAAACGTTGAATCCACAGAGCAACGCGTCAATGTCTGTGTCACCTGCCTCTGCCAACTTCCGATCCTAGGACTACGGGATTGGGAGTCCGTTGCTCTAACTGCTAGACTGAACATAATTGTACTTCATTCTCAAATATGTTCTTTCCTGTACAGATATGGCCGTATCGATTATTGACTTCGAGAGCACGCCGTCCAAAACCGGTATTGGGCTGAGTAAGTATTCGCAAGTTGAGCGCGTAGAAAAGCCCAAGTCTACAGAGCTAAATGCGCCGTTGATGTTCTCGTTCGCGGTTCGTTCATTATTTTAAATCAAAAGTTTTATGTTATATGTACATTTCTCTTGTTTGTTTTCTTGCTTTTATTGAATTTGTAATGGTTGTTTTTATTCTTATGTAAGTCTATATTGTTGATGTTGTGTTCAAGGCTATAATGCACTCATTGATGATTAACTTCAGCCAGAGTTCTTCGCTAACGTATCGATGAAGGGTCGGCAGCTGACGGCATTGTTTTTGAGAAATTACTCGGTGGCCGGACGTAAAGGGTTGGGCTGGTTTTTGTTGTTGTTGATGTTGTTATTGTTTTTGTTGTTAATGTTGTTATTGTTGTTGTTGTTATTGTTGTTGTTATTGTTGTTGTTGCTATTGTTGTTGTTGTTGTTGTGTCTGTTATGTTAACAATGATCATATTGCAGCTACATACTCAAACAGAATGAACCACAGCGTTTCTCCTGCGTTGCCATCCACCAGCAGTCGGGTGCCCTGGCCGCCGGCACAACCATCGGCGTTATCATGATATGGTTGGGTCATTGACTGGACATTTGCAAATGCTATTTTTCTGGCAACTGAACTTTAAAAAATTTTATACTTATATGTTAACAATAACATCTTGATGTACAGGTTGGTAAAAAAAAACAAATTTGACGTGAACAAAATGTTTGTTCATATTACAGGCATCCACAAGTTGTATTGGACGATCGGACTAGCCAGCTGAATGCGTGCAGTGTCAGGATGCACTGGCACACATCGCCCGTCAGATGTCTGACATGGTCGTTGAATGGTCGGTGTTGTTGTTTTTGCTGTTGTTGTTGTTGTTTTTGTAGATAATGTTGTTGTTGTTGTTAAAATGGTATTGATGATGTTGTTGTTGTTGTTGCATAAATGCGTTTTCAGGCAGCAACTTGCTGTCAACGGGTGATGAGCGTGTGCTTGTGCGCAATGTGATGCATTCCCAGGGCAAGTGGGCCCAGAAATTTATGCCACGAATTGCGGGCTGCATTCGAGCCGTGTCCAGCAACAACGCGCACAATTTATGGGCTGTACTGCTCGATACCAATGGTTATATCTATAGCTTGATAGAAATATCTTGTAATTCAAAAAAGTTTTTGGCGCGCAATTTGAATTCAAAACTGATTTGGGCGCGCGTTCACATTTTTGTGGCAAAAAGCTTTCTGTCACACAACATATGTCACGCCAAATTCATTGCGTATGTTGTAACAGGTATGTGAAAACCTTTTTTGATAAAAAGAAACCGTGAAAAACTCGTAAGTTACGCATAGCAAATATGTTATGAAAACATCTAAACAATTCATGTAAACCACCAAGTTCCTTTGCTTCAGTGGTACAAATAATCGACTCGGGTCATTCGTTGGGCCCGCGCATCCACCTGGGCCCGATTTCCAGTTATCAGGTCGTGTCGAGTGTAGTGCAACGGATACTGACACCGTATAAATGGACTGGTTGGGTGTTAATAGTGTTGTTGTTGTTATTGTTTATTTGATTGTTGTTGCTATCATGGTTGTTGTTTGTGGTTGTTGTTGTTATTGTTGTATTTATGATGGCATGTATTTCAGATGATCAATGGGTTGTGGTAACGAACGCGTTCGAGGGTCAAGTTCAGTTCTGCACGCCCGACCAATACATGCTGCCGCTGCAAACTGTTGGTTACCAGCATATTTCTGAAAATATCAATGTCATCCTGATTCCAAGTTCTTCGATTCATGACTTGATTTCCAACTGTTTTAATTCAAAATATCATAAACTTTTTTGTTCATGAATGAAAAATCTAATTTTTTTGTACGCTTTGAAAGAATTTTAAATTCATCCCTAACAATTCTAATCAGAAAACAACTCAATCACTATTTTATGCAAATGGGAAAAAATTTTGCATGCCTTTTTCAATAATTATGAATGTTTTATCAGTGCGACCTGGGCAACAGCAACGTAACGATGGTGCGAACACCGAATGATGGTATGATATGTGACTACAACGAACTGCTGCATGTAGCCATTAACCGTGACTGGCTGGTCGCGCTCACGGCACCCGCTGTTTCAGTCAACGAACCCGAATCGCATTGTCTCACGTTCTGGCGGGCACAACGAGATGACAACAGTTACAGGTACATTGTTGTTGTTGTTTGTTGTTGTTGTTGTTGTTGTTTGTTGTTGTTGTTTTTGTTGGTGTTGTTGGTGTTGTTGATGTCGGTAGTTGCTGTTGTTTTTGTTGTTGTTGTTGATGTTGTTGTTGTTGTTTTTTCCTAAATTTTTGGTGTAGCTGTCGGTTGTTGTTGGCGGCTGCTCCCACTACGGTCGCTCCTGTGAATTGGATGAGTGCTCTAATTTTAGTTTGAAAATGAACAGTCGTGTGTGGCGAGCACATGATTCGGATGTGATCCGATGGATTCGGTCGATCGGCAATGACGTTGTGCTCACAGCCACTGGTCAAGGTGAAATCAAGTTGTGGGAAGTCATCGACACCGGATCGTTGCAGGCGGCTGGTTGGTGTTGTTGTTGCTGTTGTTGTTGTTGTTGATGTGGTTGTTGTTGTTGTTGCCGTTGCTGCTGTTGTTTGGTTGTTGTTGTTGTTGTTTTCTTCGTTGATGTTGTTTTGATTGTTGCTGTTAGTTGTTAGTTGTATTTTATATCATAACTATGTTATTTACAGCCGTCATACCAATTCAAGATGACTTGCGTGGCCCGACTGAGTCGTGGAGTCTTTCGAATCGGGTTGCCCATCCACTCCGGCAAACGCCCATCACCGATCTCGATTTGTCAGCCGATAAATCTGTCCTGGCCGTCGCTTACGGTCCGATTCTTTATTTTCATTTTTTCGATATTTTTTTGTATTCTTAGGGCCGGTAACTCTGATCAGACTTAAGTAGAGCTATTTTTTCATATGATTTTTTGTCGTTATTCACAAAGAATTAAAACAACGCAAGAAAGACAATGCATTTCGACTGAAATTAAGGTAACTAATGTTGTGTTGTGTTTGTTGTTTTGATGAACTCGACTATTCAGTGGACACGATCATTTTATACGACACACAGTCTTGGACGGTTATCGGACAGTGCCAGCCGTTTGTCGGCGAGTCACGGGATAAGCGAGCTATCAGGTTATTGGGTGCTGTTTCGTTCTTCCGGTTGTTGTTGATGTTGTTGGTGTTGCTATTGTCGCTGTAGTTGTTGTTGTAAACTATAGTTATCATGACATTTGTTTTAGTCAAGGGTAGGCCGCTAGGCCTAACCCTTAATATGGTTCGATAGAGATAAGCTTTTTTGTTTACTTATTATTAGGTATATCTGTTTACTAATAGAATTTGGTGCCTTCCATTTTTTCTATCCGAGTTGATACATTTGAAAATTGTTTTACGTTATTTTTTGTATGTTATTGCAGTCATGTGTGCTGGTCCAAATCGTCGTCGCACAGTCACTACCTGTTTGCCAGTAATGCAACAGCAGGTGTCTGTGCCATTGATATCTGTTCGTTGTCTGTGGTCTACGTTGTGCCAGTACCTAATACGAGTGCCTTGGCATCTGATCCCGTCTCCGGGTACATAGCTGTAGCTGCCAGTCATATTTGTTGGTTGCTTTGTTATAAAACAAAATTAAATTAAATTATTAACTGAATGAGTTTGATATAGCCTCCATAAGTCATAACTACGAGAGTTATAATTCAAATCACGGTTGTAACTAGTGGATTCACAAATCACCTAATTCATTTAAGAAGAGAATATCATAGACGTTTTTGCAAAATCATGTTTTTTTTTAATTCTGCAGTTTGAGTGATTTGAAAGAATATCGTTAATCTGACTGTTTTATTGAATTAAACGTGTATCTTTTAGTGTTGACCTGGCCGTCAGCGCAACCGGCCATGTGTTCGAAGCAGGTACTGAAAGAGACAGATGACGTCATCAAACAGTTGTGTTATGTACCCGACAATGAGGTGGCTGGTGTCAGCAATCTGTTTATGACAACAAACAATCGGGTGCGTCGGAATCGTATTAATTTTTCATTGTCTTATTGTTACTTTTTCATTATGACTTTTTTTCATAATTACTATCGGTTATCAACCGATTGCTAATTGATTAAGTCCTTGCTTTAAGTTATTGAATACAATCCATCATTATTATTGTTTATTTCTGTTTTAGGCCACCTACGTGCTGCCGAAGACGGAACGCGGCACTGTCAAGCGAAAACTGGATGACCTATCAACATCGGTTAGAAAAATAATAATGTTGCTTTCGTTGTCTCTTTTATATGAAGTACCGATTGTAGACTATGAACACTGTCCTGGTTCTGTGACTAATAGAGCGATGATGACTTCTCTTCTCTTGTTGTATCATACTTTAACTCCTAACAATATCATTTATATTGGATTGTTGTAAACCGAGATGTCCCATAAAAATATTTCTTTATCGTTGTTTAAATAACTTTCCCTACTCAGATTCGCACTCCGTTTGCTCAACTGAAAATGGACGAAGTTGACCCCGACGATCAGCTGCCACCGGAATTGCGTACAGCCGCCGAACGAGAGCAGAAGATGAAGGCTAATGTTAAGGTGAGTGTTGTTGTTGTTGTAGTTGATGTTGTTGTTGTTGTTGTTGTTGTTGTTGTTGTTGTTGTTGTTGCTATTATCTTTAAGAATATTTTCAGATGCTCTCCGGTCCCGTCCACGGTCTGCCTTCTCTAACGGCCATCCAATCCGAATTTATTCGATCGTATCTCGGTGCCAAATCGTGATCAGTGATCTTTTTCGTTCTCCAAAAACTGAGTCAGATTTTTATGATACATGAAATTACATGAAATTTTTACATAATTTCAACTTTGACGTCAAAACGTAGGAATTCAAGCGTCTGCTGAAATTGTGACAAAAAATTGTTGTCTGCGTTTTATGCCAATTAATATATCAAGAGTGTCGTGTATTTTGGAAATTGCCTTGAAATGCCTAGTTCTCTTCTTCATTTTACACTCGACTTCGTTGTCTGTTATCATGTCGATCGTTATGTTTTTTTGTTATACATTATTCAATTTTTATGGTTGACGAAAGTAAAGTATATTTTATTATAAATTGTTTTCGGTTAAACTTTATGGTTGGTTTGATTGTAAGGTTTTACAAACCTCACTGACATTACAGTGTACATAAATGGTAGTTATTCCTTAAATTCAACACGGTGTTCTACCGTAATCTTATAGAAAAGCCCATAATTATTCAAAATGTGACTAACTAACCATTTATGCACTGCAGCCTATCCTATCATCTACTTTACCGTAATGGGTGACGATATCCTGCTGGCAGCATCGGACGTACTCAACCGACTGCAGGCCAAGAAGCAGAGTCTTCGCCATCTCGTTCTCAACCACAACACTTGTCAGGTACGATGTAGTAGTCGTTGCAGTAGCAATTCTGTATAGCAACCTACTAAAATATCAACGTAGTGGTCTGAAAAGTTGTGGGTGAATATTCATGCCAGTAGTTTCTAACCATGATGGTGTTTCATTTTCCTGTTACTATAATTCTATTTCACTGTATCTGTTGTGTTATTCCAGCTTTGTTATTTCAATTACTAATATGGAGTCAGAACCCACTTCTTCTGACGTGCCAGATACTCCGGGAATCGTAGCGGATACTGGCATTCCCGATACATCGGCAGAATCATCAGACTCTAAACGCCCCCAATTCGGCAATCGTTTACTTCGAGATGAAGAAGAGGTTTACAGCGAGAATGCCTGGGACCACGTGGAGTGGGATGAGGATCAATTGGAGGCAGCTAAGCAGACGGTGGCCATGCAGCACACCAATCTGATGCCATCCGATCATCAATCCCAACTGGAACAGACTGCCTCCCAACAATGGCACAACTTCTACGAAACGCACAAGTCATCGTTCTTCAAAGATCGTAACTGGCTGTTCACTGAATTCCCTGAACTACTGATCCAACCTGATGATCCAACGCAAAAGCGTTATCTACTGGAAGTGGGCTGTGGTGCCGGTAATACGGTATTCCCGGTGGTACATAAAACAAGTGATCAGGTGTTTGTGTATTGTTGTGACTACGCGCCGAGTGCCGTCAAACTCGTGAAGGACAATGCCGATTACGATACATCGCGATGTCAGGCATTTGAATGTGACATATCATTGGATACAGATGCCATGTTGGCACAGTGCCCGTTCCCTCCAGGTACAATCTACGTTATATCCTGTATTTTCTGTCTGTCGGCCGTACCACCTCAACGTCAGCAGATGGCCGTCAACAATCTGGCCAGGTTGCTGGCACCCGGTGGCATGATTCTGTTCCGTGATTACGGTATGTACGATCTGACACAGTTGCGCTTCAAGCAGACCTCGGAACGCGCCATATCGTCTGTCGATAACAATTACTACGCGCGTGGTGATGGCACTTTTGTGAGTTATTTCACACAGGAACATATTGAACGCTTGTTTGTTAAAGAGGCCGGACTGAAGCAAGTGCAGTCGATTGTGGATAATCGATTGATTGTTAATCGGGCCAAGAAGACGAAGATGTACAGAGTCTGGCTGCAGGCCAAATATCAGAAGCCATTGGCTGTCGTTGAGGGTTGCTAGCATTTTGTGGCAAACATTTCGTATTTTTTGTGTAATAATATTGAGGTGGATTGATTTATTTCGATGAATTTTGTCAATAACATCATTCATGGTTATCGTAAACTTTAGCATTTCATTAAAATAAATCAAGCGAATCCTAAATAATCCATAATGTTTTTAATTAAATTCATTATCCTACCTTTGCATTCCATTATCTGTTTATTCTATTATATTAGTGGTATTGCGTATATTATTGTGATGTTACAATGGCTAACAATGTTTTTTTTAATATGCCCATCTCGTTTGTTGACATATTTACTCAACCATGATCTCAACACCCACAACAAGTTGCAGAACAAGAAGCAACTACTGCGAATGTGCTGCCAGTATCTGGAGCACAAGACCGTACTGCAGTCCTTGATCAAGTCGGCTGTATGTCGTCCATTGCTTCACGTTTTCGAGTACGAAAATGACGAGATTTTCATGCAGGTTGGCTGTCGTCGTACATGTTCTTTTTTATAAGTGAAAACATGAACACATAGTCATTTGAAAATATTAAATCTTGTTTTAAGTCACTGTCAAAGTTTCTAGTTTTAGTTTGACGTTCATAAATTTGCAGCTACTTCTGCTAGAAGCACTGTACGGCAAGTACGGATTGCGTTGTTCGGCTGAATATGCTCAACCAGTCAAACAACTATTGCCGCAGCTGAAAGATCTGGTGAGTTGTTGATATTAGAAAATATTTTCTTTTCACAATTTTTTCCTGATGAGTTCTCATTCTCAGAGAGTAGTTTCTTAATATTTCACAATATTTCTAAAACGTTTCAGCACGAGAAACTGCAATCAGAAGCGACGAATCAGGCGAAAGAGGAATGTTCCAAGGCCGTAAATGTGCCGCGATATGCCCGTGTGAACACGTTATTGACTGATATGGACGAAGTGCATGGCATCCTGCAGGAGGAGGGCTGGACACTGGCATCATGGTCCAGTAAGGGCGTGCCCAAGTGGAAAAAGTGAGTTGATGTTTTTTCTGTTGGTTTACTTCGATGATGAAAAAAATTGAGTCAGCTTCTAACTAGTTATTTCATGATATGTGACGTCTTTTTGTAAGTAATATTCTACCTCGAAAGCATACCACACACCTACACGTGCCAAAAACTAATTCTAGCTGCCATGTATTGGTTCTCTAATGTCTATTAAAATTTCAGATACCGTCGGCACGTGCAGGCATTGGAGGGTCAGAACTACCTGGTCGACTGTCATATGGCCTACGTACTCATATTTCCCAAAGGTACCGACTTGCACGCTCATCACCTGGTGACTTCCGGGAAGCTGCAATTACAGGATAAGGTTGGTTGGAATATGACTATTGTTGTCGGTTTTTGTTGTTGTTGTTGGTGTTCATCAATGGTGTTATTTAAAATTATTATATGTGAACATAGGCTTCGTGTCTACCCGTCGACTGTCTCTCCGTACCCCCGGGTGGCAAAGTACTGGACGCGTGTGCGGCACCCGGCATCAAGTCCTTCCATATGGCTGCTACCATGAATAATAAAGGGTTGGTATATTTTTTGTGAAGCTCAACTGCATTTAATTCAAATGTCGTATACTAAATTTATTTCACTTAAAGAACAATAGTCATTATCCCGGCCACTACGATTACAAAATGACCATTCTGATATGATATTAGTATGATTTGATAGGTTCAGTAATGAAGAAGTACCAAAAATATATATTTGCAGTCGCGTATTTGCGTTCGATCGTTCCAACGACCGAGTGAAAGTGATGCGTCAGTTGATGGCCAAATCGGGTGCTCAGATCGTCGAAGTTAACAACGAGGACTTCCTGCGAACCATGCTCACGGCTGATCCACGGTTTTCAAAGGTCGGTTATACTTTTGCTGCTGTTGTTGTTGTTGTTGTTGTTGTTGTTGTTGTTGTTGTGTTGGTTGTTGTTGACTTTGTGTTGGTTGTTGTTGTTGTGTTGATTGTTGTTGTTGTTGTGTTGTTGATTTTTTTTGGTTTTTAGTAACTTTTTAATTGATGTCGTTTACTGTTTGTTTCGTTACATGCTTATGGTTCTTATTTCAGGTTGAATACGCACTGGTGGACCCACCATGTAGCGGCAGTGGTATCGTGTCCAGACAGGACCAGTATGATGACGATAATGATGCTGATGATAATCACAGACGACTCAAGTCCTTGTCCAACTTACAGGTTTGTTGTTGTTGTTGTTGTTGTTGTTGTTGTTGTTGTTGTTGTTGTTGTTGTTGCTGTTGTTGTTGTTGTTAATGATTGTGTTTAACATATTTTTCAGGCTATGCTACTAAAACACGCTTTCCGTCTTCCGGCATTGAAGCGACTCGTCTACTCAACGTGCTCCATTGAGGAACAAGAAAATGAAGGGGTTGGATTTGCGAACTAAAAATTTTATCCCAAATTCTTCAAAGAAAATCTACTACACTTGTTTTTGGAATCATTGTATTCATAAAAAGGTTTTTTTTATTTTCTAGAAAGACCATATTTTTCATAAATTTCCTTGCGACTTTTCAACTTTGTCTTACATTGCAGGTGATTGCCGAAATTTTGTCCAACGAGAAGATAACGCGTCGGTTCGCTCTGATCGAAGCGATGCCTTCGTGGACTTTGAGGGGTGTCGGTGATCATGAGTTCAGTCATCTCGTACTTCGAGCGACACCTGATAAAACGTTGACCAATGGATTCTTTGTGGCCGTATTTGAACGAATTAAGCAGGACGATCAGGCTGATGGGGAAGAAGAGTGATATATTTATTATCGCTTACTTTTGATAATCGTTGTTTTTATAGTTTTTGAAATCCAAAAAAGCATGATTTGTCAGACAAAAGTCTTTTCAGTTGAATCATGTGGTGTGTCTTTGAGCAACACGGTAATCAAGGAATAAAAAAATTCGAAGCTGAACCGGTCGAACTGTTATCTGCATCACGTTTACGGTATTTAAATAAATACATTATGAAAAGGCAGGTATGCATCTGTTGATGATCGATGGAAGTAACCTTATTGGTTCAAGAGAGTATTACCACCCGATTTTGTTTCTATGTACTCTTTGACTGCTGCACATTGAACCAAAACTGGTATGGAGTTGCATCCATTGTGAATCAGTACTTTTATATTTTTATTTGTGTCCATCAGACGTTATATTGTTGGTTTCAGTTCTCCCGTTTTCTGACCAGTTGCATTAATATGAATAGAGCTAGCTCAAATTGCGTTTGACAAGGGAGTTCCATTGTAACAAGAGAAATTGAGTTAACCGTTCCTCCGTTTCGTCCGTCGTTCAATGATAGTTAATTTAGTTAGGCTCTCTGTGTCTAATTGGTCAGAAAATTAGGAAAACATTCTTAATCCTATTATATTGTTATTATATGCCTTATTATTGTTACGTTATGTTATATTATCGCTCAAAAACGAATAAAGATTTCTAAAAAATCACTTAGGAATATAGGTGTTTCTAAAAATACTGCTTCATTGTGGTACTGATCCACTCATATATTTCCGTTAAAAATTACTTCAAATACATGCCACTACTACAGTAATGCAGTAGTTAGTTTATTTAGTTGAATTTGTTTTCGTGAATACTTGTATGTTTCTACTTTCTAGATGGAAGTGCAAGAGTGCGTATTATATGGGTCGATATTGAGCACACACGAGGAGCTGCTCAGACAGAGGCTGCAGGGTCTGTGCGATCCCGTGGTCGTGCCCTTTCATGAACAGGTTAATATTGGTGTAATGCTATTCATTTACTAAAATTATTTTGTGTGCAATCTTGGCTTTAGAAACTAATAAGAAGAAAAAATTATTATGAAAATAATTAGGAGTAAGTAAGATGGTTTTCACATGTTGCTTATGTGGATGCTTGACAATAAGAGTTTCACCGATTTGTTGCTACAACAAATTCAGTGTAAACAGCAGCAACATAGCCATCACGTTTTCTTATCTTTTGTATAATGAACGCTAAAAATTACAATAGTCACTTGCTAAAAATTGATATCCGTTGTTTGCACGAACCGATATTGTGCAGGAATGGATGTTCGAGCTGATGCATGAGAATCGATCGATCGTGCAGGTGCGCATGCGACGATCACTGGATAAGAAGCTGCCCATCCAGGATAAGACGTTTCAACTCAGGTGCCGTGAAGTTGTTATCCTTGATTAAATTAACATGAACTTATCCGGATTAGAGCTCTTTTTATATAAATTTTCTCAGAAATTTGTGATGCTTATGATATGATACTTTTTAGGTTACCCAACTGGGGTTTCTTTATAACCAGTGACAGTATATTGATGGGTTTTGTAGTATGTTCAAGTATAGCTTAAAATAGGTATAGATTTGTTGAGTTAATAGCTTAAAATAGCTATAATTAGTTGTGTTCAGGTATCTCGGTAAACCGGAGGCTGATCTGCAGTGCCCAACGACCGTCAGGAAGACGATCGATTCGTTGATACATTCGGAAGACATCATGGCCTTTATGAAGGAACTCGGATTCCGCAGTCAGAACGAATATTACGTAGATGGACTTATGTACACAAGGGGCAGACTCAAGGTGCTCGTCATGAGAGTGAAAAAGGTGGGTTGTCATAAGTGGCATCCACTGATATTTGACTGGGGTATGAGGTGTCTCCGAAGTCCAATTTTTTTGCCACCTACACGTTTTTATCGACTTAATTTTGTCTCGTCATAATATAGTTGAACCTTCCTGTGTATTACTGATGAATAATCATACTGGTTAGCGGTCAACCGTTACCGTAAATTCACGCATCGCCGCTGTGTTACGTTCAAGGCAGGTAACTGTACCATATCCTGTCGACCGTGGCTCAAACTTATAAACTCAAGCTAATGTTATCTGTGAACTTATTGCCTGTTAAATATTATTGTTCCCTGTTTAGTGTTTAGATATAATTATTCTTTTCTACAGCCGTCCGAGCCCAACCAAGTGACGAGTTCAACGTTGGTCGAGCTCAACCTGGCTGTCCAGCCGGGTGAGGACTATCGACAAGTGGCAAAGACGGTCCGCGAATTCGGTGAACAGTTGAAACCACTCGTCCACATGGAGAAGATTGATTCCGTGGGGTGATCATTTTTATATGTAAAGATGTTGTTATTGTTGGTTGTTTTCGTTGGTTTGTGATCATTGATATTATGTATCGAGTTCAGTGCGGTCTACTTACACCGATTTAGCATGTTTTTTTTCTTTAGCGGATATAATTTCTTATCTCAGCGTAGCAACTTCAATCCAAAAATACTTGAGTATTTTGACATCGACTGGATTGGTGTATCACATCTATAAAGCTGAATCTGATTTTTTCAGTTTCTCATAGAAACTGTTTAGATTTGGTGGCTTGGTTGCGTGATCGACATCGGCACAAATGTTTGGTAGATCAGACCAAACTGACACTGAATTGGAGAAAGCCAGACATTTTTCGCTTCCGTTATGAACTATCTGCATCTACGTCGTTATTACAAGTTCAAACAAGACGTAAAAGCTCTTATATTCAGCGTTGTGTTCAGGTTTCAACCATATAACAAAACTGAAAATGACACGTTAGATTCGGTAACGTAAGTATGCACCACGTACACTCAACTAAACGTTTTGTTGATGGATTAAACTGAACTGAATCATGGTGCTGGAACATCCCGGTTCTTGTATGTCACCTGCCACATCATGTCTGTATAATATTTACATGTTTATCTCAACGTATTTTGTACATTCCAAATTTCCAATTGCCTCTCGCCTTCTACTTGAAACCGCGGAAACAATAAATATTCATGCATATTTGACGAAAATATATTTTCTTATTGTGATTTTTTATTCGTGTAAGACTTTGATGCTTCACGACACGCCGTGTGTATCTATGATGTGTATGTCTATACGTTATGTACGTGCACACATACACGTTCTATGCACGTGTGTGAGTGAGTGGATGTGGTTTTCTGTGGTTCGACGGATGCCGTTCCCGCACGCAGACGTATATTCCACTAGGAGGAGGAAAATTCCCTTCTTCTCAGCAGTTTTTCCTCCACAATGGAAAGACAGTGTTGTGATTTTTCGTCTCGCTGAAGGGGAAAGCATGGGAAGTGCCGTCCGCTACTGAGTCGGTGGTTATTGCGTTCGCATGTCGCAATCACATGTGTTTTGTGCATGTCGCTCCCAGTAGGAAACTTAGCTCACACATGTGAGCCAAAAAAGTAATTCGTTGAGTGTTTTGACACTGTCTGACATGTTTTTGACTGGAATGTTGTTGTTATTCGCAGGGGTTTGACATGTTGAAATCCATTTTTCACGTCTGTTCATGTTGATTTTTGTTCGCAAGTTCGGGATCAGTCCATGATCCAGTTGAATATTTTGGCATCGATATATTGAATTAGCCTTTTATCATTATAATCCGAATGTTCATCATATATTTAGAAATATTTATGAGAATAACATTCATGTAGTAAATAGAAAATTGTCATATAAGATCACTGTTTTTTTCGGAAAACTTATTTTTGTTCTAACAAAATAGTGGGATATTGGGTGGTGATAGTTAAATGTTATATTGTTATCCTATTTGTTTCAGGTGTAATTCGGCCGTTAATATGGCTCGAAAGAAGCCAACCAATCTGGTACAGCAGGCGGTCGAAAGTCGCGCCGAACGAAAGGCCAGACAGTACGGACATCAGGTTGATATTGTGTGGGTCCTCGATCTACACCAATGTATTAGACCAATCACTTTGATAGTTGTTCATTCAATATCCAAAATTATTTTTAGTGAATTGCCTTTTTTATTTTTTCTGTGACAGTTTCAAACGGTTGATAAACATGTTTAATTTTCAGCGACGCAGTTCAAACGAGGTGGTGCAGGATGGGGTCGTATCGAAGAGCTCCAAAGTGCCCGAACTGCCTCAATTAACGGTATGTAGATTCTATTCTTGATTTGCTAACTGAAATATGGTGTTAAATATTTAATTCAATCAGTTGTTTTGCTACAAATATAGTGAAACATCGTTCAACCTAATTGCCTTTGAAGATATCACTGATCACACAACCTTACAAAAGCATGTGAAATATTAAGGACATCTGCGTTTTTCCCAGATACCTTTTTATATAAGTTATATGAACTTTATTATTGTGTTCCACTTTTTATTGAAAGTGATTTGTCAAAAAACTATTCTTTCAGCCGGGCACCCGTCGATCGGAGGCTTACCTTCAAGCCGACGACAAGCACTTCCTCAACTTCCGCGACCAACTGGCCTCGCTGGGTCTCATGCTCCGCGACATCCCCGGGGACGGGTTGGTGGCTTGTTTATGATAAACCCGAATATGATAAAACAATCGCCACTTTGATAAAGTTTTTTTCAAATTACGTTATGTGTAATATAAAAATTTTAATGTGGAAGCTATCCAGACCATTGTTTATTAGTCGTTTGAGTATGGTATAAAATGTTGTTTTGTTATATAATCCTTGAACCACACCACCTTATTGTATCTGCTTTCTAAAATCTCAATCTTTTATATTTATATAATTTTTTTCACAAGAATTACAGCAACTGTCTATTTCGTGCGCTGTCTGACCAACTGGACGGTCACATGTCCAATCACATGCTGCATCGCATGAACACCGTCAGATTCATGATCGAAAATCGGACCGACTTTGAGCCGTTCATGGACATGCCCTTTGAGGGATACGGTTGGTTGAATATCATTTTGATAAACGTTTTAATTGTCAACATATGGAGGATATTTTTTGTTATGAAGATCTTGCTCATTATATTGATCGTATATTGAGAATAAAATCTAAATGTTAACGGATTTTGCAAAAGTGTGGGTTAAGGGTTAAGATTTCAGACAGGTCAGGACTGAAACCTGTTTAGATGGGATTCTTTTTTGAACTATTTTCGGGATGGGTATTAAGAATTAATAATGAGATCAAATTTGTTATTGAATAAGAGTGAAGTATTTTTAATTCAGTTAGATTAGAGCTGATGTTTAGAAACTTTGTCTTTTTCAGTGGATAAACTGGCTCGACCCGGCACGTACGCTGGCCAGGATGTTCTGGTGGCATTTGCCAGGAACTACAAAGTCAACATCGTCATCCACCAACTCAATTCGCCCACATGGAAGGTTGGTATTTGTTGTTGTAATACATTGTTTGGTAGCTTAATTTCAATTGGTATTGAATAATTAGATTTATTTTTAGTTTTATTACTTTTTCAACCATGTCTAATATTTCATAGCAATCGTCTCTGAAATTTTTCCTATTAGCACTCTTCGTGTAATGATTCGACTATGAATATAATCAAGTTCGACATGATTACGTGATAACTGTTTTCACTCGCACTACTCTCAACTGTTTTATTGCATGAAATATATCAACCACCCATAATTTGAATCAAATTAAAATTATAATAATATTTTTACACAGTTTTCTTTTAATTACAGATTGAGGGCTCCCAGAACTGTGACCGCGAGTTGCACCTCTCCTATCACAACGGCGAGCACTACAGTTCGGTACGTCGAATTGGCGATACGACGCCGAATGCCCCAGCCAACATTCGCATGTCCCATCAGATGCAGCCGTATGTGCCCTGCTGTACCGCTTGCACGTTCGTTTTCATCAATATCTTTATCTGAATTTGTTGTACTGGAAAATTTTTGTGTGAACCTTTTCAACGCCGGCCAACAAATTTATGGCTTACATGCAAAAGCAAGACACAGACTCGATGGTTCATTTGGCGTGTGTACAACGTCATACTGCGCCAATTTCATCGCTTTCCGTGTGTTTTTTGGATGGGGGGGGGGGGGGAGATTTTTTTATGATGTAATCTCAACGAGATATTTTTACAATGTTTACCAAGCTATCTATCTAAATTAGTCTTCATACAAATACAATACAAGGCCGTTTTATTCTAATTTCAACCAAATACTGTTTCTAGCCAGCCGCACACGCACAACCACAGTCGGACGCACACAACCAACGCCGCCATGACGCCATACCAGAATGCACACTACAATACACAGGTTAGCATGTTGTTTCAGATTTTGTGTAGATACCAAGTTATTTACAGCGGAACGTGGTAGTAGTTTGGTTCCAAAATACTGTTTTAGTCGGTAACCCGAGCGTTCGGCGACAGCGAAACGAACGACACGGATGCAGAATCGGGCACGGAATATCTGAGTACAAGCATGGCCAATAACGATGTGGCCATGGCGTCAGGCTCACAGGCACAGGACGTCGGGTTGGGTGGTGGTGAACTCATGTTGCAGCGTATCATGGACGTTACTAATTGTTATGTTAGTGCAACGTTGTTAATGTTGTTGTTGTTGGTTGATGTTTTCTGTTGTTGTTGTTCTTGCTGTTGTTGTTGTTTATTGCTGTTTTCTGTTGTTGTTGTTGTGTTCATCATGAGTTTGTTGTTACTGTTCACTTTCAAGTCACAAACGCCATTATTTTATAGGATGTGGAGCTGGTGCAACAGGTGATGCTTCAGAATGATCTGAACGAGGATCTGTGCGTCGAGTACCTGCTGCAGTTGGCCGCTGTCAACATGAATCAACAGCCGTCGCCCCCTCCCGCACTGCCACCGGTCAACGACACGCGTGCGGGTTGGTTCATTGTTCAAAGGTGTTTTATTCAGCAGATTATACACTGACAATCACTCATGGTATCTTGGTTTATATTGTCCGTCAATCTCGACTGATCATCTTAATGATAAACTTTGGCTGGCTCTGGCTGAATCAAAATACCTATTCAGCACGATTCACAAAGAACATTATGCAATATTCGATACCATTACCACATGGTTCCATGTGTATCAGGGTATTTTTTTAATTGTTTACTTTCTGTATTTATATTCTCATTTTCCCATTAGTTGATTTATAGTTTGGGTTTGTTTCTAGATATCAAGTCGGCTGCCAAAACCGAACTGGTGTCGGACGCTCCTGGTAAGACGTCTTCTAACGGGTCGAAAGCGAGTAAATTGCCTACCAAAAAGGTACGTTAACTGTTCTTATTAGATAATAAGGTTCTAATGCTCGTTTCCACGTTTCACAGGCGTTACTGTACTACTTCAGCGGTGGTAGCAAATTTATAATTTTAGTATGTTTTTTTGTCATAGAAACTAGCATATTTTGAGGTTATCTTTCCGTATCATTGAATCCAATGTATTGGACTCTATCAAATGTATTAATCTCAGACGTTTATTCATTCTCAATACTAATAATAAAAATGCAACTGACTCTAATGTTTCAGCTGACCAATCGCGAACGCAAAGAGCAGCAGCGCAAAGCTAAGCAGTCGGTTGGCAAAGGCGGCAAGACGGCGGCGGGCCATCAGAAATCTGGCAGCGAGTCGTCGACAGCCGCCGATCCGGCAAATAATGATGTCGGTGAACCTGTGATCGTTAACCATTTGGGTATGCTCAACTTATAGACGTGGTTGGAACGGAGGGTGATGTCGGTAAAATCATGTTCAATGAGAAACAAGTTGAACCGAAATTAGGTTAATCCTCCAAAAAATCCCAATATGTACTACAAGAAACCAGTTGCTTGAACGAAAAAAATCTAAAAAAATCTTCTCTGAATCCTAATATTTAATTTTCCTGTTGCCTTGAGTTCTTGATTTCACACGACATCGTCCGCCAAACGACTTCCACGAAATTTCTATGCCATTTGTTTTGACAAATTGTTGGGTAGAGATTAGACGGCTAAATTCTTCCCCAATGGTCAATAAAATTATCTGTGTGACCGGTGATTTTTACCCTGCAAGGTGTTCGAAACGGCACCGTACTTTGTATACTTGATATGATATAGATTTTTAATGAGGGAATAGCTTTCTGGCTGTCTATTATGCTCATTTCCTCATCATATTTATCCACCATCTAAATTAGTTGTTAGAACTTTGAAGACAATCTGCAAAACTGTAAATGTGCTGGATGTGATGTGCATTATGATAAGCCTAGAACAGCCGAATCTGAGACATTATCAATAATTGCCCGATTTTATGTATACATCTTGTGATCTGTGTTCCATCCATTTATCTTTCATAAAAAAAATTTATACCGTATGATTTTTTGTGAGGCACGTGTTTAGCTAATGAACATCGCATTTTCTATGGTTGATCTCAAATGCTTGTTTTATCAATATTACGCTAAATACGAGCTCGCAATAATCAATGTTTTTGTGATGCCGCAAGTGTATTTGTACGTATTTATTTAACTTGCATCTGATGCCGCTGGTGTGTATTATTATCCCAACTATAGCCAGCGTCACTGAAACATTATGTACCGTATGTGTCTATATGAGTTCACTGTACTACAACTACTACTTGGTTTTGTAACGTGTGTAACTGGTAAACGGAGTGCATTTCTGTTGTGAGCCCGTATTCGTGGGATAATCCATGTCATTTTGCTAATTGGGCGGTGTAACATTGGTTGACTGACGACCGAGCAAACCATTTATTAGTTTTTTTTTATTTAGATAGAAAAACGTTGACTGACTGGTCAGATCATTCACCAATAATACGTCGTTTATTGTAAATGAGTGCCTTTTATCTGTTAACTACTGCTACCGTAGATCCGTGTCTCATCTCCTTATGAGTGTCAGTCAGTATAATTGTACAATGCTACTTGCAAATATTGACCGTCGGTTGGAGCTGAAACTGAAACTTGAAACTACATCACGTAAAATGGCTTTTATTTATCTATAAGGGAAACTGCAGTTCCCGATCATGCGTTGAGTGATAGTACAAGTTTCAACTTCGAATGTTATTTTATATGCGTTTCACATACCGTGTTCAGTATGATTCGCCTGAATGGCATCCAGTGTGGTGTGGCCTTGGGCAAACGGTGTGTTTGTTCTCGAAACCGCCCATTTGTTACAGACGATTCAACGATCGAACATGTCATCTTTAGCATATTATGTAATATAACCCATGTCATTGTCAGTTAGAAGATGGAGGTGGTCAACCAATTGGAGACTTATGTCCTGTGTTTCGATAATTGGGTGTCACTCGTGAAAATGTCGACCACGATCAACAAAAAGCAGCAGCATTGATTAGTAACATTTGGCCATTAATTACATTGTTGTTCACAACATTTCGTTCTGTGCCCGTTTCCATTATACCATACTTACATGCATGCATTACGCCTCTGGTGAATGAAACCATGAAAACGCAGTTCAATCTGGATTTGGTGGGTGTTTCTAGTTGGTAAACGTTGCGCATTCGTTGCCTTGGCTGGGCCAGTTTTTTCCTTGAATTAATTTAGTATGAGTAGTATAAACTTGGACGATAAAGTTTTTTGCTTACGTTGAAGATTGTTTTTTTACTAGCCAGCAATGCTGTTATTATATCCGATATTTTAAGCTGTACATAGTAAGAGTAGTTTTGTCGAGAACAGATTTGCGTTCCAAACAAAGTCCACTCATCCACTGATATGTATTTCACTGCAAAACAAAGTATAAACTTTTCTGAGTTAATAAACATTTTTTCACATATATAATATAATGATAAATGATGTGATGATTATGTCAGTGTCACACAATCACTCCACCTTCACTACCAACTCTACATCACAATGAGCTCCAAACGTTCTTCCACCGATTCCAAACAGCCCGTCACGTCCAAACACAAAAAGTTCAGCGATTCTGAGGATGAGGGTGACAGTTCACCTGATCCCTACAAAGACACAGAGAAAAGCTCCAAAGACTCAGCGAAGTCCTCCAAACCAGAACCGGAGGTTCCGGATGTGAAGTCGTTTAACGACTGGGAACACGCCGACCTGGGCACTCAGGATAAGAAGGCCAAGTTCCTCAGGTTGATGGGTGCGGCGAAAGTGGCTGAGAAGACGAAGAAAACCAATGAAGTGGTTAGTTGGATTTACTGGCGGACGAGCCAAACGTACAAAGATGGGGGAATTGACAGAAATTAGGTTGTTTTATCTACACCTTAAGGAACATATTCTACTTTTTGAAACCATCAAAAAATGGGGGAATTCCACTTTCCCCTTCCCGTCCGCTAGCTGTTGGATGTATCATCCGAGTTATTTCATTATCAGCAGAATCCAGAAGTATTGAACTTGTGGTATGGGTAGGATTTACGGATTCATTTATTATCATTATCAGTGCTTCAATGGCCCACTTGCAGGCGGAAAAATCTGCCGACATTGTGTTTGGACTGGGCGATTCTGGCGATGGTAAAGACGAGAAGGATCAGACCGAGACAGCCGGCAGTTCACAACAGCACAGAGATGGTTGATACTTTTCGGGGTTTTTATAAAAATGTGAGTGTTCCCTTCTAGCCTCTATGTACTATCATGTCGACTTAACATATGTATTCCAACACAGTATTTAGTATTAGTAGTATACGGATGTAACATGATGTACCTGAACTGAATAATCTACAAATATGGAATCACATTTAAATAAATTAGCAATCAATCTATAAATATTGTAAAAAATTGGGATATACATAACATAACTTATAAAGTTTGTTTGCAGTGAAACGCGACAAGAAGCTGGTGGCCGACCTGGAACGGGAGTACAAGCACTCGATGGACAATCATCTCAAGATGCGCGATCAGCGACATCGCGGTTTGGGATGGAACTCTGGCACCGAGGTGAATCTCGTATCGGCCGAATCCAAAATCGTCGAAGAATCATCCACGTCCGAACCACCGAAACCGGCCAAACCGTCAGCGGCCGCCGAGGCCTTGAAAGCCAAGTACGGCGCCATGAAGTTCGTATCAGGCGGTAATAAATGACGTGATTTATTTTTTTGATTTTACTAGTTATTGTCATATTTGTTCCTTGTTGGATTCTTTTGTGAACTGAAATGGAAGCATGTGATTAAAACGCCTAATGTTTTTATGATGAGCAGTTTTCACTGTGTTTCTGGTTACCACATTTAGTATGTATTCCTAAAGTGTCGAGTTGTGCTGTTTGCTCATTACGTTTGGGTCTCTGTTTTCCTATTCTTTTTGAAAGCTCGTCTAACAAAATTGCTTTCAATTAGTTTTCCGATATTGAAAAATCTGTTCATTTGTCTCTTCTGAATGATGAATAAAGTATTATGGCTAAGTATATCGCAATATTAATTCACTAATGCGACAATGCGATACTCATACGACAACCAATGACTTCTAGCGTAATTTTGTTTCAATTTATCATCACACGACTTTACATACTGTAATTAAAACGCATATAACATTGAAACTATCAAAATCTAGTCGAATGAGACGCGATGCTTAGACAGTTAGAACATATATCATATCATATTAATCTGACATCGTTGCTCATATCGTTTTGACCCGAAAATGGGCATAATTTCGCATCATTTAAAAATTTCAAAACTAAAATCTGACGGAACAAACAATCATAACAAGGTATGGTCGGTGATCCAATATTAAAACGGGGGACACTCTCATCAACGTGCATGTTCCGTAAAATATAAAGTATAATGGAAAGGCAGGTCATACTTTATGTATCGTATCAGTAACATGATATCTTATACATAATCTACATAACAAATTTGAGTCCTTCAATGTAAAACTAGATTTTTTTGAGAATCAGTTTATTCTCTGTGGTTATATCAAAAGAGTTTTTCAACGAAGAACTTCACAAACAAATTTTGGGATTTCGGTGGATTGAATTTCCGGGACAACAAGAATAGACATTTTTAGATACATGATTGACGGTATCCGGCGAGCATACCATGATTGGCGCATCGTCAAACAATCGATACAAATTTGACACTTTCACTGATACCAGGTCATATTGAGCAGCCAACGATTGAGGGTGTGTGTGCGAATTCGTCTATTTATGGGAAAGTGTGTCATGTTTTATACAACTTTAAAGAAGTGTTTTCTGATAATTAGAAGTATATTTCTTAGACGGTAAACTTTCAATATCACGCATAAATCATGACAACTTACATATAAAAAAATACAAATGTGCATAGTTTTTGCATGAGACGTTTTTTGACAATTCGGTATGCATGCGCATGCACAGTGACAATATTGAATGACTTATAATTCACATTTTACAGATGACGTGACATGTGACATGACATCTCAATGTTTATTCATGACGTATTCGCTGGTCTCGGTGCGTTCGACATGTTCGATGTTGAGGAGCTCGCTGTTCGCGTAATGCTGCAAACGTAATCAAATAAAAACTGTTGACATGCACATTGACAGGCAAGCTTAGTAACATGCGGTACAGTCGATCAAAAAAATCGAGCTGCTTCAATCACAAGGTTTATAGAAATATATAGCCTGGAACTAGCAAAATAATGTGAAGTTCACTTTAAGGTTGCATGGAGTTGCCGTTATAAATTTGAAGAATGTTGTAGATATAAAGGCTCAACCAGAGCGCAGCGGAGACGAAGTAGGTATAATAAGGCCAGGAATGAAATATTTGGAAAGTCATGCCAGCTAAGTGTATTACTGTAACGAAAAACTTCTTTTAGCAGTCGCATTACACAAAGGCTAATAATTTCGGCTAGTCTCAGCAGAATAAGCCTGAGTTGTCACTGATTTCGGTCACAGCAAACAGTTTTGTGTGTTAGTAAAAAAATGTTACATTTGAAAACAGGAGTTAATTGACTGGCGATAGACACGGCATGACCAGTAGGGGCAAAGTACTTGTTTGACTCAACCAATCATGTTGATGCCGTGACTCAGGTATCCCAATGAACGCTTGTATAAGTATGTAGATTATTCATGTGAATGTTTGTTGGTTGACCCTGGTACATAACGGAGGGGCTACTATTTATACCAGACAATGCACCTGTAACTCTTCCTCGACTCTGCCTTGTGTGCCGCAACGAATGTACGAACACTCCATGCCTGCTGTGCTGCCGTCCAGTCTGCAAGTGCGTGCGTGAGTGAGTGCGTGAGTGAGAGAGTGAATGAGTGGGTCTAGGTGAATGAGTGAGTGAATGAGTGAGTGAATGAGTGAGTGAATGAGTGAGTGAGCGAGTGAGTGAGTAAGTGGTACCATACCTGATAGTCAGCCCCACAGTAGTTCGTCTTTGTGGCACCATGGTTACCTCTGCATGAGTACTCAAGCGAATCATCGTCGTATTGTTGGTCCTTAACCGACCACGATCAGCACCCGTATCAATCAGGAGCTCGGGGAATGCCTTGATGACCTCTGATTGTTGTTGTTGTTGGTGTTGCAATTGTTCAAGTTGCACTTGTTGCTTTTCGAGTTCAGGTTGTTGTTGTTGTTGCAATTGTTCAAGTTGCACTTGTTGCTTTTCGAGTTCAGGTTGTTGTTGTTGTTGCAATTGTTCAAGTTGCACTTGTTGCTTTTCGAGTTCAGGTTGTTGTTGTTGTTGCAATTGTTCAAGTTGCACTTGTTGCTTTTCGAGTTCAGGTTGTTGCTGTTGCTGTTGCAATTGTTCAGGTTGCACGGTTTCGTTCACAAGTTCAGGTTGTTGCTGTTGCTGTTGCAATTGTTCAGGTTGCACGGTTTCGTTCACAAGTTCAGGTTTTTGTTCTGGCGGTGACGAAGATGGTGGATTAACAGCCGCACTGGTCTGTTGTTGAGCCTCTTCTTTGGGATTGAGTTCATCTTTGATACTGAAAATACCATAATCATCATTTTAATAACTCATTTTAAAAACAAGTATGTTTCAATCTACTATCAACTTTCAGATTAATACACATATCTAGCTATTAATTCACAATCTCACATGTGACACAGATGTGACCAAGAAAACATCAGGCCTCTCATTGAGTAAAACCAACGCAAAGCTGATCTCCACTTCTTTAGCTGGTTTCTCCTTTTTCTTTTTGGATCCGAGTTTCTTGTTTGAGCAATCGACAATGGCCAGCGGTGGTGGTGGTACATTGGCTGAGTCAGGGTTTTTGGATTTTCGCTTTGTTTTTGAGGTCTGTCGTTCAGTTGGTTTGGGTGCCACGTTCTGAAAAGGTGTCAGTCGATTGGGTAATAAAAAATCTGAAAAGTCAGCTTGCTAAATGTGAGAGGGAAGTTGATTAGTCAGTTAGTCAAAGCACTAACTTTGGGCTCAGTGCTGTCAGTAGATTTTGTGTTCTCTGTTAATTCCAGGGCTGCCTGCTCTTCGCTGGGCGCACTCGCTTCGGCCACTGATTCCAGTAGATTTTCCTGAAAATGTTTACTTTATTACTTACTGTTTCACTTTCCGTATTATAAGTTGTTGTTGTTGTTGTAGTATTAGTTGTTGTTGTTCTTGTTAACGTCATTTGTTTGTCACTAAAATGTTGCTATACATAACCTCACCTGTGATTTGGACATGAAGCTCTCGACCTCCTGGGCCCAATCAATGCTCATCTCATTCTCATCAAGGTGCAGGCTGCTGGCCAGAGATGATGTTGGAGAGACTGGTGACAACATCTGGCCAAGAGGCTGAAGATAAGTCGGTCACTCAACAACATCAACAACAACAACAACAACAACAACAACAACAGCAACAACAACAACATCAACAACAACAACAACAACAACAACAACAACAACAACAACAACAACAACAACAACAACAACAACAACTGCAACAAAAACAACAACAACAACAACAAGAACAACAACAACAACAACAGCAACAACAACAACAACAACAACAACAACAACAACAACAACAACAACAACAACAACAACAACAACAACAACAACAACAAACGTTAACAACTACAACAACAATAGCAATAGTACATAGCTCACGCTCACCTCATCCTTACTCTCACTCCTGCTTGTCTCTTTGCTTTTGCGTGACTTCTTTAATTTGTCCGCTTTCGCTGGTGCCTTACTCTTCTCAGGTTGTACCAGTTTCTTCTGAGAAGGTTGGACTACGAAGGCCAGGTTGCGAAGTTGTTCATCTTCAGTGACCGGCGGAGATAATGGTGGTTTCTCTGGTTGTTGTTGTTGTTGTTGTTGTTGTTGTTGTTGTTGTTGTTGTTGTTGTTGTTGTTGTTGTTGTTGTTGTTGTTGTTGTTGTTGTTGTTGTTGTTGTTGTTGTTGTTGTTGCTGTTGTTGTTGTTTATGTTTCTTGCCGCCAGTTTTTGAGTTACACTTGATCGCTTCACTATGTGTTTTTGTGCCACTGATACTGACCACGACTGTGGCGCTCTGTGTATCACTGTCACTTCGTGTCAGACTGCACTCGGCTTCGGCTTGTTCTTCGGTGAGACACGATTCGGTTGGTTCGAATTTGAGTCTCTGGTCGTTCAGGTCATCACATATGGAATGCTCCTCGACGGTCACGTGCCCGCTGTCCGCGTCACTGATCACGCTGTTCGCATTGGGTGATGAACGATCCACATTGGTGTTGGGGTTGTTGTCGTTATCGTTGTTGTTGTTATCATAGTTATTGTTGTCATTGTTGTTGTTGCTGATGTTGTTGCTTGAGGACTGTTGAGTGTTTTGGTCCAGCCACGTCGGGTCGTCAATACCCTCACCAGGGAACTGTTCTGGTGTGACTGGACCGTCCTCGTTTTTTGACTGATAACGCTCGTATTCCTCCTCCGTTTTGTTCAAGGCACTCAGCGGCATTGGTGATTTGGCCGCCGGTGATTCCAGCTTTGTCGGTGACTCTAACTTAATCGGCGACTCCGATTTCACTGGTGACTCCGACTTGGAAATAGACGACTGACTTTGACGCTTCTTGCGCGACTTCTTTGAGGTCGTGTCGGTGGTCTCGACTTCCTGAGACTCGCTGGTCCTCTCCACGGCAACTCCGCTAATCACAGCCTGTACTTCTTCGTCAGTTGATGTTGTGGATTTTGTCTTTTTCCGTGCTTTTATCGGTTTTTTGTTCTTGTATTTTGGTGTGACAAAACCGTCGTCTTCAGGAGCGGCTGTAGCTGCGCTTTCAGCAGATGCGGATGATGGTTCAACGACAGCTTCCTGTTGTGATGGTTGTTGCTGTTGTTGTTGTTGACCCTGAACCGGTTTCTCGTCCTTAATAGGTGTTGCAACCAACGAATCATCAGCACTAGCTGACGTATCAGCCGTAAAACCAGAATCCGCAGACTCATTCAATTTTGCAGCAGGCGCCTCTTGTTCTGTGGTTGCACTGACCGCAGTCACAGTGCCGGCATTGATGTCTGGTTTCTTGTCTTCGTTGACCACAACGGGTGATGCGAAGTTCAACCAATCCATTGGGTCTTCTTCAGTTGTAGCTATGTTTTCTTTGGTGTCATCATTGACTGGTGCAGCACTACAAGGTTCACCGTACTCAGCCTGTTCGGTAGCCTGACAGCTGGGTGTACCTTTCTGCGGTACATCGTTATGACAGCACACACTTTCCTCCATCTTCACCGGCCATGCCACATGAGTGTTAGCGTTGTCCTGAATCAGACTCGGTAAATCATCATCGACAGTGGTCGGGGGTTCAGTTTGCTTTGAGTTCTGTCGGCTGGCTGGTTTGGTAGAACTTTGTTTCGAGTTTTGACGGCTTGGAGGCTTGGTTGCGTTCTGTTGTGAGTTTTGTCGGCTGGGTGGCTTGTTAGCGATTGGCTTAACGTCTACCACCTGGACTGCTTCTTCCAAAGCAATGACTTCAGTCGGGCCAAACAATGACTGTTCTGCTGCTGGTTGAGTCGGCTCACCACCATTGCTTTCTGACTTTTTCTTTGAACGTTGTCTCTTCAAAGTTTTAGGATCTACAACACTGGTCTCAACAGCCTCACTACCATTGCTCTCAGACTTCTTCTTGGAACGTTGCCTTTTCAAATTCTTAGCGTCGTCAACACTGGGCTCGACGGGCTGTTGTTGTTGCGTAACACCTGCATCATCTACGAGGGAATTTTTATTCTCGCTCTCCGACTTCTTTTTGTTGCGCTTATTCGTTTCTTTGACGTCCGGTGATGCAGGTTCGACTTCAGTGCTCGTTGTATCCGCAGTCGTTGGCGATACATCGTCCTTCTTCTCACTTTCTGACTTATTCTTCGACCTTTTCTTCGACTTTTTGTCGTCGGCTGCGTTTGGTTCTTTGGCTTCTTTCGCGGGTTCCGCTGGTTCCACCACGGCAACACTGCCGGCGTTGATATCCGGCTGCTTGTCTTCTTTAATGGCAACTGGAGACGCAAAGTTCAACCAATCCATTGGATCTTCTTCAACGGCAGTGACTGGTTCTTGTGGCACATCTTCACTGATGACGGCTGGCACGGGCTCCGCATCTTTTTTCTCACTCTCCGACTTCTTTTTGGAACGTTTCTTTGACTTTTTGTCATCGACCGAGTCTTGTCTGTCGATTACTTGCTCTTGTTTCACTTCCACCTTTTGAACGACGTCTGATGGTTCGACAGTGGCTATGCTACCAGCATTGATATCAGGTTGCTTATCTTCTTTGGCAGCAACAGGCGATGCAAAGTTAAGCCAGTCCATTGGGTCATCTTCGACCACGGCTGGTTGAACTTGTTCCACTGGTTGAACTTGTTCTGCTGGTTGAACATGTTCCACTGGTTGAACTTGTTCTGCTGGTTGAACTTGTTCCACTGGTTGAACTTGTTCTGCTGGTTGAACATGTTCCACTGGTTGAACTTGTTCTGCTGGTTGAACTTGTTCCACTGGTTGAACTTGTTCTGCTGGTTGAACTTGTTCTGCTGATTGAGCTTGTTCCGCTGGTTTAACTTGTTCAACTGGTTCAACTTGTTCCGTTGGTTGAACTTGTTCCGCTGGTTTCTTCTCGCTCTCAGACTTCTTTTTCGATCTCTTTTTTGATTCCTTCTCTTCAGCCACCGGTTGAGCTTCAGTGTTCCGAACATTAGTCTTTTCTACGATCGGTTCAACTGCAGCTACTGTCGCTGAATCAGGCTGGGATTCTGGCTGTGAAATGATCTGTGATTCACTCTTTCGCTCGCTCTCCGATTTCCTCTTTGATCGCTTTTTAGTTTTCTTGTCATCAACATCACTGGGTTCAGCTGGTTGCACATCTTCAACTTTTTCAGCTTCCGCTACTTTTTTCTCGCTCTCAGACTTTTTCTTGGATCGTTTATTCGTTTCTTTTCCCGTTGTCTCCGTCACTGGTGTAGCCGGTTCAGCCACTTCCTCAACACTTTCAGACTTCTTCTTTGAAACTTTCTTGCTTGATTTCTCCTCAGGAGCAGCATCTTTGGATGATTCCGATTCTGACTGACGCTTTTCCTTTTTCTTCTTGGCTGGTTCGGCTGTCTGTCCGTCAGTGACGGTCCTTTGTTCGATGACAGTTTCGGGTATGACTTCCGGCTGTTTCGGTGTTTCGTTGTTCTGGTTATCAATGTTTTTATCGGCAGCAATCGTTGGTAGTTTGGGTGGGTGTTCTTCCATAGGTGAACTGAGTGTGGATGACTCACCGCTGCTCGTGCGCGTCGCCTGACTGGTCTCATCTTGTTCGCGACCTGCAATTTCGGGTCTTATTTAATTTTCACTTGAATGTTTTACTGAAACCCACAATGTTTGTCTCATTTTCTCTCCTGACGAAACGCTTCCTTGTTAAATTGTTACAAGTCCGTAGCGTAGGGTGCCAGCCTCGGAGAATGGTGGTTCTAAGTTGGAAACCTTACCTGAGATAACGCGTTGCTCTGTGTCTGTGGTTCCGGTCAATTTATTCAACGTCTCTGGCCACTACGAAAACATTATTCTAATATGATTTTGTTGTGTCTTGTTGGCTTTAGTAATAAAGGAGTCTCAGAAAAAGATCTGTCGACAGAGTGTTTCCTTTTAAAATACGTTCCAATTAGTTGTATGAACCAACCGACAAGATCGACAGCCAGCACATGCGCATCGTGAATGTCGAGCTTCTTGAACGCGCGTTCGTATTGGGTGCGACGACGCCGTTTCTGACGGTTGTTGAGCACGTGGAACGGATCAGGGTTGATGCGACACGTGACGTCTTGCCACTTAAGTACGCTGCTCTGAAATTACAATAATTTAAATTGATTTTAAAATAATGAATAAGTAATAATAAACTTCGTTATCTGAAAATACATGATTCACGGGAATAACTGGTTCACAGATTCTCGCAGAAGACAGATTTACACGCTCTGAAGCAATCGGTTGAAAACGGGTAATAAATATTTCTTTTACTGATTTTTTCAGTATCTTGCTATGGTTCTTCACACTGAATTGTTAGAACTAGGTGATTTATGCTATGACCAACCGTGAGGGTCGGCATGAAAGTCAGCCTGAGGTACAACAGCATGTCGTACACTCGAATAGAGCTCGGACAGTGGTAATACACTTCGTACTTCTCCCGTCCGTCTCTGAAATCAACGCATACATTTTTACTACAAGTGTTTAATGGAATTCAGGTGTTGAGATCATGAGTTTCTAGGAGGATAAATTTACATACATAACCTATGTATGTACTGTAGAACTCAGTCAGGAATGTAGAAATATTTTTATTACCCTTCTTTATTCTTATTAAACTTATTTACCATCGATATATAAACACAATAAAATGAATTGCAAAATGTAAAAGAAATTTTTTTTTCATAGAAAATTCATAAAAGTTGAACACTCGTAAGACGAGTCAAAACGTGCTTTCATGATCCCACATTCTGTCAAATTTCTCAACACTATTTATTATCAATTTACTTTAATAGAAAACGTCAGAAAAGTTTTAATTGAAAATGTGGGTTGACACAATATTAAGTGGCTTACCTGGATGCCAACTGTGCCACAATTTCAGCACAGTCCCAGTATCCCTCGCTGGTGAGTCGTTTGTCGCAGATGCCCAACTCGGTGGCATCCACCTTGTGCTCGTCGTACTTGTCCATCTTGAGCAACCAGGTGTGCAGGTCATCGCTGTTGCGCAATGCTAACACGCCCTGCAATATAACAACAACTATAACCACAACAACAACAACAACAACAACAACATCAACAACAACAACAACATCAACAACCATACTCACCGTAACATAAAAAATTACTTTTAACAAAATACTTTGCTTGATGGTGTCTGATTGATGATAGATACTGTATGTATGTAAGGTTGGTGTTGATAACCAAAGGAAAACTTCTTTAGAACCGTAAGAGTGAACACCTATAAATCTTGAAGAAATATGTAGATACTTTCAACATCTAAGAATCAACGTCATTTTTTTAGACAACGACAAAAATAACAACAACAAAGTCGATGAGAACAAAATCTATAGTTTTATGCGGTTTGCTGAAAGGGCTCGTGTTACCCACTCTATAAATTTTATGAAAAAACACCTACGCAAACATGTCATCACCAGAGGACTGAAAAAATCTGAAATGCTGAGCTTTTGCTGAACGCTGTAGTAAGTTTACCTGTTCGACGTTAAGGCTGCGCGCCATGGCTGCCTGCCTGTGTACAACGTGCCTGATGTTCAAGGCGACTAGGCAATACGAATCGTTGAATCGAATCTTCACGGGCCTATGAGTGGGCCCGAACACTTACGGCGTCTTATATATTGGTTGCAGTTGCAATTGTTGTGTTGCGGGCCAACTTATTGGGATACGCGAGACACGATGGATAATAGAAAATCTAGTGCGGTCTCTGGCTGATGTGGGTATTTGGGTAGTTAGCAATGGCCTGTCTAATAATTGATGACAACGTTGTGTTGCGTGCTGTTACGGCTGCAACAACGTAACATAACGTCGCGCGCAACACAGATGCACTCCATCAACTTCCTGAGACACCGAGTCAGTCAGACCACCCCGTCCCCCCTAAGACCCCACCTTAAATGCCATATATGCCATTACATTATATACCCCATCCTCATACTCTCCCATCGCGATGAAATGTGCCACCACGGGTCCATTATGTTATTTTTTCTGGTGTTGCTTCGGTCTCGTTTTCTCAACGAAATATCACTACATACAACAATCACTATGTACGCAACAAAAAACAGCAAATGTTGCCCTGCTCTGAAGATGAAACTTGGGCGTATACCCGAGTGTTTCGGGTTTGTTGCGCCAAAGCAACACCCGTTAAGACAAAACCGAAACCCGTAATGGGGGTTAGAGGTGGTGGGTGGGGCAGGGCTGTTGTTGTTGACGGTCACCCTAAGTTGCGCCGTCAAAGCAATGATACACAGACACATATATACATAACAACTTTAATTTTAGGTAAACAGTTTTTAAACTTTCTCAGCTGGAGAGTTAATCAAGAATTAGAGATTTTTCTGAAAAAGGTTCAATCAAACCGTTTATGAGAAATGAAAGACGAAGCAAAGTATCTCAAGTTTTGATCTAACAAGGTAGGCTCATAAAACTGAGACACTGCAGTATTTTGATAACTTTTCACCATCGATCTCATGCAACCGCCTGGCATCACACAAAGATCGGTGGTTCACATTTTGGCTGCTGCACCAACCAACCGACTGGCGGTTATGCAAACCTGCCATCAAGTCACCGAACCATCCATTGCATTCAGCACTTCAGTGTCAGCTGCAGTCTGTTGCGCTCAGCCATTGTTGGATAGTTAAAAGAAAACTAAGGTTGAATCTAATAAGTTCTTCAACTTTGATTTCTAAATATACCGAGTTCAATATCCCCGTAAAGATAGTTCTTTCTATTATGTAGCCAGGAATAAATAGGCCAACTACTAGTACTGTGGCACCCGCCACTACTAGAATAGGAATGTATCTCACAAATGTAAGCAACTATGAACACAGCTGCGCACCAGCCGTTCTTTTCTGTTTCGGTATGCGGCAATGGATTTTCGTTTCGTTTCGGCCCGCAAGTACCGAACAGCTGAGCGATGGTCAATGATGGCATTCACGTTTGAAGAGCCGAAATTCAAAAGCGTACCGTACTTTATTTACGTTATGTACAACCCACTCATAGTTCACCCACCCAGGAATCAAGTTCATTTCGAAGGGTTTTGAGTAACGAAAAATTGCGTATAAACTTTTAAAATAAATTGTGAACGTTATTCTTACCTCCATATCACAGAAACTTTTGGCATTGGGTGCCTAAATTGGTGTTAGTTGCCTAAGTTCTATAACTCACGATATAATCGGTTAAAAATAAAAAAAAACTTTTGTTCAAATGAAAGCTCGTTTTTTTCCTCATAATGCAATCACGAAAAACTCAAAGTAAAAACATTTAATTGGATAGAAAACATGCATTTTATATCGCACTCCGTTTTCGCTCCGAGACCAGGAGCCAAAGGACGCATTTGTCATAAGCAGCAGTGCATAAAGTTTTGCCATACCATTTTCAATGCATTATATCGTGTTTGTGTTGAGTTTCTTATTTTTCTAATGTGTAAAAATAGACGATCTCACCTCTGAACAAAAGTTTTCAATTTAAAACCAATTCTCACGTGAGTTATAGAACTTCAAAGTTTTCTTGCATAAAGATGCACCAGTTTAGGCACCGAATGCCAAAAGTTTCTGTGATATGGGGGTTAGAAGAACCAAACCAGTGAAACGGGTGTACATCAACATTCGATTGAACTATGGATGGATGTGCCACTGTAGTGAATGAGTGAACAACGTGAACGTCTATTAGATGTTCTGTAGTGAAACTGCTGTTGCATCCAGCTATTGATTCTAATTGGGTTCGGTTCGGTGACCTTGAACAGTTATTAACCACATATGTATTTCATATATGATGTAAACTAAACAAATACCAAACTAACACACTAACTTGCTTAGTAGAATAGAATCATTGAAATGACAAGAAGCTTTCACTCTAAAAGAGCAAAAGTCCAGGTTATGTACCGCCTCGTACTAACTTGAAGAGAAGTCTAGCCAAATATGTTTTTTTTATTTTTAGTAAACCAAACGGTAGTAATGAAGTCGTGTATAGAAACAAGATGTCATAGTAGTACAACATGATTTACGAAGCGTCGAATTTGGTCTTAATTACTTGGGACAAACATATTACCGCAATATATTTTACCTCACGTAATGATATTGGCACTTGTATTTATAAAAGTGTTGAGTAGAAACAAACTCTAAATATCTAGATAAAGATAAAAGAAATATAAAAATAAGATAAAACAAATTCTTGAAACCGACCTCCCAAACCAGCAGACGATCGGATCGGATTTCGTACAGCAAGGACACCTCCTGCTGGCCTTCGACGACTTGTTGACCGGGCGTGACTGTCATCTTTGCTGATTAACTAAAATTGATATAACAAATAATTTTATTTAAAAAATTAAATTTACTGTATTTCTCGCACGGTCGGGGATGTATCGTGTTATTTTGTTTGCGTTGAAAAGTTGTCTCACAAATTTTTTGTATTTTGAACAAAATAACACGAAATGGTTAAAAGGATACTATGTATATTTTGACTAATTCTATGTAAGTATGCAATTAAGAAAGCCAACTATAAAATAGTTTATACAGTTTCAGTTAATCGGTTATTCTGATTCTTTTGACAACAAGCCTTTCCTAGCAGCTAACAATACAAACAAGCTTTCAATCGGCAGTATTCATGAAACCTATTTACATTCAAACGGTTCAGAAACAGCGAAACTCAAACCATCTGTGGAATCTAGACAGCAATTTTAAAGATTCACTGACATTTACAGTCGGAAGTTAAATTCCCGTAAAATCTTTCAAAAAGAGCTTTCAAGAAATTTATGGGAAAAAGCAACAGCATAAAATTCGAAGTTATAAACTCTAAAAGCTTATTCAGTGGCGCAAGCGAAAATCTAGTGTTTCGATTAGGTCTAGTTACTGACTAATGCTAGAAATAGTTTCCTGAATCTGAAACCATTCACCTGAAAACAACCAAGTTAGATAAGTTAACCACACGATAGTCATCATGGTAAAAGGAACTATTCGCATAAAAATCGTGAAGAGCAGGAGAACTTGAAAACCTTTGTCATTTAAGAAAACGAGTGAATTTTTGTAGGTAGTATTTCTAATACAATTTTTCGAATCTCCCATATTTTTATTACCTCGGATACTTAATGGTGCATGAGAGGAATTTAAGCTAACACAAAAACTGTAAGAAAACCTCCTACTCTATTCTACCAGGGTAACAAACATCTGGAGAATATTCTAAGCACACAAACATGCATGTTATTTTTTATGTGTTTACTGTATATTTGGGTGACTCACCGTCACTCGGCTGGTCAGAGTCAGTCAGAGAAGGCTGTCCCGTTGACAGGGCATGATGGCTGCAAATGTCATGGGTAAAATAAGGTGTTTTGACACTGAACATTAACAGACTGACTGACTGACCGACTGATACATCTTGAGAAATCGAGTCCCTGATCAAGTGACTTTCATGTAGAATTGTCATAAGCTATCTTTTTACTCAAAATACTTCTGCGCAATGCAGCACATGCAATCGGGCTGTATGAATGTTGTCTACATGATATTTTTTCAGAAAAACGCGCCAAAATTTTGCTGCTTGCGAACAGGTTTATCAGAAATGTTTGTAGTAGCCGGATACTACCAACAATCTAGAATACATTTACTTGCTGTTTTTTACAAAACTTTTATGTTAAAGTTTGTACATACATATGTATTTATGTAGTCATTCCCATCACACAACATGTCAGTCAATCAGTCTGTCTGTCAACTAAGCGGTGAAATTGATGTCGAAAAAAATGTGCGCTAACTTTTTAAGTAACGGAAAATTCAATTTAGAGCTACATGGAGTGACGACAGTCGTAACGTGAATAAGTAAACCGCTAATAAAACTGCTAGTTTGACGGTATAAGAACGTTCTTTTTACTCTAGAAACGATGTTGGGATGGGACTGAACCGGTACATAGATCGTCTTTTGTGTCAAGTATGTACCGAGGATTTAGGATGAAGCGGTCCTTTTTGTGCCGCAAAGTACATACATTTAGTGGATAATATTGTAAGAAATTTGTAATCACAAACACAACAGACTAAATGCTTACTAGAATGAATCAACAAAAGTCTGTAATTCAAGCCAGTGGGGAGTTTTCAAAGCTCGATTTTTGCAGACGTTTAGTTCAATGAGTTGGTTCATCCGCCTGATGTACTGAACTGTACAGTAGGGTGGTCCAGCAGCTGGGAGTTAGGCAGATTCACAGAAAACAGCCGTTCAGCCTATCCAACTATCGTCAGTCGAAACCGGCATTCCTGTGGATTCAAGTGCCTGTCAACGTCAAATGACTGTACATCTGAGTGAGTACAGTCAAACCAGTCATTCAAACTTCCATCACAACCACTCATAGAAAAAGTATTCGCTATACCAAACTTCAATGTTTGTGCTGCGTTGAGAAGAAAACAGCTGGGACCGAAGGGGACTGATTTTTGGTCAAGTAAATGACATAAAATTGTAAACTGTACGGTATCACAGGGACAGGACACGCCACGAAATTCAAAAGTGCAATTTTTTTATTTACAGAATACAAGATCATGCAGTTTCACCTTATTTTACTTCACGTATTCTACACCATGATCGTTGGTGTGAAAAAGGTGACTGAGAGTGAAATGATTGAATACTATTCACGCAAGGCATCATAATCAGTCACATACAGTTGTGTCAATGATTCAGTTGATCAAAAGCAAAAAGTCGGTTAGCGTTCTAACACTCACCGAACGTTTATTACTTTGGAGAAAAAAACAGCTGAGAGTAATAAACAGCTGAAATCTGAAATGTAATCTGAAATCTCAGAGTGGAATGGGTGTTCCGCCAAGTAAATAATATTGTTTAGTTGCCTGACGATGATAGCGAGACCATGTGGGTGAAATAAAAAACAAGTTGCTGATAAATTACAATAGAACACACTGATGACTACAAAGTATGCAAACTGAAAGTTTTGTTCGAAAGAGGAACCAAGAATAAAAGAAATTTTTTTATGAAGTTAATGATGAAGCATATTTTTTATAGAAAACACAATTTTGCATATGTTTGCATCCTATCTGTTTATGTAAATGGCTTGGCTTACGAACTTATGCGTAATATATATATGTATATCTGACAAACTAATTTTATAGCATGTAACGTTGGCAAAAAATTCAAAGCAAAGCAGCCAGATTCTCACGTAGCAAAATTAGTTTAAAATCCACACCGGTAAAAAGTGTATATTTTGGCGCCTTAATACAAAACTTTATCATCGGTATCATCGTTTTATAAAATGCAGTGCGACTCACTCAATGAACACGTTTTGATGTTTTGACAGTTGCTCGGTTTTTACACAACTTTCCCGTCATATCAACCTGATTTTCACACCAGATAAACGGTTTAGCTGGTTGATTGACGGAAAGGCTACATAAACTGATTGACTGACTTACTGACAGACTGACTGACTGAGTGAATGACGGAATGACTACTGACTGAGGCCTGTTTGTAACGGTGTCGGCATGAACATAGTCGGTTGATTTTAGTACCTGATACGCTGTAAAGGCGACGATTGGCCTGCCTTACATAATCCACTGAATTCTATTATCGACAGTTTCAACTTTCTGAGTGACAAACCAAAAAAGCAATAAAAACTGATTTTACTAAAGCGATGTACCAGGCATAAATTCTACGAGCAGAAAGAAGATGGTCAACAGTGAACAGATGGTTCAGCTGTATTATAATTACAAATTGAAAATCGGGCAAATCCGATATGACTATAGGGAATTGTGAAATCCAAAATAACAGTTGCAACTTGCAATATATCTGATACCTGCACCAGTATATAAAATAACAGTGTTCCGATATTTGTTTATTTACGTGATTCACCGTACAAACATGCCCGTCGCTTATCTGCATACTGGTGGCATAAGCTCTTTGGTGAGTGGGGAAAGTTGACTGTTAAAAGTTTAGTTTTACCAAAGAATAAAAAATTCCATGTAGAATTTTCCCAACTCATTGATTGAAAACTGTAATTCATTATTTCATTCATTAGTTATTTTTACACATACAGTTTGTATAGTTTGCTGTTGTTCTCATCCGTTATATTATGGTTTGCAATATCGGCATCGGCATACGGCACTGGATGAACGCAATGTAATCTAGATTCAATAATTGTTATGCTTTATAAATTGGAATATTTTGATTTGGTGCAACATACATCTAAGTTTTGTTGAAATGAGAAGCGTCCTTAACAGTTAGGAGGCCAGAAATTGGTCAGTAATTAATCAAGTTCATTAATTGTAGGTACCGTTAGAGAACATACATTACAGAATAAAACTTAACTTTTCAACGTAATATCTTTGATTAACTCAAAAATGGAAACAAAAAACTTCCCTGTGGTATAAAATATGAATGTTAGTTTTTTTTTAAGAATCCTACCTGTGAAAGCAGTTAACAATCCTCAAGTGTATTGATGAATGGTGAGCTCAGTCCAGGCACAGACTCAGGTTGAACCACTCAAACGGGATATCTTCAGTATCCCAAAGTTGTTGGCAGGATTTCCGGATTTCAATTCGATTTGGTTTCACAAGTTCCATTCGTTCGCATCGACTTGGGTCGTGACCGTGAAATTTTCTGCAACTTTGTTCGACTTTTTGTTTGGTCAAAAGCAACAATAAGTCGCACTTGTCAACACCAACAGCCGGCTTACAAAGACGTATGTAATACACAATGAGTAAAGTGTATAATGAATGTGAACGGGGTAAACGACTGATGTACTTTACTTATACTCGTCTTCAAGAATGGCACACGGCGCGATGTTGCCGCAAGATTACGTACTTGATTTATCGGCTACGTTTTATACTTGATTGTAAAAAAACTGTATTGTGAGTGGAGTCTCAATCTGTAAATAAAAAATGTAATCTCCAGTTTGGGAATATTAGTTGTCTTGTCGGTAATATTTTAACAGTCCGCTCTCGAGCTTTACACTTGGTCGCACGTATGTAATGCATCCGATGAGATGTCAGAGAGTACGCCATTATTATACACCCCATTGCCGGTGCATTGCAACTTATTGCCACTCATTACCCGTTCGTTATTGTGGTCAATGCCAACCTGTTCATCAGTTATTTGCTGAAAAACATCAAAAATTGAGGTTTAGGTTCAACTTAATCTAATTTTGATACGTTATGATTGTATTTTGCGTCCCGTATTTATGTTATTTGACAAACATAATTTGCCAATGCGATAATTATTTTCGGTTATATTTTGTTTATATACCGTAAAAGCAGAATGTTTCAATTTCGTTCTTTAAAAGACGTTTTTTTATACGGGTCTTATTCTACATACTTTCACGGTCAATCACACGATTGGGTTATTATTGTTGCATTCCGGTTAACAGCCGTAAAGTTGTTAATAATTAATGAACGAATGGTGTGAAGACTGCACATTGGATATGTGAGAGCGTGGTGTAAATGATTGTAAACCGTCGGAAGCAGGCTTTAAGGCAAACGGAATATGAAACAACGGCAGTGGGGAATAAAGGTATGTGATGAGAATATCAGGTTTCAAACGAAAAAGTTGGCAATGCTTTCAGTTACCCGCTACTCGAGTAATGGCCATGTACGAAGACATCATTATTTACTCGGCTCCCGAAAATCAACGGAAGACTTCGTTTTCCGTTTACCAATCCAATAAGTTGAACACTAATAGAATACAATCAATTATTCGTATATCAATCGAAACTTGATATCGGCGGTGTTTGTCCGTAAAACTACAGACTTTTTATTTATTAATTTTTAATTACTCTGGATTTTTTTCATTCTAACCCACATCAGGTACACATAAAAAATAGTGATGAATGGGGAACAATTAACGCAAAACGAAGAAAAGCAATTGAAAAAAACATTGCGAGAATTATATTCAAAACACGATACTACTGTAATGACCAACGCAACCAAAAGTTGGTTTGAAAAAATACCGACAAGAGTAGGGTCGCAGAATTCCCAGATAAATTAAAAGAGGAGTGACCTAAAAAATAAAATAATTTGATACCGTTAGTTACTGCTTGTATTTGTGATTCATTACACGATAATGAAAATACGGACCACAAATCCCGTAAATGATGGCGATGCATCAAGCATACGACTACTGCATCTTCAGTTCGTGTTTCATTCTTGGGTATTTTAAATTGATTCATTTCAATTGAGGAGACTTACAATTTTATTTTATGAAAATACTTTTTCACGCTGTTTAAATTAAATTATTGTTTCATCCGATCTGATAAATGAACTCGCTGTAACCTTTTCCCCTCCACCTTAAAAAATCACAGCAATATCGAGGAAAAAAAACAAAACTGGTTGAACGTGTGAACGACTGTGTGTCATCTTTGCCACCGAGACAAGTTTGCCACTCTAAATCGAGACAAGTTTGCCACTTTTTTGGGGGGTTTTCAGTGGCAAACTTGTCTCGATTTAGAGTGGCAAACTTGTCTCGGTGGCAAAGATGACCGATTCCCGTGTGAACGCATGACGAAAGGGCGGTTATTTGTCCAACTAATGGAAAGTGTAATTGTTTTCATTTGTGTCTTTATTACCTCTACACTTTGCGTGCTCCGGTTAGAACGATGTTAAATGTGAGAAAGTTGCAACGAGATTTCATGTTTTGTAAAACGTTTCAAGTACATTCCAAGGTTTTCCGTTGTTAAATTTGCGGTTTACCGATAGCGAGGTTGAATAGTCAAGAGGCAATAGCCAATAGTCAATAGTCAATAGTTCAACAATATGAAGCTACATTTTTTATGAATATGAAGTTATTGTATCTTGTGATAACTAAATTTGTCACATTTTGTATTTTGTATACATTCACGTACGATACGTTTAGGAATCTGAAATCTGCGTCCATGCGTTCCTAATAATTATGGAATTCACATGCTTCATTAAGAATGAAACATGATTCCAACCTCATGGTATATGTAGAGTATGGAGACCATGAGCAGACCAAACCCAGATGCATTTCGTTATGTCCATACTATTAGCGGATGAAAAAAATACATAGTTCTCCGTATTTGGAATATTACACCAAAGAACTGTTAGATATTCTATAGTACGACTAATCTAATGAGGATCCCTTCCTCCTTAAAAATCACTGTGTTATGAACAAGTACTCTTCCGCCAGTAGTTCAGACGAGGCAGTCGAAATTTAGTAAAAGGTTACTTTGATCAGAGAAAGCTTACGAGTAAGACGTTGGGCCCTACATGGATTATCAGCTGAAGAGTCTTTGCATTTCTTGTTACTGAACTAAGCATTAATAAAAAGAACGGCGCTTACCATTTCAACTGTTTTTACATGAATCGGTCACTAACAAGTCAGTCAGTCAAGTCAGTCAGTCAGTCAGTCAGTCAGTCAGTCATTCAGTCAGTCAGTCAGTCAGTCAGTCAGTCAGTCAGTCAGTCAGTCAGTCAGTCAGTCAGTCAGTCAGTCAGTCAGTCAGTCAGTCAGTCAGTCAGTCAGTTAGTCAGTCAGTCAGTCAGTCAGTCAGTCAGTCAGTCAGTCAGTCAGTCAGTCAGTCAGTCAGTCAGTCAGTCAGTCAGTCAGTCAGTCAGTCAGTCAGTCAGTCAGTCAGTCAGTCAGTCAGTCAGTCAGTCAGTCATGTGACCATAACTCAATCTGTCAGGTCAGTCAACCTGACACCTTCACTACATAAGCGCTTATTTTCCCCGTTGAACCCATTTCACCAAAACACAGTAAATCACACGTCCCATCAGCACAATCTTATCATTATTACCACACACCGACTGTTATTTTCACAGTTTTTATATAAACACTCATATTTTATTCAATCACCGATAAATATGGTGATGTAACACAAGACACAGATGTCCGACTTTCTCACTGGTGAACGGCTGTTGTTTCAGTTTTTTTGTTGATCTATTATTTTTTTGTGTTAAGTGCCGTTGTTATGATGATAAAAGCAGAATTTTTTAAGCGCGAACGCCCACCTGATTCAACCCAATGAGTGGCGGTCTACAGTAGCAATCAACTTGGCATATTTCTCTCATTTACAAGGATTTTAAAAAAATCGTCTTCCCCTGGGGTGAAGCGAAGTGGAGTCTGGCCATAAAGTGAATCTGTTCAGACCAACTACGGGTTGGGGTAAAAAAGTTAAAAGTTAGTATCGTTACTTATTATAATTTTCCGCTCTTGATAGTTTTGTGAAATATCATTCGTGAGAATAAATGCTCTCGTTAATGAGGCTCCTGTTCTATTCGCAAACGAAACCGAACCTCAGTCGCTCACCGCAGGACCAGGAACAACTGCTGCAGTTTTTATATCAGCGCACGGTAGATGTTTTAATTAAATGAATAACACTTAAGCGATATGTTTGCTCAACGTTAATTAGTGGCGGTTTGTATATAAAAAAACTACACTTGGAGAAAAGTTCAATAATTAGAATTTTTGAAATTCCAATAAAAATTGTTCAATTTTCAGTGACAAAATCCTTTCTCGGTTCACTAGAATAATGTAACAAATATTCTTTTTTTCCGCTGTTTCAAGGTAAGGTATAATTATAATATATATATACATTGTATATTAGTGACGGGTGACAAAAATAAGATTCAAAGTCACGTTCAGATCAAATCCAGTCGTTTTGATAAGTAAAAAACTAAATTCAACGCTTATTAGGTAAAATGCGACCAATGAAACAAACACTAACCGAATCGCACTCCATCTTACTCATTGTTGCAAATAGGTGTTCACACAAACTACGTTATCCCCGCGTGTTATTATAATGTTACTATTGACACAGTAATTGTTCAATCCGCCAAGGGTTCAGTCGGTAGGTTCATCAATATTACATTGTTAAGATAGTGTATGTACGTACAATAGTGTATGTATCTGAGGTTTACCTCAATAAATCTTACTACTATGATGGATATTGTAAAGGATTGTAAAACGAGAGTTTCTTCGTAGTTCACCATAAAAAGCTATATGCTTCTAAATTTGAAGTTTGTATGTTTCCTGGAGTCATTTCATTGGGTCTGGGTAATATAATCGAATCAAATTTTTATTATGTTCGCGCTGCAGTGTGAAACGAGTTTGGTTTGATCGACAGACTTGTGTGGTGTTCAAAAATGAGTTTTTTATATTGTTTTGTTCGTTGGTGTTCGCTGGTTTCACTAAAAACTCGCATTGACGCATAATTTGGCTGATCTTGGTTCGCTGGTTTGGAAATTATTGTTGAAAATATTTATTGATATGAGTATTCTTGCGTTGAAATATGGTTCTGTAGCAGGTAAGGGAATTATTTCAAACAGAGCCTCGGTCAGTCAGCTAATCAATGGACTTTCAGTCATTTTCAGTCTTGATTTTTTCTGTTATTTCGATCTGTTTAGCCTGTCAATCAGTTGCACTCACCTAACGTTTCCGTAGAGTAGAGTACTATTGTAAACATACGTTATGTATTCTATACACCTGATTGCAAACTGGTTAAAGACGTATTGGTCGATCTACTTTTGTGGAAAAGAAATCCAATCGGCGGGTATAACGGTGAAATTTCTTTTATTTGAATTTTCACACACTCAGTCAGCCAGTCAGTCTGTCAGTCAGTCCCGCACCAACTCCTTATATCTTTCTAGTCTGAAATAAAAATTGCATATTATAACGCCATTGTTTTTCACTGATAAAAACCGATCAAATCTTCAACGGTACATACAGTACATACGTCCATTAAATTATACAGTATGTGAAAATCGAAACAACAGTCAGTCAGTCAGTCAGTCAGTCAGTCAGTCAGTCAGTCAGTCAGTCAGTCAGTCAGTCAGTCAGTCAGTCAGTAAGTCAGTGAGTCAGTCAGTGAGTCAGTCAGTTCGTCAGTCAGTCACTCTGTCTGTCAGTTAATCTGTCTGTTTGTCTGTCTGTCAATCAGCACAGTTCATACGCACTCTGACATTGTATCAAGGTTCTTTCAGTATAGTAGGTATGTACTTATGATAACCACTACGCGTGCCATTGTTATACTGATAAAAACTGATTAAATCTTCAATGAATTGGACGGTCCGTTGAACAGTATCTTAAAGGCAGTTTACTGAAACTAGGCATAATGTCATTACGTCTGTGAGTCAATCAGTCAACCAGATGTCAATATTAACTAAATACTGTATGTTGTGTTGTACGTACTATATGTTCTATCAGTAGATGTTATAAAAAAATCGGTATTCGATTGTTTTTGTATGTACCGGGAATTTGAGAAACGGTATGCTGTGCTGATTATGGTATCCGTAGATGTGAGTAAGAGGATTATTGAGGCACACGACGAACCATAACCATTTGGAAAAACAGTGATAAGAGGTGATGAAACAATTCTGATAATCTGGTTTTTGTCGGTTATTCATTCAAGTTTTGCTTCGCTTCTGAGACTTGTTATTGACATGGTCTTTCGTGACTTTTTTTTCATTTTTTTTTGTTTCAGCCGTAGTATCCAAATGTTATCTTGAAGTAGTGCAAATAAAAGGCAATATGCTAATTAAAAATGTTTTGATTAATATCAGATTATGAAGTCAAAACAATAAAACAAAAAAACACATTCGTTTCCACTCTGTTACAGTAACATAAGATGAAAATCCCACCTGCATTGTACCCATTGTATTACTACACTGATTAAAAGTGTCAACCGATGGGTGTTTTGGAGGAAAAAACTTGCCAATGCGATTAACATTAACGGAATACACGACCGGTAATATAATGACAAAAATTATGATAAATGACGGGTGATAACCAAGTCCAGGTGAGATGGTTCGCCAACTTGGAAGACGTTTTTTCTATGCAGACGGTGGCGGACGGGAAAAAGATAAAAAGTGGGAATCATAGCTTTTTCAGATTTTTTACGTGATAAGTATGGATAAGTATTTGAATGTGGTAAACATAATAAAAAATATATAAGCATTTTTTAGTTTATAATGTTTTCGGTTTCAGTTTATACTATTGCGCATTTTTTGACAGAACCCAGACGACTCTGTTTCAATGAAATGTACCGTCAGGTGCTACCAGCCAGCCAGACACCCAGTCTGTCAACCGATTCAAAAACCGGGGCACTGATAGAAGTTGTTATTGCCCTTCTTAATTCACTTCTTAGAAATTTACCTTAGAAGAAAAAGGTGTCGCTTACGAAGCGTCACTACGGCTAGTCAAGAATCTGATCAGATTGGTTGGATGTGCCCCAGAACTAATAATGGCTAACCTTTCAATAGCCGTAGCCACGCGTCGTGTCTCACATTTATTTTGTCATGTACTATAAATAAACGTTTATCAGTGTTGGTTTTTGTTTTATGGTACTTTGTTTATCTAAATCAGGCCCTCTATGGTTCATAAATAACCAGTTGTTGTTCATTAGTCCATCATTCATACTGTACGTACCTGACCTCAATTAGTTACCCTTTTGCAAAGAAGTACTTCCTCGGTCAGTCAATCTAATCTGTAAGTCAGTCTGTCATTATCACGAAATTAGAGTGTTCGATTTCTTCATTTTTGAATCAATTTTTTACTTCAAATGTTTACCTACTTAGAACACCCACCTATCTTTTAATAATGTGAGTTTTTTATGCAACCAGTTAATGATTGTTCATCAGTCATTTCAACAAACAGTCAGTCAGTCAGCCTGTCACTCGTTCGCGCGAAAGCACTTTGTCTTAATATCGTAATATTTTGAACACAAAAACAACGAGAGAAATTAATGTCTGTAACTGAGGCGGTTATGCATTCCGTAGAAAACACCTGTATTTATAATTCGGTCTGAGTTGGGGCGTGACAGACTCGTTGACTTGCTTGTTTTTTTTCAAGTTGAAGTTCAAAATGTTTTGTTTTTTTAAAAAACATGGTCGTAGAGAGAGTTGAACACTTGGTTTTTGATTGATTGTAGTCGCCATCATTCTTTTAATCGTTACTCTTTAAGTATAATAATGCGTTCGTTTATTAGGAAAATAGCACCGCTTATAATGTCTGTTTTATTTTCAAAAAGCCTCGGAGAATAGCAATGTTTACCATTATGTTATAAAAATCAGGTACATATATAATATTGATAGGTTTATGATCAAGAGGCTTACCTTATCACTTTCTGGCAACCTCATTGGTATAATACATTACTACATTTATTACATAAATCAAACTTTAGGATATCACTCGAACTGACATACATACACATCAAAATCAATCTTAGGCAAAAACAGTGAAACTAACCAGCAATTAGGCATTATTGATAGCATGATTTTTATGATTTGTTTTTAAAACTGTCTGTTCATTGCGCACCCAAATAAATTGTAAGTTTATCTTGCAGATTGAATAAATTATTTTATAGGTCATTGTGTTTTTCATGCGTGCGTGTTCGCTCTCGCTGTTAAACGTTTGACGACTCAATATTTCGCTCTCTATTAATTCTTTTGCATGCCTAATGATGCACTACTAAACATTATATTGCTATCGTTACACGAACTTTTACTTTTTAACATGAGTCATTCAAGTAATTTTACTTGAAGTTAATATTTTTTATCAACCCAACCTTTTATTTCCCTTCAGTGGAATTCATTTGTGCTTAATTCGTCCGTCCGGGATGCAAAAATATTTTTATATCTGTACTTTTGTGTTTTTAACGTTGGATTTTTCATGGAGTTCCCATCATTTTCTGTGTATTTTAATAAATATTTGTTCTTGAATAGATCAATAAACGAGTATAGGTATAACTGCAACTCTGACTTAGAATTCGTTTACTATTACACAACAATACGTGATTCCCAGTTTGATTTCCAGGGTTCTTTTCACTGATTCTATTCAATACCATCGTTAACATTTTACATTGAGGATTCTCAAATGTCAGGCATCTCTTCTAAAATTCAATTACTCGGAACGTCCTACTTTGATGATGACAATTCACTACCTTCAATCTATTTATTTCTGCAGATAATGCTTTGGATTTCTGTATCGTTCAACCATTTTTCTCTAGCCTTCTTTTCCCTTCCTTTTCTATCACAAACCTAATACAGTCATAAAAATGACAACCAACAGTTTATCCTTGAAACCGACTAAATTTTCGCCATATTAACGCATCTCTCATCTGTCGGTTGGCATTTGTGTAGTATTTTCATGTTTGTGGTCAGTACAAAATACAAACGCATTTACGCGTTTACAACCGAAATCCGCAGTGAGCGCGCGCGTTTACAGGACGCGTGAGCGAGCGATTTTCATAGATAAATTTGTATATACAACAAATCATAATGTATACATGGGACATTCACCGTTTATGGGGAAGTGGGGAAAGTTGCTGTGGCAGAAAACTTACCACCAAGTGCATAGAGAGACTGGAAGAAAAAGTTTGATTCATTTAAACTTTACTTTATTCCAAAGTTTCGAGAAAATTGCAATATACTCAGTCAATTGTTGAACACTTTTGTATTGCAAAAAAAATTTACATAAAAAGTACATTTTTTGAGAAATACAATAAAAATAGGCCGTATCTGAGAGTACGATGTATATGAACTTGTGGTAACAATGAATGGACATGACAACAATGACCACTATAAATAGTCGTAACATGACATGAGCATTCGTCACAGGCCCGTGTATATCATTACTGAACAAAAAGAGATGGGATTTTCTCTGAAAGCGAGGAAGTTGCTCTCAGGCTTCATGATCATATTTTTTGCTATGTAGGTTACATGATATCATACTCAGTGGGGTGAATCCCAAAATACCTAAAAGCCAAAATACCTAACTGGACAAAACACCTAAAAACACGCCCAAAATACAACACGACCAAAATCCAACTGTTGGATTTTGGTAGTGCATTTTTTATACTTGTTGGATTATGTCCACCCAAATTACATAATCCAAAGTACATAAACAACAAATGTTACCCCTCCCCTGTTTCCCCACCCTTACAGTATTCATGTAACAGTTACTTGCAATGTGGAATAATATTGCATATTAACCGTATGGTAAACGTAGTGTAGCGGTTACTGTTAAAAACAGTAGCGGTCGAAAACATGATGAATAGTGGATCTGGTACTAAAAGGGGAGAGTGTTGGTTACTCATTCGTTCACTCACTCAGTCACTCACTCACTAACTCACTCACTCACTCACTCACTCACTCACTCATTCACTTACTCACTCACTCACTCACTCACTTACTCACTTACTCTCTCACTCACTCACTCACTCACTCACTCACTCACTCACTCACTCACTCACTCACTCACTCACTCACTCACTCACTCACTTACTTACTCTCTCACTCACTCACTCACTGACTGACTCACTCACTCACTCACTAACTCACTCACTTACTCACTCACTCACTCACTCACTCACTCACTCACCGTCATCTTCAATTTTACCGGTTTTATGGTTTTTATTACAAAATATTTTCTTTCACATTTCATCATTCATTGCGCTAATTACAGCAGTGAAGGCGAACCAATGAAAATGTTCATTACATCTCGGTTAATAACGCATAAAAGAACAGTGACTGACTGCAATATGACATAACCATATCAAAGAGGGATGGGGTACTCTGAGGAGGGGTATTACATTTGTTGTTGGATTATGGACGTAAAAAATCCAAATTTTTAGGTATTTTGGACTTTTTAGGTATTATGGGCGTCCCGTTTTGGATTTTGGGCATGTGTTGGATTTTGTCCAGTTAGGTATTTTGGCTTTTAGGTATTTTGGTAGGGACCCTACTCAGTGACTTTTTATTGAAATAATTCACCAACAAACCTTGATTTCGTTCTTCTAGAATGTGTTAATGATTGTTACACTTAAGTAGTTCATTGATGAAACATTGTGGTGTTATGATTAGATAAGATCAAACAGTAACGGGCAGCATTATCATATTGTTTATCTTAGATTTATGGCGGATTTACGAGGATGAATCATTCCTTTTCGTCATCATGTAATTTTTTTACTCGTCATGACTACACAACATTAAATAATCATATTATTGGTTTATTGATAATGACGACAACGATCGTGTTGATACCAACAACAACAACAACAACAACAACAACAACAACAACAACAACAACAACAACAACAACAACAACAACAACAACAACAACAACAACAACAACAATGATTAGTTAGGCAAAATGTGTCACACAAATGGATCACTATCTGTGTAGTTCACTTAATTGACCACCATTTTACTTTCGCTATTCACAATAGATATTGAGATTGGTACAATTGAATGTACCCCATTTCCTCTACGTTCTATAAACAACTGTTCCATATGTAATTTCAGATATGGGACACCTGAATTCTCGGAATGCGGATATTAAAACTAATAGAGACATATATAGTACCGTAAAGTCATTGAAACTGCCGAGAGAGGGCTAATATAATACCAGTTTCTCAATCAATTGTGAATGGTATAAGAAAGGCACACAAATGTTTACCCACGGCACTAGCGGACGAGGGAAGAACTGGTATAGTGGAATACTCCCTCTTTGGCGTTTTCTAAAATCTAAATCTAAATCTAGAATTTGTTCCCTAAAGTTTAGGTAAAATTACCCAAAAATTGCTGATTCCCCCTGTTCGATGAACTTTCCCTCCCTTGGGAGGGTTAGCTTGTCCGCCAGTGATCAACGGTCAGTTATTACAGACAAATAATGGTCACATAAACAACTTGCATTCATAATGATCGGTTCTATTGATCAGTGAGCTTTGCTTTCATGAGACGGGAAAAACTGGTCCAGCAATCATTGAAATCGTGTGACTTCCCATGGAGTCCAGCTTTCCGTTCAGTGGGTCAGTTAGCCTGGAAGTCAGTCAGTCAGACAGTCACTCACAATGACGGTAACTGAATGGTCACTTTTAACACAATTCTGTATATTTTGAACAGTGTAATTTCCACTCTTTTGCCGTGTCAAACGTTGGCGTGTCCTGTAGAGAGAGGGTCCTCTGTATTTTACCATTGCCACTCATGGATATTACATGTTATTGTATGTGCATCAGATTCATGGCCGCTACATACCGTATCATATTATCAGATTCGTGCTGTTCCATCCAAATATAAACACAGCCCTGGCAGCGGACACCCTCACTCATTTGCCCATTACCGCCTGCCTCTATTTCGGGGCATTTTCATGATGACACCTCAGAATTGTGCATTTCCTGAATATGCATGCACCCAATGCTTTCCCTTTTGCACAAGCGGACAAGACGGGGTGGGAAAAGTGGAAGTCCCTTCTATTAGGTGTGTTAAAAACGTAGAATTAATTACCTAAGGTGTTGGTAAAATAGACTGAAACTGCCGAGTGCCGATACCCCCTCATTTACCAATTCCTCCTCCCTTTGAAGGATTATCTCGACCGCCAGTGCACGTTTGAGTATCTGGACCGACAATGGATGGATGGGTCAGGGTATCTACTTGCCTGTTAACTATCGTGTAGCACGACATTTTAATATTGTTGGGCGGATGAAGGTGGTATGGATTTTTAGTACCAAATAACGATCTGAAAACAGAAGATGAGGTCATCAAAAACAAATTATGTTTCACCTCTCCCCAATTCATGGAAGACTGGTATTCTAATTTATAATTTATACACCACATTCAATAATGGGTAATTCTGGTTTGCAATGGTATTATTCACTTAAGTCGTTTAAATGTGGCATTATCATTGTAATCATGTTATGTACCATGAATCAATCAATTCCACACAGGCTGGCCGCATTATCGATGAACCAAACCCTGAATTCAAATTGTCCGATCTAATTATTTCGTGTTTCGCATATGAATTACATGATTCGGTGATGGGACAGATGGTGGGATGCGTCGAGGCACCGTCGTCATCTGTCATGTTGTGCCACTGACAATCACCGCTTATACTAACTGACCACTCACTCACTCACTCAATCATTCCCTCACTCACACTCACTCCCTCACTCACTCACTCACTCACTCACTCACTCACTCACTCACTCACTCACTCACTCACTCACTCACTCACTCACTCACTCACTCACTCACTCACTCACTCACTCACTCACTCACTCACTCACTCACTCACTCACTCACTCACTCACTCACTCACTCACTCACTCACTCACTCACTCACTCACTCACTCACTCACTCACTCACTCACTCACTCACTCACTCACTCACTCACTCACTCACTCACTCACTCACTCACTCACTCACTCACTCACTCACTCACTCACTCACTCACTCACTCACTCACTCACTCACTCACTCACTCACTCACTCACTCACTCACTCACTCACTCACTCACTCACTCACTCACTCACGCACTCACTCACTCACTCATTCACTCACTCAGTCACTCAGTCACTCACTCACTCACTCACTCACTCACTCCCTAACTCACTCACTCACTCACTCACTCACTCACTCACTCACTCACTCACTCACTCACTCACTCACTCACTCACTCACTCACTCACTCACTCACTCACTCACTCACTCACTCACTCACTCACTCACTCACTCACTCACTCACTCACTCACTCACTCACTCACTCACTCACTCACTCACTCACTCACTCACTCATCTTCTCACCACGAGTTTTTGGTACTGTATGTAGCCCTTGATAAACTAGTCTTTGAGGCTTCATTTGATATTAACACCCTTTCCAATTATATCATCTTGTCTTGTGTAAACATGCTTTGCTGCATTAGATTCTTCCCATTCGCAGAACCATCCTCCAATACTTTATGCATGATTCTTCATGATTGATCTGGTACGTACGCTGGGTATTAATTCTGTGAACGCAAGTATATAAAAAATAGTTACCATGCATGTACACACAAAGTGAACACATGCGTCGCGCAACAAGACAGATGTTTTGCTGTTTACGCCAATTACTGTCAGTTTCTTTTATTTAGTTTTGTACTTTTTTCTTCTAAAACGATTTGTTTTGACCACAATGAATGTATGCTTGATCTACGGTTTGTTCTCAATTCTCCTCGGATTTTTTGTAGGTGTAATCTGGTAATAATATTCACGCATCTGCAGCCACCCCTCAAACCTTACCGAACGCTATCGTACAATGACAGATGGTTGTAATGTAGTAGGATATTTATTATAGGACTGCTTATTTGCTGCCCATTATAGTGAACAAGAAAGGTTTGTTAGGAATATTGCCAAAATTTTTCATTCAAGTGGGCCTCCTATCGTGGTTCTAATAAATTTTTATTCTTGTGCTGCACAAATTACCACAGTAAGTTAGTGGTAATTTTTATCCATAGTGTCCAAACAAAATGTCATAAATCCATTTTTTTTCATGTATACTATCACCTCTAAGTTTACCGCTCCGTATTTCTGTAGGAACTGTGGGCTCTGTTTTTATTTATGGTTACAATACGTTGACGCTGACGCTGTTTTTTTACTATTATTCTGAAAGCTACGTTAACTTGTTGTTATAGAGACTTTTTTCTAACCATTATTATAATAATGATTTAACCTTGCAACTCAACCAATTTTAGATTCATAAAATCAAAAATCCTAAAATCATTAATAAAACCATCAGCTCAATACACCAATCCTGGCACTAATGTTCCTCACATCCGATGCCTTCACCGCCGATCACTGGCCACTGCGACGTCAGCCACGCGCCCGGCCAGTGTCACCGCGAGCCCAACCATTGGCGATCAGAGCCAACACCGTGTACAACATCATCACCTCGTCATCCACGACCAACTCGAGTCGTAAGACTTCCGCTCCGGCCTTCGAGCTTGGAGCACCGGTTACGGTAACAAACAATCTGAATCAAGTACCATCCGATCCGCTACCATCCACGTTTGTGCCACCGAATTCAGCAACCGGTGTGATCGTGAAACTACGACCCTCCGCCAGTGGACTGATGTCCCGCAAGAAACGACTGTTTCGGACCAAATCAGCTGGCTTCTTTACGACGGAGATGGATGGGATTCCGGGTACATCGATGGCAATGATCAAGGGTGGAGGATGGAACGCGTGGCAGGTGAGTTGATGTTGTTGTTGTTGTTGTTGTTGTTGTTGTTGTTGTTGTTGTTGTTGTTGTTGTTGTTGTTGTTGTTGTTGTTGTTGTTGTTGTTGTTGTTGTTGTTGTTGTTGTTGTTGTTGTTGTTGTTGTTGTTGTTGTTGTTGTTGTTGTTGTTTTTGTTGTTGTTGTTGTTGTTGTTGTTGTTGTTGTTGTTGTTGTTGTTGTGGTTGTTATATTCGCTTCGACCCGTTCTGAAACTTACTTCTCCATATTCTTCAACATTGTTTAATATGGCTCGCTTTGTCAACCAGCCAACATAAACATGCGAGATGACAGTGCACAAAATAACAATAGAGAAGTCGTTAAAGTTTATTTATACCGTCGGGTAATAAAACCGTATCCCATCAAACATCGTTATTTTAGACTAGTGATAACATTTCATTCATTTGCATGGCATGTTCAAATGTGTAACATTTGGTAAGCCAACGCTGAAAATGTTAATGCTTGTTTCATTAGCCGGACTTCTAGTAAGGATTAAATGTACGCTCACTTTCAAAATATCAACGATGCCAAAACAAATATGACCACGACCGCTGGCATCAAGTTATCCTGTGTATTAGGGTGCTATATTTCGAAACTTTTCCGTAAAACCTTTCCACGTCACTATTAATTCGGAAACGTTTTCGAAATCAAAACAGAAAAAGGTCGGAACGAAACAGGAAAAGATTCATAGAAAAGTTCTGAAATAAGTTGCAAATCCGACTATGAAGGCACCCTTAGGATAATATTCTGCTTATCTGTTTTTGAAGTAAATATAATATCTACCTGTTGAACCACATAATTATCTCTAAATACATATAATTGTTGTATGCATTCACAATTGGTTATGAGACTGAATTATGTAGAATTCCGGCGTACATGTTCTTCCAGACACGTGCGATTATTCCCAAGACCACTCCCAATTAGAGAAAGAATAGAAGGAATTTAGAAAGAATTTGTCCCAAAAAAACACTAAAATGGAAAAAAAGGTTGCCTGGTGTCTACTAATCACTTGTAAATGCTTCACCTAGAATGCATTGTTGTGTGCCGTAACCGTAATTGGCACTGATCACCCCAAATTCGTATGTGCGAATCTCTGGACCACACTCGCTGCACTCTGACTCAGTCAACTTGATCGCGCTCCATTCGGCCCGGAAACGGAAGTTCGTGTGGTCGGGGTCGGTTGACTGGCGGACGAGAAGTTATCACGGCAATTAACCTTCTCTTGGGTGTTTTATCTCTCTTTTGTTGCTGAATGCTAATTAAGGTAAAAATATTCATAACTTTTAATCACCTGTTTGTTCATAGAAGTCTTCTTGAGACAAAATATATGTCTAACAATGCGTTTGTCGGGGAACGCCCAATATTTATCGTGTGATGAAAAAAATTTCTGGATGGAACGGACAAAGTTGGTCATGAATGTCTAACTGACAGAACACAAAACCGTCATTTCACTTCAAAAGTAGCAGCAAATGTAGTGGTCTGTTAAGTACACACGTAACTATGTTTATAATGTCCATGTACTGTAACTATAGTTAGTCTGCTTCGTTTAGAATCCAAAAGCAGGTACTGCGGGAACAGTGTGTCATAAACATGTCAATCATGATTGATAGACTGGATATCTAACAAGCATCCAGACAATCGATCATTACATTTGATAACGGTCAAGCCTGTTACGCTCGTATTGTATCGTATTGGTAACCAATATCATTGCCAGTTTTGTCAATGTTCCATGTTTGTCGCCTGTCTAGTCTAGTGCGAAGGGCACCAGCCTCGGAAACTGGTGGTCCTAACTTCGAAACTTGACTTGAGACACAGATCCTGACGCGTTGCTCTGGTGTTTCTGCTATTGCCCGGCAGTTTATTCAACTTCTCTGGCCACCACATGTATGAAAAAGTGTGCCATGTTGCCTTCAGTAATAAAGAAGTTCCAGTAAGAATCAAAATCTTACCATTAAATGATTTGTTGCTGTCGTAATCTGTGGCTTGAATCACTAGCCAATAATCAGGAATCGTGCCGTCCGCCAACAGCTCAGTCAACCATTATATAATTCAGTCAGTCTGTCAGAACTCAGTAAGTTCGGTACACTCTGGTTGATGGTTTTGTCTAGCCGTAATGCACAAATCACCGTGACTAAACCGATCCGGAAGCTTAGATTACCGACTCCAGTCAAGATTTTATGTTCGTACATTACGTATGTAAACATATACTTATCTTCTCATGATTCACACTGTTTATTTCACTCCCACTATTACGTTCTTGAAAAAGTATAACTCACTCACTCACTCACTCACTCACTCACTCACTCACTCACTCACTCACTCACTCAAATCTGTCACTCATTTCACTCTAACACCATTTTGATTTCTGTCATCACAACGTCCAGTCTGTCCGATCTGACATAATTATGATTTAAATTGACTGACCATCCAATAACCGACATACGTTCCCAGTTGTGCAGTTGTAGAATACGAATAAGGATTTGTATAATAATAGTAAAAACTTTACGCAAAAATGAGCACAAGTTTTGTTTTGAACTGAGTCATAAAAACTCTGGAAACGTTATCCAATAGCTCTTGATCCGTGCCAAAGTGCATCGAAAGAATGTCCATCGTCCACTATATAACACGAACGTTCATATGTAAATAAAATGCAGTACATGCATATTTCTGGCCGTGCGCATGCGTTTACACGACGCGCGTCATAATCCGAAATATTGACTTCATCCTCCTGTGGTCAGTGGCGGTTCACTGAAAATTCTTTTCTGTTACCCAGTATCACTATTATGAAAAAGATGGTATTTTAATTTTTCTCAAAAAACAGGACTATACTCTAGTAAATAGGAAAACTTTCATAGTAGCTTGTCTCATCTCAAGTGATTTTGTCTTGTTGCACACAGTTACGCCTTGTGTTGGGTTATGTTATGTTATGTTGCGCTGTTGTTGTTGCGGCTATATGCGGCTGTCAAGATAAAGATTGACACTAACTTGATATACAATTTCCTTATTGTGATAAGATCTCGCGAAAACACAACAACTTTCTCCTATTATTTGTTAATGTAGAGGACATTATTATAACTGTCAGTATATTTCTCTATATGATAAGTACTTTTATTTTTACATAAGATTTTTCATTATAAGATGAATAGTTTAAGTTCTAATTCTATAATTTTATTAGGAGTATTCGTTAACAACATTGCGAGTATAACAACTGTTTCTTATTATCAAAGTGGGTCATTGCCCCATTCTTTCATGCTTAATTTCCTCAATAAATTATTGCCTTCTAACTCCCATTTCACTGTTCTTTTTCAGTGTGCATCATACTTTTGTGGTTGTTTCCTTACATCCCGACCACAAATCATATCTTCCGAGTATGTACGTATTATGTTATTGTTACATCATGTTAATAATGTTAAAATTCTGATTTATATGTGCTTCGGAATTCGTGGAATTTCGGAAATCTCCCGCAGCCCGCCGCCAGCAACCAAACGGAAATTTCGAATATTAAAACGGAATGCGCTCCGCCGGAATCTCAGCGGCAATTAGCGAACATTGTAGTTATTAGTGGTTATTACAGGATTTATTGAATTCAAGTCATTTAACTTTTATAAGTTTCCGGTAAACGTACATAATATAGCCATGTTTGTAGATTGCTGATTGTTAGCGGATGCAATGGTTTTGTATTTATCTTGTCAGATACAGCAATAGATGATTTCATTAAGATTATTTCTTGCTTATGTTGTGGCCAAATCATAACTATTGTTAAATGTAAGAATGGTCTGTTTTGTAACTATTATATTCTGCTTTTCATCTTGGATGAATGTATGTCGCTGTTAGCGAATCCGTCGACTGAATTATCGTCAAGGTCAACGTTAGACATACTAAAACACACAAACATTTTTATTGTTTATACCGTTGTCGTCGTTGTTGTTGTTGTTGTTGTTGTTGTTGTTGTTGTTGTTGTTGTTGTTGTTGTTGTTGTTGTTGTTGTTGTTGTTGTTGTTGTTGTTGTTTGTGTTGTTGTGGAGGACGCTATTCTCATCACCTCGACGACGATAGATTTGGGAATTGTCCTGTTATGTATGTATCCGTGCGTTTTCATATCCATATTGTATATCAATATATAACAATAACGTAAAAAAAATAACTATATACCCCTATGATAGTAATCATGTGCTTCTGACTATAGTATGTCAGTCGTTGAGTCAGTCAGTTGATCAGTTAGTCAGTCTGTCAGTCAGCGGAGTCAACCCTCCAACACAGGAGCTAAGTGTTTGACCGACAGTATAATTCAACGTTCAATCGGTTGTGTTTACAGTTGTAGTGGTTGTAGAGATACGTTTTGTATCTTTCTATTATTCGGCAGCCTATTATAACCCTTTCGTCTATGATATTTCTGTTGTTGTGTATTTTCAATGATATGGTTTGTGTCAGATTGTCTGACAATCAATCAATCAGTCAATCAGTCAGTCAGTCAACCAGTCAGTAAGCCAGTGAACATTCTTATTCTTTTTATGATAGCTGTTTTTGTCAGTCAATTCGGTACAAAGAGCCGCATGGTATTGACGTTAGACTTCCTCATGTTCCTCATTCCCTACCACTCACTCAATCATCATTGCGGTCGTTGACAGTCTGTCAGTCTGTCTTTCAATCTGTCAACCGCAAACGCTAGTTTTTGCACTCAAATCGCGGTTGTATTACCTTTCATCTTCCCTTGCCGAACAATGAATATTGCGCCCTCAAATCGTCGTATTGTTACAAAAAGTATGTTGTTATAAAGCGAATGGGTTTTTTGTGACACTGTCATTCAAGATACTTTGAGTGTATTTCTCAATTTACATTTCAATTGCACTCTGGCAGATTTCGGCCATTTATCAAACCAGTATTGAGTCACTTTCTAAAACTAATATTGCAACATATTTTCTCATCCGCCTTGCGGATATCGTATTTTTCACTGATTCCACCTCCCCTTTTTCGGGGCCTCACCTCGCGTTACCTCTTTTCTGTTTCGATTGAGGGGTGATGATGATCGTGAATAAGGTGATGAGGCTGTCTCTCTCTGGTTGAGTGAGGTCATTTCCGGATTCACCCTCCATATTCACTTGTTTAATCGGCCAGCCCCGTCCATTATTACCCCCAAACCGAAATCACTCAAAATCAAGCCCGGATTAGTTTGTTCCGTGTTTTTGTCGTCGGCTGTCGCTAAACAATGAAACCAATACGCAGTTTTTGTTTTTCGTTGCTATTTCATACCAAGTAAATAGTCACATGAAGTGAAATAGCGGAAAGAGTGGTTTTGAATGAATACTAGTGTTCGGATAGTTTAATCAACTAAAAAACGTATTTTATAACGTCGGAATGCCGGCGAGTGCAGAACGACCGGATGAACCACAAAACGTTAGTTAAAACTGGTTATTAAGAACTTATTACCTAGTCATTTTTATATCTCTTCAGTCTATAATTCAGCTGTAGTTTTATGATTCGTCATCAATTCCACGGTTTATATTTTTGGCTTTGCCAATGCCGACTGAATAAAAAAGTCTCCAACCAACCACAAATTTCACCGTCCCCTTCACGGTCTGAATACCGTTTTTTTAGATCAAACGCACGAAAAAATCTCCTCGAACTGTGTCGCCCAATACAAAAGCAGTTACCTCCCCCATACAAAAGTTTTGGCGTGCGAAAATTGTGTTTCTGTTGTATGTGTGTGAAAATTACAGAGTTTTTGTTGACGTTTCTCATGATGAAAACCGAGAGAACGAACCGAATGATATGTATTACTGTGCACATTCGTTGGGTTTTTTGACGCATTATGATTGGTTTGTGGCGAACAACAATGTATTCAATTAGGAGGATTGTTACATGTCAGGTGCGGTGAGGTGACGGATGAGAAGGTTACCAAGTTTTTTATTTGGGTTTCATCTTTGTGAAATCGTTTAGAAGTTTGTTTTGTGCTCGTGGTACGTTTGAGCGAAACACTCCATAGTCTAAAACTCTGTACATCTTTGAAATTTCGCTCTTCGAATGAAAAATAGAAATTTTTAAAGTTAGTAAACGCGAGATAAAAACGTCATTTGCGTCACATCAGCAAGCAATAATGTTTTAACACGTCAATAGTAATCAATAACATTTATCATACTACGGTATCCCAGAATTACCGAAATTTTATGTCAAGTGAAAAAAGGGTGGAGCCCAAATCTCAGCTTTGGTTATCTCGACGTAATCTGATCCTGGTAGAGTAGGAACATACTTTACGTCTTGTGCCACATGCAGTATATAACCGGATAATCACATCAATCTTCAAACATGTCGTGTCCTACATGTTCCAGCATTTACATTACCTCTAACCACTGTTGTTGCTGTTTATGTTACTTCTTATATATTTACTTTAACGTTTTCGTATCACTCAATGTAAATGTGAGTTGGAGTTAAACAAAGTGTAATGAACTTATCTGCTTATGGATTTTAGTTCTCACCAACAAGGTGGATTGAAACCTTTGCTTGTTGTAGATATTAATTAAAATCTTCCTTCAAGTTTGGGAGATTTAATCAAGCCTGAGAGGACGGCATATATTTCACATAACGCATGGCGGTGATGTATAAATATTTCATGGTTGACAGCATTGGTCCATGTGGACTTTTATGTATGTATCTGTTATAAATATTAGTTCAAAGTGTTCATGCAGTGCAGTTAGCTCGTAAAATTGTGCATGCTTTAATTGTGGTATCCAACAAACTATCGGCCTAGAATATTGCATCATATGCGTTTATGGAACATAAAGTATTGTATTTGGTTTTCTACAACAGGCGGCAATTTCAGTCACCATGCGAACGATGTGGTTTATCATTCTAATATTTTAGATTGTGATAAGAACCTCTTTATATGCTGCACGTACATAGCTTCAGAACTCTTGATCAGAACAAAATACCCAACTTAATTTATAAGTAAATAAATTTTTGCTAAACGTTGATATTAACTTGATTGAATCTTGTTGCAAACCAGATGTACTACATGCATCATTAGCGTTACCTGCATGTTCATGCAACTGAACATAATCATGTCGTACCAAACTACCGTAACCCATCGAATGTTATCCGTTTGTATCGTCCGATCTTCCGACTAAAATTCGCAACATTTATTATTATATATTGCAAGATACATGAATGATGTTAGAAGTTTGCCACTTTATATTTGATCTCCATTGCCTATTACGCAAGCTACTATTCGTACGGAAATTTTGCCGAATAATTTCTGACGTGTGTAGAGTTGATAACTTTGGATTGCGATAAACCGTATGCAGAGAATCATGTGCAGAAAGTTGAATGATCTACTATTTATATGAAGAAAACTTTGAACAAAAGTATTCATTTCTCTCCTTTTCATTTAAAAGAGGGAATCACCTCACTTGTCCTCAAGTACTACATGTTGAATTCAAGTTCGATTATCACTTTGCACACAAAACATTTGAAACAATGTTAGTTGGCATTCAGTTTGTAATCATCGTTCATTGAGGTCATTTATCTTCAATACGATTAAACACGATCAGACCGTTGTATTATAAAACTTCAAAAATTATTATATCGAAATTATCAGTACGAAATACTACTTTGTCATAATTATGCATGCATAATATCTGTAAGTTCGCGCGTTCAATCTCGTCATTGCGTGGAAGCATGAAGTTGTGTTTCGTCATCCATGGTCATGTCATGTGTTCTAGAATCTGCGGACCTGCAACTTGTAAATGTCAAGTTCGATTTCACTGTCGCACGTGCGCAAAGGAAAGTTGGTTGTACCAGGCTGTTGCGAAGTGCGACCATCTGAGATCAAGTAAATTACGTTACGTTACGTATAGACACGTGTTGCGGCGAAACTGTTCCGGAAGTAATCAGTTTTACAGTTCAGATTTCAAGAATATACTGAACTGTACTTGCGGTTGTTAGACATAAATCGCTCGCTGAATTTCTTGCTACCCGAATTTATTTCTGCTAAGTTTCCATTTCACGGCGCAAAAGGTTGGAATCTTGAATTGACTTAGAACGTGTCATTGTTTCAGTAGTGTAAAAAAGTTTACCGTCCGTATACAGATTCAGATGTTTTTAGCTAGCACGTATGATGAGTTGAGCTCCTCGATTATCACTGTTCAACAGCGTTCACAAAAATCACGCCCACAACGCCGGCAAAAAGGCGCGGTTTCAAATTTAGTCTGTAAATCAATTGTGCATTGTTGTGCATTGTGGAGTGGTGGTGAGTGAGTTGAGTTTGAAACCCCACCCATAAACACATTGCATTTGTCACATTCCACATTCCACTGTCCACTGTCCACTGTCCACTACATAGTCCGATAACGCACGCCGACACCTGAATGCTGCTGCATACACTGGCGGACGAGTCAATCTTGCAGAGGGGGTATCTTTCCAAAGAGGGGAGAATCGGCAGAAATAAGGCCAATTTTCCCTACACCATAATAGGCAAATACTACTTTTCGAAACCGCCGAAAAGAGGGGGACTATATTTTTCCTCCCCTTCCCGTCCGCTATTGATGTACTCGGACATTCGATTACACACCGCGTACTGTTTGTACTACTGACCGAATTTTCAATATGCTGATGTCCAGGGTCTGACGTTTTCATAAAGGGGAACTGACTAACGGACGAGGGAGAAACGGAAAAGTGGAATTCACCCCTCTTTGTGATTCCCAAAAAAAGTTGGGTTTGTTCACTTTATGGGGAAATGACCCCAAAACTGTCCTCAAACCCACACTTTGAAAAAATCACCCTACTTTGAAGTGATTGATTCCAAATGGGTTCCTGCTCGTTGGTGAAAGTCCCGTTTTGATAGTTTTTAAGTTCCAACGGGTTATGAAGTAAGCAAGGGGTGTTACCATTCCGTTTCCTTACTTTTACCCGCCACTACTCACTGATTTTGGTCAGATTTTGGACTGTCTATTTATAGTCGATCTGAGGGTGGTCCATCGCTATTTATAGTTACCGCTCGCCGGCGCTAAATCACTAGCGGACGAAAAATGGGTGGGAAAAGCGGAATCCCCCCTTCTATGGTAGTTTCGAAAAGTGAACTTTGTTCCTCATGGTGTAGGTAAAATGGCCTAATTTCTGCGAATTCCCCTCTCTTTGGAAAGAGGCTCCTCCCTTCAGAAGTTTGGCTCGTCCGCCAAGGCGATAAATGGCCCGCTTTTTAGGGCATTCATAAAACTTATTATTATGCTCATGTATGATGGCTACATGTTTGTATGTAAGTAGTTACAGTGGAAGAAACGCATAATAGAAAAATAGTTCAACTCAACATTAGACCGAAGCAAAATATTATTTTCATTAACATCTCGTCTCGTACTCGTTCCTTACTCACTCGCATTCACTCACTCATACTCATTTAATCCTACATTAGGCTCATGTGTGTTCAATAAGATTCAATACTGTTCTAATTTTAATGAGATTTGTTTTCATGTTTTATTATATACAGAAAACAGCCCCATATATTTTTAACGAAAGCAAAAGGCATGTCATGTCAGTGGTTCTTTGTTAACTCAACACCGTATCCCATGCAAGTTTCAGCTTGGTTTAACAAAATCTAAAACTGGCCGCTAAATTATCCGGTGAAACTTTCCAAACTACCGAATGCACAGAAGCTACTCCACATTTAAATAATCATTTATAGATTTGTACGTGCTAAACAATCTAACCCACCACAGTCGCACTGTCCAGAACAATGTGACACACTTTCGTTCACGTTTCAACTGTAACACATAACAGCGCAACAGAATCAGTGTTACGCCATCCACCGCGCAACCGAAACCGTTCGTTTCATTTAACTGTGTTGCTGCGTGCTTTACACGGGAGCACGCGACTAAATGCTCGTGTGACTAAATGCTCGTGCTCATGCATGTGAGCGACATTTTACAGCCTGAAATGAGCAGCTGTGTACTGAAATGCATGCTAATAGGGCGGATGACCGTACATGAAAATTGAGAGAATTGTATTTGTAGACTAATAATTTCTTTATATTCTTAGTTTCATTATGTGAGTCATTTACGTTGTGATTTTACCGATAACTTGAAGTAGCTCATACGCTAGACAACGGACGCACAGTTATGCATGCAACATGTAATATTACAAATGCACGTGTTGTTATGCGTAACTGTTGTTGCAACTGGCCGTGCACTGTTGCGCCATACTCCTGTAACAGGTGAAGCGCGGTGGCGAGTCATAACTTCTCCTAAAAATGCCCAATCCGGGTTCATTTCCATATCAAAGCAGAGTTAATATGAGAAACATGTGAAACGTCATCGAGGGGTAAAATCTGTAGATTATATATGGGCTTTTTTCACTTGTTGTTGCTACTGTAACACGTCAGAAATGCAGTAGTGCAATTTAGTGACAACAAAATTCGAACATTCAACGATTAGCCAAGGCGATATATCGCTGCTGCTACATATTTGTATAGTAGGATGTAATTGACGGACTGACTGACTTAACTGTATTGTCGTAATTTGTGATGTGTCGATTAAGTGATTCTTCAATACCTTAGGTGTAACCTATTCATCCATGTTTACTTCCTTTTTATCATAAATACTATTATGTTACTTGATTTTCATATGCTCCTTTTCTCAGTGATACATACAGGTGTTTTTACTTCAACTTATGTTCAATACCAGCATTCATATTATTCGAAAAAAAAACTCTCGAAACTTTTTAATTTGATTGATTTCAATACATTTGGTTGTTATATTATTGAATCAGGTTAGGAAATAGCAACTGACTTACATATTTGTCGGCATTTGCTTTGAAGCCATTCAAACTGATTCCAACATTCAAATGTGGAAATGAAGAAAACTTCCGTTTATAAAGGAAACTCGACTGCGTTTTTTTACCGAATATATTTTCATCAACATTGCATCTTGAGCAATCCCTTTTTGACAAGAAAAAACTTAATGACAGTTTGGCCGGTTGGATAGTTCCTATGAGACCAGTTACATTAAAACAACGATACATCGTTTTCTATGTTTATTACAGGCTGTCTACTCGGTGTATATTTAGCAACAACATGATTTTCTGAAACAACAGTATTTATTGGAGATTCTTTTCTTTATGTGGTATTTCAACTAATTAAAATTTTGTTTATCTCAACATTGTATGGATAAATTTCACGAAAATTTCTCGTGGTATTTACGTTTCAGTCAAAGGAAGACTGATTCATATTGTTTACCGTTAAGAAATGTATATTTTTATGTTTTTTCATCCAGCACCAATGAATGTTTATTGTTTGTTTTTACACTTTCCAAATTTTGCACCAAAACGGCGATTGAGATCGCTGTCGTTTGGACAAACATTCGGTGATTCATGTCATGTTACCGAAACCGCCCGCGAGCGGACGAGAATGGTGGAATTCCCCCCTGTTTTGCGAGTTTAAAAAGTCGAATTTGTAGGTGTAGGTAAAATGGTCGGAAAACTATCAATTTCCCCTTCTTTGGGGAAATTATCCTCTCTTTGACGGGTGTGCTCGTACGCCAGTAGCCGAAACGGCTTCTGTTCCACCAACGTAAGGTACATTGTATGTATGTAGGTAGACTGAGGCATTGACATTCGGGCATTTCTGTGTTTATACATTCCGTACAATGTTTACTTACGGCATTTATGGTCATTTAGGCCAGGTGTCAGTTCACAAATACCTGGAAATGTTCTAGAAAATTAGATTTTTTTAGTGCAGGTAATTAAAAGAAGAAATTTCACACAGCTCACACAGTAATGAACAGCTGAAATTTTAAAATTGCTGGGGCATCGCTGGGCATTTTCTTACATGTTTATAAGTTACCGTAAAACAACTAAAATAACTGCTTGATCATGAATGCTTTGTCATTTTTTGCGTTAATAATCATGCGAGTTTTTCCGCAAGCTTGCATAAAAACCACAAACTTTCGGCGAACACAATGAATAAGCGGTTAATGGGTACACATATATGTTGGTACATACAAATGTATGTATGAAGGTATGAAGGTATGTTATGTCATTCACACACATTCTTATCACCATCATCACCATCAAGTTGGTCGCTTCGTCACTTTGTACTGACCACCGGGCAACCTTTAAACCAACCATAAAATATTTATATTAGTCCAGACGTAAATCTACTTTTAACCAAACCACAAATTTAAGTAATAGTTTATAATTATTATGCATTAGGTAATATAAGGGAGCAATTATCATATTTATAATTACATAGGTGAAACGATTGATTGGTAAACATTAAATTCAAAATAAACATTTTCGAACGACCTACACAGTTCAATCATCAGTCTTTGTTTTATGGCTGTTAACACCTCGTAAAATAGGCCATTATCAACATGATCGTGTACCAATGGCTTAGAGTAGTATTTCCTTATCTAAACTTCTCTCAAGCTCAACACACGCACACAAAACTGTGTGAAACAAACTATACAAACAAGCTATCTTTAGCAAACGTCTGTTAACCCGGCATTTCTATCGACAAAACAGTTTTTAAACAACCGGAAAACCTTCTCAAAAATATACTTTCTACATAGAAAACCAGAAAAAGTATAAATCCGTCAAGGCTTCTCATAAGTTTAAATTCCCTGGTTCAACGAATGACTTCATTCCTTCCACTAATGGCTTCAGCAACATCTGGGAAATTCGACCAGCTGTTCAACAACAACATGTACCGTCAACGAAGTCAGGTTACGGTCAATCGGATTGAATGCAACCAAAGTCTTTGTTTTTTATAACTCTGAAGTCGTTTTTTTAATCATTACCTATAGTTTAATGTTATCTTTTTTTCGACTGTTCAGCGTGATAATCCGCTGTTGTTTTCGGATTATTTTAAAAGAAACCGAAGTTGTTTCGGGATTGGTGGTCTGGGAATCAAACTGAAGGATGAAACAAGATGCTTGTAGGAGTGCCTTTTTATGACTTTCAATATGATACGCTTGACTGTGGCGAAGCTTCGTATCATAGCTTTTAAGAATCTAAAATAAATAATGTTAATCATTGGTTTAATTTACTATGACTTCATAATTCTGCAAGGCCTGAAATTCTGCACATCTGAATCCAGTCAATATGGTATAAAATGTCATGACTTATGAGTTATGACTCGACATATCGGTGTACTACTACTTCACCCTCATCTCTGTACGTTTTCTGACATCAACCATATTCAAGTCTTATATTTATGTAGTACATTAGCTACAAAGTGTATTCTACATATTCTATGTACCAGCTGCATTTCCTCCTCTCAACTACACACATATGTATTGTATCCTATGTAGCTATTTCCTCTATATCCAAATTTCATTTATTTCTTTATAGCAAAGAGTTACTACTCCAAACAGTTATTTTCAATCTAGCAGCCGAGCTCTCAACTGATCTTGATTGTCTTTTCCGATGATTCATCTTAAACTGAGTCAATAAAACTACTGAATTACTTACTGTCCATCAAATTCTAACTCACTTAAATTGTAACAATAAGGAGTATAATGAAAACATACTTCTCGATTTTACTCATCATTTATGTCATAAAGCATATTTTACTAATTTTTCAGAGCAGTCGCGAGTACCTACCGATTATCCACGATGTTTGCACGGAATCGGTGAGCCCACAACCATTACCGTTACCTGTCTCCAATCGCAAAAATAAACGCAATACAGGTCAGTTATCATTTTAACTGAATAATTTAAAATTATATTTTTATATATATTTCTTTAATTTATCAATGTTATTATTGACTTTAATCATAGACACTGTATATATTAACAGGAAGCTCCGGCTGGCTAATTCGAGTAGACAACGCTCTTTTTTCATTAGGATCTGCGTATGTACGTACTTATCTTTGCTGCTCAACTATATGATATCTGCACTTGTTCTCCAGTAATAGTACTAATTAAAACTAATGATAAGCTTTGATGATAAGCTACATACATGCCATCATAAGTCGTCTCATTTGTAGATTATTGAGCAGATTTTACCACAGACAGAGGAAAAGTCTGAACTACATACATAAGTTTACAAGTGTGCTCGGTTTCTCACTTCAACACACCATCTTTTTACCTGTTTATCGCCGGTGACAAGAACTAACCCGGTTCGAAACTAGTCTGTACATTCGACTGTTTTCGATGGCTCATACGGCACATAAAAGAAACCGCCCCTCAATCATTCCTTTAATCTTTCCCTTATCTCTGTGCAAACAACTATTATGTCTGATTGAATTGCTTTTACGCAAATACCAGAATGACGATTGTTCAATCCAAGAATAAACTGTACATTTTGAAATTTTCGTGGAATTTTGAATAAATATAATATCTGCTGGAAACTAGGATAACGGAGTTTTCTGAGTACCCAATAATGCCAATATCCTGCATATCAGCGAGACATTTGGATATAATTGAATTAGAAATGACGTACTGGCTTAGGGACATTGGCGAATAAGTGGCTTAATCGAGTTTTACGAGAACGACTTGATTTATCTGAGCCGGACCGGTGTTGTCTCGCTAGCCTGACATTAGTCTCATCTACGCAAATCTCGTCACACCTTTATAAAGCGAAATACAGTCACTCTATTCTGTCTGTCGCTCAAAAATTTATGGAAAATAAACGTCTTGAAAAAAAATTTGAAAAAGTTTATTTGAAATGTCCCGAAATAAATCGCTGGGCGTGCACGTGTCCGATTTTGTCGGCTTCTGGCACTCGGATCCGTCGTTCAGTGACGCATTCAGCGCCTCATTCAGTCACTCATACAGTCACTCACGTCACTTTAATTACCATCGACCAATTACCAACTCAATGTCGTCACCTGATATGGAAGTGCCGAAGATTGTTGGTGAGTGGAGATAAACACTTTTAAAAACTCTAGTGAGTGCTCAAGATTACCGGTTTTCCTGCCCCTGAAACATCACCTCACGCTGAGAGAAGGTGATGATTAGCGATGTTTGAATTATGTTATGAAACTTGACGCAGTTATAGCATGGAGCATTGGCTTTTGTAATTACCGGTGTTCGTGTTTGTTCAAATATTGGTTGGTTCATATATTGATGTACCATTATTCTTCCATATATTCATATTGATCTAAGCAGTACCTAATTAGCTGTTTATGTAAATACAGACAAGGCTGAGTGTAAACATACCTACATAATTAATGCACGCATAATTGGTTTAATCGGAAGCTTTGGTCGCTAACGAGAAAATATTTACTCTACTTGAAACCTCAGCGGTAATCGGCTTCGTTAGATATTGGAATAAACCTTTCAGGTTACTTTTATGTTCATATGACTTCCAACCGGATTGACCAACGTACTCTTCTCATACCATTTTAAAGATGTATCAGAAGCACACCTGTGCCAGCAGTGCGTGAACAGGGGGGGTAGATTGTGCGCAAACGAGCTCAAATCGGACTCTCCGCAGACGAAGACCGGACTGTCCGTAAACGGACTCTCCGTAAACGGACTCTCCGCAGACGAAGACCGGACTGTCCGTTTACGGACAGTCCGTTTACGGACAGTCTCCGTTTGCGCACAATCTACCCCCCCCTGTTCACGCACTGCTGGCACAGGTGTGATCAGAAGATTTTAAGAAGATTTTCTAAAAACTAAATTATTCCTTCTGTACTGATTCAGTAGTAACCAAGGCAGCCTGGAACCGAATTAGGTTTTTTCTCATCTGAATTTCATAATTTGGAGTTACAATAAACAACTACATTCATATATGGAATCTCTTACGGATACTAGTGAGTATGTACATGTTATACTGTATGTAGATCAAGTACGCGAATACATTTTCAGAAAGTCTTTTTATATTAGGAGCTGTCCAATGATTGTATAATACATACTTATAAAAGATATTGTTTCATTTTTCAGTTGACTTTTGCCCCGACCCGAACGCTGACGAAGACGGTTCGCATTTGCCATATTCCGGCCGGTTGGTTAACTTATTCTGTTTGTTTCTTAACATTATTCTTACATACATTCTTATTCTTATTCTGCTTGTTAGTTAACTACATATGTATGTACATAACTATAACATTGTCAATTTGTAAAGTAGATCAGGATAATATCCTACAATACTTTTCATAATGACGCAGCTTTTTTCCAACGTAAGATACTGTAACTTAAAGTTACGGTCATGATTACGTGCAGACTTATACAAATCCCATTGACAATGTAATGATGTATTTTTAAACATTATGTATTGCATGACATCATACATAATAGGAATATTGACAAAAATCATTCAGCTAGTTGTTACTATTCTATATTTGACAATCACTGAAGAAGAGAACTGAGCTGTTGACAATACAAGTAAGTCAATCGTTTATGCAATAATCCATGGAAACACGCAATTGAGTGGCTGATAAACAGAACCAAACAAAACTGTATTGTAACATTCGTGAATCTGTGGGAGGTAAACAGAATTATTCATATTGTGTCTGTATAATATAATAATAGTCGCAGTTTTCGAGAAGAATATATTCTAAACAAGTGCGTGGCTTGTTGACATATAATCATAAATATATAATGAATTTAGTACTCACCCTCAGTCAGGTGAATGTCAACACGTATAACATTATTGAGTTATAACAAGTCGTAATAAACAGATCCTTGATTCCAAACTACAGTAGATATAAGGCCAGCATCACAAACTCATCAGACAGTTTCTGTTTGATATTCAACGTAGATTCGAATTAGAGTTTCTAATTTTAGCACATGCTAAATCTGAATCTAGTCATAAAAGTATTTGCCCTCTTATGTATAAAATACCATGAGGTATGTATGCATGGTTTCCTTCATCAAAAAAATGTTACCGTTAAATATCAACTGTGAAACCTTCACGCTATTTTAGCCTGAGGCGATATTTAGCTCACATTATAAAAGTTATGACGTGTACCTAACGGTGCTATAAGTGAGCGAATGACATGAAAACAGGTGTGATATTCGACCTTTGATGGGTTATTAAAATACAATAATATATTTGTATTTGTATTTTTGTATTTTAATATTTTTTATATTTGTATTCTGTATTTTTGTTCACATGTGGTATCCGCGCTTGGCATTCGTGATAGACCAGGTCAGGTGCATTAACGGACCATGGCTAATTAGAGCCTCGGTTTCCGATCGGGATATCACCGATATGATTACTGAAAATAACCCTAATACAGTACGAGGGAATTCAAACATTTAGATTCTTGAGCTACAGTTTATTTGTTTACATACATACTTACTATACAAGGTAAAGTCGTTATGTTATCATGGTATCGACAGGTTATTTACTACTGAGCAAAACACTATAAAGTTTTTCTTGAGCATCAAATCTGGAGACACAAATTGCGATATTTATCATCACGAATTTCGTAAAACAAACAAATTTCCATCTGCTGTTCGACCTGTTTACAAAAAAAGAATATCAATTCTTTTAGTATTTATTAGCTGTGGCGATCAGTATATGCGTCACGGCCCTGTACGAGAGCAAAGTCGAAAAGCTATGAATTCATCATTTCGCTAGCAGAACCAATACGGACCACAGAAAGCCGGTTACTCAACCCGAACGATTCCATATCCTGCCAGGATGGAAACTTGTACCAATAACTAGAAAACATGGCATACAAGAGTTTCAGAAAAAGAGATGATAGGTTTGTCCTTGAGTATTGGTCTACCTGAATCAGCACTGCCACACATACAGTACTTAATAGCGGCAGTTCACTCCAAGCCCGCACAACACAACACTTGCAGTCTTATTTTCAAGTGCTTTGTACTGGATGTCGAGTTTTGTCTAGTGGCTGATCATTATATCGTCGGTATTCGCCACCTGGGTCTGAGTTTTCCCTGTGAAAATGTATGGGAATCGTGAACCATTATATGTATATATATATTTTTTATACTTGAAAACCAGTTGTTCACGATTGTGATCAGATATTGTGACAAAAGAAATTTCGCTCATATAAAAAGGTTTTACAATCCAACAAATCTTAAAATTCAAATGTATACCTGAATGTATCGTGAATGCGCAATAGTTGATTTTTGGTACAGTTAGGCAGGTAGAGAGGTTGGACGGGTATGTTTGTACGACTGTATGTATCTATGTAGGATATGTATGTTTGTATGTATGTAGGTAATCTCATAATAACAATAGCCGATGCAAATTCAGTTATGCGGACGCAGGTCGGTAGCGTCTGTACGTTGTAAAATGTAAAATTCGATTATTGTCCATTATTTCTTTCGCGACTCATATTCTCCTGAATTTCGTACTTCAACTTTCTGTAAACTCAATTTTGCTGATAAACGGACGATAAATTTTCACAGTGCAAAATGAACAAAGATTAAAACTATTTAGCAAAATTTGCCTATCGAAAGTTTCACAATGTATCGGGATACATAGATATTTATAAAACATGTATACGTACATAGAGTACATATAATATGTACATACAAGTATAAGATGTATGTATCCGTCTGTGGGATGTCAAAAATCGGTGGCAATGAATCCTGTGCAACCCTGATGTGAATCCTAGCGACAGGTGTCATCATTAATTACGTGTACATTATTAATTACAGGCACTATATACTTGTTCTTGTGTAGTAAAATCAATATCGAATATCTTTAGTCATGTTGTACATATTTGTTTTTGGTTGAGCAGCTTTGTAAACCTTCGCTGTTTCTGCCACAAATTACTTTCTGGCAATACTCGTGTTTTGCTAGATTATGTTAGAAACTTGTTTATAAACTCTACACCACAATTTACCATCATTTCTGCCCACTGAAGCGCGATAATATTGTAATCATTTTAATATATGTGCGAAATCAGATGATAAAAATATAAAAGTTATTAAATTATCTTATTTAACTTCATTAGTAAACGTGCGAAATCATTTGAAAAAAACTCATGAAAGATATTTCTAAGACATATAATAATAGTTCTGTGGTTACGGGCACATAGCTCATAATAACACTTCATGCGTCACATAACTAAATTGGATTGAATGCAACGGTTACAGGCACAATAGACTCATTGTTCGGATTCAGTAATCAGATCAACCGTGTCATTTAACTGACCATCAATGTTTGCCTATTGAATTGATTGACTTGCCGAGAAAATAAACTTCGAGAAGTTATTTTGGCGCTCGTAAAGGAGAACTCTTTCTGTTTAGTTGTTTTTCTGTTTTTCAAATTTTCGAAACTTAACGATCACTTGGATCCTGACTTGACCTGACTTATTCGAACGTACATACGGTATGACTTACAGTAAAGTTGCAAAAGGTTGTACAGTTAAAGGAATATCAATCAGATGATGAATATCAGCGAACTTAAATTGTTTCGTTCAACATCATGTAAAAAAGCATAACTGAAAGTGGAGTCAGCGAATCATGGAGTAATCTGGAATTGACGTATGTATCAAATATGATGTCGGACATCCATTATGTTCTAGCGATTGCATGTAAATTGTCAAAGTTGTCGTCAAAGAAGACTCTTAGGTTATCAAGCCTGCTATTATTCGATTTGCATCAGGATTAAGGAAACAGCGAATAATCTGCTCTCAGAATCCAACTACCGTAACCCATAGCGGTTTCAAATGAGACTTGGAAAACCAGTTCTCATTCCGTAACCTGACATACAGTAGTACTTGATTACCTACCATTTCCCACTGACAGGTGTCAGCTAAATTTCTTATAGAACAATAAAATGATAGATTCGTATGTAATTATTCTTTTTTGTTGGGATGTTTTTGACGTGACGTAGAATATATCCAAAGTCTACTTGGATGAATTGGATTGCGTGTAGGCTGATGCTTTCTGCTCTTCTTTCAGCTGCTCATGAATATTTTTATTAAGGTGTTGAATATTACAGTTGAAGTCTTCCTAATTCCCATTCAATTTGTGGTCGAAAACTGTGTAATTACGCTTCATATTATGGAACTTGCTGATCAAGTTTGTTGAATGTATATTGCGTCCACGTAGGACTGTTTCATTGGTTGTCGCTACGGTTTCCTGCAATCACCTTTCGTTTTCGAAAATGTTTACATGGCTAACAACGCAAATGCTAAACATATTTCAGGCATATGTAGTTAATTGATCATACTAGAAAGTAGGATATGTCAATCTTCATTAGTTGAATCTATTAGTTTTCTTATAACAAGTCTGGCCCTCTAATTGGCAGAGATCCTAATTAGAGCGCTGGATTCTAGGTGAAAAGTTCATTATCACTTACAGTTATAAATAAGCATTGTTCTTATTTCTTGTTATATTCTACATGCATTCCATACATTAGCTAGAGACAGTAAAAGTTTTTTATTTGACCTAGTTACCTAATTATCAGATGATTCTATGGCCTAATCAGTAGCGGGAAGTAACGCTAACAATCTCAGACCATCTATAAATAGTTTTCATCAGACTAATTATTCAGATTCATGCTGATATTCCGGTGGAACCCACAATATTGTCTCAAACTTTGTCTTAAATGAAGATGTTGAATTGAAGACGATCTGTTCCGGTACTTGTGTCTCAACTGCAAATAAATATCACAAAACTGCAACTGAACAAGTGTTGCCAGCATTACAGCTTACTATTATTAGGTACACGGTAAAAGTTGTATTATTGGTGCGTGCCGCAACTCTCCCAACAACATTCCAAGAAGCAGTTTCTTATTAATAAACGAATGAGAAAAAAACAATGTGTTTTTCGCACAGTAACGCTCGAATTTTGCTTGAAGAGATGAGAATTAATTTGCGGGCGAATGTTGTTGCGGTTGTTGCATCAGGACATTGATGATGACGAACAGCGATAAGACTGTGTTGAGGGCAATCATCATCATAACTGTCAGACACAGTGTATTTGGTCATATTTACTATTGACAATTACAAAAATATTTTTCAACGCCTCGCGGTGGTGTTCGACGCAAAACCACAACGTTCATCCATGTATTGTATCTATTCTTTGATCCCGACCACTCGGACGAGAAGGGGAGGGAAAGTGGTATTTCCTTCTTTTGGGAGTTAAAAAAATACGGCTTGTTCCTTACGATGTGGATAAAACGGCTTAATGCCTGCCAATTTTTCCCTCTTTGGAAAGTTTCCCGTTTCCCCTCCTTTTGGAGGTGTGGCTCATCCGCCAGTGATCCCGACGGAAATCTCGCACCGCGAGTAAAACGCGCGAAAAAACGCTCCTGTTCTCTAAGCATAAAACGCGTGTGGAATCTGCGGTTTGGCGGCGCCATGAAAGATGGCCTGCTGGAAAGCTGAATCTTCAGCTGTTGGACCTTTTATGTTTTCATCGTCAAGCAAATATGTATATTTTCCGTTGGTCTGCCAACGAAATTCAATCCGCTGCGGCAATTTGTTTGACGTGCGAATAGATGAAATCATTAGCGGACGAGAAGGGGTGGGAAAATTTGGCGTTAGCAAAATGTTGAATTTGTTCTCTTAAGTGTATGTAAAGTGGCCTGAAAACTGCCAAATCCCCTCTCTTAGAGGAAAATCCTGAATAACCTTTGGAGGTTTAGCTCAACCGCCAGTCGATGAAATGAACATACAGTACTGTATGTTTGCTCGGTTTTAAAACTGATAAACCATTCAGATCTGAGTTTTTTCTTCACACGTACAGTTGGGATGTTTGGTTTAGTGGATATGTACATATGTACAAATTGTAGAATAGTTATGACTGACGCTGCCTACCTAATACTACTCTGATTGTTACTCTACTGTGAACTACTGTAGCCGCTACTACCATTTACAGGCTGCAAATTAATGCATATCTAGTCATCTCATCATTTGTGTATGTATAATAATCGCTCAAATCACAATATCGATTCATAATCATCAAACTAGCCGCAAACGCCGACAAATAGTTGGTCAAACGTGCGGATTATCCCATACAGAAATAGTCGCCAATAAAAATAGTCTACTGTAATGACTCTGTGGCGTTCCCTATCATTTCTGGTGCCGCGCGGCCGTCGCGATAGTTCAAACAGTAGTCGCAAAAATGACAATGACAATAACAACAACAACATCAACAACAACAATGAAGCCATCAACAACAACAACAACAACAACAACAACAACAACAACAACAACAACAACGACAACAACAACGACAACAACAACAACAATCACGTGAATCGCAACCACAGTTGTCCGGATAGTTCAGTGGTGTTGAAGAATAATCGACTACCGTCGACGGCAAGTTCGTCAGGTTCAGCGTACAGTGGGCTCCAGCTGATGAGTCCGTTCAGTGACCAGGACATGTGGACCGAATATCAAGTATCAACGACACCCCGATACTTGCGTAGATCGCATACTGAGGAAAATGCGGCCGACATTAAAAGGTGCTTACAGTAAGTACTGCTTAGTGACATGTTTCGTTTAATCTAAGTAGAATCCCGCCTTCTATCATTGGTGTCTTAAGACTTGGTCAAAAAACCACCTAATAATATTTTTTTTACTTTTCTACTTCTATTCATAACGGATTGCTAGAGAAGTGTACACAGGCGGGGCTTTATTCAGGCGATTTTATCTGTTTTTCTTCAACTGAAAGATCATTTGAACACGTGTTATCATACAAAGAGTTGTATTTCTCTTTGTAAAATTCGCCCATTAATAGGTAATCAAAAATCAACTGTCACCAAACAGGCAGGTAGGTCGGTTTATTATCTTGACCCCGATCACAGCGGGGTTCGCTGTTAATAGAATTCTTGTGACCCATTGTCATGGTTTTTAAATGAGTTAAAACAACTTTTTCCTAATAAACACACGTTATGAGTTTTGCCTTATCACCATTGTAATATCCTGGATACAGTCCACAAATGTGCGAACACATTCGATCACACATAAAACAGTCGTTTTCACGCCAAGACCACAAATGTTCGAAATGACGCGATAAACTCGTTTTCTACGACGCATGCACGCGTAAAAAAACTTCCCAAAGGCACGTGAAAAAAAACAGAGTAAGAAAAAAACAACCGTCAACTTTATTCGCATGCGACATTAGATCGCCGCGCACGTAGAAAGTTTTGCACGAAATTGTTCAACACGAAAGTTGAGTAAAGCAGTGTTGTATGCTTGGCTGAGTCCTCAAGGACCAGAGCATTGTTGTCATATTAGTCGTTCCTTAGCACACTAGCGGACGACGGAACAACGTAAAAAGTGGGTTTCCCTCCTCTCCCACTTTGGCAGTTCCAAAAAGTTGAATTTGTTTATTCGTGGTGTAAAAACTGCTATCCTCCCAACTGTTTGAAAGAATTTCCTTCCTTTGGAGGTTCGGCTCGTCCGCCAGTGGGTTAGCATTAGCAAGAGTATCATGATGAGTAAACAGTGAGGCATGATGATTAGGAGCACTTGAGTGATGTCTGTCAATAACTTGAACGCACATGAGCAAAATGTCAAGCAGGTAAATTATAAAAATAATACCGTCGATTTTTTTGAAGTTTGAGAAAATAGGCGGTCATTGACCATGAAAAATAGCAGGTGAGTTTTGAAAATGTTTTTATACAATAATAATAAAAAATAAGCTTGAGAACAGAGTATACCGTTGTTTGCGTAGTATACAAACAATCAAGATCAACAAATCTATAGGTAATCAACAGCTCTGATGCCCGACTTCATCACGATTTGCAAACAATTAACTTACAATCGATTATTTTTTCTCGAACCATCGTTAGAATAACTTGGAAGATCATGCCAACTAGAACATCTGTTTTAAACTTACTTTAATTATCACACCAAAGATTCAGTCAACAGTACGTGAGTCAACGTGGATAGAATAACTGTAACAAACATGTACTGAAACACTACCCACACTATAATTTTCTAATAAATCAACAATAATAAGTTAGAAAGCTTCATTGAATATAGTCTATTGTTTTCATTGTAATGTGCCATTATTAGTTTTTTTATTTGTCTATTTATTACTTTTATTTGTGCAGACTTCGTTCCACTTCGAGCACCGGAGTGTCACCGCCAGAGACACCCAACGATATCGAATCTGATTCATCGATCGGCTTTGCCCAGCGATCCGTGTCCTATCGACGACCGATTAGTCGGACATCCGTTAAGAGTGCCTCGTCGAAACGCAACCACAGCTTTCGGTTAGCCTCTCACTCACTAACTCACTCACTCACTCACTCACTCACTCACTCACTCACTCACTCACTCACTCACTCACTCACTCACTCACTCACTCACTCACTCACTCACTCACTCACTCACTCACTCACTCACTCACTCACTCACTCACTCACTCACTCACTCACTCACTCACTCACTCACTCACTCACTCACTCACTCACTCACTCACTCACTCACTCACTCACTCACTCACTCACTCACTCACTCACTCACTAACTAACTCATTATCTTTCAGATCGGCAATGGTAGCGAATCAGTGGGTCGTCGATCCAAGTTCCATTGGGACACGATCCGGGATGAATCAATGGATTCAGTGACTTCTATGTCAGGAATTGTACATGTCAGAAACAATAGTGCACCCGTAACACCGATCGATCATGTTGTGGTGAGTGAGTGAGTGAGTGAGTGAGTGAGTGAGTGAGTGAGTGAGTGAGTGAGTGAGTGAGTGAGTGAGTGAGTGAGTGAGTGAGTGAGTGAGTGAGTGAGTGAGTGAGTGAGTGAGTTAGTGAGTTAGTGGGTGCACAGATAGGTTTCATACCAATAACCTTGACTTCCAAACCACTAAAGAACTGCCAGTTGCCAGTTGATTCAGCGGTGCGTGACTGACCGATATTAGTTACAAGTGCGATCATGAGTGTATGCTATACATTATAAACTGATTACGCTTGTTGGTTACCGTTATGTGAATATTACTTTTAGAAAGGTAAGTAATCTAAATTGGGAAACTTGATCATTTACTGCAGTATAAGATGTTACTGATTCTGTAGATTCGTGACTTGCTCACTAACTGTAGTCACTCATGAAGTACATGATCAGAATAGTAGATCAACGTAGCACGTCAGGTCATGACTGAGTTGTTTTCATTATGAGACAGTCATAAACGTACAGTCAGATGTTTATTGCGTACGGTCGACTGAATCTTGTTGGCAATCACATTCACTGACTCGAGACTGCCTTAACCATCATACATATATACTTTAGTGCAGTCCTGTGCTGGTCATCAATATCTCTATAAAAACACACGCCCACCAATTTTTATGGACTTGACTTACTGATACCATTAACAATGTTGGGAACACTGCTTCTGACGTTTCTGTGGTTCATCGAGTTGAGCAAATAACATGTATGTACGTAGGTAGTTATTGTGGTCTCTGGCTTATTGACAGACTGACTGACTGAATGAATGACTGACGGACTGACGGTCTGACGGGCTCACACATGCTCACGTCCAGCCCGGCGCCCATATTTCGTGCAGTACATACCAATCAAATTACATATTCGTCGTCTATATACAAACATGAACAGTCGGTCTCATCGGCACATAAGGCCATGTTGGATTGCATGTGTGGCATACATCTAAAGCCACCACACCCCACAAACGAAACAGTCATTCTTGCGACTTCCAAACCTGACATGTGTTGCCGATTTTTACAATTTACTGATGAAACTAGACCACCTGGACTGAATTGACTAGACTGGATCAGTCGCTCAAACACCCAGACATCAACCTGTGTTCATCTTACATGATATCAGTCATTGACTGGCCCCTTGTCACGCAAATGACAGACACATAAAAGCAAGGTACAATCAGTCTGTCATGAACGGACCATCGTCATTGAGCGTTAATCAATCTCAATCGAATAATAGTACTGCCCTGTTGAAGAGTCCTGTTTCTGGAAAGCAGAGATGGCGCGCTATTGTCGCCAAACAGGCGATGCGCTCCGAGGTTGTGCATCAGTGAGTGAGTCAGTGAGTGAGTGAGTGAGTAAGTGAGTGAGTGAGTGAGTGAGTGAGTGAGTGAGTGAGTGAGTGAGTGAGTGAGTGACTGAGTGAGTGATTGATTGATTGATTGAGTGGTTGAGTGAGTGAGTGAGTGAGTGAGTGAGTGAGTGAGTGAGTGAGTGAGTGAGTGAGTGAGTGAGTGAGTGAGTGAGTGAGTGAGTGAGTGAGTGAGTGAGTGAGTGAGTGAGTGAGTGAGTGAGTGAGTGAGTGAGTGAGTGAGTGAGTGAGTGAGTGAGTGAGTGAGTGAGTGAGTGAGTGAGTGAGTGAGTGAGTGAGTGAGTGAGTGAGTGAGTGAGTGAGTGAGTGAGTGAGTGACTAAAATAATAAACTTGAATGACTGTGCGATTCCACTTTCGAAAAGTTCAGAGATTCAAATGAGTCAATGAGTTAGTGAGTTATTATAATGAGTAACTGTGCACTTACTGGCTGACTGATGACCTGATTGGTTGACTGATCGATTCTTCCAGGTGGAGTTACTGGACGGCGAACGGCACACGGAAATCTCGTCAGTGACCACCAGCAAAACGATGAACATCAAGGAAGTGCTGACACCACTACTCACCAAATGGCAGGTCAACGTCGATCACATTCAGGTACTGTACATCGTCTGTTTCTCCAGTGTAAAGCAATTGTACAAAACATTCTACGCGCCAAAGCTACAAAACAAAATATTATATACGGAAATTTTTTACAAAAAAAGTTTTTAACACATTTTGTGTTATGTTGTTATTCCTTTTATATAATATTTGTCCTATACTATCTTCCCGAAAAGTACCATTTTGTAATAGTGAAAATCACGATTTATGTATCTTTGCCCCAAAGTAAACTTGTGTATTTTATCCGATGTGTTGTCATTATTAAAAAAACGGAGTACGTATTTCAGGTATACCTCGAAGGTTCGAGTACTCCCTTACCGGTGACGAGTCCGAGCGTTTGTCTGGGTGGACGCAAAATCTACGTCAAAGGTCGGTTGCTGAACTAAAATTCTTATTTGGTGATCATACTTACTTTCATATTTATGCCTCGGGTCAAACTTTGTGGTTTGCTGCATGTCTCGACTTTTTAGAACGATATTTGATATTGTATGTTGGGTATTAACTTGGCTGCAAACCAATGTTCTATTTAAATACATTTGCTTGACTGACCGTTGCATGGCGATTGTGCACACAAAAACAGGAAACTTCAAATTAAAGTGACCGCCGTAATCTGTATCTGTTCACGTGTCGTTGTTTGCACAGAACACTTTCAAGTATGCTACTATTGAACAAATGGATCGTAAATCAATTCTAAATCGAATACCGTATCTATGAATTGAACGCGTTTTCTGCTTTTATGTGAACCATCTCTAACATGTTGATGATTTAGTGCCAATCTGCCAAACACACATGTGCCCTCCTTAGGCTCCCTGTCACTGCGGAGGCGGGTAAGGAAAACAGGGGGAAACTTACATTCTTACAGTCTGATCACTGCTATCCGGTAAAATCTTACTAAAATGTGGTTTGGATAAACAAACAAAAAAGATTTTCAAGAACATATTCATCCTTGTTTACCGAGTCATTTTTACCCGTCACCGCAAGAAAAAGAGGGAGACGTAATCAAATTGAATGCTCATACATGCCGTCATGTGTTTGTCCAACTGGGCGTGACTATTACCGTTGTTGTTGTTGTTGTTGTTGTTGTTGTTGTTGTTGTTGTTGTTGTTGTTGTTGTTGTTGTTGTTGTTGTTGTTGTTGTTGTTGTTGTTGTTGTTGTTGTTGTTGTTGTTGTTGTTGTTGTACATACACCCCCGTGTGTCACCAAGATCAATTTATGGTGCATGATTCTGTTTTGCTTATGGTACATATAGCCAATGTGCCAACCCGATCCCTGTCGTGTTGGCCTGCCGGTTTGCACAATTTGATCACGCACTTTTATCACCGTTTCTGGTTAATACCGCCCACACGCACTAACCCATCCGCACATGCATGCACTCACTAATTTAATCATGTCAATTTCATGAATATCACCATTATACTGCAATTGAGAATCCGACTCAAGATAAAAATAGAGGTATGTGAAGAAGACCAGTTGGACGAGAGTTTGATATGCCATTTATAATATTTGAGCAAACAGGACCCGTGTCCACCCCATACCCCGAGTATCCGATAACACCCGACCAGCCCGACTAAAGCATTCACCATAAAACCACCACCATCCCGTTTGTTTGCCTGATAAAATGCAACTTACTGTATGCCAGTGTAATGTGGTTTTATTAAACGTAGTAGAGTTGTGTCGTTACTCCGACTGTAAAAACAGATGCGTCTCTCATCCAGCGATATATTTATAGACTGATTATTCACTCACTCACTCACTCACTCACTCACTCACTCACTCACTCACTCACTCACTCACTCACTCACTCACTCACTCACTCACTCACTCACTCACTTACTCACTGACTCACGCACTCACTGACTCACATCACGGATCAATACAACCAGGACAGAAATCTGTGTCAACACGGCAGTCACCTGCTCAATCAAAACCCAATTTCCCCCTGTTTCCCATTTTAATTGGCTCAATTTTGGCCGGCTGGGATTTAGTTATGTAGTTGTTGTGTATACATAGTTGAGTGAGTGCAGTCGGCGGAATGCACGTAATCACGTTATCCTTCTCGTAGCCTTACATAGTTTAAACTTTTTGCCAAACTTTTCTGCTAGAATTACGCGCGTAAATTTATGAACGGCTTCAAAGCGTTCTGGTTTGTTCAACTGGAGATAACGTTTCTGAAAGCTCACCGAATCAAGTCACTCCGTGATTTCACTTACCGAATGTCAAACATTGCACAGTCATGCACTCGAGTACTTACATACTTTCAGTTCCACTTTCACATTGAACAAATTGCCATTGTCCAAGTCCAAACATTATTGGTTCGGAATACGGGCACTTTTTCTGCCGAACTCTATTTACTCTTTTGTTGTTGTTGTTTTTTTATTGCTGATCTGATTGCATTTTTGCGTCGTAACTCAAGATTCCAACTATTTTCTGTATTATTTCGAAGAAAATGTTGAAGCAATGTCACAACAAACAATGCATTTTGGGGACCCCCGGTGTTTGTGTGTCATCCGTACTACTGCATATTATTCTATTTTCCATTTATTACACATCACTTGCCGTTGCATACAAATTTCCCTTTTGGTTTCACCAGTCGTCCTCATTTCACCTTTTCCTTTGGTTCACCTCATCCCATGGTATCACATGTTTGTATTGCTATTAACCATATTTGTTCCCTGGTTAACGGTAACAATTCCTACTGTATTTGAATATCATCGTTGTGTCTCACCTTTACCTTAACATCACCACTTACACCATTCAACATGGCAACCTCTAGCACCCTTTTGGTAATGAGATCTAGTCGAAGCTCGAGTGGAACTAAATTTCATCATCATCATTTTTGATACTAATCTATTTCGTGGGGAAATTCCCAAGAATCAAGGAACTTCCTTAAACCAAAAACCACCCGTAAAAGCTCTGGCTATGGTTTGGCGACTCCGATTACATATTTTTACCCTGGTTGTTTCACCGTACAGCCTTTTTACCGTTACGACCACCAGCATGCTCCGGTCGGGTTGTTTTCGGTCTCAGTTGACTGAGCTTCAAGCTCGACCAAAACGAGTAAGTGCCCGACTGCATCATTGTCTGCTCATGTCACGTCTGCATCATGTTACCTATACATCATATTCATATTTGCAAACTGTGGCAACCTTTCTTTGCCAGAGTAAACTGAAGTGAAACAGCAAGCTACATTATGTTTGAATGTAAGAATTTTAACTAGGAAATTTTGAACTACATCTACAAAAACTTTACTATTGTCACTCCCATAACATAACTCGCTGACAATCTTTGCTTTTATTGTAAATTGCTTATAATTGAAACATCATAATCCAACATCGTAATATCTTATAGTTCTTTATTTCAAATACATGTCTATAGCATTAATGTTGAAAGCAGTATCTCATCAGAATTGCATCCGTGGCAGAACACCATATAACAGACGCTTCAACACATATTTTCTATAAAGTCGGCCGTAAGTTTCTGATCGAGCGTTTTGTGAAGATCTATCTATCGTATTTTAGTCAAGCCGTGTGCCGACTATGCGCACGCGAAGAGCGAAAGCACCGACAGCCATACCGGAAACTGTACAGGTTGGTTCACGTGTTCAAGTATACCGCTGGCGGACGAGCAACAGTTCCAAAGGGAGGATAATCTCTCTAAAAAGGGGAAATGTCAGTTTTCAGTCCATTTTACCTACGCCTTATAGAACAAACTCAAATTTTTGAAACGCAAGTGAGGAGTGAATTCCGCTTCTCTCACCCATTCTCGTCCGCTAGTGCAAGTATGTATACCATTGCCACCATTTCACTGCCAATTTGTTCCATACCGACAAACAACATTGGCCTAGATTGGTATAGTACAAGTACAGCTCGGTTTCATAAACAATTGCGAATGCTACTTCTATACGAAAAAAAGGTCAAAAACCTTAACTTGAATCCATTATAGACGTTTTCTGGAAGCTCCTGTGTCTAGCATAGAGCTGAAAAGTTTCAAGCCGTTGGCCAAATCGGAAACCTCAACTCATAACCTTACCGTTGATTTTAATCAAAAAGGTACCGATTGTTTTTGTTGCAGATCTGAGTGAAACCGACCACCCGGCCACCCGTAAAATCAGCCTGCCGTCAAGCATTACTAAACCGTTGCGAGGTCCCTCATTCATGGTTAGAAAATTATTTTGTCGTATTTTTTACTAATTTTTTTTCACATGACTTTGTTAATTTGGTTTAACGTTATGATTATACATTACGATCCCGGTTGAATTTGTTTTCCGCCGGTCCGGATGCGGAAATTATCTGAGTTTGTTATTGGATGGCGTTCAGATGAGCGATCGGTGAAAAGTGATGTAACATACGTTTTATGTTAGGTAGAAATACACACATATCTTGATTATATTCCGCTAAAATAAGTCGAAATCCTGTTAGATAAAAACTTTATAAGTGCGGCTGCAATTTCGTTCCCATGCAATGCTAACATCTGGAACAAAAACAAAACTTGAACACGTGCCAATAAAACTAGTCGGCTGTGGGAAGGTTCATCGTCAAAAGTCTTCAACCGAAGTGTTCAAACGAAGTGTTCAAACGAAGTGTTCAAACGAAGTTTTCAAACGAAGTGTCGAAATTCTGACTTCAGACACTCAAGATAGCAAAAAATTTTGGCAAAAAAACTGATAGATGCGGTACCATGTTCATAAATATGTTAGTATGACTACATGTACATTACAATCACTGCAAAGAAGTGGATAAACCTGTATTTATGTATAAATCCTAGGTACGTGGGTGCATATCTCAGCTAATGCGTTCCCTGTAGCGCGTCTATCTGAGGACACAAAAGAGGACATACTCGCGTTTATCATGTTGTCGGATGCAAGTACACATGTATTTTTGCACAATGTGCTGTTTATAAATCATGTATAAACCTATCAGGATAATCCTATGTATAAGCCTATATAATGGACCTGCAAATGTGCCACGGGCGGGTTACAAAGGGTTCATAGAAACATGGTTTCTAAGTTTACATAAGGTTTGGGCGTGAAATTAATTAAAATGCCCAGAACGGAAAGGGGTGGGCATAAGCAATTAGTTTATTGGGTGGCTACTGGCTATGTGCCTACGGTACGTATCCTTATTAAGAGCTGTCTAGCTTACAGTCATTTATTTTTAGTTTCAAATTAAATGTTAGAGTATGTGCAGCGTTTCAATCAAAGTTGATGATACGAGTTATTATCTAGGAGAAGTTATGCATAAAGATTTTCGACTCTTTCACGCAGACATGTTACGGTATTATATTTAGCCTTTTGTGTAGGCCGAATTTTGTGTTCACCGCTCTCGAACGTTCATGTATCAAAATAGTACTAGTAAATGTTAGAATACAATCAAGACATAAG
>OZ038445.1:20076351-20086351 GCA_964036265.1 Daptonema setosum
ACCGACCATTGCCAGTGCGCCAGTTTACAGTACGTACAATCACCAGTCGTTTATACAGTCACCCTGTAGTCTGTCACTGTTGAAAACGAGTCCATCGACCAGTCTCAGTCAGTCATGCACTAATATGGCTAATATGAGAAAAGGCAGAATGACCAACCCGGCGATCAGCACTGGACGTCTGTCATTCACGGATGCCGATGTCAAGTCGTCCAGCCCTCCTTTAATGCCAAGCGGCTTGAATCGAAGTCGCAAGTTGTCGCTGATCGTTACGGGTCGGGAACGATTCCAGGGATTCAGTGGTACAGCCTCCGGTGCCGCATGTCCTGCTTCGGCCGGTGTCATGTTCGGTGGCAAAGATGGACAGTTCTGGCAGAAACGAATGCCCGAATCACCACTTCTCAAACGACCGTCTCATATGAAAATGGTACGGAAGTTAAACGAGAGATGAATATTAAACCATGATGTTTTCATAGTTAATTCGAAAACATACTGTACAAAAATCTTGTTTCTTTATGAAATGTGGAATGGCGTGACGTCAATCATTACTGCCATGCTATCACACCGTAATTTGCCGATTGCAGTTCGCGCGTCCACAAACACTGCCAAGTTTGGAATCTAAAAATGTAGTTGGGCGTAGAAATTGAAATATAAATATTTTGATTATTTTGTTTAGGGATGATAATAGTTTTTATTTATTTGAAAAAACAACAACAAATAATTATATACTTATTAATGATTTAACTGTTGCAGATGCACCGACGCAAGGGCACGCTGGTGTGCCAGCCGGTCTCGGTGCCGAGTCCGAGTACGCCGGTGGCCAGTGGTCCGTCGTTACCGAGTACCAGCAATGGATCGTGTGCCACTGGTTTGTTCCACACAACCACACTTGATGGCAAAGTACCATCCATTATTATAACCATCTCATCCAGCATTCGTTTTTACACCGACTTTTTTTTTTAAATATTCCCAGTGAAGCGTTTGAGCCTTCTAAAAAACATTTCGATTACAAGCTGGAGGTTAACAACCGCGCCTCCAGATTACGTACGCCAAGGCGAATTGGACATAATGCATAGTTTATTTCATCTTTTGCTTGTGAACATACAAATATCAATCAGTTCACTTCTGTACTTTTGACATGTCTTTGTAACTTTTATTGGACCACATCGACTTCTGTTGTATCGCGCAATGCCTTGCACCACACTTCAGAGATTTTATTTCAACTGAATCGTCTGTCATAACAACACATTTTCACAATCCACGCTTACTCGATATTGCGCAGGGAAGCATAAATTATGAATCTACAAATGTGTATAGTAAAATTAAGCATTTAAGCTAAGCCTAAACCTAAGTCTAAGCCTACTACACCTAAACCTAAGCCTAAGACTTAGCCTAAGCCTAAACTTAAGCCTACGCTCAAACCGAAGCCTAAGACATAGCCTAGGCCTAACCATTCAAGCTAAACTGAGCGCAATCCTAAGCCGATGCGCTCTGCATTCTAGTGAGCATGCTGATGGGTGCGGCGCTACAGGCCGCCACGCATCCAGGATCGAGCACGCCGGCGATGAGCATCGACATGGATGTCGATTATCGTACGTTGTTGTGCCTAAAACATGCATTTGTCTGCCATTATATACATCAGATAAAAATCCAAAACTCTAAAACTATATTAAAAAAACATGAAAACGTATTTGAAGTGTGGGAGATTTATTTGGTGTACATATTTGGCTACCCTGTGTGCCATTGTCCATATGCCCTGAGTTAGCGCCAGCATACCATGTCTTAACTGTTGTATAGCTGATTCAATTAACTGACGTATTTAATTTCTGTTTGATTTCTAAGTACTTTATATTAGCCCATTAATCAACATTATTGCAAGTTGTTGCATGTTGTTCCAGTGTTTCTACAGCAGCATTCACAATCCATGCATGGGTCATTCTAGAACCCGTTATAACCAATAGTTAGATTATCTCGTTGGAATTGTTTTGTGCTCCGTAGTTATACATCCCTTATTTCTAGCGATAATGTTCCTACGTGTGTTATCTACCAGAAATCTGCATCCAACGTTCGCAAGCTGTCTGTGGTTTCCTGTTATTAGACTTCTATTGACAGTTGGCGGCGGGTCTGGACTTCAAATTCAGACCGTCCGATTCTTTCAGAATGTACAGTTGGCATTTATACACCGGAAACACATCCGATCCAGATGCCGAAATTGGACCACTAAAATTCACGTCTTCCAAAATAGTCGTTGGACTTTTTTGCGAACTTTAATTGTTCTATCAATACAATTCAAGTGTTTAACAGTTTAGTTTGAAAAAATTGGTAGATATTGTATACACACTCATATTTTTAAATTTTTATCCTGATCCAAATTTCGTTTCTTCCATTTTATTTGCTGAGATGCTCAAAACTGAGCGAACTGTGCGTTGTTCTGTTCATTGGTGTTACGTTTTCCTATTAAGTTCAAATCAGATTGTTAACCATTTGTCCTTGTTTTCTATATTTTTAATCAGCAATTAAAAAGTTATTTATCATTACTAGAAAACACTTATGCCATCATGTTCCTTAACTTCTATTCATCGTCAATTTCCTAGCTCAGATGTTGTTTAATCTATGCTTTCGAACCCATAAATTGATGTTCGTCAGCCCATAAATAGCTGCCTCCTTGTATTCCCGTTGTATTCGGAATTGAGTACCTCAAGTTGGTGCGTCCGCCTCGTCAACATGTTTTCCCATGACCATTAAACGCCCGTTTCAATACCAATCAACAAACTCGGGCGTATCTAATGACGCACTCACAGCGTCACAGGAAATAAATGTGAGGGGGGTTTTCCCAAAAAACTACTATTTTTAAACTGACTTATTTATTTTATAAAGGGGGATTTTTTCTGCGACGGTGTAATGATTACAGTATTGTTTGGTTTCATCATTTTCATGGTATTGCTGATCGTATTACTACAACTGCGGAAGTATCAATGTACGTAGGGCGGCATTGCCAGTAATATGATTTCAGTATCAAGGGGGCGGGGAGAGGTGGTAAGACGACAATGATCGTTGTGGGTGTCTGTAGAATACTAACATACCACCAGAAACTATAACGTCGATTTAAAACTAAAGACAACATTGTATTGCATGTCTATATTTGCACTCACTCCTCTCATTCAGACCCTGTTTACCGCTTTCTTTAGTTAAAGACTTCGAGATTTACGCGGGCGAGAGTTGGGAAAAATAAGGAAACTCCAGTGTTTGAGAAACTGATGATGTTGGATGGGGTGGAACGGTACATAAAAATGAACTTCCGACATTCTGGGAATAACCCCGACTAATTGCAGCAATGGGCTGTCGTTGAAACGAGTCTTATACGATCCAATGTAACCACTAGCGGACCGGGGGAAAACGGAAAAACGGAATTTCCCCTCTTTGGCGATTTCAAAATAAAACAGTTTGTTCTTAAAGTGTGCATAGGTAAAATAGCCTATTTTCTGCCAATTCTCCCCACTTTCACAGAATTCCCCTTCTCTTGGGAAGTTTGGCTTGTCGGCCAGTGAATGTAACAGCATTAACGTTTGTTTGTACTACGGTTTTAAGGAGAGTGAATGTGCGTGCACAACGATTTCTGGTTTTGTATGTTTGGTTTGGGTGTCGCGACTGAATCGACCGAGTTTCGTTGGTAACATTGTTGTTAGAAGTCTAGTCAGGCTTTTCTCTTGTTCAGTATGTATTCTACGTTAACGTTCATCTTATACCTTGGATAACTTTTTGCCACTGAAAAACAGGTTAACTTTTTGACGAACTTTTTCTGTTCGCGAGAAAATCTGTTCAAATGCTGGTAGAAACAGTTTGACAACATGTGTAATTCGAGAAAAGTCATAGTTCAATGTAGTTCAGTACATCTATTTTTATCTGTTATGCACATTCTTTATGTAAACATGCTGCGCTAAAAATCAAATTACATTCGGTAGAAATATGATAAATATGAACTTACGGAGTGAACAAAATTATATTGGTGTAAAAATAGTGTGGCCATTTGAGGCATATATAGAGGTATCACATAGAAGGATAACATCGTTTGGCATACATACGTGAGTAATGTTGGCTCGATCCATCATTTGTTGGGTAGCGTTAAGAATGACTTGTTGGTGTGAGAAGAGGTCAATCGCTACCAAACACGGCAACACCCATTTTATTAACGCTATTCATCTTTTTATCGTGATTCTATATCGGGAGATTTATGAAACAGAGGGTTTTACACTTTCAAACAGTGTAACCACATACAAACATATTACATGTATACTTCATTAAGTTGATTATAACTATTTTTCGTTTCATGTAAAGCCTTTTTATCACTCCCAAATCCAATAGACAGTATTTGGGTAAGAGGGAAAGGTTTTACATGAAAAAAGTGGTAACCCGATACACACACTATACATCTAGGCCATGTACCACCGTAATCACTACCTACACAACTGCAGTAATTCTAAGGTTCCTTGCCTGGGTTTTCATTTGGGCTGATACGCTTGCTTGTGCTTGTGCTTATGCTTACGTCTTCGTTGCGGTTCATGTTCATCTTTGTTTTCGCTTCTCATCCTTGCTTGGTTTTATATGGTCTCTTTGGTGTCCCTCAATTACCGTTTAATAATATGGAATATGATTTGTTGAACAACTGTAAGTGTTTGAAATAATTTTCCTAATCATTGTTTTCTCATCACAATATCACAATTATGAGGCAAATTAATTTTCTGTTAAATATTGTTAAATATATCGTGAAATGTCGTCAACCTTTACGTTGTTCGTCAACATGGTTGGATCCAGTCAACAAAGTCTCAATCCAGAAACTATACCACCGTAAACCGTTGTCCTATCGCAGATTGGCCCGGCTGCCGTCATGTAGCAATCTGAAACTGATTAGGAGACTCGAGTCCAGTTCGTGTTTTGTTGGCAGGCACGGACGTACAGTATGTACTGTATGTATGTAGGTACTTGCAGATCTTGATAACTTTTTGTTAAACATGAAGTCAAAATTGAAATGTTAAACCATGATCATGGAGTCATGATTCAGATCTGTAAAACCATGAAATCAAGGTTCCTTTATGGAATCGGCTATTATGGCAATGGCAATCCTTTCTGAATTCACCATGAATGGGCATTATCCATCAGACTTGTTGTGATGTACGGTGCATCATGAATACAACATTTCGACGGTGTCTGCGAAATGGGTACACTTGAAAACTAAGACTACCAGTGCAGAGAAAACCTTGCGTATTTGATTTGAGTCTCGCAATCAATTGTGACAGCCATACAGTTACATATTCAGTAGGTAACCAATTGTGAATGCCATACAGTTATACCGTATGTAATCGGCCAGACTAGAAATGATGAATGATTTCCTGATCGGTTAGAAGACCAGTTTCCGCAAACAAGTCAAACTGAGATTGAATGTTTGACAACCCGTCTACACTTTACTTACTACTTGCTATATCTATTCAGAAAATAGACGGTTCAGATTCCGTGACCATTCTTCTGCCAAACTGGAGGTTAAAAAGACAGAAGTTTACGCCTGACAGTAATTTTAACTTTTGGACAAGTCTGACGGTAGTAAGGTCAGTCTTTCATTCCAATAAAAGTCTCAATATTAGTTAAAGATAAGATTTTTTTCATCACAGTCAGGAAAAGTAACCTTGAAGGCTAAAAATGTTGACTTTATGGATCACACGTGTCTGAGATTGTTTATCCATAACCGTCAGCACATCCCTAAAAGTAGTCTCGGCCTCCAGCCCCGTGTTCAAATGGCGGATTGACTAAAATATAGCGGTGATTTTCCTGGTTAATCATTTTTTTATTATGGAATCCTTGCCATCTTCCCCCATCGTGACAACCGACGGTATGAGACCAAATAGACCAAAGCGATCTCTGAATACATCGGAGGACTCGGTTCAATGGTTACGAAGCCATTTCACTTACAGACATGGAAAAATTCCGCTATTGGAGTCTCTATTTCCCGAAAAAAAAGAAAAGTTAAATACCCGTGAGTAATAAAGATCCGGGTCGAAAGATTTGTCCGTCAGGAAATAAAACTGGTTTAGAAAAATGATGTTAGCTAGAAAAAGACAGAACAAAAGTTGATGATCCGCATCCGCATTTGGGATTTTGTGTTGGTAACGCGTCTTGACACCTGCTTATCGAATCATGTATGGGCACGAATGTTGGCTTTAATGTTGTGCAGCTGTATACTGTATATACTGTAAAGAGTCATTCACAATTATTATACTCTGCTTGAGTAATTACTATTAATATACTCTGCTTGAGTCATGTACTTTTGTTAAAATCTGCTGGAGTCAATCACTATTATTATATTCTGCTTGAGTAATTCACTATCAATATACTCTGCTTGAGTCATGTACTTTTGTTAAAATCTGCTGGAGTCAATCACTATTATTATATTCTGCTTGAGTAATTCACTATTAATAAAGTCTGCTTGAGTCATGTACTTTTGTTAAAATCTGCTGGAGTCATTCACTATTAATATACTCTGCTTGAGTCATATACTTTTGTTATACTCTGCTTTAGTCATTCACTATTTTTATATTCTGCTTGAGTCATTTAGATACTTTTATTATGCTTTAGTCTCATTTAGTAATCAGGTTTACGCTGTTGGTACAAGCATATTTTTTGAGGGTGTATTGCAAATCAAATTGATCATGGTTTTGGGGTGCTAAAATGTATGGCTGCAGGCCCTTTGGCATGCTTGCAATCAGTTCTGCACCTGACATGAATATCATTTTTCATTGTATTGTGAACCGCCTAAAATCAAGCCACCTAGAAGGTCGAACTTCAAAATGAATGGTTCATGCAGAAATCACGTGACACAAAACTTATGGTTACAGACTACATACATATTGTATGTAGTTATTCTAAATTTACTTAATTTTGGCTTGAAATCCTACATGTGTGGATGATCCCACGAGTTAAAGTGTGAGTGTGTTTCAAATTAGATACTGTATATCTATAGTATGTACAAACTCTATATGTATTTAGTGCATGCATTCATGTTTCGTATGTGTGAATTCAGTTAGCCAAACGTGTGCCGACTCCCACCCAATCGTTGTAGTCAGTTCACATATTTAACAGTATTTGTAGTGTTTACATATGTGTCCACCATTGTAGCAGTAATACTTGATTTTTTACATTGTCACTTTTGTTTGTATAATTAATTAAGTTATTTATATAAATGATTATTTAATAAGTTACAGTTTTCCAATAGTTCTAACAAGTTCCAGCGTTGTGTGTTGCTCAGTGAGGCCCCGAGATGTTATAATTTCTCGTACTCTCAGTCTCTAAAGTCAAAGTACTACAGGCCACCACCGGTATATTAACAAGCGCCAAATTTCCAAAACGAAAACGTTCCCTTTTTGGTACTAACCAACACATTTTGGTATCCATTAAAAGTCTCTCTCTCTCTAATTCCACCCCATAAAAACGTACTTAATCTGTTTGACATGGTGGGAAGAGTGAAATTCGCCCACAACAGTCTCTTCCATCTCTCCATTATTTTGACACACAACCTCAATAACCTGAGTATTAAGCTAATGTTTCAGATGGTAACGTAGATGCGGATCACAATGGCAGTGGCAGCAAATCATCTTCGATGGATCAGGCATCGGTGAGTGCCGTGAGCGTGACCACCGTCAACGTCAACGAAACACTCACCGGCACCCGACGATCGAGAAGCACAACCACCACCAGAATCGGCATGCTTTTTGGAAAGGTCCGATTTTTTTAAATATTTTTTCTACTTTTTTGATTATTTTATTACATTTAATTTCGAGTAGAGCGGTAGTGTGAAACTGTAAACATACTAACTCATGTATGTAAGTCAGTATGTAACAAGGGTAGCCTGTAACAACGTGGAAAGCCATGACGTTTCGCTAAGGAACAAGCAACCAAAGTTATTCGAAAAGATAAATAGTTTGCAAATGTTGATATTTTCAACGAACTTGTATCAACAAAGTAAAGAGTCAACAACCATAAAATCAACAACAAAAAAAGTTAACAACAAAGTTAACTTAGTGATACCACGAACAGACGGTATTGGAACAGATTCACTGATAACAGGTGATACCTAGACAATCAACTTATTACGTTATTCACGTGATGGATTTCAATGGATTTCAAGATTTTTTCAATCTTTGAAACTTTGCCCATCTCAGGAAAATTCCATTTTGTATATTTCTTACTCGCTGAATTATGAAGCAGTTGCAGTTACATAGCAGGTTTACAGTGCAGATGAACTTGCAGTTCAAATAATTTTATGATAGCATTCCCACACTTGTGCTAAATACAAGTTCCTGTTATTAGGTCCCCTTCTACAAATTTTTATTATCTGAATTGCCTCGGAAAAACTTGGACCCAGGCAATATGGAAATTAAACGAGTTACGACCGGTATCAGTCTATTCAGTAAAGCCGATTGGCTGATAATTTGATTTTGGTTATACAAAAAGACTGGTTTGAACATTCTGGTGGAAATTCACATGCCCAAGCTGAAAATTATTCGCTATTTCTGCTCAAGTTACTGACTATTTTTGGAAAATTCTGTCTGTAGTTTCCCAATACGCAAAATTATAAAAACGTTGTTATCATTGGTGTGTTATCATAGCGGTTTCCCCACCTCAGTTTTCAACAAATCGCATTAGCGCGTGCCAAAGGAAACAAAAAAGTAACACAGACCTGTTACCTGATAAACTAACTTTAAAATTAATCCCGTTAACCCTGTAGCTGCACCTAAACGGAAGGTCAATGTTGTTGTTATCAGGGCATTATGTTGACAGCTCGATGTGTTCGCACGACGCAAGGTGTCGTTTAATTTGTCGTTAACTGATCATTGAAGAAGAATTTTTTTAAATTCACGAATACTGCGGGATTGTGTAGTTACACTACCACTGGATAACATTAAATAGCATGACATTACATGAATTACTGGTGCGCTGTCAAGTCATTGAAGTCACTCATTATGATTTCGAAATCACCAAAGATTACTGTAATCAGATTGTGAATGTTTGTCTATTTGAATAGTGGTTGCTATATTTGTTAATGTGATTGCTCTGGGCAATGGCTATTTGAACTCTGCACCGGTGTTTCGGCGTGACAGTCGACCGGGCTGATTATTTGGCCACCCTGTGTTACATAATCACCAACGCTGGTCCCGTGCCGGTCACACTTACGTCTATGTTCTACAGTTGGGTGCCTTTTTCACCAAATCAATGATCTGGCTGTTAATTCTAATAATACAACCAAAACACAAATATAAATACCGAAAAAGCGTTGGGTCCCCCATTTCATTTCCACCAATCAATCACCTTTTGCCCGTCAGAACAGCAAAGGTCTGAAAATGACGCTGAAATTTGCGTCAACTTCCAACCTGACGTCAACTTCTAAATTGACAGCAACTTCAACCTCTTTAATGGATCTGCCAAATCCGAGTTTGGATGCTTCAACACGACGTCGCAAATGGAAAAACTCGTACAACATGTTCATGCCCGAGTTTTACCACAACCACAGCAACAACAAAAATATGATCATGACGGAATTTTACCACCACCTTGATAACAACAACAACAACAACAACGAAAACAACGACAACAAAAACAACAATGACAACGGCCATCAGAAGCTGAAACTGAGCCATAGTCTAAAGCATACAGACAGTATGACAGCATACAACAACAGCAACAACAACAACAACAACAACAACAACAACAACAACAACAACAACAACAACAACAACAACAACAACAACAACAACAACAACAACAACAACAACAACAACAACAACAACAACAACAACAACAACAACAACAACAACAACAACAACAACAACAACAACAACAACAACAACAACAACAACAACAACAACAACAACAACAACAACAACAACAACAACAACAACAACAACAACAACAACAACAACAACAACAACAACAACAACAACAACAACAACAACAACAA
>OZ038445.1:20088851-20133851 GCA_964036265.1 Daptonema setosum
GCACCGGGTTTTGCCGAGATCGACAGATGGTGCCAGCCTTATATCCAGTTCAACTTGGAATTCGTACACATGCACGTCTACGTACAGAAGAAACAGAAAGAGAGCGATCTGTTCCGGGAATTCGTATCGGTGAGTGAGTGAGTGATGATATGAGTGAGTGAGTGAGTGAGTGAGTGATGATGTGAGTGAGTGAGTGAGTAAGTGAATGAGTGACCGAGTGAGTTTGTGAGTAAGTGAGTGATTGGCTCATTGCATTGTTGAGTATATTTCTTACAACTAACTAGAGACTGTTCAGAGTTTCTCGTTACTTCAAAATATGACAATTATCCTTTTGGCACGCATTCAAAGTTTGACGCGCTTTCAGACTAGACAAAAATTTTCCGCTGTTCTTACTACATGTGGACATTGTATTATTGAACAAGCTTAACAACTGTATAGAAGAAAAAGTTCTTAACAAAAATTTTTTGACAAAATACCCTGACCAAGATATTATTTCTTTTAAAGTTCAACTAACTAACCTCTTGCAGTGGGTTCAAACCCTACAAGCGTGTCGTCGACTCAAACTCGAAGATCTGCTGGCGAGTCCCGTCCAGCGCCTGACCAAATACCACTTGCTGCTCAAAGCTGTTTACAAAAACACATATGAATCCGATTCAAGAACTGCGCTGCAGTACATGGTTGGCTGATTTCACATTTGTGTGGTAAAAATTATTTTAACATAAAAATATCGTTGTATACATATTTATGTTATTTCTTGTTTCTTTAGTTCGGTTAGTCAAGTTGATTTAATTTTAAAATGAATGTAGGCAAATTTTGACGTTATTTTGTACCGAAAACTAAACTAAAAAAGTATCTTGAAACCGTTAAAAAGTCAAGTGGAGAAAAAGTCGGAGAAAAAGTGCGTAAATATGATTATGTATTTCCCGTTGATTTCAGATCGACAAAGCCGAGGACGCGGCGGGTCGACTCAACTTTGAGCTGTACTACAAGCAGCAGTTGGACACACTAGTTGGGGTGATGCAGAGCATTGAGGGTTATGATGCACTCGAGAGCGCTAATGACGAACTGGACAGGGTGAGTGATGATGATTATGATACATATTCGATTTTTTCAGTTTTACACTTTCGACTTCTAACAGTTTGTATTTTTATCAAGATATGTAACGCTGAAGTCAGTTTAGTGCTGAGGATTGTGAAACATTTTTAACAGCTTTAATTGGCAGATTTCGACTGTTTGACTGGTAAAAAAATAAATGAGCTATCTTAATTGATAAAGCATGTGTAGTAAGACTGAAAATATAACGTTAACGATGGTATGGTTTTGTAGATTCTTCGCTCATACCGTATCGATCTCACGGCACCGATGCCTTTTTGCCGTAATCGGATGATGCGACGTCTACTCACCAGGGGCGATCTTAAGCTCAGGGACGGTTATTCAAAGGTTCGCTTTTTTATCTTGGTATTCATATTTTGTGAAGAAACTTCAGCAGACAATTTCCTTTTTTACGAGTATCTTATAGTTATATTGAAAAACTTCGTGAAAAAGGTTTCTTTTTGCAGTTCGAGACCACATGTTACTTGTTTACCGATATGTTCCTCGTGTGCAAGGCTATGGGCAGAAAGGGGGATCGACCACGTCTCAAGGTACGTATATTCACTCACACACCAACTCACTCACTCACTCACTCACTCACTCACTCACTCACTCACTCACTCACTCACTCACTCACTCACTCACTCACTCACTCACTCACTCACTCACTCACTCACTCACTCACTCACTCACTCACTCACTCACTCACTCACTCACTCACTCACTCACTCACTCACACTCACTCACTCACTCACTCACTCACTCACTCACTCACTCACTCACTCACTCACTCACTCACTCACCCACTCACTCACTCACTCACTCACTCACTCACTCACTCACTCACTCACTTACTCACTCACTTACTCACTCACTCACTTACTCACTCACTCACTCACTCACTCACTCACTCACTCACTCACTCACTCACTCACTCACTCACTCACTCACTCACTCACTCATTCGTTCCAGACGTTGGCAATTTACCGAATTCGGCTGATACCCCGACCGGTGGTCATCATTCATCGGATCGGAATCGTCGACTGGAACGGAGGTATTACACAGCCGATGCCATTGAACACATGAAACCAAAGAATCAGGCTTATCCCACTGGTTGGTTCCTTTATAAGTTTCAGGTTTTTTGTGATCAAAATACATCATTCTGGTGTAATTCCTGTCAGTTCGTTCAAAACAGCTTTCACAAAGTTTTATAGTTTTATCCGTTTATTTTATGCTGTTGGCATCGTAAAATAAGTAGGATACATCGAATTACAGTTTGTGACTTCTACTGATTGTCAACCGGAGATTCTGTCATTCCATTTTATAACACGGTAAATAATAATTATGGGTGCCACTTTCTGTCCAGAACGAGCATGTGAGTGCAATCAACCGAATCCCAATACAACCAACCCCTTCAACATTCTGTCTATCAATTGTGGATGTTATGTATATGTAGAATGTAATATAATCAGTGACATAATAACTCTTTCACTCGGTTGAGAACGTAATTCAAGCCTTTAGACTACTTTCCAGATCCCAAATTTCTTCCATGACATTATTAGACTATTCCACTTACAGGTATCCTGAAACGGTTCAGCATGAACATCTCTAATGCCGTCGGCAGCAGTTCCCGGAAGGTGCATGCCCGAATCAACAGTCAGATGCCGTCAACGCCGAATTCGGGCCGAGAATCCACCGATAGAAAGAACTACACGTCGATGAGCACCGAATCGTTCAGTGACAACAGCACCAGTGGAGTGTCGAGTAGTGGCAGTCAGGTGAGTTGCTCAGTCAGTCAGTTGGTGAGTCATTCATTCAGTCATCTAGTCAGTCAGTCAATCAGTCAGTTAAACAGGTAGACATTTTTAACGGAAAATTTTCACTGCAACGCCTCAATCTTCTTTTAGTTCAGTGCATCAGTTGATATTTATTGCAGGTGCATCTGTTTGAGAACGGCATGCACACGATCGAATCGGAAGCGGCCACTCCCTCTCACGAGCACTTACAGTCGCTGATCGAATTCGAACGATGCGACAGTACGGGTGTGTCGTCGGATACGGACAGAGCCAGTGACTCCACCATGGTACACTCGCAGACCAGTCATGTGTCCACTGGTTCGTGATTTGGATAAGTAACACGATTTTTTTATAGTTAAAAAAATAAGGTTTCAATAAGATACTTCTTTGATTGAAAAAGTGAAACCTTCACCCTTAGTATGTAAACAACGATACAGATGCCCTCGGATATGACTTTCCTAAACAACACCTGTCTCTGAGAAAGCAAAATAATTTTTTTTCGTCTTTTTAGTAACGGTGAACGACACGGCGGCGGTTACGACAAATCACTCGCTCAACATCCAACTATGCGATCGTCGTAGCACGAGTGCCTCAGATGGTGACGAATCAACGTCCAGTTCCATGGAGCCCCCACCACTGCCGCAGGTGCCACCGCCCGCAATCGTGTCCGATGACAATGGTTGGTTAAAGGCTGTCGTTCGATCAGTTAGTCAGTCAGTCAAATAAACAGTCAGTCAGTCAGTTAGTCAGTTAGGCAATAAGTTTGTCAGTCAATGATTCCATCATTCAGCCAGCCAGTCAGTCAGTCAGTCAATCAGTCAGTTTGTCAATCAGTCAGTCAGCCAGTTCGTCGGTCAATCAGTTCGTTGGTCAATCAGGTCGTCAGTCAGTGAGTGTCATGAAAACATATGTCTGTCAGTCAGTAATGACAAAATTAATTTCAGGCAAACTCTGTCTAAATTCGGCGATTCCCCGAATCGAGATGGAACCGACGACGCCAACGATGGAACATGCCAATCGGGAGGACCAAGATAATCTGAATCAGCAGATACTCGATAACATTGACCAACTGTCGGATGCACTGAGTGATGAAGAGGCCAGGTTCGGCTGCATGCTAAATCTGAGCTCTAAAACAGAAAAATCTATCCTATAAAATTCTAATCTAAGTATAATCGAAATCAACATCTCTGAAATTTATAACAGCAAATAAGCACCCCAGTCTAATAGTCACGGCTTGAGCTGAAGACTTTGTTTTGTTTGTTTGTGCCGAGCTAATGCAATTCTAATATGTAACATCTGTCCTGAAACCCTTTTCAATGTTTAGCTAAATGCACTTCGATTTATTGTCACGTTTACTCAATTCCCTAGCAACCCGATGTTTCAGATACGACACGGGCAAACAGATGACACCCGTCATTACTGGCGGTCATCACACGCCCAGGCAGGCGCTGCTCAGGATGATACTCGACAACGGACTAGAAACATCGTTAGTGATTGCGTGAGTGAGTACGTGAGGGTGTGAGTTCGTGAGTGAGTGTCTAAGTGAGTGAGTAAATTAATATCTGAATTATGTGATTTCAGCGACGTGTGAACAACCAACATCAAATAAATTGAGATGCCAATATATCGTTATGGTGCTGCTCAATATTCATGCTGATTATTGGCCATTGTGCTCTATGGATTTTGTTTACATTGTGGTACATAATTCTGCCCAGATTCTAAAATAGCAAAAACAATATTTACAGGACGTAGACGATCTTTATCGACTGTACATAATCATCTCGGAAACAAGTTACCGAACGCTGCAACACTTCTGAAATTTTTTCTCACTACACACCGAAACTGGTAATATTTTATACTCTCGCGCGGTGGCGCTGTTAAACCACATTAATTGTATTTTTGTGTATCTTATTTTTGATTACACGACATTATTACACAATTTGTGTAATATTACACACACACGACGGTCACTTGTGATATTGCACATTATTATTTTGTTTGAATGTCATGTTACTGCATATACATACATATTTATATTGATATATATTTTGACACATTTTGATTCAATAAGACTTGATATGTAACCCTTTCTGCCACCCACATACCATATATACTGGTTGTATGTAACATAGATTTATACAGTTTTGACATTTTTACTTATGGAAGTCTGCTGCGTCTTCATTCATTTTTATAAAACTTATTTGAAACTTTCATGATATTCATTGTTTTTTATATCAATGGGCGAACGAACTCAAAGCAGACAGTTTGCGGGATAGAAGTGATAAGGCATAATGATCGATATATGCTGATCTTCTTGGTGATACCGAGGAGCTGTGATGGCAGCTGCAATAGACTTATAATACTGATATCGTCTTATCGCAAGCTTAGCTTAATTACTCACATTTGAACCAGTAACTTGTTTTCCTTACATCTCACAATCTTGTACATAATTATTTGCGATAAGACGGTGGATGTTGTTGTAAGCGATTATTGTTTGTGATATTCGACAGGAAGGTTGTGTCCCCAGATTTACATAATTTGTTCAGATTCCGTGTCTATGGCCGGTTTATAAGCGAATTTTGTTGAAAGTAATCCAAATCTGATAAACGTCTAGAAAATAGGAAATTTACCGCGGCCAGAGACTATTCACGATAAACTATTGGTTAGGGTAACTGGTAACACTTTTCTGTATATCGCAGAAAAATCAAAGTGGTTCATATTCATTGCCACAAACTTTGTTATAAGCAGCATCCACTGCGGCTACCGTAATACCGCTATACACAGCGTGTTAAATAGAGGATGCTGCTTATAACAAACTGTGTTGCAACGGACTATGAAAGCACCCAAACGAAGATGATTACGGTATCCCTAAACCAACAACCAGGTACTGTATGTTAATGACCAATACTCAGGCGATTCAACAGTGTTCATAACGACGACGTCATTCTACTGTACATTAGTGGACGAGCAGAGTACGAAAACATTTCCCCCCGTCTTTGGCATTTCCAGAAAGTAAAATTAACTTCTTAATTTGTAGGTGAAATGCTCCCACTCTTTAAAAAAACCCCCCTCCCTTTGGAGGATCGTCTGCCAATGCTACTGTATGTATCTATGGATGGTGCTGTCCATGTGGCATGTTTATTATTATTCGGTGATGGAATATTGTTGTATTGGCACAAACTATTACACCAATATTGTCTACATATTATATATGCAGATGCAATAAATGTATATGACACTGAAACAATTGTGAAATCGGATGTTAAATATTATTAAAAATAGTTTTTTGTATCATTTGATTATACTTCTTAAATGTCCGAAAGAAAGCGGAAACATACTTATTAGTTTCGATAGATGTAAAAACGTCACATCCGTTACCGACCCTAGTCGAGACCATTTATTATAGAACTGGAATACGTAAAGATATAATCGTGAAACAAACATAGCAGTCTATGAACATACTTAGCCAAGCATAAACATAAAAACTTCGACAACAATGATTCCCAGTCTACTGTTTTTTGTTAAACTATATTTCTCGTTTACGAAGTCAAAGCGAAATTTATCCCACAATAGACTGGGCCAAAACTATGAAACGACATAAAATAGTAGTAGTGCGGTGCAAGGCAGTGTCGAGAGAAAGTTCAACCAGTGAAGTGTGTAGGCTAAACCACTGAATCGACCGATTTTTTTCGAAAATACACAGCGCGATGCATAATTTTTCTACTCAACTGCCATTCGGTTCGACTGATCAATCGATCCAGTTAGCCGTGAACAAAGCCAAAATTATTTACACCAACAACATTGATCAAACCGCATGGAATGAAAAAGCGGCTTACAAACAGCAGCAATGGGTGAAAACACCCAAGTATTTAAGCGAAATAAAAGGTGCAATAGCAAGCTTACACAGAAAATCACTTAAAAGAGCTTTTGTTCCAAATTTGACCAAACTCAAAGAAAAAAGATAAATAATATAAATTTCTGTATAAGCGTGTGCAATAGATAACTATAGCAGTCACAACGTGGATGAGCAGGTGTTATGACCAAAAATATCAAAATAGAAACATTTCTATAACAAGATACATATAACAATGATATCAGGATTAGGTTAACTTGTGCCACATCACAAAACACAAATAAAAATGCACGGAGCTAATCAGTCAAGAAGAAATAAACAAAATTTCGGTTTTTTACAGAAAAAATGACGGCAGGAAAAAACAAAGACCTGGATAAATTTTTTACAATACTTCAGAAAAACTCAAACAATAAAGTGACAGCAATGAATTTAATAACAGCCCATGACAAAATGCATAAATCAAGGCAAACGAGTATCTTACGCTAAATAACGTTGACCGAATCGATCTCGGTAGAACCAAACAAGAAATATTTTCTAATCAAACTGGGTCAAACCAAACAATTACTTCTACGGAAACAATAAAAGTACAGAACAGAAATAATAAAAGCAGACAACAGAAACAATAAAATGTTCACAAATTACACGGGCGCTGGAAATTCGTGCAGAATGCGTCGTGCCCACGGATCGTGGATTACGGTATTGTAGGTGGCGGTGGGCATGTCCTGGGCGATCAGGTGCTGGACGACGGTCGAAGGCAGTAGACAACTGATGCACACCATCACCAGCATTAGTGCAAACACTAGCAATACGCTGCAAGCAAGTCAAACGTTAAATTAGAATACATGCGGAATAAGAAACAACAGAAGACGTCTGACCAGTAAACAATAACACCAAACACATACAGAATGTAAAGTGATTTGGTCAAGAGCACTGGCGGACAATGACAGTGTACAACTGATGTACACCATCACCTCACCAGCATTAGTGCAAACACTAGCAATACGCTGCAAGCAAGTCAAACGTTAAAGTAGAACTTGTACATGCAAAACAAGAAACAACCGAAGACGTGTACAGTAAACAATAAAACAACACAACCTCAACCCATCAAGTGATTTGGTGAAACCTGTCGATTACACGATTAGCAATACAAACCACACTCGGCACGAAGTATAAAAAACACTGAAGATGTTATGTCAACGCTAAACCATATGATCCCAAACAGTTTTCATGCCTGACATATAAATCTCAACATGCAGCTAACATGATGAAATACCGACACCGCCAACTCAACGAACAAAAGTTCAAACAAACCGTAAATATTAATGAACTGATAACGAAATAATGTTTGTAAGCGAAGCAGCCCGAAACACGCACAACCAAACCAACAATAATCAATACAAAGCACAACAAACAGTAAATAAGCAAGCTGTGAGTGAAGTAAACCAAACATCATTTTGGTTGGTTATTTTGTACGTTTATTTAATCGTTATAAAGTATCCTGTATCTGTATGAAAACTTGATTAACGAAATATTATGGTAACATGTTATGAACAAATGTGTAATAAGGGCAGAAAGACATACTAGCGTTTGTTTTCTCTAATTACATCTCTTCACTTCGACCAATTAATTTGGGTTTAAAGAGAAGAAAAACATGATCGGGTTGAGATAACAAAAATAAATAGATGTAGATGCAACGGTAGATGTTTGCCCAGTAACCAGACCAGTACATTTCCAATGGATGATTGATCACAGTTCATATTTTAAGCGAGTTGATAGTTACATTACAAATAATACAGTTTTTAATTAATTTTATAATTCATAAAAATAGTTTATTCAAATAATACAGCGATTTTCAACGCAACGCCCATTACCGAATCGTGAACTAAGCTGTATTGCACTCTACAAGAAAAAAGTACGTGAATAAATTACTAAGTTTTGCAACGTGTCCGGATTTTTGCTTGTTAATACTCGGACAATTTGTTCAATATCAAACGGTAACAAACAAAAACCGTCACCAGAGCACAAGTTTTTTTTCAATTGTATATGTTAAACACAAGTCATAAATTCTAATGAACATCTGTTTAACGTGGTTTGCATGTTATAACAAAAGTGTGTGTACAACTCAAGGAAGGAATGATATAACAGCTGAATCACTGATTGAATAAAAATAGTATATTTATAGTACAACTTGTAAATAAATTTTGTATAATAGGAGATGAGTATTGCAAACTGAATTAGTAACACATGTGCAGCCTTCTTGATTAACGAATGATTCTTATATATAAATAGCATAGTCAAGGGAGAATGTAGAAAATATAAATATTGAATAACATAAGGTGTGACATTTTTTACAGAACGAATAAAGAATAATAATAACTGGTAATAAATAGGAATATCCACACTCACTGAGCCGTAAGGCACTATATCGACATTTCAGATACATTTACACGTGTGAAATAACGTTCAGAAACGTATTCTCTCATCGAAGAGGTTGTTTCATAAAAAAAATTTCGCACATATTGGTCACATGACAATAAGTCCAACATGTTTCGCAGAAGAATCGTTTCAATTTTGTCGCAAACAATCTTATAAGATCCACTAATTAATCAGGTAACTAGTTGACAGATTTTCATTCCTTCTGATGTAAAATATCATGGCCTACGATACCACATACGGTACCCGATTACCTGTGAATGGCGGACGCAGCAGTGAGACTATTAGACTGGGGTGTGATGCCCTGTTGCTGGGCCGAATTGGCACGACGGGAGCTGGTTAGCATCCGTTGACGCTCGATAAATGTCGACGACGGTTGGCCACCTGTCAAGTATAAAAGAGTTGGTTCCATAATGTGGATTATACTCAATTTTATTAAATTCGAAAAACAGATGGATAAATATGAATTCAATCCAGAATTCATAATCAAATATCGAATGCTTGAACAATTCTGTAAAAAGTTAAATGTTGTTTTCATGACTTTACTATAGTAAACCGAAACACCGCCAACCATTGAGTAAACTCTGCTGATGAGCGGCGAGCCGTTCGCGCGATGCCTGTCGATGCAGATGCAATCCCTAGTAAAAGATCAAAAATACATACACCTTCATTCAACTGATCCAGTGAATACTTCTAACAAACACGGTAAAACATTGAATTGCATCAAAAAACAATTATTTCTAATTGTCATCCTTATCCATAATGTTTCCGACTCCGACCGAATTCATTTCAGATCTAAAATTTTCATTGTACAACCAACCATGCCGTGAACGCCGGTGGTCAGCAACCGGATTTCCTGTTCGTGCATAATGCGATGTCGTTCCACATCATCCTGCAATGTTGATAAATACATTACAATTCATTCGACATAGTTAACAACAACAATTAAAAAGAGAAAAGACAATAAAATAACGAAAGACACCACCTTTAGCAGAAAGCAGAGCAGCTGTGAAAATGAACCGTTACTACATACAATTTCAATGTTTGGTGGCAAGCAAAACTGATTATGAACATCATCGGACCACATCTCGATGGCCCAAATCACATCAAGATTATTTTACTAATTTTAACGTTATTATGACGAACCAATAATTGCTGGTACTGTTTATCCTTGAGCTCCAATTCACGGCGCAGGCTATCGAACTCAACCCGTGACATCTCACCACCACCAGATCCGTATACCTGGTTGCTTTTGTCCTGGTTGCTGATCACCTGAAATGTCAACCTGAACTTAAGACACGGGGATGCATAACGTAAACAAAAAAAAATCAAAACAAAAAAAATCTCAAGGGATGAAGGAACCAATACGTCGGATTAGAGTACCTTGAATCATTGTTTGAAAATCCGAAAAAGTTGGCAGATTGATAGCGAAACTACATTAAATTACCACAACTAGTAAAAGATGGTATGCCGGTTAATGCTGTGATGTTTCTATGAATGAATTAGTTCGAATGAATCCTATGATGCTGTGATGAAAGCAACTCACCGTTCGTGCTTTCTCCATGAATTTGGTGAACTTGACCTCAAGAGCTTTGAAATCAGCTTCCTTTGCCTCCAGCTGTTGTTTGATTTCGAGCACTTCTTCCTCTGAAATGCACATGGTTGTCAAAACTGTACTTCTTGATTGTTTACAATAACAATACAAGCAAGTTTATATCAACGGTACGAAATCAGCTTGTTTTCTTATCAAATGCAAGAAATGCGATTTCTATGTCTTGTTTTTCATATCATACATTAAAATTTTTGATTAACCATGATTTTTTCTAAAATAAAATCCTACCTTTAGCCGCCACGGCCCGATCAGCCTCAGTGTGCGAGTGTTTGAGCTTTTCGAGTTGTATGCTCTTCTGTTCGAGTTGTTTGTGCATGTCACTGAGTCGGGCATCACCACCGCTCACCGACTGCTCCCGTTCCGACTCGGCATCCATCAATCGGGCGTTCAGTTCGTCCAGTCGTTGGGTGGTCAACCTGCACATACAGATTCACCGTTACCGTACACTGGTTCTGGTTTCGTCCGTCAGTTTACGAAAACACCATTCTGATATACTGTTAGATTAGTGCACCTTGATGGGCGATGAAGAAGGCGGAGTAAAAAACATACCACACTAAAATCGAGCATGACTGTTAAAAGGGTCACAGAAGAGAAGATAACAAAATGATTAACGCACCTGAGTTCAGTCTCGAGTTCCTGTTTGCGTTCGTTGGCCACATCCAACTGATCCCTGAGCATATCGACCTGCGCGATCTGCGACGTCGAAGCCCGCAACATTTCGTTCTCCGTCTCCAGCCGCATTAGTCGATCACTGCGAACAATAGAAAAGTATTATGTTGGTGGTAAAAACATACAACAAGCTGATCAATTATATTAAAACCACAATGCCTCGAAAATTTGTTACATATTTTTTATATACTAGTCGACTTTTAAAAATGTTTTTCGAAGATGCAAACAGTAGCGTTTATTTGAAACTTAGATGCATGCACTGCACGAACGAACATTGACTGATTAACAGGCCCGGCCCGCACGATACTGATGTTAGGGTTTCAGGTTCAGGTTTTATTCAGGATCATCGAACGCCATGCTGGCAATCAGATTCCAATTCACAGAGTGAAATAACGGACATTCCGACATTTAAAATACAATGACTAAACTGAATCGATCGAATATCCGAACTATGAAGTACCAACCGCATATCAGCAGCGCCACCGGCGGCCACGGCGATGCCGGTGTCACCCCGAGGTGATGTCAGGTTAGCCAACGAAGTATCACCGAACGATGACGAGTGCGAAAGAATTATCTCCTCTTTGGACGCCTTCAACTCATCGGAATAATCCTTGTAGTAGTCACGTTCGGAGACCAGCCGCGCCCGCTCATCGTTAGCCGTCTCCAGCTTCTTCAGCGCCTGCTCCCGCTCGAACGACGCCTTGTCTGCTCGTCGAACCTACAATTATAATTGACATAGGGAACAGCGGACGAGGGAAAAACGGAAAACTGGAATCCCTCTCTCTTTGGCAGTTTGAAAAATTCATCTTCTTTTCGAAATTGTCTAAATGAAAATGGCCTCAAAACCTCTGATCTCCCCTTGAAAAAAAACCGTAGAAACCTCAGCGGTGTGTTTGGCGTCCATCTCTGTGACTTGTTTCTTGTAAGCCTCGAGTTGTGTCTTCAGATTGGCCGTTTTGCGCTGCTCCTCCTCCAACTCGATCACACTCCGCATGTAGTTGTCGTTTTTGTCCGTTAGTATCTTGAGTTGGGCCTTCAGATCCGTTTGCTCCTCTGCAATATGCAATCATCAGCTAAATTCAAGTTTCCGTTTCGAGTTTTTTTCCTAATATTTTAGTTGAATTAGAAAGTTTCCCTTGATGTCGTACGCAGAGCACTATGTGGAGTGAAACTTCTCAATAACCAGAGAATAAACTAGTGCACAAACCTAATAAAAGCGCCATCACTCTTCATTCATTCGTCCGTCTGCTTACTCCTTCCTTACTCTTATGTTATATAGACCCCGTTAGTATCTTGAGTTGGGCCTTCAGATCCGTTTGCTCCTCTGCAATATGCAATCATCAGCTAAATTCAAGTTTCCGTTTCGAGTTTTTTTCCTAATATTTTAGTTGAATTAGAAAGTTTCCCTTGATGTCGTACGCAGAGCACTATGTGGAGTGAAACTTCTCAATAACCAGAGAATAAACTAGTGCACAAACCTAATAAAAGCGCCATCACTCTTCATTCATTCGTCCGTCTGCTTACTCCTTCCTTACTCTTATGTTATATAGACCAGTGATCGAGTTCGAACCGAAATTTTCGAAATTATTCGAACGAACAGCGTTCGAAAATAAGTTTTTCGTTCGGACTTGAACCGGACGAAAATTCAAATGTTCGGTTCGAGCCGATTCGAAACGAAAACTTTTCGAAATTTTATTTTTTCGAATGATTTTCGATTTGGATTATACATTCATCATACTCACTCACTACAGCACTCACCGCACTCACTCACCGCACTCGCCGCACTTACTACCGCACTCACCGCGCTTACTACCGCACTCACCGCACTCCCTGCCGCACTTACTTACCGCACTCACCCTACTCACCGCACTCACTACCGCACTCACTCACCGCACTCACCCTACTCACTACCGCACTCACCGCACTCACCCCACTCACTACCGCACTCACTCACTCACTCACTAACTCACCGACTTTTGTTTTATATATATATTGATTGTGTTTGAAACGTGAGCTATACGTCTCATGTGTCTATGGAGAAATCATTTTCGAAACTGAATCGAAAATAAAAAAAGTTTCGTTCCGGACCGAAACGAAAATTTAAATTTTCGATCGAACGTCAACCGGACGAACATTTGAAAATTTTTGTTCGAAAGATTTTCGGTCCGTGACCAATTTGTCCGTTTCGTTTCGTTCGTTCGAACTCGATCACTGATATAGACCACAAGTATAATACTTTAATACTAAAATAATATAAAACTGGGTAAATTTTATTTTTTACCAACCAATTTTGCGTTTGTAGGTGTCGATGGTGGCTTCGAGCTTCCTGACATCGACCAGCTTCGACCGAAGTTCATCGCATTCGTCCTTGAGCGTTCTGTAGTCATCGGCCACGCACTGCAGTTCGTCGTTCCGCCGCTGCAACTCCTCCCGCTCCCGCATGCCACTCTCTAGTTTTTGATGAAGGTCCTCGTTGGCTGCAATAAGTACATTTTACAAAAAAACTTCTCGGTTGCCGACCGAAGATTCACACGTTTTTATATATCTATCATCTATCTCGTTGATCAGGGCGTAACGAGATCCACAACGACTGAGTATACAAACAACTGACCCCAAAAATAAACACCTGCATAGAACATGAACCAAACATAAAACACGGTCGGTTTCCATTTACATTTTCTTCTATCTTACACTTTGTACAGTGACAAAAAAACCACGACCACCAACACTTTTTCCCATATGAAACTCTACTCACACACTTTTTGTCCTACGTTAACTAATAACAAAAGGGAAAAAGCAGCAAAAGAAGCCTATCCAACCGGTCTCTGCCTTATACAGATCGTTCTGGCATCTGTCCAATTTACTTTGGAGATCGTTGAGTCTGCGCGACGCATTCGTGTCAGCTATCGACGTGCCGCCATTTTCAGATGCCGATAAACTACCTGAATTCATACTTTCTTGTTTTATTATTTAAACTGTCATGAACATAAAACTCATAATTTTACAGGTTAAAAATAATTGAAATACAAGTTTAAATTGTTAACTTAAATGTATGAATGATTTGCAACCACACAAAACATTGGACACATATCATGGCCGATTTCGGAAGATAAAAAAGTATGTGATGTGACTTCACTTATTGTGCAAGGTGCCATGTCAACCTTTATCTTTTACGGATCCATTGGGCAGTGAATGTTCGGCATCGCTCGAGGTGCCCACTTTGGACAGAAGACGCGCATTCTCCAGGGATAACATTTGTTTCTCGTCTTGCAGAGTGGCGATCTGTAAAAAGTAAAAAGAAGATATAACTGTAATCAGATTAATTACCTAATTTTATCATTGTGATAAAATGAAAGAATTAACAGAACATGAATTCCCAACCCACCTGACTATCCAAAGCAAAGCACCGTTTGTTCAGGTCCTCGCACTCGGCCCGTACCCTGAGCAGCTCGTCTTGAGAACCGGCAGACGAATGTGACTGCAGCAGGTAAAAAACGCAAATGAAAAAACATGTATTGTTTTGTTTCATACGCAAAAATTAATTGCTGCGGATGACTTCACAAGAAAACTAACCAGTTCAGAGTTGCTACTGCTGGCGTGGTTGTTGTTGGTCTGACCGACATCAATTGGCTCTACCTGAAACAATTTCAAATAAAAACTCAATGAATAAAGCCTAATTTCGGCAATTAACACCGTAGTTCTCCTCTCAATAGGGTTTTAGTTTACTGAGCTGAACAAAAACAACAAATAACTCATATTAAGAACGGATCAGATTGAAACCAACGGGTTTAATGGCACGCATCACGGACCGTTGCACCGTCTCGTCCAGTGTCATCATGTTCTGGATAAAAGTCTCCCTGAGCGGACAATTAACGGCCAGATTGACCAGGGTGCTCAGTAGCAGGCACAGCTCGTGCTTATCCGCCGATTGAGCTAGAAAATTTAGTTTTCGTGGCATTTGTAAACGGGTAACTTTTACAAATTTCGCGTCATTTATGTTGAAAAAAATATGAGTGGTCAAACCACCACCGCGATATTCCTTATTAGTTGTCCACCAACCAATGGCCGTGAATTTGGGCTTCTCCTCGGGCATGATGGGCAGATTGAGTACTTCTTCACAATAGCTGGTCATTAACTTGTACACCTGGCGGAGGTTCTGTGCCTTGATTTGATACGGATCCGACTCGGACACTTCGATTAGACCATCCAGCCATTCGGGTGTGAAGTGTGTCCGATCCCTGCAATTAATATTTGAACTATATTATCGCATTACCGAGTAGTTTTGTTCTGTTGTCTATGCTTGGTTAACAATAAAACAACCAGCCAGGTTAACTATTTATATTGAAGCCGAAACAAGACAATACCAACATCATGACCAGCGCTTCGGCAATGGAGTAGCCGGATGTTACCGTCTCTTCACTGACCGGAGAAGACAAGTCAAGACTCCCGATCTGAAAACAAAACAGGTCATGGTTGGTGGAGCAGAGCAAGCAGTAAAGCCTCATGACATGAATATTGGCTTTCGGGTTCCATTATTTAACCAACCCAACGGATCAAGTTGTCGCACGTTTCCTCATAATCCAGATCCATTTTGGTGAATACAATGAATAATAATAATTAATTGTCGATTTTGTTTTGATCAGTTCACATTTGACGGCGTGTCGCGCGTCTGAAATAGCTCTTTTTGAAACCCAGGATGATTTTTAATGCCCTATCCGATAGAGTTTTACCTGGTGATTCTGATTAGGCCAAAATTAACCAAATGTCTCCAATAAACATTGCCGAAAATTTAATAAAAAACTAAAAATTAAAATTAAAAAATTAATTATAGTCGATAATGAATTACTGTTCCAAAAAGGTGGGTGAATTCTCGATAAACATTCTAATGATTCACGATGTCATAATTTTGTCGACGGAGAAATCGTCAGTCGTCGTGATCATCGTCACTCAAAAAGCGAATAGGTTTACATATTTTTGAATTTGTCTTTTTTATTTTTGTTTTTTGAAGCAATTAAACCAGTTTTTTACCACACTAATCGATTCGTGTTAATTAAAGAATCAATGAGATGAAATAAAACTAACAAAATAATCCAAAATATTTCGAAAAATAATCGGAACATGGGAATGGGACAAGTGCACTAAAACTTTTCTTCGCATGAATAAAAAAGCCAAATGCACCGATTAGTGCACCGACTGACGATTTATTCATCGACAAGCTAACGCGCGGTAAATCATTAGAATGTTTATCGAAAATTCACGCACCTTTTTGGAACAGTAATTCATTATCGACTATATTTATTTTCGACCATTGAAGTGTACTTAGTCGAATTGAAAAATTTTACCGTATGAAGGTTACGGTAGTTTTACGTTACGCTGCTTAGTCAGTGATGTACATGAGCAGATTCCGGAAAGGAAATTAAATTTATCACGGTAGAAAAAGAAGAAGTGACCACTTCTCAGAGTAACAAGAACTCCAGAATTGGCGTTAAAAGGTCATGTTGCTCATATGTTTCGAGTTCATCCACTGCGCATCGAATATCAATATCCCACCAACCGAAACCTCTTCACAACAACTTTTATATAAACCTCAAACCCATGATCATCAACAACCCATTATACTGATTCCAATTCAACCAATTTAACCAAACTGATTTCTATTTGACCACCAACCTAATCTATTTCTCAACCAACACAACCATTCTGAAAATTCTTTCTTCGACAACTGTTCAACCGACACATACCGACCAACCCCATGCCAACAAAACACGATTTGAAATTAGGTGAGGTTGTGATTTGAAGACTTTTGATTTACTAATAGACAGGAAGACAGACAGGCTCACTAACTGAATGATAAACTGACTGACTGACTGACTAACTGACTGACTGACTGACTGACTGACTGACTGACTGACTGACTGACTGACTGACCGACTGACTGACTGACCGACTGACTGACTGACCGACTGACTGACTGACTGACTCACTGCCTGGCTAACTGACTGACTGACTGACTGACTGACTGACTGACTGACTGACTGACTGACTGACTGACTGACTGACTGATAAAAATGAATTGCATGGTATAGAATCTCATCTTGGAAGCTGCGTTATGTATGTAATTATGTGAAATCCTCACTGTGTCAAATATCTGAGCAGTTATGTGTGTGTACTCGTTTCGGGCATGAGAATAGACGAGTTGATTTGAGAATAGTGGTTAGCCCTCATCAGTATTCCCCACTATTGTTTATCTCTTGAATGTATGAGATATCAGCACAGGTTTTGAACGACCGTTGGTTATTGTGCTAGTGCGTTGTACTCGTAAGTGTTCGCACTTTGGACGAAATGTCCGTCCTATTCAACTCCGAGCCCTTATTTATACTCCCACAAGAACAACGGCTTAGTCTTGTAAGACGTATTACAATGACGTGTGAGTATGTGTAGCATAAGTAGTAGGATTAGCCGTGTTACTGTTATTTTGAATTTCAAATTGTTTTTTGAATAAACTGTTTTGTGGGAACTGCTTCATTTCGATTTTTGGTAATTGATAAATTAAGTTTCAAGTGAGGTGCAGCTTATTGGTATGTTGATGCTAAATGAGCAATACATAAAATCAAGAAGCCACCAGAGCTTAAGCGACGGGGCAACAGCCACGACCGGTAAAGGTACTCATCAAGCAAAAGATGATGGAAATGACTGATAAAAATGAATTGCATGGTATAGAATCTCATCTTGGAAGCTGCGTTATGTATGTAATTATGTGAAATCCTCACTGTGTCAAATATCTGAGCAGTTATGTGTGTGTACTCGTTTCGGGCATGAGAATAGACGAGTTGATTTGAGAATAGTGGTTAGCCCTCATCAGTATTCCCCACTATTGTTTATCTCTTGAATGTATGAGATATCAGCACAGGTTTTGAACGACCGTTGGTTATTGTGCTAGTGCGTTGTACTCGTAAGTGTTCGCACTTTGGACGAAATGTCCGTCCTATTCAACTCCGAGCCCTTATTTATACTCCCACAAGAACAACGGCTTAGTCTTGTAAGACGTATTACAATGACGTGTGAGTATGTGTAGCATAAGTAGTAGGATTAGCCGTGTTACTGTTATTTTGAATTTCAAATTGTTTTTTGAATAAACTGTTTTGTGGGAACTGCTTCATTTCGATTTCTGACTGACTGACTGACTGACTGACTGACTGACTGACTGACTGACTGACTGACCAACTGACTGACTGACTGACTGACTGACTGAATGACGACTGACTTGACAGAATGGTCGACGGGCATGCACCTGGGCATGATGATCACGGACAACAACGGCCAAATCACAATCGTTAATGCCGTGGCTGATGGCATGGGAGCCAGAGCTGGTTAGCCGCAAAAAGCAAAATATAAAGCCTGTTTGCTGTTTCTGCAAGCAAAAATATTGCTCAAAACTTCTGATAATGAAACATCATTAGCCTCAACTCACCATAGTGTAACACAGTACAGCATGGGGTGATGATGATTTATGTGCGTGTTAACACTGATTGTCTGATGTTTCATTATCAGAAGTTTTGGGCTCTCTTTTTGCATGCAGAAACAACATACGGGCTTTAGAGCTAAAACCAAATAGTGTCATCAAGATACATAAAAGTTTATGCATCTATTTTTTATAATCCAAATTTGAAAATGTCCAACTTCGTTTCTTACAGGTTTTCGCAACGACGACCAGATCATATTGGTCAATGGCGAGTCTGTCAGCAGCAAATATGACTGTAAACACAAAATCCGTGATTCACTCAAGAAATTTGGCAAATGCAATATCAGCGTTCTCAGACCTGTTGGTGTTAATGCTAGTGTTGTTGTTGTTGTTGTTGTTGTTGTTGTTGTTGTTGTTGTTGTTGTTGTTGTTGTTGTTGTTGTTGTTGTTGTTGTTGTTGTTATTATTGTTGTTGTTGTTGTTGTTTTTGTTGTTGTTGTTGTTGTTGTTGTTGTTGTTGTTGTTGTTGTTGTTGTTGTTGTTGTTGTTGTTGTTGTTGTTGTTGTTGTTGTTGTTGTTGTTGTTGTTGTTGTTGTTGTTGTTGTTGTTGTTGTTGTTGTTGTTGTTGTTGTTGTTGGTGGTGTTGTTGTTGTTGTTGTTGTTGTTGTTGTTGTTGTTGTTGTTGTTGTTGTTTTTGCTTTTGTTTTTAATGTTTATGTTGTTTACAGGAAAACTCCAAACCCGTACTCCCCGATAAACCAAAGACAGCAACAACGGCAGTCTGGATGCCGCCCGTTGATGTGAGAGAAATACTGAACAAGGAGAGATCAAGGAGACGGTCACTGGTAGCTATGGAAGCTAAATCGGGTTGGACAGACAGACGCAGATGCAAACCAGGCAAATAGACAGACAGACAGACAGACATACAGACAGACAGACAGACATACAGACAGACAGACAGACAGACAGACAGACAGACAGACAGACAGACAGACAGACAGACAGACAGACAGACAGACAGACAGACAGACAGACAGACAGACAGACAGACAGACAGACAGACAGACAGACAGACAGACAGACAGACAGACAGACAGACAGACAGACAGACAGACAGACAGACAGACAGACAGTTACAGACAGACAGACAGACAGACAGACAGACAGGCCGAGAGATAAAATTTAGACCCCTCGAAAGCTCGAACCAAAGAATCAATCCTGTCTACGGTGCCCAAGATGGCCGGTGTAGACTCGGATAGTGAGAGTGACGATGATGATGACGACGATGATGAAGTGAGTGAGTGAGTGAATGAGTGAGTGAGTGAGTAAGTGAGTGAGTGAGTAAACTACTGTAGTGAGTGAGTGAGTGAGTGAGCGAGTGAGTGAGTGAGTGAGTGGGTGAGTAAGTGAGTGAGTGAGTGAGAGAGTGAGTGAGAAAGTCATTAAGGTAGTGAATATGTGGGATAATCAAAGAATGAGTAAAGAAGTGGGTTACTGAATGAGATATATAGTGGTTGTGTGATTTATTCGTTATGCGAAATTAACAAACATTATCAGGATGATAATAACGACGATAAACAGCCCAAACGTTCCCCATCACCCAAGTCGTCCTCATCGATGGTGAAACCAACTCAAAACACACCAAAAATTACAAAGTTTGCTAGAATTTATGGGTCACTTCTTATTGACTCGCAGGTGCCCTTGCGTTTCACAATCATGTTTTAATAGTTATGCAGAAAGTATTCAGCGCATAATTTTTTTTCTATTTATTAACTGGTCAGATAAAATGATTTACAGAACCGTATCCTGGACCAAACTCAACGAACCACCGCATGTCGAAATTGCGATCGTCAGTGACGTGCCTCCAGGTTATTAAAAAGTATTTTATTTATTCATTTTATTGAAAATTATATATTGAGAGCTTCTTTTCATTCGCAAAATATTTGTCATACAAAAACCATTTTTATGCAACAATTATATTTCCTTTCTTTAGACCACACACTCAAACCACCACGGAGGCGATCCAATAATCCGGCAATTCGGAAACAACAAATGGCCGCGCTAACTGCAAAACCGACAGGTACGACTGCAACAACGACAACAACATCAACAACAACATTACCTACATCGACAACAACTACAACATCGACAACAACAACAACAGCCACACCGACCACACCAACAACGACTTCTTCAGAGAAACAAAAATCTCCGAAAAGCTCAAGAGGACAGTCCCCATGAATGAAAGCAGTATTCGATGATATGTCAACTGGGACCTGTTTTAACTTCACGTAGTATAATATTTTTTGATAAATGTAAACTGTTACAACATCTACAATGCCAATTTAAACTGAACATAACTGTTTATTATACGGCTCTCATGATGCAAATGCAGATGCAAAAGTCCGATGTTCAATGAAGACATGGTACATATGATAATTTCTTACCGCAAAGATGAATTAATATACAGTATCTTAAGTTCATGTACTATTATAGCGAAGCATATGAAAAATGGCACCTTGAAGCAAAGACACATAGAAAATTTAAAGTATATGGTCTCGAATTACCGTAATACGAATGAAAAACTTTCGGTCCTAAGTTACAACAGAAAATATCACAGAATAAACTTGAGCAATGTGGTGAATGGTACAAGGAAAATGAGTATGTGGACGCTGCTTATGACAGGTTGTGCATCATTACAGTAATCCTGAGTACAGCAACAGGCACGTCCCCCGTCAGCTCGTCCACAATCATCAACACCTAGAAAAAACTTTTTTATAACAAGTTAACAAAAAGGGGGGGTTTGACTAAATTATAGCATTGTGATGTCCACAAGTGTTTCGCTTTTTAATTTCAGGGTTATAACAAACATTTCTTCTTTGAAACGTGGCTTGAATAGAAAGGGAAATTGATTCAACTTTTCATAAGTTAAAAAAATGGCAATAAGTTTAACGGACACGAATGGCTAAACCAACCAGCCGGGCACATTTCTTTTGTGGCGCATAAACGCTCCGTGCGACCAGATCTGCTAGTGGCCTGAAATAAGAGAAAAATACTTTCGCATATTTTTTCTCTTGTATTTTTGCGCCTTAGCGGTGGCTTTGTACCGACGGTAACTAAAGCCCGTATGTTGTTTCTGCAAGCAAAAGCATTGCCCAAAACTTCTGATAATGAAACATCAGTAGCCCCAAGTCAACTCGGTTGACACCATAGTTCAACACAGTAGAGCATGGGGTGATGATGATTGATGTGCGTGTTAACACTGATTGTCTGATGTTTCATTATATGCTTTTGCTTGCAGAAATAGCATACGGGCTTTACAGAGCATATTGTTCACTATTCAATGGCAGACGATCAGAGTCCGAAGAGGTTGGTTTTTAGAGGGGCGGAATTTACCATCCGTGAATTATTTACCCAGCACACCTAACCTGAAAAATTTTAACTTCAAAATTTGTTTAATTTTATTGTTTACTATTCTCTTCCTTACATATACGGCAAACTCCAACCTTCATACAGACATCCCCCTGCTTGCCACCCGTCCATTTTGAATCATTGGGACCAGGCGGCAGGGAACAGTCGATGTAGCTGGTCTTCGTGCTGGGACCGCATCCCGAACAAAACTGACATTTAATTGCGTTCACCGTGTTACATAATTGCAGAAATATTATAGATAATGGAATAAGCACCCGGTATTGCATGCTGTGCATGTGATGATCATCTGATTACTGATATTCCTGTAAAACATACTCGCAAACACAAACTATTTTCATATGTTACTGATCTTACAGTAGCTGAAGTAATTAGCGAATTATCTGTTTGAAGGTAAATTGAAGAAGGCAAACGGTCATCTTTTGGAAAGCAACTTTTTTCAAGAATGGAAGCTGAAAATATATGTTTTCGTTTTGAAAATAAAACAACGCTGTGAAATTTTGATAGAGCGCATTTTGTATTGACTAACGTGTCTGAAAGAAATGAATCGAACACCGACAATAGTATTTCATTTTTGAAGTTCTGTTTTTACTCGGAAACAATGTAGAAAAAACATACGCATTGTAACAAATTTTCTGTTCTACATATGGCGTTTTTCTCAAATAACACAACCGCCAAATAGTTAGAACTTTATTCAGCTCAATATATGATAATATTCTTAGAATTCAAAGAAATTTCGACAAATACTAGAGCAATTTTCACGTGAACAGGCGAACATCAGCACTGAACAAGATCTTCCCACAGCAATAAAGCGTACGAAATGCAAAGCAACGGATGCACAGACGGGAATGACTAACACATTGGCAGGACAATACCTGCACACAACTTGTTTTGCTATCGTAGCGAAGCACCGCTTTACACGTTATTACACGATGCAGCGTGATGAGTATACAGAAAGCAAACAAAATATCAAGTTGGATGAATACAACTGATGAATTTGTATCAAATTGCCCGCGAATGAAAAATTCTCGTTCAGCACAGCGCGAAAAAATTTCCCTATTGTTTGTTCTGGTTTCCATGAGCAAAACCGTAGCGACAACATTGTGATTGGATACCTTTAAGAGAAAATATAATGAAATACAGTCGTGGTTTTCATGACACTCACATCTCTATAAACTCTCTTACATGTTGATATTTTTCAAAACATTTCACTAGTTCACTTATATCATGATGCTGAACTAGCTGTAAACCGTTTACAAACAATCAAAAAGCAATAATTCAAACTGACAAGTTGCGTGTGATGCATGGAAACCGGAATTTGGAACTGTGCTACAATCATGAGTGTTCATTATGATAAATCGCAATCACAAAAACAAACAAAAACAATGTCAGTAACCACGAGCAACAACAACAATAACAGCATAACATGAGTCAATGTAATCAAGATTATTTTTTCCGTCAAGCTACAAGACATTTACTCTGTTCAAATATCCACGAACAAAATAAATAAGTTTATCATTTACAACCAGAAGTGAATAAAACACATCAAAATCCCTGTATCAATGCCAAAGTCCGATCAGCCAGTTGCTTGATGTCATCGTCATCGACAAGCGTCTCAGCTTCTTTTAGTGCGTGACTGATGAGTATGGTCTGCTTGCCCGAATACGATTTTATCCACACCCGACCGTTCATACCGATTGTTACCTGCACAAGTTCAAATATCAGACAAAACCAAACGCGTAAACGTAGTGTAACTGTAAACAGGCTTACCAAAAACAGTGTTTTGACACACAGGTGTACTGAAAAGCTAACCATTTAACGTTGTTTATCGTCTTAGAGACACTCTAGGAAACACAGGAACACATGCTATGTGACTATGACATGCTGAATCACCGAAATAAACTGACAAGCCAACCTCGAATTTGAGTGGCTGACCAAGTGTCTTGAGTAGAGCACACTCGGCAGAGAGCAGGCGTCGTGCCAGACGCAGGGAGGTGGTGAACAACATACCACCGGTCGGCAAAACACCAAGACCGCGGGCACGCAGATCGCTACCCATGCACACTACCTTCAATCAATTACATTATTACTTGCTTGATTACTTCAATCAATCATATTATTACAGTACAGTGTTTTAGTCGAGGATTTCGGCTGCTGTGCGCCGGAAACAATAACACAGTCATTGAGTCATTTGATGGGAAATCGCATTGAACGCTTGAAATTGATTTGATTGACTGATCTGATTACTGATCCATTGAACCGCATTCAAACACCAGTCAATTCAAAATGAACATTTAGGTAACAAAATAACTCAGTATTATACCTCTGGTTCCATATCCTTCATAGCGATCATTAGCTGACAGTAGACGAGATCGCCCACTTTCACGTTTGGCTTATTCTTCTTGGAGCTGCCCTCGAACGACAGCGCCGAAACGAACGCATTCTCGGCACAGCCGATATCAAGTTTCCATCCTTCAGTCAAACGAGACGTGACGATGCCGATCACCTTGTCACCTAAAAAGGGTAGTTTAACATCAAATAAAAAATCGACAGTTTGACAGGTTAAAAGACATTGAATCGATTGCTAATATACCACCAATTGATAATATATTTTATAATTAGAGTGAGTACGTGTGCGTTGGATAGTCAGTGAGTGACTGACACTGAGGGATGTTGATAGTTTGAGCCAATGACTGTTTTATTGACTGACTGACTTTTTGAGTGAGTGCCTGTTTAACGGACTCACTGACAGACTAACTGATAATCGGACTGAATGACCGACTGTTGACTGACTGGTTCATTGTTTGATCAAGTGACTTAATCAGTAACCTTCTGATTGATTGATTGACCAACAGGAACAGACGACGACTGAATAATCGACGACTGACAGATCGATTGACTGGCCAATTTTATGACTGCCTGATTAAATGATATTTTGACTGACTGTCCGACTAACAAACTGAATGATTGATTGACTTTTCGAATGACAGATCGAAGGACTGACCAACTACCTGACAAGGTGACTGACCAACTGGTTCATTGATTGATTGATCGACTTATTGGGTGACTCATTGATTGATTGATTGACCAACTGACTTACTGAATGACCGACTGGCTGACCTACTGATGACTAACTGAGCAATCGACTGACTAACACACTGATTGATTGACTGACTTTTAGAATGACTGACTGAATGATTGAGATTGACCAAGTGACTGACTAACTGGTTCATTGATTGGCTGATTGAGCGATTCGATGATTGATTGATTTGACCAACTGGCTGAATGAATGACCGACAGATTGACTGACTAACATTTTGACTTAAAGATTGATTGAATCTGATATGACGCTTTCTTCCAATTTCAGCTCTCAAACTTGTCTGATGACTAATACAATTTCCGGTCCGAATGGGAAACCAAACAACGCTTAGCCGAAGTTTACCTCTGTGATAAGCGGTGCTAACCTTTGACAGGTACGTATCTTTTGCCGGCGGTATCTATCCAGAACGTGTTGGCCTGCTGATTGTTCTTGAAGATACCGGCTCGAGTTGCCACGATCTGATCATCGACAACGCGAAGGCCCGGGCCCAGAACCTTCTTTCCATCAATTGACTTCAAGTTTGTGTTAACGGGCTGACACACCTGATTTATCGAGTTCAAAGAAATAGGGAGCACATCTCCTGGCATGTAGAGTTGGGACGGACTTTGCGATTCTGTTTCCATCGGTTCTGCATCACGATTCTTATTTTTCTTCACCATATTTCAACTTTTTATATTTTTTTATTATTTTAACTTTTTTTGTTATTTTTTGTTGTTTGGTAGTTCGATTACTGTAACTACGAATACAGTAACACATTCAAAACTGAACAACGGTAGGTTACGATAACTTGTTTTTACCTCTTTTATTTACTTTCAATAACTCACTCACTCACTCACTCACTCACTCACTCACTCACTCACTCACTCACTCACTCACTCACTCACTCACTCACTCACTCACTCACTCACTCTTTCACTCACTCACTCACTCACTCACTCACTCACTCACTCACTCACTCACTCACTCACTCACTCACTCACTCACTCACTCACTCACTCACTCACTCACTCACTCACTCACTCACTCACTCACTCACTCACTCACTCACTCACTCACTCACTCACTCACTCACTCACTCACTCACTCACTCACTCACTCACTCACTCACTCACTCACTCACTCACTCACTAGCTCACTCATTCACTCACTCACTCACTCACACACTCACTCACTCACTCACTCACTCACTCACTCACTCACTCACTCACTCACTCACTCACTCAACTCCTTTAACCAAATGTTGTTGTGCCCTATGACGCTTGTATGGGCGGCCGCGCCAGTTCCCCAGTCAGTCAATCAGTCAGTCAGTCAGTCAGTCAGTCAGTCAGTCAGTCAGTCAGTCAGTCAGTCAGTCAGTCAGTCAGTCAGTCAGTCAGTCAAACAGTCAGTCAGTCAGTCAGTTATTAGATAGCTGGGGTTTTCGCACTATAAAATTTTAACCAAATAGTCGGGGTTTTAGTTTTTTGAATTCAAATTTTTCTCTATCCTCATTGGTCCGTGAATAAAATACGTGGAATTAGACTCCGCCTACATTTTTTTTGAATGGTGCCGATTTATTTCATTTTTATTTCATGTTTTCTCCACGTATTTTTATTTTTTTTCTTTCCAGTTTGGTTTCTAAAATCTGAAATTATACTCTAGAGCAGGAAAATATAGTATAATCGGTATTTCAGTGAAACAAAATTGAATATAATAAGAAATTTAACGAAATGGAGGATCAAATGAGTCGGTTGTCTCTGACAAAAACCGGGGCTGGTGATCAGAAGGGATCCGGTTCAGGCTCGGGAAGTAAGAAGGGCAGTTCGCGCGGATCCAAAAGTTAGTTTGATCCGGTGTAGTGAATCCGTCGGACTCGACGTTGCACGTGATATGCGTTGGTACTTGTTAGAACGTCACTGATTATGACCAAATGTTGAATCTTCCTTCAGGACCTGAAAATGTGTACGCCGAGTTCTGTCTGACACGGCCCGCTCATCGAGAGATCAAAGAAGGCGAAGAAAGTTAGTTTGGTACCCGTACCAATCTTATTTTTATCACTTTCTACTCTTATTTATGAACCTCCCGATGCTCGGTTGTTTTTCAGGTAAGCATAGTCATTGAATAAAATGATTGTTTCCCATTGCATTCCATGTTATCATTTCAGGTACCACCAGTAAATATGTGAAGATCCGAGCCAACTTTGCTGAAGTGCAGTATCTGGGTGAGGCCATGTATCAGTACCACGTCGACTTCGACCCTCCCATTGATTCGTCACGTATGCGACTCTCCTTACTCCATGTTGGTTGATGTACCTGGGCATTGTTTGTTTGTCAGGTCTTCTATTCATAAAATCGGTGAACGACATACGTGAGGGGATAGATTGTTTGGTATTTGTCCTGCTTGCTCTACTATGGGAACAGCTCGCCACTCCAGCCTCATTGGCTCCAAGCTTTGCGCACGATTGTCAGTGGTAATCGTATGTGTGCGTACCAGGCTATATTGAGTGTGTCTTCACCCGTACGCTGACCGCCACCACCCAACCCTGCAGAGTCGAACCCAGGATCTGACGATCCAAAGTCTAACACTCAACCTGTCAACCAACTAAGCTAGACGGCCGGTCTGGGCACAGTAAGAGCTGGTCCGAAAAGGGTAGAATGTATCTGCGCTAAGCCAGACCCAGTCATCGTTTTCCCATAATGGTTCTTTTTGCCTGCCACCTCGCTTCTCACTAGTTATTTTATTATCTCCAGTTCAATGTTGATTATTCTATTGTCATAAGTAGTTGCATTAAAATTTATCAGGAGCACTGGGAGAAGATCGGTCGGCAGCACGTGTTCAACGGCCAGATTCTGTATCTGCCGCACAGACTGACCGAGATGAACTACGAGTCGCGTCATCCGGTCACGGGCGACACGATCAAGATGAACGTCAGACTAACCGGCGAACTCCGACCCGACGATATGCAGACTATCACCGTCCTAAATGTGGTCAACCGAAAGTTGGTTTGGTGATATTATATATTATATTTTCTAAAAAGACAACAAATATAATTAATCTACTGCGACTTTATAGAAAATGTTTATTCATACATTACCCTTGTCATGTGCTCGTGCTTATGTGTGTGTCCCGGCCCTAATAAAATGTAATACTCCAAGACAATATTAAATTTACAGAACTTTCGAGCTACAAAAGTGCATGCCGTTTGGTCGACACTACTACGATCCAGAAAAAGCGCAGTATATCGCTCCTATCAAGTTGGTTGTCGTTGTAAGGAATTGGTTTTCGCTCTTCATTATACTTCTTTTTGTTTGATTAAATCTGATTAAGCTAGTTATCAGCTATAATTCAATTACTTAAATCAAACTGTAATTCATTGTTACCAGTACCACATTTGTTTCAGCATGGAAGTTTGGCCGGGTCTGGTGTCTTCACTGCGTCCGTACGAGGGCAACCTGCTGCTGATGATGGACACATCGCACAAGATGCTGCGCAAGGACACGGCCTACACCATTTTGCTCGACAACTTGAAGGACGGACAGGAAGCCGCACAGTCAAAAATTCTGGGCCAAACAGTGATCACCAGGTGAGCGGGTGTGATTGGTTTTGTTGTTAATAAACATGAGCGGAATCCTTAACGTAAAAAACACATGATACTTCATGTGCATCTTATTTTCTGTCACACACATCTCTACTGAAAGGAAAAGCTCTTTATTATACCCATATGACGGCAAGTCAGTAGGAACCAATTTGTAGGCGAAAAAAAACTGTCTTTAGTCTTTATTTTTTTAAATAGTTACAAATTCGGAATGTGTGTTGGATAACATTATGTTTTCAGGTACAACAACAAGACTTATCGGATCGACTCGGTGGCCTGGGACGTTACGCCCAAGTCAACGTTCAAGAAGAAAGACGGCACCGAGATCACCTACAAAGAATACTATGAAAAATCGCACGAGCAGCGCATCACCGATGATATGCAGCCCATGCTCGTTAGAAGCATTTGTAGTATTATTGTCTCTATGGGCTATTTATAGACAAGAATGGAGCTCTTTTGGGGTTCAAAATGAGCGGTGAGTGGAGACTTAACTTTAACCTAACTAAACCAGACCCTTTTACCTTCAGATCCTTTTACCTCTTGATCCGCAATCGAAATGCGTTGATAAAAAACTTTTTATATTTTTTCGATTTGAAAAACTCAACATGGCTAATTATTTAGCAAGAACAATTTAAGGTGTCACGCGCTAAACGAGTGGGTGCCGGTCGCAAGGACGTGGAGATGGACACGACCGAGATGGTGTATTTGGTGCCCGAGCTGTGCAACATGACCGGTCTGACCGATGAGATGCGCGCCGATCGAAAGGTTGTTTATAGAAATTCTTACGGTGCCTTTAGATCAGAGTCCAAAGGAAATATAAAAGAAAGCTAATTTAGCCATTTGTGAGACATTTGACTTTCAATTTTTTTACATGTTTTCGTTTTTCTTCTGCTTTCCTTTCGACTTTGAAAAAACTCTTTCCTGCGATAAGTTTTTTATTTGTCGTGTCTTTAGGAGCATTTGGCGTGTTTCAACAGAATATTTAACAATCACCTTCATAATCCTAATTTTCTAATAAAGGCATGTGACGTGTTGCAGGTTATGCAAGAAGTGGCCCGCTACACACGCGTCGGTCCGGCTCGCCGAGTGCAGGACGCCCGTGAGCGTTTGGGTCGATTGAGAGAGTTCGTCCTCATTCAATAATACATATACAATCAGGCTTACATTATTTTTTTAGTTTTTGTTTCATGTTTGTTTATTTGAATTTAACTTTTTGGCATTCAATTATCTTTTTTTCAGGGAGGGCAGTGCATCACGGACTCTGCTCGATGGCTGGAGTATTCAGGTGAGTAATCAGATAGTTCATCGAGCTTTACCTAAATTCTTGAAGTTTCGAGTTTTTATGTCTTTGTCCATTTTGTGTGCAGGTGGCCCCGGATATTGTTACGATTCGTGGTCGTCAGTTCCACGGTGAACAACTGATTGGCGGCGACAACCGATCATTCGGATTCGATCCGGTCAAGGCAGACTGGTCCAGGGAGCTGAAACGCGTTAAGGTCAATTTATTCAGTTATGATGCCACAATACATTGGTAGTTGCTTAAAGACTAATTGAGTCCACCTTTATTTACGTGTGAGGTGAACCACTGATCTCAAACGACGTAAAGGTAGTGTGAAAACAGTTTCGGGATGAAACAGGCACGGTACTACGAAATTCAGTGCATATTTATGTTTTTGTTGTATTTATGTATTTGTATTTCCAGCAAGTAGACTCGGTGGCGTTGACCAAGTGGTGTATGGTGGTGCCGGAGTCCATCTGTCAGTCGGCCGAGGGATTCTTCCGATCGATGCAACGGATGTGCGCCGGACTGGGCATGGGCCTGTCCGAACCCGTCGTGTTAGAACTTTTTTGCAGTTTTTCTTTTTTAACTGTTCTGGTTGGTTGAAACCGGATTTTCAGTATCTGATAATCTGAAGTATACCATTGGCTGTCGTTGTTACTTTAATTTAGGTTATTTTAGACTCATATCACCCTGAGGGACCCTTTAATCTGATGATTGTTTCAGTCTGAAAACTCCCAACTACAATGCCACCGAGTACATCAATCTGCTACGTGCTGCCATCGAACAGGCTAACGCTTCCGGCCAACCATTCCAACTGGTGATGGCCGTGTTGCCCGATGACTCGAAGGCGCGTTACGATGCCATCAAGAAGTTCTGCTGTCAGACGGCAGGAGGTCTGGTTTAAAGATAATATGGTTTCATATTTGAAATTATGAATAAGATATTTCGCCCAAAAACTCATTGTTATGTTACGGGTTGAAGGTTCATGTGTTGCGGTTTTCGGTAATTCGCTTTATCGCCCGCTAGTCAAGTGCGTAGAGCGCCAGCCGGAAAACCTGATTGTTCTAGGTTCTTCTAAATCTTTCCTGAGACATCCTGACATGTTCCCCGTATGTTTATTCAACCTCTCTGGCCACTCGAAAACACCATTCTGACGTGGTATTAGTGTGCCTTGATTGTTTCAGCTATGAAGAAGTTCCAGTTTATCATTCTGTTTATTATTTAGTGCCGTCCCAAATGGTGCTGCGCAACACGCTGCGACGCGAGAACATTTTGGATTCGATCAGTCTGAAGGTGATGGTGCAGGTCAACTGCAAACTGGGTGGCGCGCCCTGGCGTATCGACAGCAAGGTTTTTACAACGACCTTTCATTTAATTTATATGAATTTTTACTTTTTACTGTTGTTGACGGCTCTAGTATCTACTAATCCACACAATTTGCTTTCAGTTCAAGAAACCGGTCATGGTGGTTGGCTACGATTGTTACCTGGATTCTTCGGAGCGCGGTAAACAGGTTCTGTGTTTCTTTTCTCGTCACTTTTACCACATACTGATTACATCGTCCCTTTCCAATTACGACTTCTATCGATGTTCCAGTATATTTAGCCTTCTGTAATCGTCTATTTTCATATTATGGTATCATAAACATTAATGCAGGTGACCTCATGTGTGATCAGCATGAACGCGCTGCTGACCAAGTACAAAAGCCAGTTCAGCATCGGATCGCAGCCGTCGCCTGAACCCAAACAACAGCTGATCTCGCAGTTCATGCGAAGTTGGTTGGCGGTTCACTACTAGCAATCAGCCGATTTTTTCGTGAATATTATAGTATAGTTAGATTTTGCAACCATGGAGTGTACATTCTTTTGCAGAGGGTCTGGCCAAATTCGCTGAACTGAACGGTTGTTTCCCGTCCAAGATCTTTATTTTCCGCGATGGTGTCGGCGAGGGTCAGGTGCCGACCGTGTTCAACTTTGAGCTGAAGGGTGTGCAGGGCATTCTGGATGACATGTGTGCCGAGTACAAGACGTTGGTTATCGTTGCAATAAGTGAAAAGTTCCATTGGGCGCTGATTTGGTGGTTTATCTTTGTAGAAGCGGCAACTGGAGTCATGAAATAATTTTACAAAAAGACATTTTCATAAGTGAGCCCTAAGAATTTTTCTGTTCAACATATCATCCGATTCGCTAAACTAAGTCTGCGTAAAAGTAGAGTGGAAGTGAACATGAATTTTAAAATAAGCTTATTAGAAAATAAGGCAATTTATAAAGAAAATTTTGTAGCGATCGACCCGAGCTGGTGTTCACGATTGTGAACAAGAAGGTGAATCATCGGTTCTTCCTGGAGACGGGAAACGACAACTTCGACAACCCTAAACCTGGCACCGTGATCGACTCGGTCTGCACCCGACAGGAACGGTTGGTTATGCATGCTCATAATTCACATGTTCCGTACGTAGTTTTTAATGGTGATGCTTTGAAATAAGTTGTGTTTCATCAAGTTTCCCCGGATAGTGAGAAAACTTCATAAAGATTTACGCATTCTGATTTTCTGTTGACATTTTGTCGTTTTGATGATGTTTATTGTTTTGAAGGCTTTAATTGGATCTCAGAATGTTTTGGATACCCAGGAATTAAAAATATATATAATGACGTAATTTTATTTTTCAGCTACGATTTCTACATGGTACCGCAAGCGGTCAACCAGGGCACGGTGACTCCCGTGTCGTACAACGTCATCTGCGACGAAACCAAGCTGAAACCGCATCAGATGCAGCTGTTCGCCTACAAGCTCTGCCATCTCTACTACAACTGGCAGGGTAAGTGCATTCGAGCTGTACCTGTATTACATCTATTTCTTCGGTAATCTTTAGGCTTGGCTCTGGCATGCAGGCATATAAATTGAATGATTTGAATTTAGAAGCTTTGATACTACAGAATAATATTCTTTGAACCTTACTTCTCATAGCCGACCTACCGAACGTCTACTCTTTATAACCGACCGATTACATGTGTTACATCAATCGTAATTTTTACAATGAATTTTTTTAATGATTCTCTTATGATGTGTTTCAGGTACCATCCGTGTACCGGCGCCGTGCATGTACGCGTACAAGCTGGCCTTCATGATCAGTCAGTTCATTCACGGAGAGGTCGCCGAGAACCTGGAAGACAAGCTCTTCTTCTTGTAAACCTGTTGCGCCCGATTATACTGTTCTGTCCCTGTTGTCGAGCTATCCCTTTTGATTATGTAAGTCTTGATGGTTGTATAACTCCCTCATTGGGGTGAACATAGGCTTTCAAAAATAAAATCACGGGTTATTTATATATTAGATAGTGCCTCTGGATGTGAAAAAATTCAATAAAAAGTATCCCTATGCTATGTTCACTGCACATTACATTACAACCGGTGGCCTGACAACACAAAAAAACTTAAATTCTGGCGTGCGCTCGAACTATGATTCCCGATTAAGGACTTCAAAATGTTAAATCCTGTTTTCGGCAAGTCGTGATTTCATCGATTTTTTTAAAATCAGATATGTTTCCTTGTCACGGTTTTTACCTGGCTACAAACGCCAACCAGTTAACTTGTCTCATCAGAATGTCATTTCATAATTCTCTCACTTGTTTATTCGAATTCCCGATTCGTATTGTCTTATATTCGATAGTAAAAGTGTTGTTCGAATAGTTATTTTGCAGTTGCTTTTTTGTAGCTGTAATCTGGAATACTCCAATGCTACCCTTGTTATATTGAATTCATTCCTGAGATAAAGTTCCATGATTCTGATGTTTGATTATTGTTGATGTCATGTGCTTATTTTACCCCGTGTTTTGTTGTCCATTCTTGCTTAAAATTTTTATCATCTATGACTTGCTATCCAGTTCTAGTATTGAATTGTTATGTTTTCCTTTGAGCCTAGTATTTTGTCGTTGTCTTGCCTTGCCTAAATGTATACTAAATCATAACCCAACGTTTATAATAGTGTGAAATTATGATATACCATGAATTGTGTGTACGAAGTTTGTTATTACCTCTCGTGTTCTCTCGATGTCTTTGTTATTTCTGATAAAAGTTTCTTTTTTCGGTGAAGAAATTGTTTTCAATTTTTTTATATTGATTGTGTCTATCTTTCTGTTCATTCTCGTCGTTGTAATACTGTTTCTGATTGCTCGTAAACTTTTGCTGTTGTTGCCGCTAACCTTTGTTTTTGTACGGTACTCACTGGTTGTTAATACACTTGTTAAATCATCACCACCTGTTTTTATTCACTGTTCTACCTTCTACTTCTCGTATTTTTTCTCCATGTATTCTAATTGCTGCACACATGATAATCTGAATAAATTTTTCTTGTATTGTTGCCGGATATTTTTCATAAAATAGTGGTTTTTGAAAACACAAGCAGTACAGCAAGTAACTAGGATAAATACCAGTCTGAAACTACCTGAAGGTACAAGCTTCCTCAGAATTCGACAATTCAATTCATAGGAATGTTGAGAAATGATCATTATAAATTGCATCACGTTATCGATGATTGTTCACTTATTTGTTTACATAAAAATAATGTGGATCTTGTATCATTAGTTTATATTACACGAAGAAATGAAACTTAGAAATACTGTTGGTCTGTGGTACTCACTGCACCCGCATAGGTTTGCCCATGCGCTGCACTTTACACCGCACTCATCCACACCATGATTATCTGCACTGTTTTATTTTAAAATGTTTTGTAAATTGTAAAATTTTGATCTACTCACATCTGCATCGACTACGACAACATCAACAACGGCGTTTTGTATTATGCAATGTGGAATGTGATGACTGGCATCATTGCTTACTTGACTTCTATTCACCGAAGTTAACCAACTACAGAGCATCAGAGGCAAGTACTGAAGTGTGGTACATGGGATACATCATCAGGTTGTGTCAAATACGTTGATCAGGTTTTCTGTAGTTTGTAGGGGACAAGAAGGGAGACATTGGGGGGATTCTTATGCGGAACTCAAACCCCTAATTATAATAATGTTGAAAAGAGGTCTGTAGTTTTTGATTTTCAACCTAACATACTGTACCCTGGAAGTCGTTTGTTGGCTACGTAATGTTGGATGTAGAGAACTTTCTTGAATGCGGAAATAGTCTGGCGGATAGAAATTGAATGCTGAAATAGTTTGGCGGATATAAAACGTCATGTGTTCATTGATTTTTAAATGTTGTCTAGAAGAAAGGTACGGTTATTCACATACCATTATTGAGGGATGAACATAGTTGAAATGTATTGAAAAAGAAGTTCTTAAGCCTAATGAATAGTGTGTGTAATTTATCGATTGAATCTGCTGACATGAATGTGTTTTGTACATGCTGAAAAAAAGTTTATGGTTTGTTCAATGCAATATGTAGGAGCTGAAAGGTTTTCAGTGGAATCAAGTTTTAGTGAAATGGACTTCTTATGGAATGTAATTCATTGCAGCTTGCGTGTGTCAGCTTATTAGCTGTACGCTTTTGATAAGGTTTGGAACATTTAGTTTCCAAGTGAAACATATTTCACTGCACAGTGGAATAACTTCGGGGAAAGTGATTTGCCTTAGCTAAAATGTGTTAGCTCGATAACTACGCTTTTTATCAAGTTTGAGTTTGTTGGATGGTGGTCTTTTGGTTGAATGGTCTGTGTTTTTGAGCTTATGATATATTCGACATAAAAATAACTGGTCCTTGTTGGTTGTTGGATCGAAGCTTGATATGCTTGAATTGAAAGCATCGGTTTTCTGATCAACTTATCGTCGTTTATTAAGCTGGGGTAAGAAGTATTTTAAATTGCGCTTTCCGTTTATCTTTACTTTCAAAAGTTCTCATTATTTTGCTTGTAACCTTGGAGGGTGTTTCCCCCCGATGATCTTTTTTCTCGTCCGATACAGTAAGCCTGTTTTGTCGGTCATGACACCATTTGTTTCACTAAGGTAATGTCAATTAGTAATAATGTGACCAATAATCAACCTCAACGTATGTTCTGATGCTGTTCGAATGCATCAGTCATGGTTGTAGTAACGTTTGTTGATTAGTGAATGTCAGTCGATAAGCGATAAGCGATTGATTAGTCTCCAATGTGAGCCAGTCTACAGTAACCTGGCTGTGAAACTGAAATCAAATGCGTGACATCATGTCGTGAGATTTTCTCGCTGGTTTTTAGACACGGGAAACTGAAAGTGAATCTTTAGATTCTTAGAGATTCTTTGTTTGTGTTCACATTAAAAGTGTTACTTCTGTACTTCTGAAAATAAAGCGCTCATTAAAATTCAGTTTTTATAATCAGTTGTAAATGCTATAAAACAAGTATGCTACTGTTACTGTTTCGTCATAACATTCAAATTTCTTAATTATCTTGTAGGTATGGCTGTTTGATGAGCGGTCACTCAATCGATTACTGTCCAGTCGGTCGGTCATTCATGTTGGGCCTAAATTCAAATCACTTTTGGGCGCCAAAGTCAACTCAGGTTTGGTCGGTGTGACTGTGATTTTTCTGTTCATTCGCTTCAATTGTGTTTTATTTTGTGCATTAGCGGATGGGAATTTTGTTTTAATAACCAGAAAATAAACCGAAAAGGGAGAATTGTTACCATTCGTATGATTTTATCATCATGCTAGGAAACATCTTTCTCATTTTTGCAACAAAATTATAATGGAAATTAATTTCCGTTTATTCTCGTCCGCTAATGCTGTTGTGTTACTGTTATGTAACAGGCAACAAGTTGCAGCCTGTTAGGTATTTGTTGCTGGTCGCACCCCTCTGTCCCCCTCCTCGCAAGTGGAGCGTGCTCCGGTTAAGAGGATTAGTAGGTTGTCGTTGGTAGAGGTATAAATAGCATGATTTTGCCTAACTAGATTCATTTGAAATTTTTCTTCGGATGTATCCTCGACTTGATATGCGGCCCAATCGGTTTTTTGTTAAAGATTGTGGCTGATTATGTTGCTCTGTCATGTTGTTTGAAGTAATTTTTTAAACTCTTCTGGTCTGTTAAGCTAAACTTTTGTCATTGTGTTTCGGTTAACTGTAAGTCTAGGTTCACTTTTTTTCAAACTTGTTGCTAGGGTTTCGCTCAGTCTACTGATCTGATCGAAAGCAATCTAGTTATTCTGTTTCGGTTTTCTGTAAGTCTAGGTAAAATCTTTTCCAAATTAGAGTTTATTATATGAATGTACGTTTTCTGGCATTGTTCGTTTTCATATGGAAACTCTATATTCGTAATCGTATTCTCTTAAGGTATTCTCTAAAAACAATCTAGTTATTATGTTCCTGTTAAGTGTAAGTGTAGGTTTACTTTTTTTCGAACTTGTTGCGAGGTTTTGCTAATTCTACTTGTTTGATCAAAACAAACTAGTTGGTCTGTTTGGATTCACTGTTAGTTTAGATCTTACCTTTTCTAAATTAGAGTTTGCTAGCAGTGTTCGTTTTCATATGACAACACTATTTATGTTTATTCTTTCAAGATTCATAATCATTTCGGTTTTATGTAAGTCTAGGTCTACTTTTTCGAAAGTGTAGTTTGTTATACGAATGTATCCGTTTTCCTATCATTACTTGCTTTAATATGAAATACTAAATGCTTACTCATTTTCAGAAATATCTTCGGATATTAATCAAGTATTCAATGCCCGGTCCCCCTCATTGTCTTGTTAGTTAAATTGCTGCATTTACTAGTTAGTTGGTTCATTAGTTTGAATTGTTTGAAACATGGAGCACGCTCATTGGCAGGGTGCGCACACTTTTAGGTAAGTGGCATCACGAACTCGGTGATACGCCGTCAGTCAAAATTATATAAAAAATTTGTTCAATATGTTTATATGTTGGAAATTCGTTTATTGGTTCTCTCGTGTTTTATTGGTCAGTTTTCACCCGGAAGTTGTTTAAGAATGTAGATGTGTTGGAAAATCCTGTCAAATGCCCTGGAATGGGTCTGCGCACGGGGAAGTTTAGGAGTCTTGCTCACGTGATTGCTGCCAGGGGTGTTCCGCGGTCAGGCCAATTGTTTATCTTTCCTTGTCAATGTCTTCGTTTGTTCTGTGGCCTGACCGCATTCAACCGGAAACTGAGGAAAACTGCAAAAAGCATACTGAAAAAACAAAACTGTACGGAAAACTGAATGGAAATTCGGAAATCGTGTAGTAAATGCAGCATTAAACCTTGTCAAACTATAATACTCTGATTGCGCCATCCCATGCCCCTCCACTTGTCTATGATTGTACATGAATGTGCCAGTGACATGCCTCGGGTCAATGGTCGTACCAATGGGACTATTGGTTTACAGTTGGGACGCCGGTGGGCGCCAGGCGAATGGGCCATAGGGTCACCTGGCTGTCCCACCGAGTCCAACCCAGCGACTAACCAGTACATTTAGTTTATGGCCTTACAATTTCTGATATTGCTTCCTTACTTGTTTTCCATTCTGGCCATAAACATTCAAAACCGAAAAATATAATGTACGTCCCGGGTTGCCATGTGCCCTGTACTCGGGTCGCTCTCGGGTGGCAGGGAAGGTGGCAGTCCTGGTCCACATTCTTTGGGCAGTCCGCGTTTTTAGGACTGCCTGGGATGTGCGGCTATTTGGGGATACTTCGGTATCCCTGGTGTGGCCGTGGACTCGGGTGTCCTGGTACTGGCTGGCGCTCCCGTCTTGGTGTTGTCAAAAATGGGTTGTTGTTTCAAGTTTCTTGATTGTCTTGATTTCATGTCTTTGTGACATGTGAAATAGAAAGAATTCAAATTTGGAAACGCTAAAAGGGGTGGGTCCTTTGTCCCCATTGGCTGTCGTCGACCGTACCGTATTGTGCCGTTGCCCTTGTGCCGTCATTGTGCCCGTCATCGACTCAACCGTGATCATGCTGCGAGGATGAGGTGAGTTTTTCGCTTTTGAATTTTATCTTCTTTTTTTATTTTATCAGTACTCTCTTATAGATTTACTCATTTGGATTAACAATTCATCACTATATTATTCACATCAATTTCTTATTCATTATTTTCTATTTTACATATCGATCTCATCTCATTCGTCAACCCACATTCATTCTTCCACTCGTTCACTCATTCATACATCCTCTCTCTCCTTAATGCATCCACTCACTCACTCATTCATTCATTCATTCATTCATCCACTCACTCACTCTTTTAATTTCAGCCGGTTCTTCCCTCACGGTGCGTCTTATCGACCTGGATGACAGTGAGCCAGCGATCATCAGCGTCCCAACGATCAGTCACGACTGGACCTGCAGACCGGTGGAGGCCGATCGATGGGATGATGATGAATCGTCTGGCTCGTTGATGACGGCAAGCGATGGTGGCAAACCACTGAGGTTGGCATGAAACTTTTATTTTTATTTATCTTTTTATATCCTCATTTTCACTATTTCTCTTTTCATTATTATTTATATTATCCTTTCTATTGGTTTATGAATTCAGTTTGTTTGTTATGATGGTGATTCATTGTTCGAGCATCAAGTTTTGACATTGCTTACAGGAGATCACTGACTTTCGTATTTAGTATTTGATTACCGATTTTTCATTTTATATTTATTAACTCACTCACACACACATTTGTTCATTTCAGTTCGTCGCCGCCCCGCCGTCCGAAGCCTCCGACCAGATGAAGAAGAAAGAGAGGCAAGAAGATGGAAGAATGATGGGCGGTGAGCACGGGTGCTGATCGTTTGAGGTGAGTTACTGAAAACTGTTTGTGTTCATTTATTGTTTAATTGAATTGGCGTGGCGATATCACAATCACTCATTTCAATGTCTTTTATGCTATGTTATGTGTTTATTCTTCCAAATCACTCATCCATTAACGCGTTCACTGTTTCACTCACTCATTCAATCACTCAATCATTCAAGCACTCACTCATTGGTTCGCTCACTCATTCACACTCAGTCAATCACTCACTCATTCACTCACTCACTCACTCACTCACTCACTCACTCACTCACTCACTCATTTCAGATCACCGCCTCGCCGCACGAGACCTTCGCCCGTCGATGAAGAAGAAAGGATGAGGTCGACCTGAAGAAAGAAGATTAGAAGGGGTGAATTCGTCACCTTGCAGCAAGAAAGAAAGCAGATGTCAACGGGTAAATGCGTTACCCGTTTCCGGATTGATGAAGAAAAAAGAAGAAAGAAGGTGAGCCCAGCAACAGCCCGGCTCAGTAGTCGGCCGCTCCTGTCTATCTGACAGATAACGTCGACCGGGGCTGCGCTCGTACTATCAGGATGGAGCATCGGTGAGTTTCATTTAAATTGTTTTATTTGTTATTTATTATTTTTGTCTTTCTTTTTTATTTTCCACATTTTTCATTTACTCTTTGATTGGTTTCACATTTCCCTTACCTACAACAATGGCATCATTAATAACCAATCTTTCTTCCATTTCAGCTCCACCTCGTCCGTCTCGATGATCAAGAAAGAAGGTGTGCACAGCACCAGCCCGGCTCAGTAGTCGGCCGCTCCTGTCTATCTGACAGATAACGTCGACCGGGGCTGCGCTCGCACCATCAGGATGGAGCATCGGTCAGTTACTCATACATTCTTTTTGCTTATTCAGTTTTGTTCACGTTTGCTTATTTTTTGATTCAATTATAGCATACTGACTCACTCATTTACTTTCGGTTAGTCATTCGTTCTTCTAAGTTTCACGTCGACTTCAATCTTTCACCAACTCCCATTTATTCATACACTGTTTTTAATCGGCTCGTCAACACACGACTTCCACTTGCGATTTTTCCATTATAAGTTTAAGATGCTGAGTCACTCACCAAACCATAGATTTATTTCAGCTCCATCTACGCCGTTTCGTTGTCGAGTCCCACACCCTGTGTCGCTGCATCCAGGCCTGCGCCAGCCGCTGTCAGTGGTATACCCGCTGATAATGTTGGCATGTGGGGCGGTACAACAATTCAGGACATGGAACCAGGTAAGATTATTTCTTTTTTTCTGTTTTTGTATTTTCATGTTTGTATTATTGCTTTCATCCATGGCTAATAGTGGCTCATAAATTCAGTGATAGATAACTTCATCGATTGAGCCATTGATATGTTGACGTATTCACTTTGTTGACGTCTATTTATGCATTAATTTGATCACTCATCATTTAATTCGTTCACTTACTCATTAACTCTTTAGTTAATTTCAGTTGCATCTCGACACGTCCGTTGACGTTGTCCCACACCCTGTGTCGCTGACTCCAGGCCTGCGTCAGCCGCTGTCCGTGGTATACCCGCGGATAATGTTGACATGTGGGGCGCTACCGTTTCTTCACCGATGGAGCGAGGTGTGTTTCATTTTTTACTCTTATTTCTCATTTCCTTTCTATTCTTTTTATGTATTACATGTTTTTTTGAAACAGCCTTTTTGACTTCACACTTATTGGTGTATGGTTCACTGATGTTTCATCTCAGCTCGTTTACCGTGCCTCTACATTTGCCCTGACTTGTGCTGCTAACTTCTTTCGGCCCGTACATGATGACTTCAATCGGGGCTGCAGTGGTCAGAGGCCCAGTGTCGGCAGCTCGTAGGCGAGGTCAGATTCATGTCTGTCTTGTCTTTATTTGTTTATTTTCATTCGTTAGTTGTCGTTTTTTTGTAATTATTTGGTCAATTGCAATTGTGTGTTGTTCCTGTTCACATATGAAATGACTGTGTTCCTGAATTTTTCAAGGCCTTAGAATTCAGGAAACTTTCACTTTTATATGTGAATAGACAATATGCAAACCCAACATTTCATGTTTGATTATCTTCAGTTCGTTTACGGTTTACAAGAGAGAGATTCTATTGAATTTCTGCCTTTTACCATGACAGTTTGTTCTTCTATCAGCTTTCATTCTCTTTTTTTCAGGCTCGTACATTGACATCGACGTTCTTCAGGTGGAGTCTACTGATGACCCGAAACGTTCTTGGATCGTCATTAGCTGACCAGCAATCTACACATGCACGCTGTGATTTTCCTTAGTTGATTTTTCGTTCGTATTCATTTTTCAGTTGTTATTCATTTTTCAGTTCATATTCATTTTTCAGTTCATATTCATTTTGCAGTTCATATTCAGTTTTTAGTTCATATCCATTATTATTGGTAACTCGTGTTACCCTGTTGTTCAATTAATATGACCGTTGTTCATTTACTCTCCGTTGTGCATATATTTCGGTTTTTTTATCATCTCATTCACCTGGATCTCATTTACTTAGATGCAACTCATATTGGTTCATTCGAAAAAAATATTTGCATTTGTAAAGTTTTTCGCTTTTTTGTAAATACATTTACTTTTTGACTGACTTTCGATTTCACATTTACATTTGACTCAAAAATTATTCCACCTGATTGGGTTCATTCACTCACGATATGTTTTGTTCCATGATTCATTTATCCAGTAACTTGTTCATTGATTTGTTTTTGCTCATTCATTTGTCATTACTCATCATGTGTACTCATCATGTTGCATCCTCTCATACCTCATCTGATCATCTCATCTGATCACCTTAAGTAAGTAAGGACCTCACCCTAAGTAAGTAAGGCTTCCCCCTCAATTAAGTAAGTAGGTCTCTGTTCTACTCCACTAATGGGACCCGCCTTCACGCGGCGTGGTGTGTCAGTAGGGACGGAGGTCGGGTCTTTTTTATCCCCACTTCCGTCCTGAAGCTAAGAGGTCCCAATCCTCGTATCGTACTTACTTTTTAAAGTTTTTTTTTGGTTTGACTCTTCATCGAAATTTTTTGGCAGTTTTTTATTATACTTGACGATTTCATTTTTAGTCCTGACTCACCATTTCATTTTTGACTCCATAATTTATTTCAACTGTTCATTCCAATTTACTTTTACTCTTTATTTCAGTTTTTCTTCCGACTGACAATTCACGATTCCGTGTTTACTCTGACTCAATATTGACTCGTCTCACCATTCTAATTTTTTACTCACGGCTTACTTTTTACTCCGACTCACGATTCCATTTGCCCCTTGATTCATCATTTTTGCCCTTGATTTATCATTAGGTTGTATACTCATCTTGTTGCATCCTCCCATGCTTCTCTGTTCATCATGCTAAGTAAGTAAGGCTCCCCCTCAATTAAGTAAGTAGGTCTCTGTTCTACTCCGCAATGGGACCCGCCTTCACGCGGCGTGGTGTGTCAGTAACGGTGGTCGGGTTTATCCCCACTTCCGTCCTGAAGCTAAGAGGTCCCGATCCTATTACATTTAAATTTATTTTTACTCTTGTAGTTTTTGCTTCCACTGACTTTTCACGTTTCCGTGATAACGACTCACCATGCTATTTATGACTCACGACTTCATTTTACTTCGACTCATTCCATTCAGCCTCTGATTCATCATGATCATTTTGCTCATTTATCATTATTAAAGTGAGTAAGTTCATCATGTTGCATTCTCATGCCTCTCTGTTCACCCTGCTGAGTCCTCTTACTTTTTTGTTTCAGTTTTTTGGGTTTGAATTTTTTTTCATTAAAACACGGTGACTCCACTTTTTAGTGTCAGTCACTATTACTGGTTTTTATCCATGATTCAGATGCCGATGCACTCGACTTACTTGTTTCTGCTACTCATGAGTTCATATTTCCTTTGACTTTGACTTTTTGACTGTCTTTTTCATTTCACTCTGAATTATTCCATTCCATATTTTCTTCGAATAACTATCTCATTGCCCCAGCTTTTTCCTTAATTAAGTTTTCACTTCGACTCAACGTTCCATTTCTTGACCTACGATTTTACTTTGACTAGCGTTACGATTCCATTTTCCTCATCATTCTGATCCACATGATTCCATGATCATTCTTTTACATTCATCATTCCTTAATCATTCTTGCTCATTCATCATTCCATAATCATTCTTGCTCATTCATCATTCCATAATCATTCTTCATCATTCCATAATCATTCTTGCATATTCAACATTCCATAATCATTCTTGCATATTCATCATGCCATCTTCCTTCTTGCCCATTCATCATTCCATAATCTTTCTTGCCCATTCATCATTCCATAATCATTCTTGCCCAATCATCATTCCATAATCATTCTTGCCCAATCATCATTCCATAATCATTCTTGCCCAATCATCATTCCATAATCATTCTTGCCCAATCATCATTCCATAATCATTCTTGCCCATTCATCATTCCATAATCTTTCTTGCCCATTCATCATTCCATAATCATTCTTGCCCAATCATCATTCCATAATCATTCTTGCCCAATCATCATTCCATAATCTTTCTTGCCCATTCATCATTCCATAATCATTCTTGCCCAATCATCATTCCATAATCATTCTTGCCCAATCATCATTCCATAATCATTCTTGCCCATTCATCATTCCATAATCATTTTTACATATTCCTCATTCTCATTCAATTGCATTTTTTACTTGCGATTCCGTTTTTCTCCTTACTTATACTATGTATCTGCATGAAATTCTGAACTTACGTATTTGCATAATAAGAGTCTGCGCAGCGATTTCAGTGGGGTGTTGTTGAGGGAAAAGAGAGAAAAAATATGATAGTTGAATGTTGTTTTTATGCGATATTCAATTTTGTACGAATTGTTTCAATTTTTCAATTTCAGCGATATTTTTTGATCGGAATCAGTTGTTGTTGAATTGTTTCAATAATCACTACTTCCCGTGAACAAACACAAGAAACAAGAAAGTAGGTGCAGTATGA
>OZ038445.1:20138851-20141351 GCA_964036265.1 Daptonema setosum
TAATTTCTTACCGCAAAGATGAATTAATATAAAGTATGTACATGTACTAGTGTATTATGATAGCGAAGCATATGAAAAATGGCACCTTGAAACAAAGACATAGAAAATTATCTATTCCCGAATTACCATAATACGAATGAACAACTTTCACTCCTAAGTTACAACAGAAAATATCACAGAATAAACTTGAGCAATGTGGTAAATGGTACAAGGAAAATGAGTATGTGGACGCTGCTTATGACAGGTTGTGCATCATTACAGTAATCCTGAGTACAGCAACAGGCACGTCCCCCGTCAGCTCGTCCACAATCATCAACACCTAGGAAAAACTTTTTTATAACAAGTTAACAAAAAGGGGGGATTTGACTAAATTATAGCATTGTGATGTCCATAGGCATTAAGTTTAACGGACACGAATGGCTAAACCAACCAGCCGGGCACATTTGTTTTGTGGCGCATAAACGCTCCGTGCGACCAGACCTGCTAGTGGCCTGAAAATGAGAAAAATACGCTTGAATATTTTTTCTCTTGTATTTTTGCGCCCTAGCGGTGGCTTTGTACTGACGGTAACTACAGAGCATATTGTTCACTATTCAATGGCAGACGATCAGAGTCCGAAGAGGTTGGTTTTTAGAGGGACGGAATTTACCATCCGTGAATTATTTACCCAGCACACCTAACCTCAAAAATGTTAACTTCAAAATTTGTTTAATTTTATTGTTCACTATTCTCTTCCTTACATATACGTCAAACTCCAACCTTCATACAGACATCCCCCTGCTTGCCACCCGTCCATTTCGAGTCATTGGGACCAGGCGGCAGGGAACAGTCGATGTAGCTGGTCTTCGTGCTGGGACCGCATCCCGAACAAAACTGACATTTAATTGCGGTCACCGTGTTACATAGTTGCAGAAATATTATAGATAATGGAATAAGCACCCGGTATTGCATGCTGTGCATGTGATGATCATCTGATTACTGATATTTCTGTAAAACATACTCGCAAACACAAACTATTTTCATATGTTACTGATCTTACAGTAGCTGAAGTAATTAGCGAATTATCTGTTTGAAGGTAAATTGAAGAAGGCAAACGGTCATCTTTTGGAAAGCAACTTTTTTCAAGAATGGGAGCTGAAAATAAATGTTTTCGTTTTGAAAATAAAACAACGCTGTGAAATTTTGATAGAGCGCATTTTGTATTGACTAACGTGTCTGAAAGAAATGAATCGAACACCGACAATAGTATTTCATTTTTGAAGTTCTGTTTTTACTCGGAAAAAATGTAGAAAAAACATACGCATTGTAACAAATTTTCTGTTCTACATATGGCGTTTTTCTCAAATAACACAACCGCCAAATAGTTATAGAACTTTATTCAGCTCAATATATGATAATATTCTTAGAATTCAAAGAAATTTCGACAAATACTAGAGCAATTTTCACGTGAACAGGCGAACATCAGCACTGAACAAGATCTTCCCACAGCAATAAAGCGTACGAAATGCAAAGCAACGGATGCACAGACGGGAATGACTAACACATTGGCAGGACAATACCTGCACACAACTTGTTTTGCTATCGTAGCGAAGCACCGCTTTACACGTAATTACACGATGCAGCGTGATGAGTATACAGAAAGCAAACAAAATATCAAGTTGGATGAATACAACTGATGAATTTGTATCAAATTGCCCGCGAATGAAAAATTCTCGTTCAGCACAGCGCGAAAAAAATTCCCTATTGTTTGTTCTGGTTTCCATGAGCAAAACCGTAGCGACAACATTGGGATTGGATACGTTTAAGAGAAAATATTATGAAATACAGTCGTGGTTGTCATGACACTCACATCTCTATAAACTCTCTTATATGTTGATATTTTTCAAAATATTTCACTAGTTCACTTATATCATGATGCTGAACTAGCTGTAAACCGTTTACAAACAATCAAAAAGCAATAATTCAAACTGACAAGTTGCGTGTGATGCATGGAAACCGGAATTTGGAACTGTGCTACAATCATGAGTGTTCATTATGATAAATCACAATCACAAAAACAATGTCAACAGTAACCACGAGCAACAACAACAATACAACATAACATGAGTCAATGTAATCAAGATTATTTTTTCCGTCAAGCGACAAGACATTTACTCTGTTCAAATATTCACGAACAAAATAAATAAGTTTATCATTTACAACCAGAAGTGAATAAAACACATCAAAATCCCTGTATCAATGCCAAAGTCCGATCAGCCAGTTGTTTGATGTCATCGTCATCGACAAGCGTCTCAGCTTCTTTTAGTGCGTGACTGATGAGTATGGTTTGCTTGCCCGAATAGGATTTTATCCACACCCGACCGTTCATACCGATTGTTACCTGCACAAGTTCAAATGTCAGACAAAACCAAAAGCGTAAACGTAGTGTAACTGTAAACAGGCTTACCAAAAACAGTGTTTTGACACACAGGTGTACTGAAAAGCTAACCATTTAACGTTG
>OZ038445.1:20146351-20178851 GCA_964036265.1 Daptonema setosum
TACCACGTCGACTTCGACCCTCCCATTGATTCGTCACGTATGCGACTCTCCTTACTCCATGTTGGTTCATCGTGAGGGGATAGATTGTTTGGTATTTGTCCTGCTCTACTATGGGAACAGCTCGCCACTCCAGCCTCATTGGCTCCAAGCTTTGCGCACGATTGTCAGTGGTAATCGTATGTGTGCGTACCAGGCTATATTGAGTGTGTCTTCACCCGTACGCTGACCGCCACCACCCAACCCTGCAGAGTCGAACCCAGGATCTGACGATCCAAAGTCTAACACTCAACCTGTCAACCAACTAAGCTAGACGGCCGGTCTGGGCACAGTAAGAGCTGGTCCGAAAAGGGTAGAATGTATCTGCGCTAAGCCAGACCCAGTCATCGTTTTCCCATAATGGTTCTTTTTGCCTGCCACCTCGCTTCTCACTAGTTATTTTATTATCTCCAGTTCAATGTTGATTATTCTATTGTCATAAGTAGTTGCATTAAAATTTATCAGGAGCACTGGGAGAAGATCGGTCGGCAGCACGTGTTCAACGGCCAGATTCTGTATCTGCCGCACAGACTGACCGAGATGAACTACGAGTCACGTCATCCGGTCACGGGCGACACGATCAAGATGAACGTCAGACTAACCGGCGAACTCCGACCCGACGACATGCAGACTATCACCGTCCTAAATGTGGTCAACCGAAAGTTGGTTTGGTGATATTATATTTTCTAAAAAGACAACAAATATAATTAATCTACTGCCACTTTATAGAAAATGTTTATTCATACATTACCCTTGTCATGTGCTCGTGCTTATGTGTGTGTCCCGGCCCTAATAAAATGTAATACTCCAAGACAATATTAAATTTACAGAACTTTCGAGCTACAAAAGTGCATGCCGTTTGGTCGACACTACTACGATCCAGAAAAGGCGCAGTATATCGCTCCTATCAAGTTGGTTGTCGTTGTAAGGAATTGGTTTTCGCTCTTCATTATACTTCTTTTTGTTTGATTAAATCTGATTAAGCTAGTTATCAGCTATAATTCAATTACTTAATTCAAACTGTAATTCATTGTTACCACATTTGTTTCAGCATGGAAGTTTGGCCGGGTCTGGTGTCTTCACTGCGTCCGTACGAGGGCAACCTGCTGCTGATGATGGACACATCGCACAAGATGCTGCGCAAGGACACGGCCTACACCATTTTGCTCGACAACTTGAAGGACGGACAGGAAGCCGCACAGTCAAAAATTCTGGGCCAAACAGTGATCACCAGGTGAGCGGGTGTGATTGGTTTTGTTGTTAATAAACATGAGCGGAATCCTTAACGTAAAAAAATACATGATACTCCATGTGCATCTTATTTTCTGTCACACACATCTCTACTGAAAGGAAAAGCTCTTTATTATACCTATATGATGGCAAGTCAGTAGGAACCAATTTGTAGGCGAAAAAAACGTCTTTAGCCTCCATTTTTTTAAATAGTTACAAATTCGGAATGTGTGTTGGATAATATTATGTTTTCAGGTACAACAACAAGACTTATCGGATCGACTCGGTGGCCTGGGACGTTACGCCCAAGTCAACGTTCAAGAAGAAAGACGGCACCGAGATCACCTACAAAGAATACTATGAAAAATCGCACGAGCAGCGCATCACCGATGATATGCAGCCCATGCTCGTTAGAAGCATTTGTAGTATTATTGTCTCTATGGGCTATTTATAGACAAGACAAGAATAGAACTCTTTTGGGTTTCAAAATACGCGATAAGCAGACACTTGACTTGAACTTAACTGAACTATGATTTGACAACGGCACATAACAAAAGATACGTAAATAGAAGAATTTTTTATGTTGAATCTTTATTTTTTACGTTAAGAGATAAAATGTCGTCCCGTCCCCCCTGATCCGTAACTGAGAAGCGTTGATCTAAAAAAAACTCGTCATATTTTTATTGAACGACTTGAAAAAATTTAAAATGATAAACATGTGTAAATGTTTTACGTAGCAAGAACAATTTAAGGTGTCACGCGCTAAACGAGTGGGTGCCGGTCGCAAGGACGTGGAGATGGACACGACCGAGATGGTGTATTTGGTGCCCGAGCTGTGTAACATGACCGGTCTGACCGATGAGATGCGCGCCGATCGAAAGGTTGTTTATAGAAATTCTTACGGTGCTTTCAGATCCGAGTCCAAAGGAAATATAAAAGAAAGCAAATTTAGCCATTTGTGAGACATTTGACTTTCAATTTTTTACATGTTTTCGTTTTTCTTCTGCTTTCCTTTCGACTTTGAAAAAACTCTTTCCTGCGATAAGTTTTTTATTTGTCGTGTCTTTAGGAGCATTTAAGGTGTTTCAACAGAATATTTAACAATCACCTTCATAATCCTAATTTTCTAATAAAGGCATGTGACGTGTTGCAGGTTATGCAAGAAGTGGCCCGCTACACACGCGTCGGTCCGGCTCGCCGAGTGCAGGACGCCCGTGAGCGTTTGGGTCGATTGAGAGAGTTCGTCCTCATTCAATAATACATATACAATCAGGCTTACATTATTTTTTTAGTTTTTGTTTCATGTTTGTTTATTTGAATTTAACTTTTTGGCATTCAAATATCTTTTTTTCAGGGAGGGCAGTGCATCACGGACTCTGCTCGATGGCTGGAGTATTCAGGTGAGTAATCAGATAGTTCATCGAGCTTTACCTAAATTCTTGAAGTTTCGAGTTTTTATGTCTTTGTCCATTTTGTGTGCAGGTGGCCCCGGATATTGTTACGATTCGTGGTCGTCAGTTCCACGGTGAACAACTGATTGGCGGCGACAACCGATCATTCGGATTCGATCCGGTCAAGGCAGACTGGTCCAGGGAGCTGAAACGCGTTAAGGTCAATTTATTCAGTTATGATGCCACAATACATTGGTAGTTGCTTAAAGACTAATTGAGTCCACCTTTATTTACGTGTGAGGTGAACCACTGATCTCAAACGACGTAAAGGTAGTGTGAAAACAGTTTCGGGATGAAACAGGCACGGTACTACGAAATTCAGTGCATATTCATGTTTTTGTTGTATTTATGTATTTGTATTTCCAGCAAGTAGACTCGGTGGCGTTGACCAAGTGGTGTATGGTGGTGCCGGAGTCCATCTGTCAGTCGGCCGAGGGATTCTTCCGATCGATGCAACGGATGTGCGCCGGACTGGGCATGGGCCTGTCCGAACCCGTCGTGTTAGAACTTTTTGTGCAGTTTTTCTTTTTTAACTGTTCTGGTTGGTTGAAACCGGATTTTCAGTATCTGATAATCTGAAGTATACCATTGGCTGTCGTTGTTACTTTAATTTAGGTTATTTTAGACTCATATCACCCTGAGGGACCCTTTAATCTGATGATTGTTTCAGTCTGAAAACTCCCAACTACAATGCCACCGAGTACATCAATCTGCTACGTGCTGCCATCGAACAGGCTAACGCTTCCGGCCAACCATTCCAACTGGTGATGGCCGTGTTGCCCGATGACTCGAAGGCGCGTTACGATGCCATCAAGAAGTTCTGCTGTCAGACGGCAGGAGGTCTGGTTTAAAGATAATATGGTTTCATATTTGAAATTATGAATAAGATATTTCGCCCGATTGTTATGTTACGGGTTGAAGGTTCATGTGTTGCGGTTTTCGGTGTTTCGCTTTATCGCCCGCTAGTCAAGTGCGTAGAGCGCCAGCCGGAAAACCTGATTGTTCTAGGTTCTTCTAAATCTTTCCTGAGACATCCTGACATGTATGTTTATTCAACCTCTCTGGCCACTCGAAAACACCATTCTGACGTGGTATTAGTGTGCCTTGATTGTTTCAGCTATGAAGAAGTTCCAGTTTATCCTTCTGTTTATTATTTAGTGCCGTCCCAAATGGTGCTGCGCAACACGCTGCGACGCGAGAACATTTTGGATTCGATCAGTCTGAAGGTGATGGTGCAGGTCAACTGCAAACTGGGTGGCGCGCCCTGGCGTATCGACAGCAAGGTTTTTACAACGACCTTTCATTTAATTTATATGAATTTTTACTTTTTACTGTTGTTGACGGCTCTAGTATCTACTAATCCACAAAATTTGCTTTCAGTTCAAGAAACCGGTCATGGTGGTTGGCTACGATTGTTACCTGGATTCTTCGGAGCGCGGTAAACAGGTTCTGTGTTTCTTTTCTCGTCACTTTTACCACATACTGATTACATCGTCCCTTTCCAATTACGACTTCTATCGATGTTCCAGTATATTTAGCCTTCTGTAATCGTCTATTTTCATATTATGGTATCATAAACATTAATGCAGGTGACCTCATGTGTGATCAGCATGAACGCGCTGCTGACCAAGTACAAAAGCCAGTTCAGCATCGGATCGCAGCCGTCGCCTGAACCCAAACAACAGCTGATCTCGCAGTTCATGCGAAGTTGGTTGGCGGTTCACTACTAGCAATCAGCCGATTTTTTCGTGAATATTATAGTATAGTTAGATTTTGCAACCATGGAGTGTACATTCTTTTGCAGAGGGTCTGGCCAAATTCGCTGAACTGAACGGTTGTTTCCCGTCCAAGATCTTTATTTTCCGCGATGGTGTCGGCGAGGGTCAGGTGCCGACCGTGTTCAACTTTGAGCTGAAGGGTGTGCAGGGCATTCTGGATGACATGTGTGCCGAGTACAAGACGTTGGTTATCGTTGCAATAAGTGAAAAGTTCCATTGGGCGCTGATTTGGTGGTTTATCTTTGTAGAAGCGGCAACTGGAGTCATGAAATAATTTTACAAAAAGACATTTTCATAAGTGAGCCCTAAGAATTTTTCTGTTCAACATATCATCCGATTCGCTAAACTAAGTCTGCGTAAAAGTAGAGTGGAAGTGAACATGAATTTTAAAATAAGCTTATTAGAAAATAAGGCAATTTATAAAGAAAATTTTGTAGCGATCGACCCGAGCTGGTGTTCACGATTGTGAACAAGAAGGTGAATCATCGGTTCTTCCTGGAGACGGGAAACGACAACTTCGACAACCCTAAACCTGGCACCGTGATCGACTCGGTCTGCACCCGACAGGAACGGTTGGTTATGCATGCTCATAATTCACATGTTCCGTACGTAGTTTTTAATGGTGATGCTTTGATATAAATTGTGTTTCATCAAGTTTCCCCGGATAGTGAGAAAACTTCATAAAGATTTACGCATTCTGATTTTCTGTTGACATTTTGTCGTTTTGATGATGTTTATTGTTTTGAAGGCTTTAATTGGATCTCAGAATGTTTCGGATACCCGAGAATTAAAAATATATATGACGTAATATAAATTTTCAGCTACGATTTCTACATGGTACCGCAAGCGGTCAACCAGGGCACGGTGACTCCCGTGTCGTACAACGTCATCTGCGACGAAACCAAGCTGAAACCGCATCAGATGCAGCTGTTCGCCTACAAGCTCTGCCATCTCTACTACAACTGGCAAGGTAAGTGCATTCGTGCTGCACCTGTATTACTTCTATTTATTCGGTAATCGTTGGGCTTGACCCCGGCCTGGAGGCATATAAATTGAATGATTTGAATTTGGAAGCTTTTAGACAACAAGATAATTATGTTTGATTGAACCTTACTAGGGGTGGGCCGGGTTATTTGGCGTTTTGCAAGGGGGGGGGGGGGGGTAGAATTTTTTTTTCGCAAAAAAGGCTTGTTTTTTTTGCTTATTTTTGCTAAAAAAATCTTCTATTATAAGGTATAAACAACACATGTACCGGTTTTTCAGGTTTTAACCAAGAAAATTGACCCAGAAAACGTGTTTGTTCGAAAAAAATTCTCACAGCCAAAATTTTTTGAAAAATAAGCCTCAAAATCGAGGTTTTAAGGCCGATTTTCTCAAAAATTTCGAGTAGGGGGGGAGGGGGTAGGCGACCAAATTTTTTTGCCTAGGGGGTACTACCCGCCGACCCTGAAAAGTGGGGGGGAACCCCCTACCCCCTCCCCCTGGCGGTCCACCTCTGAGCCTTACTCCTCATAGCCGCACTACCGAAAGTCTACTCTTTATAACCGACTGATCTGTGTATTACATCAATCATAATTTTTTTTGATTCTCTTATGATGTGTTTCAGGTACCATCCGTGTACCGGCGCCGTGCATGTACGCGTACAAGCTGGCCTTCATGATCAGTCAGTTCATTCACGGAGAGGTCGCCGAGAACCTGGAAGACAAGCTCTTCTTCTTGTAAACCTGTTGCCCGATTATACTGTTCTGTCCCTGTTGTCGAGCTATCACTTTTGATTATGTAAATCTTGATAGTTGTATAACTCCCTCATTGTGGTGAACATAGGCTTACAAAAAATAAAGCACGGGTTATTTATATTTTAGATAGTGCCTCTGAATGTGAAAAAATTCAACAAAAAGTATCCCTATGTTATGTTCACTGCCCCGGTGGCCTGACAACACAAAAAACTTTAATTCTGGCGTGCGCTCGAACTATGACTCCCGATTAAGGACTTCAAAATGTTGAATCCTGTTTTCGTCAAGTCGTGATTTCATCGTTGTTCCCTTGTCACGATTTTTACCTGGCTACAAACGCCAACCAGTTATCTTGTCTCATCAGAATGTCATTTCATAATTCTCTCACTTATTAATTCGAATTCCTGATTCGTATTGTCTTATATTCGATAGTAAAAGTGTTGTTCGAATAGTTATTTTGCAGTTGCTTTTTTGCAGCTGTAATCTGGAATACTCCAATGCTACCCTTGTTATATTGAATTCATTCCTGAGATAAAGTTCCATGATTCTGTAGTTTGATTATTGTTGATGTCATGTGCTTATTTTACCCCGTGTATTACTGTTCATTCTTGCTTAAATATTTTATTCATCTATGATTTTCTATCCAGTTCTAGTATTGAATGGATATTTTTTCCATAACCATTTTTGAGTCTAGTGTTATGTCTTTTGTCTTGCCTTGCCTCTAAATGTATACTAAGTCAAAACCCAACGTTTATAGTAGTGTGAAAATTATGATATATCATGAATTGTTTGTACGAGATTTGTTATTACCTCTCGTGTTCTCTCGATGTCTTTATTAGTTTCTGATAAAAGTTTCTGTTTTCGGTGAAGAAATTGTTTTCAATTTTTTATATTGATTGTGTTATGTGTCTATCTTTCCGTTCATTCTTCGTGTCATACTGTTTCTGATTGCTCGTAAACTTTTGCTGTTGCTGTCGCTAACCTTTTGTTGTTTTTGTACGGTACTCACTGGTTGTTAATACACTTGTTAAATCACAATCACCTGCTTTTATTCTCTGTTCTACTTCTCGTATTTTCTCTCTTATGTATTCTAATTGCTGCACACATGTTTTTCTGAATAAATCTTTCTTGAATTGTTGCCGTGCCGGATATTTTTCATGAAATAGTGGTTTTTGAAGACACAAGCAGTTTAGCAAGTAACTAAATACCAGTCTGAGACTACCTGGAAGTACAAGCTTCCTCAGAATTCGACCAATACTTCAATTCATGGGAATGTTGAGAAATGGTTGTCGTTTCCTAGAATTACATCACGTTTTCGATGATTGTTCACCTATTTGTTTACATATAAATAATGTGGAACTTATATCATGAGTTTATATTGTTTGTATTTCACGAAGAAATGAAACTTAGAAATACTGTTGGTCTGGTACTCACTGCACCCGCATAGGTTTGCCCACGCGCTGCACTTTACACCGCACTCATAAACCACCATGATTATCTGCACTGTTTTATTTTAAAATGTTTTTTTGTAACTTGTAAAATTTTGATCTACTCACATCTGCATCGACTGCGACAACATCAACAACGGCGTTTTGTATTACGCAATGTGGAATGTGATGACTGGCATCATTGCTTACTTGACGGCTATTCACCCAAGTTAACCCACAACAGAGGCCAGTACTGAAGTGTGGTACATGGCATACAAAAGCCATTATCATCAGGTTGTGTCATATACTGATCAGGTTTTCTACAGAATGGTAGGGGCAAGAAGGGAGACATTAAGGGGGTTCTTTTATGCGGAACTCAAACCCTAATTATAATACTGTTGAAAAGAGGTCAATAGTTTTTGGTTTTCAACCTAAGGTACTGTACCCTGGAAGTCGTTTGTTGGCTACGTAATGTTGGATGTAGAGAACTTTCTTGAATGCTGAAATAGTTTGGCGGATTAAAAACGTATGTGTTCATTGATTTTTTAATGTTGTCTAGAAGAAAGGTATGGTTGATGACATACCATTTTTATTAATTGAGTTGTGAACAATGTTGAAATGCACTAAAAAGTGAGAAGTTTTTAAGCCTAATGAAGAGTGTAATTTATCGATAGGATCTGCTGACATAAATGTGTTTTGTACATGCTGAAAAAAGTCTTTTTAATGCAGTATGTGGTAGCTGAAAGGTTTTCAGTGGAATTAAGTTTTAGTGAAACATTTGTTGACAGTGAAATGGACTTCTTAAGGAATGTAATTCACTGCAGCTTACGTGTGTTAGCTTATTAGCTGTACGCTTTTGATAAGTTTGGAACATTTAGTTTCCAAGTGAAACATCTCACTGCAATACCATGGGGAAATCGATTTGCCTTAGCTAAAGTGTGTTAGCTCGATAACTTTACGTTTTTTATATAGTTTGAGTAAGTACTTTTGGTTGAATGGTCTATGCTATGTTTTTGAGCTTATGAAATATTTAACAGAAAAATAAATGGTCCTTGTTGGTTGTTGGATCGAAGCTTGACATTCTTGAAAGCATCGGTTTTCTGATTAACTTATCGTAGTTTATTAAGCTGGGGTAAGAGATATTTTAAATTGCGCTTTTTGTTTTCTTTACTTTGAAAAGTTCTCATTATTTTCATTGTAACCTTGGAGGGTGTCACCTCCCCCCCTCCCGATGATCTTCCTTCTCTTCCGATTCCGTAAGCCTGTCTTGTCGGTCAGGACACCATTTGTTTCCTCTAAGGTAATGTCAATTAGTAATAATGTGACATACGAGAATCTAAACGTAATCCTACAATAGTCAACGTATGTATGTTCTGATACTGTTCGAACTTCGAATGCATCCGTCATAGTTGTAGTAACGTTTGTTGATTAGTGATGTCAGTCTCTCATAAGCGATTGACTTGTCTCCAATAGTCAATGGGCGTCAATCTTACAGTAACCCGGCTGTGAAACTGAAATAAAATGTGTGACATTATGTCGTGAGTTTTTCTCGCTGGTTTTAAGACATGGATACTGAAAATGAATCTATAGAGATTCTTCGTTTCTTTTTACATTAAAAGTGTTACTTCTGAAAATAAGGCGCTCATTAAAATTAAGTGTTTATAATCAGTTTTAAATGCTATAACACAAGTATGTTACGGTTCGTCATAATATCTGGTCATACATAACATTCAAATTACTTGATTATTTTGTAGGTATGGCAGTTTGATGAGTGGTCAATCAATCGATTACTGCCGTTTGGTCGGTCATTCAAGCTGGGCCTAAATTCAAATCACTTTTGGGCGCCAAAGTCAACTCAGGTGGGGTGGGTTGGTCGGTGTGAGTGTGACTTCTCTATTCGTTCGCTTCAATTGTGTTTTATTTTGTGCATTAGCGGATGGGAATTTCGTTTTAATAACCAGAAAATAAACCGAAAAGAGAGAATTGTTACCATTCATATGGTTTTATCATCATGTTAAAATAGGAAACATCTTTCACATTTTTGCAACAAAATTATAATGGAAATTAATTTCCGTCTATTCTCGTCCGCTAATGTTGTTGTGTTACCGTTATGTAACAGGCAACAAGTTGCAGCCTGTTAGGTAGTTGCTGCTGGTTGCACCCCTCTGTCCCCCTCCTCGCAAGTGGAGCGTGCTCCGGTTGAGAGGATTAGTAGGTTGTCGTTGGTATAGTATAAATAGCATGATTTTGCCTAACTAGATTCATTTGAAATTTTTCTTCCGATGTATCCTCGACTTGATGTGCGCCCCAATTGTTTTTTGTTACCGATTGCGGCTGATTGTGTTGCTCTGTCATGTTGTTTGAAGTAATTTTTTTTTAACTCTTCTGGTCTGTTAAGCCAAACTTTTGTCATTGTGTTTCGGTTAACTGTAAGTCTAGGTTAAATTTTTTTGACTTGTTGCTAGGGTTTCGCTCAGTCTACTGATCTGATCAAAAGCAATCTAGTTATTCCGTTTCGATTTTCTGTAAGTCTAGGTAAAATCTTTTCCAAGTTAGAGTTTATTATATGAATGTACGTTTTCTGGCATTGTTTGTTTTCATATGGAAACACTATATTCGTATTCTCTAAAGTATTCTCTAAAAACAATTTAGTTATTATGTTCCTGTTAAGTGTAGGTTTACTTTTTTTCGAACTTGTTGCGAGGTTTTGCTAATTCTACTTGTTTGATCAAAACAAACCAGTTGGTCTGTTTCGATTTACTGTAAGTCTAGATCTTACCTTTTCCAAATTAGAATTTGTTATATGAATGTAGGTTTTATAGCAGTGTTCGTTTTCATATGAAAACACTATTTATGTTTATTCTTTCAAGATTCATAATCATTTCGGTTTTATGTAAGTCTAGGTCTACTTTTTCGAAAGTGTAGTTTGTTATACGAATATATTCGTTTTCTTATCATTACTTGCTGTAATATGAAATACTCATTGCTTACTCATTTTCAGAAATATCTTCGGATATTAATCAAGTATTCAATGCCCGGTCCCCCTCATTGTCTTGTTAGTTAACTTGCTGCATTTACTAGTTAGTTGGTTCATTAGTTTGAATTGTTTGAAACATGGAGCACGCTCATTGGCAGGGTGCGCACACTTTTAGGTAAGTGGCATCACGAACTCGGTGATACGCCGTCAGTCAAAAATTATAAAAAAAAATTTGTTCAATATGTTTTTATGTTGGAAATTCGTTTATTGGTTCTCTTGTGTTTTATTGGTCAGTTTTCACCCGGAAGTTGTTTAAGAATGTTGATGTATTGGAAAATCCTGTCAAATGCCCTGGAATGGGTCTGCGCACGGGGAAGTTTAGGAGTCTTGCTCACGTGATTGCTGCCAGGGGTGTTCCGCGGTCAGGCCAATTGTGTATCTTTTCTTGTCAATGTCTTCGTTTGTTCTGTGGCCTGACCGCATTCAAGTGGAAACTGCGGAAAACTGCAACAAGCATACTGAAAAAACAAAACTGTACGGAAAACTGAATGGAAATTCGGAAATCGTGTAGTAAATGCAGCATTAAACCTTTTTTGTCAAACTATAATACTCTGATTGCGCCATCCCATGCCCCTCCACTTGTCTACTATCATACATGAATGTGCCAGTGCCATGCCTCGGGTCAATGGTCGTACCAATGGGACTATTGGTTTACAGTTGGGACGCCGGTGGGCGCCAGGCGAATGGGCCATAGGGTCACCTGGCTGTCCCACCGAGTCCAACCCAGCGACTAACCAGTACGTTAAGTTTATGGCCTTACAGTTTCTGATATTGCTTCCTTACTTGTTTTCCATTCTGGCCATAAACATTAAAAACCGAAAAATATAATGTACGTCCCGGGTTGCCATGTACCCTGTACTCGGGTCGCTCTCGGGTGGCAGGGAAGGTGGCAGTCCTGGCCCACATTCTTTGGGCAGTCCGCGTTTTTAGGACTGTCTGGGATGTGCGGCTATTAGGGGATACTTCGGTATCCCTGGTGTGGCCGTGGACTCGGGTGTCCTGGTACTGGCTGGCGCTCCCGTCTTGGTGTTGTGAAAAATGGGTCGTTGTTTCAAGTTTCTTGATTGTCTCGATTTCATGTCTTTGTGACATGTGAAATATAAAGAATTCAAATTTGGAAACGCTAAAAGGGGTCGGTCCTTTGTCCCCATTGGCTGTCGTCGACCGTACCGTATTGTGCCGTTGCCCGTGTGCCGTCATTGTGCCCGTCATCGACTCAACCGTGATCATGCTGCGAGGATGAGGTGAGTTTTTCGCTTTTGAATTTCAATTTCTTTTTTTATTTTATCAATACTCTTATAAATTTACTTATTTGGATTCACAATTCATCACTATATTACTCACATCGGTTTCGTATTCAATATTTTCTATTTTACATATCGATCTCATCTCATTCGTCAACCCACATTCATTCTTCCACTCGTTCATTCATTCAAACATCCTTTCTCTCCTTAATGCTTCCACTCACTCACTCACTCATTCTTTCATTCATCCACTCACTCACTCACTCACTCATTCATTCATTCATTCATCCACTCACTCACTCCTTTAATTTCAGCCGGTTCTTCCGTCACGGTACCGGTGCGTCTTATCGACCTGGATGACAGTGAGCCAGCGATCATCAGCGTCCCAACGATCAGTCACGACTGGACCTGCAGACCGGTGGAGGCCGATCGATGGGATGAGGATGAATCGTTTGGCTGGTTGATGACGGCAAGCGAGGGTGGCAAACCACTGAGGTTGGCATGAAACTTTTATTTATCTTTTCATATCCTCATTTTCATTATTTACAATTTTCACTTTTCATTATTATTTATATTATCCTTTTGATTGGTTTATGAATTCAGTTTTTTCATTATGATGCTGATGAGTTTTCATGGAATTCATTGTTCGAGCATTAAGTTTTGACATTGCTTACAGGAGATCACTGACTGTTTAGTATTTGATCACTGAATTTTTTAATTTTCTATTCATTTACTCAGTCACTTACTCACTAACTCACTTGTTCATTTCAGTTCGTCGCCGCCTCGCCGTCCGAAGCCTCCGACCAGAAGAAGAAGAAAGAGAGGCAAGAAGATGGAAGAATGATGAGCGGTGAGCACGGGTGCTGATCGTTTGAGGTGAGTTACTGAAATGTGTTTGTGTTCATTTATTGTTTTTAATTGAATTGGCGTGGCGATATCATAATCACTCATTTCAATGTCTTTAATGCTATGCAATGTGTTTATTCTTCCAAATCACTCATCCATTCACGCGTTCACTATTTCACTCACTCATTCAATCACTCAATCATTCAAGCACTCATTCATTCGCTCTCTCATTCACTCACTTACTCACTCATTCACTCACTCACTCACTCACTCACTCATTTCAGATCACCGCCTCGCCGCACGAGACCTCCGCCCGTCGATGAAGAAGGAAGGATGAGGTCGACCTGAAGAAAGAAGATTAGAAGGGGTGAATTCGTCACCTTGCAGCAAGAAAGAAGGCAGATGTCAACGGGTAAATGCGTTACCCGTTTCCGGATTGATGAAGAAAAAAGAAGAAAGAAGGTGGGCCCAACAACAGCCCGGCTCAGTAGTCGGCCGCTCCTGTCTAACTGACAGAAAACGTCGACCGGGGCTGCGCCCGCTTCATCAGCATGGAGCATCGGTGAGTTTCATCTAATTTGTTTTATTTGTTATTTATTATTTCTGTCTTTCTTTTTTATTTTCCACATATTATTTTTACTTTTTGATTGGTTTCACATTTTCTTTACCTACAACAATGGCATCATTAATAACCAATCTTTCTTTCATTTCAGCTCCACCTCGTCCGTCTCGATGATCAAGAAAGAAGGTGAGCCCAGCAACAGCCCGGCTCAGTAGTCGGCCGCTCCTGTCTATCTGACAGATAACGTCGACCGGGGCTGCGCTCGCACCATCAGGATGGAGCATCGGTGAGTTACTCATACGTTCTACTTCTTTTTTGCTTATTCAGTTTTTGTTCACGTTTGCTTATTTTTGATTTAATTATAACATACTGACTCACTCATTCACTTTCGGTTAGTCATTCGTTCTTTTAAGTTTCACTTCGACTTCAATCATTCACCAAATCTCATTCATTCATACACTGTTTTTTAATCGACTTGTAAACACACGACTTCCACTTACTTGCGATTTTTTCATTGAGTTTAAGATGCTGAGTCACTCACTAAACCATAGATTCATTTCAGCTCCATCTACGCCGTCTCATCCGTCGAGTCCCACACCCTGTGTCGCTGCATCCAGGCCTGCGCCAGCCGCTGTCAGTGGTATACCCGCTGATAATGTTGGCATGTGGGGCGGTACAACGCATCAGGACATGGAACCAGGTAAGATTATTTCTTTTTTTCTGTTTTTGTATTTTCATGTTTGTATTATTGCTTTTATCCATGGTTAATAGTGGCTCATAAATTCAGTGATAGATAACTTCATCGATTGAGCCATTGATTTGTTGACGTATTCACTTTGTTGACGTCTATTTATGCATTAATATGATCACTCATCATTTAATTCGTTCACTTACTCATTAACTCTTTAATTAATTTCAGTTGCATCTCGACACGTCCGTTGACGTCGTCCCACACCCTGTGTCGCTGCATCCAGGCCTGCGTCAGCCGCTGTCCGTGGTATACCCGCGGATAATGTTGACATGTGGGGCGCTACCGTTTCTTCACCGATGGAGCGAGGTGTGTTTCATTTTTTACTCTTATTTCTCATTTCCTTTCTATTCTTTTTATGTATTACATGTTTTTTTAAACAGCCTTTTTGACTTCACACTGATTGGTGTATGGTTCATCATTTACTCACTGATGTTTCATCTCAGCTCGTTTACCGTGCCTCTACATTTGCCCTGACTTGTGCTGCTAACTTCTCTCGGCCCGTACATGATGACTTCAATCGGGGCTGCAGTGGTCAGAGGCCCAGTGTCGGCAGCTCGTAGGCGAGGTCAGATTCATGTTTGTCTTGTCTTTATTTGTTTATTTTCATTCGTTGGTTGTCGTTTTTGTTTTGTAATTATTTTGTCAATTGCAATTGTGTGTTGTTCCTGTTCACATATGAAATGACTGTGTTCCTGAATTTTTCAAGGCCTTAGAATTCAGGAAACTTTCACTTTTATATGTGAATAGACAATATGCAAACCCAACATTTCATGTTTGATTATCTTCAGTTCGTTTACGGTTTACATGAGAGAGATTCTATTGAATTTCTGCCTTTTACCATGACAGTTTGTTCTTCTATCAGCTTTCATTCTCTTTTTTTCAGGCTCGTACATTCGTGGCTCCAACATCGACGTTCTTCAGGAGGAGTCTACTGATGACCCGAAACGTTCATGGATCGTCATTAGCTGACCAGCAATCTACACATGCACGCTGTGATTTTCCTTAGTTGATTTTTCGTTCGTATTCATTTTTCAGTTGTTATTCATTTTTCAGTTCATATTCATTTTTCAGTTCATATTCATTTTTCAGTTCATATTCAGTTTTTAGTTCATATCCATTATTATTGGTAACTCGTGTTACCCTGTTGTTCAATTAATATGACCGTTGTTCATTTACTCTCCGTTGTGCATATATTTCGGTTTTTTAATCATCTCATTCACCCGGATCTCATTTAATTAGATGCAACTCATATTGGTTCATTAGAAAATTTTTTTTGCATTTGTAAAGTTTTTCGCTTTTTTTGTAAATACATTTACTTTTTGACTGACTTTCGATTTCACATTTACATTTGACTCAAAAATTATTCCACGTGATTGGGTTCATTCACTCACGATATGTTTTGTTCCATGATTCATTTATCCAGTAACTTGTTCATTGATTTGTTTTTGCTCATTCATTTGTCATTACTCATCATGTGTACTCATCATGTTGCATCCTCTCATACCTCATCTGATCATCTCATCTGATCACCTTAAGTAAGTAAGGACCTCACCCTAAGTAAGTAAGGCTTCCCCCTCAATTAAGTAAGTAGGTCTCTGTTCTACTCCACTAATGGGACCCGCCTTCACGCGGCGTGGTGTGTCAGTAGGGACGGAGGTCGGGTCTTTTTTATCCCCACTTCCGTCCTGAAGCTAAGAGGTCCCAATCCTCGTATCGTACTTACTTTTTAAAGTTTTTTTTTGGTTTGACTCTTCATCGAAATTTTTTGGCAGTTTTTTATTATACTTGACGATTTCATTTTTAGTCCTGACTCACCATTTCATTTTTGACTCCATAATTTATTTCAACTGTTCATTCCAATTTACTTTTACTCTTTATTTAAGTTTTTCTTCCGACTGACAATTCACGATTCCGTGTTTACTCTGACTCAATATTGACTCACCATTCCATTTTTTCACTCACGGCTTAATTTTTACTCCGAATCACGATTCCATTTGCCTCTTGATTCATAATTTTTGCCCTTAATTTATCATTAGGTTGTATACTCATCTTGTTGCATCCTCTCATGCTTCTCTGTTCATCATGCTAAGTAAGGCTACGCCTCATAAGTAAGTAAGGCTCCCTCTCAATTAAGTAGGTCTCTTTTCTACTCCGCAATGGGACCCGCCTTCACGCGGCGGGGTGTGTCAGTAGGGACGCTGGTCGGGTTTATCCCCACTTCCGTCCTGAAGCGAAGAGGTCCCGATCCTATTACATTATCTTCTCAGGTTTTTCGGGTTTGACTAAATTTTTCATTCAAACACGGTAACTCCTTTTTTCGGCGTCAGTCACATGGGTTTCAGTTTTTAGTCACACATTTTATTAAGTTTACGATTGCAATGAGACTCACGATTCAAATTCTTTGACTATCAATTTCATTTTACTTTGACTCACGATTCCATTTTTACTACTGAATCACCATTTCATCTTTCCATATTTACTTTGACTGATCATTTCAAACTCGTTTCCGTGTTTCAATATTGACTCACCACGTCATTTTTGACTCACGACTTCATTTTTACTTCGACTCGCGACTCCATTTACCTTCATCATACAATGTTCATTTTGCTCATTTATATTTATGTTTATCTAAGTTAGTTTTTATGTTCATCTTAGTTAGTTAGTTTAGTTCATCTTGTTGCATTCTCTCATGCCTCTATCTATGTTCATCCTGCTACTTTTTTATTTATTTTTTTTGGGTTTGATTTATCTTTTCTTTTATTCAAACACGGTGATTTTGAGGGGCTCCATAATCATTCTTGCCCATTCATAATTCCATAATCATTCTTGCACATTCATCATTCCTTAATCATTCTTGCCCATTCATCATTCCATAATCGTTCTTGCCCAATTCATCATTCCATAATAATTTTTGCTCATTCATCATTCCATAATTATTCTTGCGCTCATTCATCATTCCATAATCATTCTTGCTCATTTATCATTCCATAATCATTCTTGCTCATGTATCATTCCATAATCATTGTTGCACATTCATCATTCCATATTCATTCTTGCTCATTCATCATTCATAATCATTCTTGCTCATTCATCATTCCTTAATCATTCTTGCCCATTCATCATTCCATAATCGTTCTTGCCCAATTCATCATTCCATAATAATTTTTGCTCATTCATCATTCCATAATCATTCTTGCGCTCATTCATCATTCCATAATCATTCTTGCTCATTTATCATTCCATAATCATTCTTGCTCATGTATCATTCCATAATCATTGTTGCTCATTCATCATTCCATATTCATTGTTGCTCATTCATCATTCATAATCATTCTTGCTCATTCATCATTCCATAATCATTATTGCTCGTCCATCAATCTATAATCATTCTTGATCATTCATCATTCCATAATCATTCTTGCTCATTCATCATTCCATAATCATTCTTGCTCATTCATCATTCCATAATCATTATTGCTCATTCATCAATCTATAATCATTCTTGCTCATTCATCATGCCATAATCATTCTTGCTCATTCATCATTCCATAATCATTCTTGCTCATTCATCATTCCATAATCATTCTTGCTCATTCATCATTCCATGATCATTCTTGCCCATTCATCATCCCATAATCATTCTTGCACATTCTTGCACATTCATCATTCCATAATCATTCTTGCCCATTCATCATTCCATAATCGTTCTTGCTCATTTATCATTCCATAATCATTCTTGCTCATGTATCATTCCATAATCATTGTTGCTCATTCATCATTCCATATTCATTGTTGCTCATTCATCATTCATAATCATTCTTGCTCATTCATCATTCCTTAATCATTCTTGCCCATTCATCATTCCATAATCGTTCTTGCCCAATTCATCATTCCATAATAATTTTTGCTCATTCATCATTCCATAATCATTCTTGCGCTCATTCATCATTCCATAATCATTCTTGCTCATTTATCATTCCATAATCATTCTTGCTCATGTATCATTCCATAATCATTGTTGCTCATTCATCATTCCATATTCATTGTTGCTCATTCATCATTCATAATCATTCTTGCTCATTCATCATTCCATAATCATTATTGCTCGTTCATCAATCTATAATCATTCTTGATCATTCATCATTCCATAATCATTCTTGCTCATTCATCATTCCATAATCATTCTTGCTCATTCATCATTCCATAATCATTATTGCTCATTCATCAATCTATAATCATTCTTGCTCATTCATCATGCCATAATCATTCTTGCTCATTCATCATTCCATAATCATTCTTGCCCTCATTCATCATTCCATAATCCTTCTTGCTCATTCATCATTCCATAATCATTCTTGCTCATTCATCATTCCATAGTCATTTTTGCTCATTCATCATTCTATAATCATTCTTGCTCATTCATCATTCCATAATCATTCTTGCTCATTCATCATTCCATAATCATTCTTGCTCATTCATCATTCCATAATCATTATTGCTCATTCATCAATCTATAATCATTCTTGCTCATTCATCATGCCATAATCATTCTTGCTCATTCATCATTCCATAATCATTCTTGCCCTCATTCATCATTCCATAATCCTTCTTGCTCATTCATCATTCCATAATCATTCTTGCTCATTCATCATTCCATAGTCATTTTTGCTCATTCATCATTCTATAATCATTCTTGCTCATTCATCATTCCATAATCATTCTTGCTCATTCATCATTCCATAATCATTCTTGCTCATTCATCATTCCATAATCATTCTTGCTCATTCATCATTCCATGATCATTCTTGCCCATTCATCATCCCATAATCATTCTTGCACATTCTTGCACATTCATCATTCCATAATCATTCTTGCCCATTCATCATTCCATAATCGTTCTTGCCCATTCATCATTCCATAATCATTCTTGCAAATTCATCATTCCATAATCATTTTTGCCCATTCATCATTCCATAATCAATTTTGCCTATTCCTCATTCCATAATCATTCTTGCACATTCATCATTCCATAATTATTCTTGCACATTCATCATACCATCATCATTATTGCCCATTCATCATTCCATAATCGTTCTTGCCCATTCATCATTCCATAATCATTTTTGCCCAATCATCATTCCATAATCATTCTTGCCCATTCATCAGTCCATAATCATTTTTGCCCATTCATCATTCCATAATCATTTCTGCCTATTCCTCATTCCATAATCATTCTCGCCCATTCATCATTCCATAATCATTTTTGCCTATTCCTCATTCCATAATCATTCTTGCTCATTCATCATTCTATAATCATTCTTGCTCATTCATCATTCCATAATCATTCTTGCCCATTCATCATTCCATAATCATTTTTGCCTATTCCTCATTTCCATTCAATTGCATTTTTTACTTGCGATTCCGTTTTCCTCCGTATCTGCATGACAATAAACTGACGTATTTGCATAATAAGTGATTTCGGTGGATTTCAGCGGTAATCGCGACCCGTCGACCGGTCGACCCGTCGACCGAGATCGGTCGACCGGCCATTTGGAGGTTTTTAGGCTGCCTACATAGCTGGATAGGTTTAGAAGGCTAGGCATGAGCATCAAAATTAGGTTTCTGTGTAGGCTTAGGCTTAAGCTTAGGTTTTTGCGATAGGCTCGAGCGCTACGCGCCCGAGCCCATACAAAAACCTAAGCCTAAGCCTAAGCCTACACAGAAACCTAATTTTGATGCTCACACCTGCCAAACTGTTAGTATAGTGCTCCAGAATAACTTTTGTAAACTTAAGTCGGTGCTAGGAACTAAGCCGAAGCCGTACAAACAATATCAAAATTCTGGGTCGACGGGTCGACGGGTCGACGGGTCGACGGGTCGCGATAGCCGGATTTCAGTTGAGGGAAAAGACAGAAAAAAATATGATAGTTTAGGTGATTGTTGCTTTTTATGCGATATTAAATTTTGTACTAAATTGCAGCGATATTTTTTTGATCGGAATCATTTGTTGTTCAATTGTTTTAATAATCACTACTTCCTGTGAACAAACACAAGAAACAAAGTAGGTGCAGTATGATAGATTTTGTGATTTTTTCTGGTCTATAATATATAATGAACTACAGTTCCAGTCCAGCAAAGATGTTTCATGTGTATGATAATATGTATGTTGTCATTTAAGTAAACTGAATATTATTGCATCGAAAAAAATAACGAAACACTTCATTTGGAACAGTAATTCATTTTGAACTATCCCTGACGGAAAGGTCGGTTCGAACTTGTATTTTACAAATTAGGTTGAGATTACAGGTGATGACAATCAATATTGGAGAGTCCGAACAAAAAGTTCTGTTGTCATCACCTATCACACCTTAGAAATATCGGTTTTACGGCGTCGTTTTTGTTTCAATGTAAATTTCGGAATCGATTTTCATGTTTCCATTCCAATCACTGGCAGACGAGTTAATCTTCCAAACAAAGTGGAATATCATCAAAGAGTGGGGAATTAGCAGAATTAAGTCATTTTACTTTTTGAAAATGCCGAAGAGAGGGAATTTCACTATTCCTATCCCTTCTCGTCCGCTAGTGATTGCAATATGTGCTTCAGTCGGTCCTTCTTAAACAATGGGTGGTTTTCCACCGCCGGCAATCGTGATCGGAATGCTCACCGTAGTGAAGGCTACTCCTATAAGTGGTTGCTTGTTTGTCTGTTTGAGTAGCCGTCTGTCTGTCTGTCTGTTTGGTTAGCTGACTGTCTGTTTGAGTAGCTGTCTGTCTGTCTGTTTGGCTAACCATCAACGAAATTGAGATTCGGGTTAAGAGCAGCGGGCTGTCCAACCATCGGGTAAGCGTATTGTATTTTTAGTTTCTCAGGCGTGAGAGGTGCGGAAGCGTTGCTGGTGATCTACAAAATCATCGTTTATTAAAATTTATTGGCTCAAACTCACGTTTCACGGAATAAATCACTCATTGACTCAATCAGTCACTCACTTTGACGGCAGTTGTGGCACCCGCATTGATGAAACCATACATAACCTGAATCAAAAACAACTTTATTTCTGTTTACTTATGTCTGTTTGTCTGTCTGTCTGTTTGTCTGTCTCTCATTTTACATTGCCTGTCTGTCTGTCCGTATATGTATTTGTGGGTCTGCTAACATCGCAATTGTACAGATACCCATTCGTGGGTTCAACCTTGATGGCCATCTTTTTCAGCGTTGGATTCGTGATCTACAAGATGGAAATGTGTCTTCAAATCAAATATGGTGCTGTATTAATGATGTTTCATTTGGAAATGCGTGTGATTTCTGTCTGGAACACTGGCGGACGAGCCAAACCCAAAAAGAGGGGGAATTAGCGGAAGTTAGGCCATTTCTCATACACAATAAGGAACAAACCGTATTGAAACCGCCAAACTCCATTCCCCCCTCTCGTCCGCTAGTGGTTTGGAAGATAATTTCATCATCGGGAGTAAACGTACCATAACAGCCATGATATCACCGGATTTGTTGATTGTGAGTGCGTTTGGTGTGATCTTGATCTGCGATGGTATACAAGGTACAGCGGGTACAGCAACACCAGGTACAGCAACACCAGGTACAGCAACACCAGGTGAAGCACCACCAGGTGAAGCACCACCAGGTAGAGCAGCAACACCAGGTACAGCAGCAACACCAGGTACAGCAGCACCACCAGGTACAGGTTTCAATATCACTGTTCGCACACTCGGTGAACTCGGTTTGCTCTCTTCGGGTGATTTCGACATTTCGGGTGATTTCCGCTCTTCAGGTGTCCCTTTGCCAGGCTCTTCTCCGGTTTTCTGATTATGTGGTGTCTCTCTGTCTGTCTGTCTGTCTGTCTGTATATCTGTCTGTCTGTCTGTTTGTCTGTCTGTCTGTATGACTGACTGACTGTCTGTCTGACTGTCTGACACTGACTGTCTGTTCGTATTTTTGTCTCTCTGTAATGATTTTAAATTTTAAGAACATTCGGAACCTCTAAATCTTCTAGTATTTTCAACATAGCCGTTTTATCGCCCGGTGCCTCCGGAGTTTCTTCCTTCAGAGGCACTGAAAACCCCTCTTTTTACTTCACTCATCTACCCACTCATTCACTCACTCTACTCACTCACTCACTCACTCACTCACTCACTCACTCACTCACTCACTCACTCACTCACGTTTGGCAGTCTGATTGGCTGGGTCTTCCTCACCCAAGTCTCTGTCTTGACTTCTACGCCGTGGTGTCTTAATTCAATTTCAAATTACTTTTCTAAGCATATCGTAAATTAAATAACGGTTCGTTGATATTTGTTTTTTTAATTTATTTGCATTTGAAACGAAGTCTATTGCTTAAGAGCCATTCCGTGTAAGCGGCGGCAAAATACGGCCATTTTTGGGCACGAATTTACCGAAGTCAAAACTGGGTCTAACCGAGTATGCCATCATGTTACTACATATGTTAGAAGTTCTGACACCAATTTTTAGCCTTCTAGTACTTTCATAAAATTCAGGGTGAAGTCTTGAAGTGTCTGAATCGTGGAAAAATCGTGTTTTTCGTTTTTTGGCCATAATTTTTTTTTCTGACGTGCTATAAACTTTTCATTAAAACTAGCTTATTTGCCGTCATAATGCGCTTCTTTTGAGCCCTAAGAGGAAAGTTTTTGATGTAAATTCAAAATTAAAATACTGGAAAAACCATTTTTTCAAAAATCAAATTTGCTGTTTTTTTCCTGTTTTTCCCGAAAAACCACTTTCTAGATTCATTTGCCGGGATATCGGATTAGTGTTTTATGTTGGGACCATTAAGCCCTAAAAAGAAACGTGTTTACAGCAAAATCGATTAGAGCGCACTATGTTTCATTTTTGGTCAAAATTGGGCTTTATTTTTTCATAGAAATATCATTTTTTGCCAAAAAATTTTTTTTCTAGTTTTAAATCAACAAAGGATGGTTCACATCATATTCGATAGATCATTTCGCGTCGAATGAGCCCTAAATGAAGGTTTGCAAACAGATAACAAAGAGAAAAATCGCATATAAAAAAATTTTAGTGTTGAAAATAATTAGCAGTTGAATTAAAAAAGTTGCGAAAAAACAAATCACAAGATATTTGCCACGAAATTCTTTTTCTATATCTTTGAGATAACTGAAACAACAACTGAAAACCTTTGGTGATTAAGTGATTCAGTCGAGCGCGTGTTCTCAAATCGCACTTCAAAGTGTCAAAAATGAAAAATATATGAAAAACCAAATTTTCAACATTTTAGTCTGTGTTTTCATATTTGTGCATATTTTTTCATTCTTTTTCCCGTTATATCAACCAAATACTGCTTACAAAGAAAACTTATGCACATCACTGACTGAAATCAGAGAAAATAATTTCAAACGACAAAAATGTAAAACATACAGATTGTCAGAGTCAGAATTTTTAACCACATTCACCGCCTTTTTTTGAACGTGTTTCGAAACCCAGACTTATTTTTCAAAGCCAATTAGGTAGTTCGTATTCAATATTTGAGGTTTTTGTGTTCTATTGGTTCTCTGTAACTGATGTGTGTCAGCTATGGGTGTCACAATTTACGTTTTAACGCGGGACGGGTATATTTGTGAACAAACTTCGCCGGAACGCATCTCACCGAAACTAGGGTTGTCTCTCATATATTGGCCATGTAATTTAAATGTGGTGTTTTACGACTTATTATAGCACTCTCTAATGCTATAAATTGAAAATATGATTGAAAAAAATCTCGTTATTCACGAATGAAAATCTGGAGGATTTCCGACATTTTATGGAAAAAACCATATTCAATTTATTTTGGTTGTTTTAGTCTTTATGTACACTGTTGCACAACTTTTTTTGCCAAAAAATATCATGTCTTTTCTCAATCGAAATACACTTTAGGCCAATCAGTTTCATAAACACAAAATCGTTCATTTGACAAAAAATGCATTATTGTTCGTATGAAATTAAAACGCGTTGCCTGAGAAAACCTGAGGTTTGTACGTTGCCCAAATAGCAAAAATGGAGATTATTAGTGTTTCGGGATGTATATAGGTAGGGTAATATTTACCTGTAACCGTTTACCTTAAAATCGCATCAACTCGTTGATTTTTTGGATTTTTCATTTTTGAACTTTTTTTTGAAAATGTCTAGTACAGCCTATTTAAGCGCGTGTAACTCAAGATACAGGAAATGTACAGCAAAACAGAGACCAGATTTGGAATCTACATGAAACTCTGCGTCGTTTATGCTGTAACCGAGGTAATTTTCAAAATTTTTAATTGCCGAAAATTTGTCTGGAAAAAATGTGATTTTTTCTTTATTTGGCGACTTTTCAAATCGAAATCCCAAACGTCGCCCGCCGAGATGAAAAAATTAGTTGCTATAGCAATGTGTCCCGCAATATGGTCTTTGAAATAATTTGGTCCCCCCCCCCACATCGGCCTGTAGACAGGAATTTTTTGACGATTCTTCACGAAAATCACATAATTTTCAGGTTTTTCTCACCTGGTGTTCACCACCACCTCTCAGACTTCACTCTAGCACCCTGAAATAAGTGTTTTTACTGTTCTGAATCATGTTTACCACCAAAAACTCACTCCAGATTGGTGGACACTCTTTTCAAAAATCGAAACACCCAAAAGTCACGCTTGTAACTCAAGATACAGAAGTCGTACAGCAAAACTAAGACCATATTTGGAATCTACATGAAACTACATGTAACCGAGGAACTTTTTATAATTTTTAATTGTAGTTGAGTTTCCAACAATCTGGTGTGAGTTTTTGGTGGTAAACATGATTTACAACAGTAAAAACACTTACTTTATGGTGCTAGAGGGAAGTCTGAGGTTACCAGGTGGGAAAAACCTGAAAATAATGCGATTTTTGTTAAATATCGTCAAAAAATTCCTATCTACAGGCCCATGGGGGGGGGGGGGGTGGGATTACAATTTTTGCCAACACCATATTGTGGGACACATCGCTATAGCAATGAATTTCTTTATATCGGCAAACGACGTTTGAAATTTCAATTTGGTGAATTGCCAAAATTAAAAAATATAATTTTTTTCCAGACAAATGTTTGGCGGTTAAAATTTTAAAAATTCCACTGGTTACAGCGTATAAGACGGAGAATTTCATATAGATACTAAATCTAGTCTTTGTTTTGCTGTACGACTTCTGTATCTTGAGTTACACGCGTGCAAAGTCGTTCAATCGTGTGTGCTTTTCGAAAATGGGACTAACCACTCGTTTTTGGGTGTTTCGAACTTTGAAAAGAGTTTCCAACAATCTGGTGTGAGTTTTTGGTGGTAAACATGATTTACAACAGTAAAAACACTTACTTCATGGTGCTAGAGGGAAGTCTGAGAGTACCAGGTGAGAAAAAACTGAAAATAATGCGATTTTCATTAAAAACCGTCAACAAATTCATATCTACAGGCCAATGGGGGGGGGGGGGATTACATTTTTTCCAACACCATATTGTGGGACACATCGCTATAGCAATGAATTTCTTTATATCGGCAAACGACGTTTGAAATTTCGATTTAATAAATTGCCAAAATTAAAAAATAAAATTTTTTTCCAGACAAATGTTTGGCGGTTAAAATTTTAAAAATTCCACTGCTTGCAGCGTATAAGACGGATAATTTCATGTAGATACTAAATCTAGTCTTTGTTTTGCTGTACGACTTCTGTATCTTGAGTTACACGCGTGCAAAGTAGATTAATCGTGTGTGCTTTTCGAAAATGGAACCAAGCACTCGTTTTCGGGTGTTTCAAACTTGGAAAGGAGTGTCCACAAATCTGGAGTGAGTTTTTGGTTGTAAACATTTAATTCAGAACAGTAAAACACTTATTTCAGGGTGCTAGAGGGAAGTTTGAGAGTACCAGGTGAGAAAAACCTAAAAATTATGCGATTTTCGTAAAAAAATCGTCAAAAAATTCCTATTTACAGGCCGATGTGGGGGGGGACCAATTTTTTTCAGAACAAAACTGTGGGACACATCGCTATAGCAATGAAATTCTTTATCTCGGCAAACGACGTTTGAGATTTCGATTTGAAAAATTGCCAAATTCTCAAAAATATTTTTTTTCCAGACAAATTTTCGGCAGTAAAAAATTTGAAGAAAAACTCCGGTTACAGCGTAAAAGACGGAGATTTTCATGTAGATTCCAAATATGGTCTTTGTTTTGCTGTACGGCTTATGTATCTTGAGTTACACGCGTGCAAATTCGTTTAATCGTGTGTGCTTTTCGAAAATGGGACTAAGCACTCGTTTTTGGGTGTTTCGAACTTTGAAAAAAGTTTCCAGTAATCTGGTGTGAGTTTTTGGTGGTAAACATGATTCGCAACAGTAAAAACACTTATTTCATGGTGCTAGAGGGAAGTCTGAGAGTACCAGGTGAGAAAAAACTGAAAATAATGCGATTTTCATTAAAAACCGTCAAAAAATTCCGATCTACAGACCAATGTGGGGGGGATTAAATTTTTTCCAACACCATATTGTGGGACACATCGCTATAGCAATGAATTTCTTTATATCGGCAAACGACGTTTGAAATTTCGATTTGGAAAATTGCCAAAATTAAAAAATTAACATTATTTCTTCCAGACAAATTTTTAGCAGTTAAAAATCTAAAAATTCCGCTGGTTACAGCGTAAAAGACGGAGAATTTAATGTAGATTCTAAATCTGGTCTTTGTTTTGCTGTACGGCTTCTGTATCTTGAGTTACACGTTAATCGTGTGTGCTTTTCGAAAATGGGACCAAGCACTCGTTATTGGGTGTTTCGAACTTTGAAGAGTTTCCACCACTCTGGAGTGAGTTTTTGGTACTAAACATGATTCAGAACGGTAAAAACACACATTTCAAGGTGCTAGAGAGAAGTCTGAGATTACCAGGTGAGAAAAAACTGAAAATAATGAGATTTTCGTTAAAAACGTAAAAAAATTCTATCTACAGGCCGATTCGGGAAGGGGGACCTCTCGAATCGGAGGGTCCTGGTACCGGGATTTTTCCAAAGACCATTTTGCGGGACACATCGCTATAGCAATGAATTTCTTTATCTCGGCGGGCGACGTTTGGGATTTCGATTTTTTCCAGACAAATTTTCGTAAATCAAAAGTTCCAAAAATTACCTCGGTTACAGCATAAAAAACGCAGAATTTCATGTAGATCCCAAATCTGGTCTTTGTTTTGCTGTACATCTTTTGTATCTTGAGTTTTCACGCGTTTAAACAGGCTGTACTAGACATCTATTTTCGAGAAAGTTCAAAAATGAAAAATCCAAAAATTCAACGAGTTGATGTGATTTTAAGGTAAACGGTTACAGGTAAGTATTACCCTACCTATATATGTACATCACTAATAATCTACATTTTTGCTATTTGGGCAACGTACAAACCTCAGGTTTTCTCAGGCAACGCGTTTTAATTTCATACGAACAATAATGCATTTTTTGTCAAATGAACGATTTTGTGTTTATGAAACTGATTGGCCTAAAGTGTATTTCGATTGAGAAAAGACTTGATATTTTTTGACAAAAAAAAGTTGTGCAACAGTGTACATAAAGACTAAAACAACCAAAATAAATTAAATCTGGTTTTTCCATAAAATGTCGGAAATCCTCCAGATTTTCATTCGTGAATAACGAGATTTTTTCAATCATATTTTCAATTTATAGCATTAGAGAGTGCTATAATAAGTCGTGAAACACCACATTTAAAATACATGGCCAATATATGAGAGACAAGCCTAGTTTCGGTGAGATGCGTTCCGGCGAAGTTTGTTCACAAATATACCCGTCCCGCGTTAAAACGTAAATTGTGACACCCATAGCTGACACACATCAGTTACAGAGAACCAATAGAACACAAAAACTTCAAATATTGAATACGAACTACCTAATTGGTTTTGAAAGGTAAGTCTGGGTTTCGAAACACGTTCAAAAAAAAGGCGGTGAATGTGGTAAAAAATTCTGACTCTGACAATCTGTATGTTTTACATTTTTGTCGTTTGAAATTATTTTCTCTGATTTCAGTCAGTGATGCGCATAATTTTTCTTTGTAAGCAATGTATTTGGTTGATATAGCGGGAAAAAGAATGAAAAAATATGCACAAATATGAAAACACAGACTAAAATGTTGAAAATTAGGTTTTTCATATATTTTTCATTTTTGACACTTTGAGGTGCGATTTGAGAACATGCGCTCGACTGAATCACTTAATCACCAAAGGTTTTCAGTTGTTGTTTCAGTTATCTCAAAGATATAGAAAAAGAATTTCGTGGCAAATATCTTGTGATTAGTTTTTTCGCAACTATTTTAATTCTACTGCTAATTATTTTCAACACTAAAATTTTTTTATATGCGATTTTTCTCTTTGTTATCTGTTTGCAAACCTTCATTTAGGGCTCATTCGACGCGAAATGATCTGTAGAATATGATGTGAACCATCATTTGTTGATTTAAAACTAGAAAATTTTTTTTTAGCAAAAAATGATATTTCCTTGAAAAAATAGAGCCCAATTTTGACCAAAAATGAAACATAGTGCGCTCTAATCGATTTTGCTGTAAACACGTTTCTTTTTAGGGCTTAATGGTCCCAACATAAAACACTAATCCGATATCCCGGCAAATGAATCTAGAAAGTGGTTTTTCGGGAAAAACAGGAAAAAAACAGCAAATTTGATTTTTGAAAAAACGGTTTTTCCATTTTTTTATTTTGAATTTATATCAAAAACTTTCCTCTTAGGGCTCAAAAGAAGCGCATTATGACGGCAAATAAGCTAGTTTTAATGAAAAGTTCATAGCACGTCAGAAAAAAAAATTATGGCCAAAAAACGAAAAACACGATTTTTCCACGATTCAGACACTTCAAGACTTCACCCTGAATTTTATGAAAGTACTAGAAGGCTAAAAATTGGTGTCAGAACTTCTAACATATGTAGTAACATGATGGCATACTCGGTTAGACCCAGTTTTGACTTCGGTAAATTCGTGCCCAAAATTTGCCGCCGCTTACACGGAATGGCTCTTAATTTGATAACATCAATGTATTCGTACTAACGGGTTTTGGCCGTTCTTTAACTTTCTTGGGCTGTAAGTGTGATGACAATAAACAATATACAACACGTATAACAGAATAAGAATTTGGCCTTAAAAATAGCATGATAACATTTTCACACAATCATAACCGTAGACTGCTAACAAAAACTTAAGAGCAATAACCAAGAGCAAAATCAGCAACAGCACTAAGAACAATATTCAACAACAACAATAATAATAATAACAACAACCTTTTTAAAGCAGCTGAACAAACTCGACCAGAACGGCGGTGACTCGTAATCGCTTAGCACCTCGTCATGTTCAAAGTCTTCTTCCACCGGTCCCACTAACGTATCGATACAACGCGATTGCTCCGCACCAAGCGTTTTACGGGGCTTCTTGGGTCCGCGTCTCTGTCGTATGTTCGCTCACTCACTCACTCACTCACTCACTCACTCACTCACTCACTCACTCACTCTTTCACTCACTCTCTCACTCACTCACTCACTCACTCACTCACTCACTCTTGTCATTTGCGTCTTGTCAGCAGCACCGTTTGATCGTGGTTTGCGTGGTGCCATTGGAAGTTCCTGTATAAATTTTGAATCCAACCAAGGTACAATCATTGGGCAATCTATCTTACTTATTTTTAATAAGCGATTGTCAATCAATCAGTAACGTTACTAAGCAAGAATTATAATGATTGACGTGAATGAATGAGTCAGTCAGTTAAAAGACCCAACAGTTGTCTGTCAATGTACATAGAAGGACCGTGTAAGTTGAGGTTGAATCAGTGAGATCAGTGATTAGTAGTCAGGGTTAGGTTGGGGAGTGTGAATGCCAGATGTGTCAGTGGATGGAAACAATAGAAAAATCGTATCCCTTGAAACTAACGTGTCACTATCCAACTAAATTTTATAGTAATTATCATGGCCACTTTAATTGTTTCGTTAAAATTAGTCAGAAATTACGGTAATTTTTTTTTCATATTCTCTAGTCAACGTTGAGGAGAAAAACCAGCATTCTCTCAGTCGATTCACATCAATCATTGAACTGAAATAAGGAGCTACCTCAAACAAAATCAATTACCATTGTTTTCATCATTGCCAATTGTTACAATCATATAGTTCTATTTCAGCACGAGAATATGCATCGAATCGAAGTAATAGCGCCTTCAATGCACAAGTATTGAAATTTACTTCCATCAAAATCGAGTCAATGTACTTCTTGAAAAAGTTCACCGTCCACTGAGTAGAAGTTTATTACGATCAGTTAATAGTGTAATGGTGATTCAAACCAATGTTGAGAAATGTGGGCCTGAAATTCTCACTCTATCGTCGAAAATTCAATGGCGGCTGTAAGTTTTGGGCTTAACTTGTAATTTTTACCAGTTACAAGTAATAAATAAAAGTATTCTGCAACTTCACGTTGCTTATAAGATACGGTAGAATATGTGATTTGTCTATCTGGCCTACACCAAACCCATACGGGGAAGTATAGTTATTTTCTGGATATTACAAAGTATGATTAGTCGAGAAATAACGGTTTTTGTTCCCATGTAAAACGTGAATTTCAATGTCAATTTCTGAATCAATTTTCCTGTGTCAATTACAATTTTGGCTTCCGTACTTCCTTTTCTAATAATCGGGTGGTGATCCGCCACCGGCAATCGTCATCGGGATGTTCACCGTAGTGAAAGTCATTCCTGCAAAATGTCTGCCTGACAGTCTGTCTGTCTGTCTGCCTGCCTGTCTGCCCGCCTGTCTGTCTGTCTGTCTGTCTGTCTGTCTGTCTGTCTGTCTGTCTGTCAGTCTGTTTGGCTAACCATCAACGAAATTGAGATTCGGATTATCAGCACCGGGCTGTCCGTTCGTCGGGTAAGCGTATTGTATTTTTAGTTTCTCAGCCGTGAGAGAATCGGACTTGTTTCGAGTGATCTACAAATCAATTAACTCAATAATGTTGTTGTTGTTGTTGTTGCTTTTTTAATATCATTTCATTATCGAATCGTTTATTGACTCACGTTATTACTTACTTTGCTGAATAATTAACTCATTTACTCAATCGGTCACTCACTTTGACGGCAGTTGTGGCACCCGCATCAATGAAACCATACATGACCTGAATTGAACGCAATTTTATTTCTGTTTACGTCTGTCTGCCTGTCTGTCTGTTTGTTTGACAGATTTTCTGTCTGTCTGTCTGTTTTAATTTGTTTATCTGTTCCAATTATCTAACATCGCAATTATACAAAAATCCATTCGTTGGCTCGATCTTGATAGCCATCTTTTTCTTCGTTGGATTCGTGATCTATAAAGGGTTACAGTACAGAGTCACAGAACGGAGGTTTATAAGACCTACTGTCGTTACGGCATAAAAACAAGATATTTTTGTCAAGAAACAAGATAATTGCGCTTGTCATTTCTGCAGACCAATCTGGAAAGACCCATTTCCCATGTCTGTACAAAATTCATCCAACGAAAAAATTTTCTTGAGGCCAGAGAAATGGATGGCCTTCGTAATTTAATCACCTACTCAATCGATTATGCTATAATACAATGTTTCATTTGGAACTATTCCTGATTCTATTCCATAAAACTACTAATCATTGCAGTAAACGTACCATAACCGCCATGACATCACCGGATTTGTTGAATGTGAGTTTGATGGGTGTGATCTTGATCTGCGATGCTTTATAGGGCACGGCCACGGCACCACCCGGACTCGGTCTCACTGATCGCACACTCGGCTTTTCTTCGGGCGAACCCTGCTGCTCCTCGGGTGGAGCTGCCTCGTTGGCTGGTTCTTCAGCTGCTTCGTTGACGGGCTCGTCAGGCGTCACCGCTTTCTCACCAGCCGGTTTATAGCCGGTCGGAACACCCATGCCCGCCGTTTCACCACCGCCGAACTGCAGTGTTTGTCTGTCTGTCTGTCTGTCTGTCTGTCTGTCTGTCTGTCTGTCTGTCTGTCTGTCTGACTATTAATTTGAAACTTAACTTACATTGCGGATCTCTAAATAGTTAGGTTCCTTTGATAAAGCCGTTTTGTCAGCCGCTCCTTCCGGTACCAAACGAGGTGTGGTACCTTGTGGTGTCTCTGAATAATACCTCATTTTATTCACCCGTTCACCCATTCATTGACCGGCTCATTATTACTTTCCTGCCCTCACTCACTCCCTCACTCACTCACTCACTCACTCACTCACTCACTCACTCACTCACTCACTCACTCACTCACTCACTCACTCACTCATTTCTCACTCACTCAATCACTCCCTCACCCACTTTCTCACTCACTCACTTACTCACTCACTCACTCACTCACTCACTCACTCACTCACTCACTCACTCACTCACTCA
>OZ038445.1:20183851-20196351 GCA_964036265.1 Daptonema setosum
TACTACTGGTTTCATTGGAAGTACAGCCTCCTCGGGTATATAAACATCATTAATCACTTCAAGGCCACAGAGCGACAGGTAAGTTGATGTTGTTGTTGTTGTTGTTGTTGTTGTTGTTGTTGTTGTTGTTGTTGTTGTTGTTGTTGTTGTTGTTGTTGTTGTTGTTGTTGTTGTTGTTGTTGTTGTTGTTGTTGTTGTTGTTGTTGTTGTTGTTGTTGTTGTTGTTGTTGTTGTTGTTGTTGTTGTTGTTGTTGTTGTTGTTGTTGTGTGGTGTGCTTTTCAGGCAGAGCAGATTTACTTGGACATCCAGATAAGGTATCCATTGCACATGCGAGTGCTGATTAATATGGCCGTCGCTGTTGCGGTGGGAGTGGCCAGACATCGGTTTTACTGATTGAATGAATGACTCAGTGACTCACTAATAAACGACTCAATGACTCAACGACTCAATAACTCACGTTGAGCTAATGAATTCATTGAACATCTGATTGATATACCAAATTTCCGCTCTATGTTAATGATTTCAGCGGCTATATCCGTGCTGAAACCGCCATGGGTATCTTCAGAGAAACGGGTTTCTGGGGCTGGTTGTTTTTCATCACCCAATTACCATGTAGATTTATATCAAACCAGCACTGGCAACCGCATATGCACTGGGCTCTTTATTCGTTAGTATTTTTTTATTACACATTAAAGCTGAAACGCACTCTCACTTACTTACTCATCACTCACGCAGTCACTCACTCACTCACTCACTCACTCACTCACTCACTCACTCACTCACTCACTCACTCACTCACTCACTCACTCACTCACTCACTCACTCACCTACTCACTCACTCACTCACTCACTCACTCACTCACTCACTCACTCACTCACTCACTCACTCACTCACTCACTCACTCACTCACTCACTCACTCACTCACTCACTCACTCACTCACTCACTCACTCACTCACTCACTCACTCACTCACTCACTCACTCACTCACTCACTCACTCACTCACTCACTCACTCGCTCACTCACTCACTCACTCATCCCCTCCCTCACTCACTCACTCACTCATTCACTTACTCACTCACTCACTCACTCACTCACTCACTCACTCACTCACTCACTCACTCACTCATTCACTCACTCACTCACTCACTCACTCACTCACTCACTCACTCACTGACTCACTCACTCACTCACTCACTCACTCACTCACTCACTCACTCACTCACTCACTCACTCACTCACTCACTCACTCACTCACTCACTCACTCACTCACTCACTCACTCACTCACTCACTCACTCACTCACTCACTCACTCACTCACTCACTCACTCACTCACTGTTTCACTCACTCACTGTTTCACTCACTCACTCACTCACTCACTCACCCACTCACTCACTCACTCACTCACTCACTCACTCACTCACTCACTCACTCACTCACTCACTCACTCACTCACTCACTCACTCACTCACTCACTCACTCACTCACTCACTCACTCACTCACTCACTCACTCACTCACTCTCTCACTCACTCACTCACTCACTCACTCACTCACTCACTCACTCACTCACTCACTCACTCACTCACTCACTCACTCAGTTACTCAGTTACTCCCTAACTCCTTCAGCCAAATGTTGTTGTGCCCTATGACGCTTGTATGGGCGGCCGTGCCAGTTCCCCGTGCTCAAAGGGCAACCTGAAATTAATGTTATTACCGATCAAAATTCTAATAGGATAATAAATCTGAACTGACGGTGTTTTGTGCTCTATAGTAAGCTTTAATTTTTTACTATTACAGAGCTACATTAGTATTTTCCGCAAAGCTCGTCGCTCAACAACAGTTTTGCAAGAAATGGCGTGCATCTGAAGTTCAGTCTTAAAATATAATTTGTGACAGGTTTGTATATAAACTGCTGTATGCAAATGATCTTAATTCTATACACTGTAAAGATTCAGTTGTGATATTAATGTTTGTGTTCTAAAACCAATTATGCAAAACTTTAAACTTTTTTTGTTTGCTCACCGACTTGTTACACTTTTCACCGACTTGTTACACTTTTCATCAATTAAATTTAATTAACGTCCCCTCTAGGACGTGGGAATCATTTTAGTTTTTTTTAATGTATTTCTGAAATTTGCGTTAGCGCGCTTCAGAATTTAAGCTGCACGGTTGATTGAATACATACAAACCGTGACTTTTTTCTATTCTAACATTATCATTAATTAAGTTACACGTTATTTTTTTATGTTTTTGTGAGATTTTTAATGAATTCTGAACTCTGATTCGTGGCATTCTAAAAAAAGATGTACATACATACACATGTACGAACACAACGCAGTATCAGCGATCGTAAAATGAGTAATTATTATTTTCATGTATCCGTTATCAAGGGTATCCCTTAATTAAATAATGACTGATTTTAAGGGTGTTACCATAATCAGTGGATTTACAACGAGTTTTAATCTGAATTCGCATTTTGTACCACAGTATCTGTGTGATAAAGTGGGCATTTCCTCTGTTGATACAAAGATTCATGTACCTGGTTTTGCAACCGGAAATGTGGGGGTTTGCAACGCCAGACAATCATTCACACTATAAAAGGATTTTGCAGTTTGCATTCAGAAACGTTTAAGGAAAGTGTTTACATTTGAGCAGACAGCAATTCATTTTACCTTTTTCACTTGAATTTTTTATTTCATTGTCAAACACTCATGGGTATAGAAGTCTGTCGCTGAGATCCTACAGTAACTGTGGGAAAGAAATGTAAAGACGCATTCGGGATGGCGTGCCTTCATAGTCAGTTTTAGCAATTTAGATACTTTTTCTTTGCAACTGTTTTTGCAAATTTTCCTTAAACCCTTTCTGTCTCAAGAATTTTTCGGCCGTAGAAACTGTGAAAATGTGACATGGAAAGGGTTGACGGAAAAATTGCAAATATTCAGCATTTTTTTGCAACTGTTTTTGCAACTGACTATGAAAAGCACCCTCGAGATTCTAGTGAACAACACGCATTACAGTTTGGTCAGACCGTGAAACATCAGCTTTCACTGTTGGGCCAGACACTTGACACTAACATGCTTGATGATGATTGGGCAACAACTCAACCGGCCAATCATCATCACTCTAGTTTAGTCAAGTGTGTGGCCCAACACTGAGAGCTGAGGTTTCACGGTCTGACCAAACTGTAAGGAGTGTTTTTTAGAATCTCGGATGCGTCTTTAGCATGAAATTATGACCAGTATATCTCATTAATTATCGTGCTTTTGTTCTGCATAATATAACGGTAAATCTAATCTATACAGGAAATAAAAAAGAAGTCTTGCTAGGATTAAATCTGGCCTCGGGGTTGACGTCAAGTCTAATTGTGTATTGCACTTGCACAACCCAGTAAACTTTCCACAAACAGGCTCTATGATAACCCGATTTGGAATCTGTATGGTGTATACGATACGATAATACGGTAAGTCGTATTCTCATTCCGAATCGAGTATCTCGTGTCTGTCAGTCAATCCATCGACATCATCAAAACATTGTACCAGTGAGATATTCTAATGCTAAGCTCTTTTGAAATCGTTAGAAAATCAGTCAATAAGGAATTCTGTGAAAGTTCGAGAACAAAAAATATGGAGATAGTTTTTTAAATGAAACTTCTATAAAAAATGGAAACGGTTTTTGTATTAAAGCTTTAGAAGAAAAATTTTAGGCTCAGTGCAGCTCAAATTGATATTTACTTGAATCAACCTTCAATAAAGTTTACTGTATTCAGTTTTATTTGATCGTCAAAACTTAAGTAAAAGTTTAATCAAAGTGATTAAACTGAATGAACCGGAGTTCATGGACTACATTAGGCTACATAAGGTCGTGGTTTTATTTTGTATGTTTCTTTACATCGGGAATTATAACGCGTGAACGTAAGCTCCCTAGGGAGGATAGAATTAGCACAACCAGGAAATTCAAAGTCAGTTTGATTTACCCCGCATAGTGATTTTATCCTGATTAAATGCGTCGTAATCACTCATCATTTTGTTCGTCACTGATCAGCTTTAGTTTATCATGACTTTCAGTTTGATTGGTGGTGGTAACAACGATGACTAAGTTTCATTTGATATTGTAATTTGGTGCACCTTCATCAAAGCCGATTTCTGGTGATATACATAGATATAAAAGGAGCTTGTGACGTTGTTGGATTAATATTGATTGATTAACTTTACCAATCACTCAGATTACTCCACCATGCTATATATACATGTGAACTTCTTGCGAGTGGTCATTCAGATACGGTATTGTAAGACGATATCATTTCAATGAAAATATTGTTTTACTTTTCGTTTAAAATAAAAGTCTCTTTGTGTTAACTACTGTACGTCATGAAATAAAAATATAAAACGAAATGTCAAACTGAAAAAGTTTGCTTGGAGTTTGTCTGTAAATTTCTTTTGTTTTCATGTACTCATGAATTATTATAGACTTGTATTAAATACGGCTGGCCAACCGAACTAAGCAGACAATGGCAAACAAATTGTTTACATATGATAATGAAGTTATTTTTGCAGACAATCGATGTACATTGATCAGCTGCACTTGAGTTGTACGCAAAATCAATCAAGTGTTCCTGTTAAACTTTTGAATAACATACATAGATTGTGGCCAGCAGTGGAACTCGTGACTAGCATAAGAACGCAATTCCCCTACTTTTGCGGTGTCAAAGAGGTAGAATTTTCTCGTCCGCCCGTGAATGTGGTGTTTTTCATCCGCTGCTCAATCCACTACCGTCGGTTCAACTAATTACTAATCTGATTCCCTAATTTAGTTAGCTCAGACAACAATTGCGCCTCTCTACTACCCCCACAATCAAGCCTTTTCTGTAGAACAAGTACTGTACACCTGACCGGGTTTCAACAATTCACCTGTTAATTTATCAATGTCATTGTTTATTTTTTTGTTATTAATATTCAATCAATTGAATACAATTCATAAAAGAAAGAGTATCGACCATGTGCTTGACCATATCCGAATGTTTGTTGTTTGGCATGCTCAAAGACATAATATCCTGTTGACTGTTTCTGAACATCTTACTACATATTTTGTAAGACATTGTTATAGTGAAGAACTTATCAACAACATTGACGTCGTCGTATCCCAACACGTACAGGGTGTCCCACGTAACTTGCAATATTCTGCGAGGCCGCCAAAATTTTTGAGGTTGAGCTATTAGAAAAATTAAAAAAGCAAATGAAAGCCCATTTTATAAAGTTTTTTTCGCCGCAAACTAGAAGTTCATAGCTGTCACGCAGATCGAGATATTTCCATTTCCCCAAAAGTAGTCATTTTCAGTTCTGAAATCTCAGTGGACTCGGTGATCAAAAGTACCGGTTGAAACCTATTTAAATGGCTTTATTTTGTCAAGAAGATTGAATGCTGATCATTTCACGTGTAATTAAATGTAAAAAAGGTAGTTTTCTGATTCAAAATACGGTTTTGAGAATAAATCGGTAATGTGTCTTAATTGTGATTTTTATGTCTTTTGGTGACTCCTGCGAGGTTTCGATCGATTATCCAACGTATAAAGATGTCCCATCATGATTTAAGAAAAAACATTTATTAATAATGATTACATAAACTTATTTTCAGACTTAAATTAACTTTTCAATGAAATACTGTGTTTCTAGAACAATTTTTAGAACCCCCGATGAGACATCAAAAATTTAAAATGACTACTTCCGGAAAAGTAGCCATAATTCGAGAACTGTTTGTACAATAAACCTCTGGTGGGTGGCAAACAAAACTTTACGAACTGGACTATCATTTGCTTTTTTAATTTTTAAAATAGCTCCACCACAAAATTTTTTGTGGCCTCGCAGAATATTGCAAGTTACGTGGGACACCCTATACATACGAAACATAAGGTTTCCCAGGTACGTAGCTGGCAACATTCTGCGAGGCTTCCAATTCGCTCCTAATCGAGTTATACATGTGAATAAACAGCAGATGATGTAAATGTGACATAAAAATAGTTTTGATTATTTCATGCCAGGTTCCGTGAACACACCTGCTACAGCTAATTCCGCACCACAGCCCATTCATGACACTATTTACAGATTCGTTTGTTTCACTGAACTTGAGTACTGTATGTACGTATGTATGTAGGTCGACTCGCGGCTACCGTAACCCTGTTTGTACGTATATCTGTATGTACAGTATCCATATGTATTCCAGCATCCATGTTGGTTTGTATACTGCACGTGTTTCATTATGCAATATGTCGTAAGACTTTCGGAAATTGTTGAAGAGGAAAAGTCTACTCGGGAAATTTTCTGCGCTTTTCGAGGCAATAGCCATATTTTAAGCCAAAACATGCAGAAAAAGATTTGAATTACGGGTTATTTCACTGAAAAATTAAATCAACGCAAGCAACTGACACTGAGGGAAAAAAATCTCACGCGTGGGCTTTTTGGTAGTAATCCCGGGTCGGATTTATTGCTTAATCAATAAAGAACATTATATGTACACATACCAAACCAACGCAATACAGCCTGGGTACTAGGCAGGGATTCTCATTATTCAGAATAAACTCTTTTCCACATGAACAACTTGAAGTACAAAAGTTGTAGAAATTTTCCTCACAAAGGCACAAACAGAATAGTAGACGAGTGGAGTCAGATGATGTTAATTTAGTAAGTTTAACATTGCGTTTCTCGTTTGGAATTAAAAATATGTCAGCCCACTCACTAAATGTAAGGTAAAAACATCAAAATGGAAAGGACTGATGCTAACATTTGAAAGCATTGACTCATTGGTGGCATTTGTCATTATTGAACAACTTGATGTTCATGAACATTCCATTATAGACTGTGTACATACAAAAGTGAATTCATCGCATCATATCGTATTAAATTGCAGTAATCATTCATTTCATTTTAATTTATTTATGCATATCAAACTACTTCGCTCTATTTGAATTTGTTCTTATCAATGACTTTCGAAGCTAAAGTTGTCTTTTGTTATATTTGAGTTTTCAAATTCCATAATTTCATCAAAATTAATTTAGATGTTGAATGTTCATATTGGAGTGCCCGCCTGTTCGTATTCAATTGAAATTCTGCTGCCTTTATAAATGGGCCAGGCTGATAAGGTCTCGAAAACATATCTAAATAAAGACTAGAAGGTCTGTTGTTCCAGATCCACCTACATGGAGATAACCCACTAAGTAAAAAGGCGTTGACTAGAAAATAGTAGGATAAACATGAAGATTCATTATTCATAATCAAGTAAGCAAGTTGCAGATGACAATGAAATCGGCTGTAACACTCGTTGCCTTGTGTCTGTCAACGGCGGTTCTGTGCGCTACGGCCCAGCCACATCCCAGTGCCCAACAGTGGGCTCAAATACAGCTTTGCAGTGAGCAGCCTAATCTACCCGTTTGTTCTCGACTGAGAATCGGTAAGTGAGTGAGTGAGTGAGTGAGTGAGTGAGTAAGTGAGTAAGTGAGTGAGTGAGTGAGTGAGTGAGTGAGTGAGTGAGTGAGTGAGTGAGTGAGTGAGTGAGTGAGTGAGTGAGTGAGTGAGTGAGTGAGTGAGTGAGTGAGTGAGTGAGTGAGTGAGTGAGTGAGTGAGTGAGTGAGTGAGTGAGTGAGTGAGTGAGTGAGTGAGTGAGTGAGTGAGTGAGTGAGTGAGTGAGTGAGTGAGTGAGTGAGTGAGTGAGTGAGTGAGTGAGTGAGTGTGTGAGTGAGTGGGTTAGATAGTTATTGAGTGAGTGAGTGAGTCAGTCTATCAGTAGGTCATTCAGTGAGTCTTTCCCCAATTACAGTGATGCGTCAACGTGCCAGAAACTCCTACCAACTGCTACACCATCAACTGTTGCAGCGTCCAGTATTCGAGGCGAAGAAATTGAAAATGAAAAAGCGCTTTTTCTGATAAAACCGTGTACAAATAAGATCAATCATGATTCTCATAATATTATACGATTACAAACCGTGTACAATAATATACAATGATGATCAATCAATGAAGAAAAAAGTGAAGTTAATGAATGAAAAGGAAAGAAATATAAAAGAAATGTTAGTATGTCTCCAATTGCTACATTGTAAAATGAAAACTCGACACTGAAATTCTTCATAATATCACATTGTAAAAAACATACGGTACATTCACATGTAAATACAGGTTTCGATCAGGAGATCAGTACTCTATAAATATCCATATATATAATAATATTTATGTTTGTGATGGGCTCAATAAACCAAAGCTGTGATATACTGTGATTAGCACTAGCGGGAGAGAACCTTCCATTCTACCCTCCAGTTTTGGTGGTTCGAACATTTTTTTTTTGTTTTAAGTAAGGCTGGGATAAAACTGTGATAAAACTGGGTCTCAAACTGTCGATGTCTCCCTCTTTGAAAAGATTCACCTTCCGTTTGTCGATGTCTCCCTCTTTGAAAAGATTCTCCTTCCGTTTTAGTGTTGGGTCGTCCGCAAGAGGTGATTGATTGAGTGAATGGTATGTATCGAAACTGAATCACAAAAACAAACCCAATGGGTTAGCAAAATATCTGTATGTAATTACATATGTTATGTATTATACTGAATATTTTTTGAAACGTTCATAATGTAAATATGTATACAGTGAGTTGTCTTAATCAACATTAACGACTGATTTTGTAACTGATTTACGCCACCGAGCATATGTTTATCCCCCCTACTGACAGACCTTGGAACTCGATGACTTTTGATTGTTTGTCGCTGTGGGCGGCCGATTCAAGCAGGCCATTTAGCAATCACACATAGGAACAACAACAACAACAACAACAAACAAACAACGACAAACAACAACAGTTGAACGTCGGCGTGGAAACAAGTGTTATACTGGACGATCGTACAACAAGTCAAGGCCATCAGACCTATCGTCATAGATCCATTGTTCCTCTTTCTCGATTCACAGGCGGATGGGAAAATACCCTTTAAAGGGAACTATCATTTTGACTTTGACTGTTCAATAATGAAAACCAACAGTTTTGTTTCACGAAAGAGTTTCGATTCTCGTACGCTAATACTTCAAACAACCAGAATTCGGTAAGAAAGACAATCATTGTTTTGAAAGTTTCTCAGTGAACACTTTTTCTGCATTCAAATAAGCACTTGTTATGGTAATCACACACTGAGTACCTTACAGTAAGCCAAGAACAGCATCTGCTTCATTCATCCGCTTTCTTATTGATGTAATACTCAAACAACGAATACGTACCTATTATTAATACGTATCAAGTTATTACACTACCGTATCCAACCCAGATACCTCCGTGAGTACAATACCAAGTTTGTCAGCGAGATCGGTACCAAGGAAGGATCATAAGTTTCCCATCTGAGCTAAGTATAGCTGATCTTGACGGTGGTTGCGTCCCACGATCCAACAACAACATCCGGCGATCAGCATACTGGAGGATGGTACGGATAAGTGTACCACTTGATCACACCTTTAAATACTCTGCCACCCAGATTTGTATCTTGCACCACTCGATTCCCTCAAATAATAGGGGGGCGGGCGTGCGCAAATAATGACCCTGACTGACTGACAACTGCTGATCGCGATTAGTGAGCGGCTCCTTAAATCACCCAAAAATGACAGTTTACCTTGCCGAGGGGAAAACTTACAAGTTTTTTTCACTATTGTTTGTGAGTATGAGCAAGATGACTCATTTTCGAAATTCCCATAAAAGGGGGAAAGTAGCGTATGATCTCATCCGCGTGCTAATGGTAATGGTAGAGGCGGTGACAAAAGGTCATACTCTCCCACAACTGCTCTTTTGTTCTCGTTGATGTACCTTATCGTTACTACAGGGTTATTTGTGGCGAAGATGTACTACTACCAATGATACAACAAGAAGGTGACAATAATCGGCCCGACCCCCATTTAGTTCGGTGGATGAGCATTTCAAGTATAAGTTAGAAAACCGAATTTACTATCTCGATGATATATTTTTCTTTTCACAGGACCTACCAAAATGTTTGATTTGTAACATTAAAAAAAACTTTGCACATTTCATAGTTCTCTTCGATTGTAAGCTTGTTGACGGAATGGTAATAACGCCCCTCCCAGTTTAATCATTCCCCCTCACAACCCCGCCTTCTGAATCGGTCAGTGGTCCAGGTGATTTACAAATTGAGGTACATCGTTAATGGGGTGATTCGTCGATGTTCAGTCAGTCTGTCATTGATCAATCGACCATTTATTGAGTGTCGAACACAACAATTACTATACATTGCTACATTGCTACATTGCTACATTGCTGCATTGCTACATTGCTACATTGCTACTTGTGTAACAATGATCCCATACTACGGCACCCATGTTGTGATGGTTGAACGATCGTGGTTCGTGCTGGTCGTGGCTGCCGTTATGGTAGGTTGATACTCAACTTCAACTTACTGATATTGGTAAAATAAAATAAAACTTTATTTTTCGGAATATTTAGTTTCAGCCAGATCATGTATCCTTATTTATTGGGTATAACCATGTTAATGATTCTAAACTTGCAGGTATCGGGCACGTATCTGGACAACTCCATCTTGGAACAACCGGTGGTGTCATGTCTGGCCAGACACATGAGCGTACTCGTACAGACCAAACAACCATTCCAGGTTACTCAAACATTACATACTCAGTTTATCAAATTCCCCTTTTTATACTGACATGCATGCTTCTTTGGGCTTTCATGTTGCCCGGCTTTGAAACGATCCAAATTATAATATATGACTCTAGTATTTGAACATTTTTACTAGATAACCATGTACCCCAATTCAGGGCCACGTGTTTGTGCGTGATCACTACAGCGACGATGACTGTCACATCGACTACGTCGATAATAATCAGACTGATTGTGCCATTGACATTAACTTTGATCGATGTGGTATGCGGAGACATCGGGAGGTTGGATTAACTCATCTAAATAACGACCTAACTCACTCACTCACTCACTCACTAACTCACTCACTCACTCACTCACTCACTCACTCACTCACTCACTCACTCACTCACAGGCCAACCCAAAAGGCATCATGATGTCCACTGTCGTGGTCGTTCAGTTCCATCGCCAGTTCATCACCAAAATGGACAAGGCCTACCAGATTGACTGCTTTTATATGGAGCAGGAAAAACCGGTATCACAGATGATGGACGTCAGGTAAGTGAGTAAGTGAGTGAGTGAGTGAGTGAGTGAGTGAGTGAGTGATTGAATAGCTCACAACTACAGTGCCATCCCCACAACGGCCGTCTCATCGCACTCACCACCAATGCCCACCTGCAAGTACCAGGTACTGGATGCTCCCGGTGGTCGACCGATCTCATTTGCAAGAGTCGGTGACCGAGTCTACCACCAGTGGTCGTGCGATTATCCCATGGAAGGTTGAGGTTTTTGGTCATTTTCACCTTAAAAGTTTTATTGGATAAGGGAAATCAGACATAACAAGATCAGAAGTTTTTTGAAGCTATCACAGTTTATTAGGCATGTGAACTATATTTTTCCTTTCCTAACGAGTGTTCACAAAAACGTATGGACTAAGGAACACGGGCTACGGTATTCGGTTATGTAGAGAGTCCTAATCAATCAACCAACAAATCAGCGCTGTTTTAGCGAGCTCATCTATTTTTAACTAAGCAGCCAAGAATTAAAATTTCAATAGTCAAGTGTGTTTCCTGTTCATAACAAAAAATGGTCTTCGTCAATGTTCCAAACATTGATAACCATCTTTTGCAGATATGTACTGCATGATGATCCACAGTTGCACGGTCGATGCCGGTGATTCCAATTCCATACATAAAATTGTCGATACCGATGGGTTGGCCGATTTATAACTTTTAGAAATTCAGTTTTCATTTTATTTCGTTTATTTATTGATTGAATATCAATTATGTAAGTATAAAAATGAATTTCGAAAAAAATCCGTCAAGTATCGAATGAAACCGGAATCCATCCACGTGGAAAGTATCCACTCCACTGTATCCTAATGACTAAACGTTCTGTCTTTGTTTCACGCTCTATCATTTTGAATCTGAGTTATCACACTTTACCTAAGCATAAACCTAAGCCGAAGCTTAACCTAAAGGTAACCGAAATCTGAACTTAGCGGTTTCCAGTTGCACCACGGATGGTTTCATCCTGAACGACCTGGCGTACATCACAGACCTGGTGGCTGGCACAGAGTCGAATGTGTTCAAGATGGCTGACCAGGCTCACGTCTATTTCACGTGTCAGGTCCGACTCAGCATTAAGAGGGAACACAACAATGGACAATGTCCGGTTGGTCGGAAAACTGAGTTCGACTGAATTAATCTTCATGTAGCATTGTTTCAGCCCAATAAAAACATTTTTGAGTAAAATTGTTCATTGACAATAGCCGAAAAAACCACCCGGTTGCATGGTTCATGTCTCGCAGTTTTGTCAGGTTTGCAGAAAAAAAACGTAATTGAAGGCAAACAAATATGTTAGCTACATGTTTTCC
>OZ038445.1:20201351-20343851 GCA_964036265.1 Daptonema setosum
TACATACGTCGATACCTTATGTGAATCATTCACTAACCGGACTGTTCCAACTCGTATTCCAGTACCCATCATTGCTCGACTGATCACTGCCGAACGGACTGTGTTGCGAGTTGGCCGATGTCTGAGTGAGTGAGTGAGTGAGTGAGTGAGTGAGTGAGTGAGTGAGTGAGTGAGTGAGTGAGTGAGTGAGTGAGTCAGCGCTTATCCGAATGAATGTCTAGGTCAGTGAACAAACATTTGGATTCGACAAAGGCTGACATCTTTTTACCATGTCGGGAAACATTCTTTGTACGGCGGGGTTTATTCTAGGCTTTTCAGCATCCATCCGTTTTGGATGACCGAGTGCGTGTTGCTTGTTATCTGATAGCTGAAATTATGAAATCGGTTAACAACAACAACAGCAACAACTATAACAACAACAACAACTACAACAACAACAACAACAACAACAACAACAACAACAACAACAACAACAACAACAACAACAACAACAACAACAACAACAACAACAACAACAACAACAACAACAACAACAACAACAACAACAACAACAACAACAACAACAACAACAACAACAGCAACAACAACAACAACAACAACAACAACAACATCAACAACAACAACAACAACAACAACAACAACAACAACAACAACAACTATAACTAACCACAGTAGGCATTACCACATTGGGTCTATGCCTGGCAGTGGACATGCCCGTCTGTCTATTAGTGCCCGTTGTGTGTTCATCGATCCTCCAATACGATCCCTTGCCTGGATCACCGCGATCCCTTTGCTCTCTCACAAAGCTCTTGTTCAGACTCAGGTTATGGCGAATCGAGTTCTGAACGAATCATTCAAAAAGTTATGATCCAAATATTGTTTTATTATTCTTTGCTATCGCGGTGATGAATAAAATTTTAATCATAATTTAACTGTTCACTCACTCACTCACTCACTCACTCACTCACTCACTCACTCACTCACTCACCTTCCAACTGGCTGTCCGATGACCGGTCTCCTGTCTCCTGTAGTACTCAAAGTTGTCCATAACCCACTGGTAGATCTCGTTCAACGTCATCCGTCCATTCTCCGATGTCTCAATGGCGCGTTTGATCAGTTCGGCGTAGCTGAGATTCGGTTTGCCGTCCGGAAGAAAACTGACAATTTTTTTGTCGGCTTTGGAGGATTTCTTGCTGTCAACCGACGACGCCTTGCCATCTTCACCTGCGTCACTGCACGAACTCATCATGCCATCGCTGATCTTACGGATGAGATCAACCGGGTCTGATTTGCCACGATCAGATGTATCGGTGATCGTAGATGTATCGGCGACACCATCGGTCACCTGGCCATTTGTGTCAGATGTGCCACCAGCAGCGGCGGCTGATTCGACTCGGGCTTTGAGCCAGTCAATGTCGGTCAGACTGTTGTTCAGGTCGACCATTGAGATGGCATTGGGCGTCAGTGTCTGTTGACTGTCTGGCCGTGGTGGTGATTGTTTGATGACTGTCTGACGACTGTCTGACTGACTGGTGCTTGTGGTCGAGTCATTCGATGACTGATCAACCATCATGTGATTCGGCAGCACCGTGTTGCTTTCCAGTTTGATCATTGTGCCAATAGTTCTGCAATTAGTATGTTTGATAATGGTCCTAAAAAATTCGATATTAATTTTTTTGTTTTTAGATGCTTGGGAAAAATATAGCTGATTTTCTAGAGCTCTCATACTGCCATGGGAAGAACTTTCTGGAACCGAGCTCAGAATTTCGACATAACACACTGCCGGTACTACATAAATTTGAGTAATTGCTGCGAGAGCCCGTAAAATGTATTACAGAGTTCAAGTTCATGTGACACCAACCAAAAACCATGCTACGTAAAGAAACGGTTAAACAGAATGGGCTACATCAAACACGCAAAACCAATTATTGTACATACGTTAATGTATTCAAGCTATATAAAACTGGAAAGGAAAACTCGAAAACTAATGCAGGTAACAAATCAGGTAGTAGCTTCTAGTAAAAGCTCATGTGCCATAAAAGTGTGGATTAAACACGGCACAATTCAGTTGGCACATTTTGGCACAAATGGCGACTGGCACGGGCTTGGACCGATCCGTAGACCACCGTGGTCATGTGCAACCATGTGTGGAACACTCAATGGCGGATCAAATATTCAGATGGTAAGGCGGAGCCGACTTGATGGTTTCGTAAAAAATCCACCAAAACTCTCAGCTATTTATAAAAAGTTATCGGTCGGATGTATTCGAATGTAATCTCATAGTTCACTCTCTCTTTATTCATTAAAGAAAGCATGGATTTTTTTGCTAGTTTTTTTGCTATAAAAAGCATTATACTTTATTCTCAAGGAAGAACAAATTCCCCATCTCAAGCCGATAAAACCAGTGGGGGAGGAGGATACTACAGTTCCGTCCCCTCCTGGTCAGCTACATAGTGGAACGAACACTCTAGCAGATGAACAGATTAGGGAAAAAAGTCATATATTCTTTGATTTTTTAATTTTTTATTCCCTTTAAAATATTTACTAAAATAAACTGGATGGATATGCTGTTACTCTCTATCATTTGAGAAAATGCCGCTCCTGCTGTACTAACTGCTAACCAGCCAGTGATACCATTACAGTACGTAAGTAGCACTATAAAATATTATGAATTATGAGTACAGCTCTAGAATCACAAATCGAAAGAAAAAAAGCAGAAAACATGTGAAAACATCATGAATGAAACGAAAAATGCTGAATATGGATTGCCTCGGTTGTTTACATAATGTAAAACACAATTGGAATAGCAGTCATAGGGCACAATAAAATGTGATTGATTCCAGACAGACCACAACGTTGGTGCGTGCATAAACTTTTGTTATTGGCATTAATGCATGTGCCATATACGGCAGTGGCCGGCCGTCACATTCAATACCTTAATTGAAGTACGTTTATTTTTTCTATTTGTAAAATAAAACTGTATTATTGGGTTTTAATTTTATGCGTTTAACATAAAAACAGGACCTCGGTATAATATATGACTTTGGAAACAAGAACCTCTACCGTCGGTCATTTCATTAAAACGTTAAAATAGTGGCCAGGTGGACTTAAAAAAATTTAACAGCCTTGCAACAGCCATAAGAGTTCAAGCGAAACGAACCGCAAATGATATACATACTGTAGATAATTATTATCACACATGATTTTCGAACCAATTTGCCAAACAAATTGTTGATCTACTATTTAGATCACAACAATTTTCCTGAACATTAACCGTTATGAACCATGAAATTGAATGGTAAAAAGTTGGGGGCGTTCAAACAGTTGGCTTTCTACATCAGTAAGCATTACGCATTACATACGCCATAAAACAATGCACATGGACAGGCCCACTTGTTTCAACGTCATACTGGCCCCCATTCGATCAAACCGAAGATTAGAGTAAGCAGCTAGTTTAGATCTGGAGTAAGCTTAGCATCTAATTGGGATTTACAAACATACTTGATTTAAAAGTGCAGACAACCAAATTTGCACTGGGCAAAAAAAATAAATAGACAAAACATGTAGTTTCAATCATTTGAAAATTTATTTAACGCAAACATGGAGATTGGCATTCTGGCGTATAAATTGTTTCATAACTTGAATGATATTATATCCTCTCACCCGCCGACCCGACCGCAGTAAGCCCCAACCTGATCCGAAACTCGTCCAGCCAAAGAGATACATAGAGAGCGAATCCTGGCGTACCACTAGCGGACGAGCAAGCAAAGAAAAAGTGGAATTACCCTGTCTTCGGCAGTTCCAAAAGGTGGAACATGTTTATCAAGGTGTAGATAAAATGGCCTCTAAAATGCTGATTCCCCTTTTTGAGAAGATTCCACTACCTTTTAAAGGATTGGCTCGTCCGCCAGTGCGGCGTACACAATCAATATTTCATCGCATTGTGTTATATTGTGGTCGGGAAAAAATGCATGTGACAAACGAAGCAGCTGATATTGACGACAAAAACCCGAGAGAATTTTGGTTAATTTGGCGCCCTGTTTTTTTTCACAGTCATGAGTGAGAAAAATCCAAAGTTAAAAGAACGGTTAAACAAGCTATGTAATTTAGCGTTAACAAAGAAAGTACATATATCGAGTCTGTTTGAAAATGTCACTTAACTAATACGGAAACAGAAGAAATACAACATAATATTACAACTTACTGACAGAGACAGAGTTAATAACTGTACATACAAGTATTACAAGTACGATACAAAAAATACATACACATGTATGCACAAAGCACTTATCCGAACAGTAATAAACTTCACGCCTATTATCAATAATAAAGCTGAATTTTCTGGTAACGAAACGGTCACCTATTACATGCATGTATCCAGCTTTTACACATGTCGACATGTGCCAAAATGAAATAAATTGTGGTAGTACGGGTTGTAAAAGTGGCACAGGTATACTGCTAATAGACAATGACGAATTGGACATGCTTACCTGGTCATTAAGGTCATTGAGGCCGAGCCAAACCTCCAAAGGAAGGGCATTTCTCCAAAGAGGGGTGAATTGGCAGTTTTGCAACCATTTTACTTACGCATTAAGAAACAAGTTAAACTTTCTAGAACTGCAAAAAGATGGGGGGATCCAGTTTTGCGTTGTTCCCTCGTCCGCGAGTGATTGGGTTTGCTGTTGCCGAAACTGCAGTTGGATTTGATCAGAGCAAAATGTTACATATTCGCCAGAAATACATTTGATTAAATTTGTCGGTTCACTTATGACGAATATAAATTGATTTATGTAACCAAGACTTGAGACTTGAATGTAATATATCGTGTTAAAAGTGCTAACCACTTACCGGAGTTCAATGTAAAATATGTTCATAGGATAGTAATGAGAGAAAATATTTTAACGAGTCAAAACAGAACACCATCAGAAACTCGAATCAAAATCTGTCACGACAAAAAACATGAACATGTGTTAGAATAATTTTTGACCAATACAATTGACTAACCGGAAGAATCAATTGACGGACCTGCAGCAATTTTATAATTCAGACCTGCATGAAACCAATATTAGTGTGACTGATTGAGTGATTGATTGGCTTTTAATGTTTTTCATTGTTTATCTGACTCGATGACTATTAATGTACTGATATACTGCATTTTATATAGGAAACTTCTTGATAACGATGAGAATATAGATGCATAATGGTATTCGGATAACTGCAAAACGTTTAAGAACCAGCGAAATGTGAAGGAACCAGAAGAATTTCAAACTTAAAAAAAAATTCAAGCATTAGATATGTAACTGTGTTATTCACACCATGTTTAAAATGTTTAACTGGCTCAAAAACAAGTAATAAATTGACCAACGCTTAGATCTGCCAGACTGTCAGTACAGTGAGCCTGTATATCCTAGCTCGTTATCCTACCCTAATTAAACACAGATTTGTTAATTAAAGGTCTGAGAGCCATTTTTATGACAAACATCTAACTCATTAACGGTCTGTAATTTGACATACCATGCAAAAATCATACGTTCACATTCGATACCGAAATAGTTAGCCGCATCAACATGCACTCTGGTTTGGCATTTAGTGACAGTTGTTCTAGACATTGCATGGCACAATCGTTCATGCGTACATTTATGTATGTATGTATGTACATACCTGTATGTAGGATACTGGATGTACTCAGGTACATACAGGGCATGAGTGCCGTACACACACATACATACACATATGTACATACTAGGGAGGGTACTCTCCCTCACCCGGCACAATGCGCCGTTTATTGATCTGACAGCGCTCAGGTGAAATAGGTGAGACGAGTTACTGGAGTCCGCCCGTCTGTCCCCCATCCGTCCATCCATCCATCCATCCATCTCCATCCGTCTCTCTGTCAATCCCTCTGTTCGCTCTTTACTTGATCCTTCCGACTATCCGTTCATTCATACAGCAATTTACTGGGTGCCAAAGTTTGGACCAACCGTTTTTTTCCTTGCATAAGTTTGGCAATTTGACGTCGGCTGTGTTACCGAAAACACCTGATTATTGATTTTCTGATGGACCTTTGGTGGCCGACTTTTTGGGATTGTAGTCTTGTGAGAACCGATTCTTACATGTTTTTTTTTCTATGGTTTTGTAAGTATGTACATACGTAACTGTATGTATTGTATTGTATTCGTTTGCTCTTTGAACAAGATTGGAATAATAGACACAAGTTGGTTTCAGCTAGAAATAACGTGATAATGGTTTGCTGGTGTAAACATCATAAATATGAATGAGATCCACGTCATCCAAAAATTAGAAAAAAGCCTAGATTCCTTTAGACTGATACAGTATGATATGAGTGATTTCAATCCACACAGTCTGATATCAATAAGGAACATAATCAAAATTTCATAAATCCTGTATTACATTTTAATAAAGTTCTTCGACTTTAACTTCCGCCAAACGGAAGTTGTTGATGGATTCAGTTAACGGTGCCGAATATAAGCCAGCCTGTGGTCTAATGGCTTGAGATCAAAAAGTGAAGCATGACTCATGACATGAACCAGGATAAACGAACTGTATACCATTATGCTCCAGGCATATGATTCATGGGCACATGTTTAGGTCACACGCTCACAGGCCAAAACTTGAATACAATGGCTGGGAGAGCACTGTATTCTACATAAATGTAACGCATGCAGACCTGCCAAATTCACATAAAACGGAATGCTTGATTACTGATTTATACTGTTAAAAAGTTGCTATTTGAGAACTCGCATTGATACGTATTGTATTATACTTAACCATTGTTCCTAGGTAAAATTACTGCTGTCAGGTCAAACTCTGGAAAAAACAATTGATTTATATAAATAAGAACAAAAATAATTAAATATTTTATTATATGAGATGAGTGAGCGCAGCGAACGAATGTTCCCCACCCCAGGGGTCGGCTATTGCCCATTAGGATCTTATTTAAATGAAGCTTTTATTATCCATTGACCGTTGTGAAACATGAAAATGAAACCAGCTTCGCTTTGCACTGGTTGTCGTTACCCCGTGAAAATATAATAGCTTCGCTACCCGTGTTGAGTAACAAAGGTTCTCTACATTTAAATGCGATGAAACACGAGATGAAATTCCACTTCTCCCAATAAGTTCGGGTGGCTGTCGTTGGGCTCGAAACCTGCCAGAGCTTCGCCGTCTGCCGATTGCTAACTTATTATCAAAGAATCTTATATAGCCATGAAACATAAACTGAACTTATAAAAGTGGCTGTCGCTAAGTTAGCAAACGAAGACGCTTTGAGCGAGCGAGCGAGCGAGCAAGTGAGTGAGTGAGTGAGTGAGTGAGTGAGTGAGTGAGTGAGTGAGTGAGTGAGTGAGTGAGTGAGTGAGTGAGTGAGTGAGTGAGTGAGTGAGTGAGTGAGTGAGTGAGTGAGTGAGTGAGTGAGTGAGTGAGTGAGTGAGTGAGTGAGTGAGTGAGTGAGTGAGTGAGTGAGTGAGTGAGTGAGTGAGTGAGTGAGTGAGTGAGTGAGTGAGTGAGTGAGTGAGTGAGTGAGTGAGTGAGTGAGTGAGTGAGTGAGTGAGTGAGTGAGTGAGTGAGTGAGTGAGTGAGTGAGTGAGTGAGTGAGTGAGTGATAGAGTGAGTGAAAGAGTGAGTGAGTGAGTGAGTGAGTGATTGAGTGAGTGACTGAGTGAGTGAGTGAGTGAGTGAGTGAGTGAGTGAGTGAGTGAGTGAGTGAGTGAGTGAGTGAGTGAGTGAGTGAGTGAGTGAGTGAGTGAGTGAGTGAGTGAGTGAGTGAGTGAGTGATAGAGTGAGTGAAAGAGTGAGTGAGTGAGTGAGTGAGTGATTGAGTGAGTGACTGAGTGAGTGAGTGAGTGAGTGAGTGAGTGAGTGAGTGAGTGAGTGAGTGAGTGAGTGAGTGAGTGAGTGAGTGAGTGAGTGAGTGAGTGAGTGAGTGAGTGAGTGAGTGAGTGAGTGAGTGAGTGAGTGAGTGAGTGAGTGAGTGAGTGAGTGAGTGAGTGAGTGAGTGAGTGAGTGAGTGAGTGAGTGAGTGAGTGAGTGAGTGAATACAGAACGTGATTTTCAAAAAGTAAAAATTGTCGTTTAGGATATCGTTGGCTTTATTTGGTAGTTAGCAAAGTCTTACGCCAGATTTTTTTTATAATATTGTCTTTTCAAAATAATTATTTTCATTTTATTACTTCTTCATTCAACATTTAGCTTAATAAAATGTGATCTATTGTAAAATTTGTCATGAGCACACTCACTTCGATTGAGAGAATCTCTCCGCTTGAAAAGTCGAAATTTACCTTGTGTTTTAGAAGAAAATGCCATCTTCCATCCATCCTAATGTCCTGGTCCTAGCGACTTTCATTACGGATTCTCTCTCCAGGGCTCTATGTTGAATAATGTTATTTCATTTTCAGTTAATTCACCTTCCAATACTTCTATCCAACATGCTGGTGTCACGAGCTTTGGCCGGATTCAGGCGTCAGTTCACCACGACTGCCGCACGCAAAAGTGGCTATGCGCCCGATCAGCATTTCGGATCCGTTGGTGCTATTTTTATGTATTTTATAACCCTCTTGATAAGGGCTTTGAAACTATACGCGCTAAGTTTTTCTGACATGACATGATGAAAACTGATAAGGTGTCAGTCAAATCCGTTATTCCATACCTGTGACTGGACACTTGAATTTCTTGTTTTCATTTATTGCGAATTGCGATGAACCTGAATAAAGTTTGGCTTTTTTGACGGTTGAATGAAACACGGCCATCTGAAACGTTTTCTGTTCTTCCTAGGTGGTCTGTGGTACAGCTCGCTGTGACAGGTTTACACTGGCGGACGAGCTAACCCTCCAAAGGGAGGGGAATATTTCCGAAGAGGGGATTTTACCTACACATTGAAAAACAAATTCTACTTTTTGAAAACGCCAAAAAGGGGGGAATTCCACTTTTCTCACCTCTTCTAGTCCGCCAGTGCAGGTTTATAATTCTAATGCATAGCGTTACTATTTTTCACCCGGTTTCCGAGCAACGCGAAGCGGAGGTGTGAAGTGTGGTGAATACTGGCACCGTATATCGTCGAAAAAACACGTAGACAATGCAAACTCAAAATGTACCAAACTTAGGATCTCATAAAAAATTTCAATTTCAGATGACCCCGCTGAACCTGAACAACCGCCCCCTTATGGCGGCTGCCTTTGCCGTGTACATTCTGTCCGGTTTCTGGGCGCCTTACTGGATTGTGCACTACCAGAGCAAGAAGCTGTACAAGTGATCTGCTGACGTCTCAATGATTACACAATTTTGTAATGATTGCATTCAGCTTACTTATGCTCTCTTGACAATAATTTATTCAAAAATTGACTTGACCGCGAGAAAAAAAATTACACAGACGGATAACTTCACTGTTGTCGACCTCTAGTTTATATTTTTCGACTACGTGAGTGAGTTTATTCCCAGGTTTATAAATGCGTGATCACTGTTCACTAAATGTTGTGTTCTTGTAAGATCTGGACGCTTTATTCTAGCTCAATTTGTCTAATATGATTACCACGGTCATGTTATGTAGTATTCTTAATGATGTGTATGACCTATAGACTTTTTTTATTAGTCACAAAGCAAACTCGTATATTCCCGTTTATTACTTTGTGAAATAAAATTTAGTTCTTTCATTTTGTCGGAATTGAAGCATTTATTTCAAAAAAAAACATCTGAAAAACAAAAACGTTTAGTATTTTAGTTTGGTTTTGAACATTAACCAGAATTCCATAAAATGCTTGAGTTAATATTTGTTCTTGTGACTTTCACGGTGTAGTTAGGGCCTTTAAATGACAGTCGACTGACTTACTAAGGGTCACATCAGCATGCATTGCAGAACCGCACAAAAATAGTCATTGAGCGTCTCCAAGAGAGTAAAAGGGGTGTGTGCACGTGAATATCACCGAAGCATGCCCAGCTGTTGATCTTCAGGAATGCATACACCTACGAACAGCAAGATTTTTATCTGGAAATAAAATATTGGGAAAAACTTCGGAAATCGTTTTAATTCTGGTGATTTTTCAAGAAATTAATAAAAACGGGTAGCTACATAAATCTGAAGGGTGTAAGAATGATATGAGTCAGTTTGAATGATGGCGTAGAATGACTTGACATCGTCTGAAATGATGAAAAATTAGTACCTGGAGTAAAAAACACGTATATTAGCTGTTAACTGCAGCTGAGTGCAGCAAACAGCCACTTATTTATGCATGGTACATGTAGCATTGACCATAGACGCCATCACCAAACAAGACGTGGGCATTCCGTTGACACCATCAAACTGAAACTACTAAAATGCCTGGCTAGCTTGCCCAACAATTTTCTTTCGAGAAACCATTGATAAATTTGGCAAAAAAACCTCGAGTGCTATAAGGTCGATATTATCCTAAAGAATCATGGCGTACTTACGTTACCTAATTTTAATGATCTATGTTACTTTGGCAATCGGGCAAGAGTATAAGTATATGAAGTACGATTATTGGAGAGGGCTGAAAGACGAACTCACTATACTGAAGCAACGCGAGTTCAACAGCTTGTTGGAGGAATGCGAAGAGTTCGCCTCTGTCTTGGATCTGATGGAGTTTGAGCGACGAACACGGTCGTTTGATGCATGTGTTGGTTGTTATTGTTGCTGTTGCTCAATTTATTGTTGTTGTTGGTTGTTATTACTGTTGCTTTTGTTGTTGTTTTTGTTGTTGCTATTGTTTATGTTGTTAATGTTGATATACTTGTTTTTAATGTTGTCTTATCAGTACAATAACATTTTTGAGCTCAAAGTTGGACTTGGGTACCAATAAATTTTATTAAGAAACCAAATTTCTCGTATAATATTTACCTGCAATCTCACATAGTTCTTGTTATACTTTCAATTATATTATTAACGATATATAACAATATATCAATGCAGACCAATCGGCCACCAGCGTTACGAGAATGTGACTTGAGCGTGATGCGAACTCAGCAAAAGGCCGATCCAGCCACATCCAAGATGTACGGTACCTTATTACCTGATGAACATACCATGAACCACTTCTGCCAGGGATGCTATGGTCTAGGAATCGTGGCTGACGTTATTAAATGCAATCTGGAAACATGCAAAACAGGTGTCTTCGATGTTGATGTTGTTGGTGTTAATACTTGTTGTTGTTGCTGTTTCTGTTGTTAATGTTGTTTTTGAGGTTGTTGTCGTTGTTGCTGTCGTTGTTGATGTTGTTGTTGTCGTTGGTATGGCTGATGTTGCTTCTGTTGTGGTTGTTATAAGCATATGTACGTTGTTAAGTACTTCAGTGCAAGGTCGTTTCGTTCATGGGGAGGATGGCAGATGTGGATGTGATTTCGATTGGATGACAAGTAAGGACTGTAGCTGTGGTATTTATGGCAAGTTGAACGTTACTGGCAACAATACTGCCACGGTGGCAAAGTGCATCTGCCATGGAAGATGGACGGGTGACGTTTGCGATGAGTGTCGAGGTTGGGGAAGGAATACTGAGTAGTGAGTCAACAAGAGTATAAGAGTGAGGAGTAGTAACTCAACAAAAGCAGCGGTTCGAACAGAGTATATTGAGGGAGCGAATGTGACAAAACATCTTTATACGATGTAGTAGACAAATGTTTGCCTCAACTCAGGTTATGTCAATGTAACTGAAAACGGTCGAGAGTGTGGATGTCCGATCAACTTCTTCGGTCCAGACTGCTCGAGTCCCGTTTGCCACAATGGAGGCACTTTATCACCAGGTTGGTTGGTGACAGAGTGAGAGAGTGCATGAAAGAGTGAATAAGTGAGTCAATCGGTGAGTAATAAGCAAAATGACCTTAACCATTTTTTCAGATGGTCTGAAGTGCAAATGTGGCCCCATCCATACGGGCGAGCATTGCGATAGTTTGAGGTGTGCCAATGACGGGATCTATGACCCGGATACAGAGTTGGTTTGCCGTTTTCCATTTTTGGAGACTTTTGGAATCCGAGACTTTTGTAACTATCAATGAATTCTAAAACAGAATCTACAAACAAACTATGCAGTGCGTTCATTTCAAAATATAAAAATTTTAAAACATTTATTATATGCTTTTCACGAAATGTATGTGAAATATATTTTTAGCACGTGCGAATGTGCCTCGGTTTATTTTGGTCCACACTGTTCCTACTCACCCTGGCATCCACTAGTTGCCGGACCATGCCTTCTCGCCATACCTTTCCTCAACATTTGCGCCTGTTGGTTAATGTTTATCATTTTGTTGTTGTTGTTGTTGTTGTTGTTGTTGTTGTTGTTGTTGTTGTTGTTGTTGTTGTTGTTGTTGTTGTTGTATAGCATGCCATGCATTTCAGTCATGCTGTGTCGTTGGTGGATCGAGTCTGGTCGTCGCCTGTTGCAACGTCTCACGGCACCTCGGGTGCTTCACAAGCAGCCAACCACTGCAAAACGGCATCATTTCCCCAACACCGAGGAGTACGTAACAGCCATCCAACGAGAGCGGGTTGGCTCAGTTCCTCCAATGAATCGACGATCCACGAGAAGGCGCGGAACCATCCAGAGAAAATCCCGCTCCTCAAATCTTCCGGAGTTACCCCACTCAGGTATCGGGGGACTACATAAGTCATCTCGTCATCAGGCCCCAGTCCTGAGAAAGGCAGGCTCCTGCCAAAGCGAAGTATCGGAAATGACGATGGTATCGGGACGTAGATCTGTTCAGATGCTGTTGGTGGATCAGAATGAAATGCAGCGAGCCGAGTCTGTTTGTTGAGGAAAAATACACAGATGTACATACAAATGTAGTGATAACAAGTTCAAGTTTTCAGTTTCCCTTGCACCATAGCTCTTAAGGAAAATAGTGTTCTGAATTCGCAAACATGTGAGTTTGTTGTTTTGTATATAAATATGTACCTGACTGGACTGTATTTTCGTGAAATGTATATTTGTTCCACTATCTTTTTATTGAGATAATCTCGTGTTGTAGTGTTTGATGTTGCTTATCATTATTCTCACAGTTTGTTTACAATGAGCTTGCATTCATTTGAGCCCTTGCATCTGCATTCATTTGTGAAATCACTCGATCGTGTATAAGTTGACTTTTTGCTCACAATACCTCAGTACAATGAACATATTCAGACCTCAATGTTGTGGCTCGAATGAATGTTGGCAATTACACACAAATAAGTAGAAGTATCAAAACATTATTCTTCGAAAGTTCAACTGTAATGTAACCGACACTGATGGTGCTCAAGTCAGCTTGAACTTTGTCAAAATACGAAAGAGCACAGAAAAAAAGTAATAAGTAATGCCTGATCTCATTTTAAGTACACAATTCTCACAAAGGTAGTCACTTATAGTATTTCAATGTTTCAAATAGACTCTTTCAATCAATGGATTTCTGAACTTTTGATAAAATATGAATTTCAACCAATTTCAGCACGGTGACACACTGAATCTAGACGTGGACCAGCTGCACAAGATGTTGGAGGGTTTGGAATCAGGTGAACACGTGCCCGAAATGCGAACGAAACGAGGCCGCAAAAAGAAGAATGTATTTCGTCAAAGTCGTCGTATGGTGCCTCCATCATCTCCTCGTGGTCGAATGTCACCGAGAACGAGTGTCACCGAGTCAATTGCTGGTGGCGACCCATCGTCATCGCATATCAGCAGCATTGTTGTGGAGGTTTTTGTTTATTGTTGTTGTTGTTTTTGTTGTTTTTGTTGTTGTTGTTGTTGTTGTTGTTGTTGTTGTTGTTGTTGTTGTTGTTGTTGTTGTTGTTGTTGTTGTTGTTGTTGTTGTTGTTGTTGTTGTTGTTGTTGTTGTTGTTGTTGTTGTTGTTGTCGTTGTTGTTGTTGTTGTTGTTGTTGTTGTTGTTGTTCATGATGTTGTTGTTGTTGTTGTTGTTGTTGTTGTTGTTGTTGTTGTTGTTGTTGTTGTTGTTGTTGTTGTTGTTGTTGTTGTTGTTGTTGTTGTTGTTGTTGTTGTTGTTGTTGTTGTTGTTGTTGTTGTTGTTCATGATGTTGTTAGTGATTGCAGCGCCATTCCAAACACCAGACCCGTACTTCCCACCCGATCGCACACGGTCCGATCCACAAGCGACTGTTCCCAACAAGCTCGGCTGCCCAAGATAAGTCTAAATGGATGATCGATCATATGAAATGCAGTTCGACCACATTGGATAGGCAACGTCGACTTTTGAAACAACAGATGCAGTGGAATTCTATGCCAAGAATCGCGTCCGATAACCGACGGAAGTCGATGAACCCGATTGAAGTGGAGGAGGTGAAAAAGCGATCGGCGTCCAATGCGAGCATTTGTAGTGAACATGAGTTACGGGCTTTGGCCAGGGTACGGCTGGGTACTTAGTCATGATAATATCTTAATCCTCTATTTTATACTGCAATAATTATTTAACGACCTATTGTTCAATTTACTCAAGTAGAAACTTTTCGTTATTCATCACAGCTGTGCAATAATTATATACTAATCTACAAAATGGGTCAGACTCAGAAGTTTAATGTTTTATTTCGAGCGTATGTTTGCCATTGTATGTGCATAGTGCATTGAACACAAATATCGCTGTTATTTGTGTTCGTGTTTACTATAACGTCCTTTAAAAAATCGAAAAGCTTCATATTATAACCTTTGTAACGCTTCGTTCCTTCACAACTTTTCATGTAGTTTTTTATAATAACCGGAATCTGTCATCATTACAAACTTTAGTAGTCATTCACAATCACAAATAAAGATTTATCATATCAAAATTGTTCAAACGGATTCAACATGATTCCTTCTGCCTGCTGCACTGCAGAAAGCAAAGCAGTGAATCATCATTTTTGTAAAACACGAGATTATCGCGAAAAAAATTGCGCGCCAATTCAAATTTCGGTGCTCATGCGCAAGCGCAACTTCAGTTTGCTTTAATTTTTGTTGAAATAAAAATAATAAAAATAAAAACAGTATTTTGTAGTGCATTTGCCTTATCTTTATCAGTTAATGAATGAACGGAAATCATGGACGCCCTGAAGAATCAAGTTAATTTTCTGATTCAATCGCTCGATGATCAAACAAAAACACAAGGTTGGTGTTCGTTTTGACGTGCTGCTGGTTTTGATGACTTATTTCTTCAGAAGGGACGGACTTTTTGTGTTTACTCGTTAATAAATTCAGACTTCGGTGATTTGGAGTCGCCGTTTTCTTCTCAACTAGAAGATCAGAGCGGCCACAGTATGGGCACCACGACCGATGAGAATGGACAGGCCGGCACATCTCGTGATAAACTCGTTGGTTCTCATTGATTATCTTCTATTAATTGAATCATTAATGTAAGGTTGTGGTAAAAGGAAAATCAGATTATATGGGTAGGTAGTGGGGTCGACTTCAAATGGAACTGATACATGCTTTTGAATTTTGCTGAGGATGCCTAGACTTGCTAAAAAGGCAAGAAGCAGAGATTAAGGCCGTATTATTATAGATCTATTTCAGACGTAATTATAATATTGGCTGATGCTGATTCATAGTTTGAACTAGATGATGTTTTCAGGGTTCATCGCTCGATGACGATATGATGAAGCCGAAGCAGAAGCTGTTCAGCCAATCACACGACAACAGACGGACCGGTTAGCAGTTTCTAATTGAATAAAGATTGAACCTTGTTAATGATCAGGGATTATCATACGTAAATATGGGTGACCGTCATTATTTGTGACTTGGTATCCAACTTTGCCATTATGGCATAACAAGTGAAAACCTTGTTTGTATACATACGATCCGTTCAAACTTTTACAACAAAGTTCTGTATTTGTTTGTGTTTGTGCCAGTTATCCACTCTTCAAATGTGTTTTATGCCGCCCCGACGTGTCGTTCAACTCAATCTAATTTATGCCCGTTTTTCATTCAGTATCAGCTTCTAACCTGCACCGCGATCAGCCCCGTCATATGTCAGCCACCGCCGTCAAACAGCCGCGCACACACGCACATCGTCATGAGAACGGTTTGGGTAACTTACGTTTTGGGTAGTACCGTTAGTTTGTACCGTACCACAAAGTGTTTTGCGGGCGTTGAATTGAAACCCTTCCCTACTCCTTTTTCTGATCTTGCATACTCCTACACCAGGTTGTTTCCGATCAGAACTTATAAAGACTGATAGATTGGTCGAATGTGGTACATGGATTGATCTATTTAAGGTGGCCGCGTTCCTCTGGGCTCAATGTCACTTGACTCATCCGCGCTGGACAATTCTCTGCTGAATCAGGTGGAACGATCCGGTGCGCCCGTGGCCCGAAGCACTCAACAACATAAATCGGGTGTCAGCCGACTTGCTGCCAACAGCTACCGTAAACAGACCATACCCATGGAGAGCTTTGTTGGTTTCGGTTTGGATGGTGTTTTTCATGTGCGAAATACCAAACTTCTTTTCATTATATTCGGATTTGGTGACGTTATGTTGTGTCCCGAACAGTAGTGTAACAGTGCCGATTAGTTATTATCATGGACATCATGGATCATTCATCAATCAATCCGTGAACACACTGTTAAGTGATTTGCACATGAACTTCATATAGTGATTAAAAAAGTATATGATCAAAAAAAATTTCGCATGCTTCCAATACGAGAGAAAAAGGTTCGAAATCGAAAGTAAAATATTTTAGAGCGAAGAGTCCTCGTCGAATAGTCACTACGACACGATTGAAGTGGCTCGCAGTTGTGGCAGTGCCCAGGCAACGTCCAGATCATCAACTGCCCGATCGCAGGCACAACACCATTCAGAATCTATCACACCCAAAATCAGTGATCGAGTTGTGGCCACACGACCATCCGAACAGGTGGGCGTAGTTCACTTTATATTATACCGTTTTCAGGTTCACCGATATTTTTTTTAGGTTTTGAGTCAAAAACTATTCGAATCAATTTTTATTTTGATCTTTAGTAAAGATAGGAATATGGGATTGTAAATGGAGTAATAAAAGACATTCGCTCGCTACTACTTAGCTTTTTGAAATTAACTTTCCATTGACTGTCATCGACATTTTTTTCAGGTGGACGTGTATCGCGAACCACTCGCTCAACAACAAAAACAGCAACATCAACATCGTACACCAACGCAGCAACAACAACAAAAACAACAACAACAACATCGGACACCAGCGGAACAACAACAACATCGGACACCAGCGGAACACCAACAACAACAATCGGCAGAAACATTCAAGACCCCGCAGGCCCCGAACCAGTTGCCCGTACCGCCTCAGATGCCAATGAGTTCGATACCTCCACTGGTGGTTAATGGCAAGTCGTATCAGGTGCTCAACAGTCTGGGCAAGGGCGGCAGCAGTGTGGTTGGTACATCTGTGTTTTTGGAAGTTGTGCTTGTTAACTAAAGTTGTTGTTGTAGCACAGGCACAGTTCAGTTATAGTTTTATGTGCTTTTTGTTGAGTGCTTGTTTTTGTTTACATGCTCTTCAGAAATGATAAGTTCGTTCTGTGATGTTGATCTCGAGTCGATTTATATCAAGACATGTACCGTGTGTAAAAATAAGACTCAACCTTTAATAAAGAATTTTTTTGAGGGAAGGGAGTGCACAATGTCAGCACCGACTACTTACACATGCTGAACAGAAGTTGGAGAATGTACTTCTCTCTCAGGTTTCCGTTACTTGATCGAGTTTATCAATAATTAAGTTTCCCTTCAGGTCTACCAGGTGTACGAGCCGCAATCGCAGAAGCTGATGGCCATAAAATGCGTGGATCTGAGCGATGCCGATCAACGGACCAGAGAGGCGTACACCAACGAGATTCATTTGTTGCAGAAATTACAAAACACTGATCGTGTGGTCAAGCTTTATGATTTGTTGGTGCCAATTTTTTAGTCTCGTTTACGTGAACACTTTTCCAGCAATATAAGGTTTTGTAATCGAACCTAAATCGATAAAAAAAACATTTGATTGGCCTACAAGTTTTGGCTGAATTCGCACTAAATACAATCCATAACTTCACTTCAGCGAACAACGCGAAGAACAACTGATTGTCGTTATGGAGAAAGGTGACACTGATTTTGCGACATTCCTGAAAAGTCGCCGCAACGATCCGTTGACAGGCAAGATGATCGCCTTCTACTGGCTGGAGATGCTCCGAGCTGTCCATGTCATTCACAAAGCCGGTAAGTTTTGCTGGCTTTTATGTCCTGAATTTGAAATCAGATTGCGAATGCCCTTGCCCAAACAAAATTTTCTTGTGAATCCGAAAATTGAGTCGGTGAGAAACGAAAAAATCATCTCAAAACTTATTTTGAACTTGATTTGTTCACGTTTTTTAAATCGTGCTATATTTTTTTGGTTCACAGACAATTCTGATGAACCTGAACAAACATTCCACATACTTCAGTAATCAACGTCATTTTATTATATTTCAAAGAGTCGCAAACGTCTTATGTTTCAGGCATTGTGCACTCGGATCTGAAGCCGGCCAACTTCCTGCTGGTCGGTGGCACCCTAAAGCTGATCGATTTCGGCATCGCCGCCGCCGTGCCGTCCAACAAAACGTCGATCATCAAAGACTGTCAGATGGGCACCCTGAATTACATGAGCCCGGAGGCCATCAAGAATGCCAGTGGATCGCATTATGAGTTGATGTACAAGGTTGGGGCGATTTTGAGAGAGTTTATGTTAAAATTCACATTTCTGAAATTTACTCGCAGAAGACTACATAAATTGGAATTGTGTTATGCCAATATTGGCAGTACGTAGTCTATTATAAAAACTTTTATTTTCAAGTTCTCGTTGCTCCACCCGATTGGGTTGACGGCATAAGAAGATTGATATCTAAACAAAAACAGCCATTGCGTAATACTTAGTTTCACACTTGTAGCTTGGAATTTCTTGTTGCAATTACGGTGATCAATTTAAATAAACTTGTAACTTTGCATATCAATTATCTAGGTGCAATACAAGAGCGATGTGTGGTCACTGGGCTGTATGCTGTACATGATGGTCTACGGGTGTACGCCCTTCCAACATATCCGTGACCAGATGGCTAAGATGATGGCCATTTGCGATAACAACCATCAGATCAAGTTCGCGCCCATTGACGATCCGTTGTTGATGGACGTGTTGAAGGTGAGTTGGGGTAATTGTATTGTTGTTGATGTTGTTGGTATGGTTGATTTGTTGTTGGTGGATGTTCTTGTTGTTGTTGTTGTGAACTTATTGTTGACTTGTTGTTGTTGGTGGTGTAATTATTAATCTTGTAGTTGCTGCTGTTGTTGTTGTTAGTCGTGTTTGAGGTAATGGTTGTAATATACGATCTTGATTTGTATTTCAATTGGTGACCATTCCTTATGGTAATGTGTTTCTTTTCCAGGGTTGTTTACAACGCGATCTGTTACGTCGACCGTCAGTCGCCCAGCTGCTCGAACACGAGTACATTGTCAATAAGAAACCCGCTTCATCAAATGTCCATACCGACTCTCCAGGTTGCTTTTATATATAGTTAATGACAAGTGTCACACTTGTGTTGCTCTAAAATTTTGAAAATAAAAAAGTTATATTTTCATGTTACATTCATGTTACATTTCATGTATGGAAATATATATCAACTGTTTTCTGTGGATGATTAAACTCTACCCCTGCTGCTAGTTCTGTTTGGCATCGAATTGAATGATCGCAAGTAGCAACACAATATTTTTTCATCCACTTCTCAAGACAGTCCGCATTTTTCAGTCATACATACATACTTCCCGTTTTTTTCAATTATTATTCATTGAAGACGTGGCGGCAGATCAAGTGGATGATGCTTCACTGCTGAATCTGGCACAACGGATGAACGCCAACACGCCTCGCACCAACGCCCGGGTGTTGAAACGAATTATCGAGCAACAACAGAAGAAGTGATGGTTCACTATACTAAATGATTAATTGCAGATCGCACAGTTTTAATAAGTGCGTAGTTTTCTTATAAATTATATTCGACTATAAATATTTCATCAACCTAATTCAGCATATTTAGTTCTGCCAGTTTTGTACCAAAATGTTGTTCTGGAAACTACGTCACTCAGTTAAACATGTGCTTACTGTTACCACTGTACATTGATTTATTGTGCTTTCGTTCCTGTTACTTAATTTTCAATTATGTTTAATTTAAATACCTACCTATGTGGTACTTTTTATTATTATACATCAAAACTCATACTATTGAGATGAATCTTGTCACAATTTCAGAGCTGAATGAATACGATAAGTACACATTCTTACATGAATAACCTCACCTTGATAAAGATGAGGTTTGTGTTTGTAAAAACGAGATATTATGTATAAAATAAAACATATCATACTTACTTATCCGTTCTCAATCTGAAGTTTTAAAGTCCTTTTGAATAATGTTTGCTTCACTAACTATAACTAAGGTTAATAAATCTATCACCACTATAAACTGATCTACCACCATGTGCTACTGATCCCAAATACCCATCATCTTCATTAATCATCAAATTTTATTCTGTGATTGTTTGTATATCTCAATCATTCAACCGAATCAATAAATATTATCACGAAAAAATTATGGCAAATTTTGTTTCACTGCTTGCTTGTTTGGTTTATCCAATCCGTTTGCAATTGCACGCATAATGGTTATCGTTGTCCCGTGATTTTTTTGCCTTTGTTGAGCTAAAAGTTTTTGTTCGAATGTTATGATTTACGTATCCATATATTGTTTCGATAGGCAGTCCAATGAGGTTTATGACATTCTACTTCCCATAATGTGATTTCCTTTTTTACACTCACTGTGTTCAGTATGGGAACTGAGCTCGAAATGTTTGCATGAGTCATGCACTTCCATGATTCACACTTTTGCATTGCCATATTCATCCGCTGAGCTGAAGCATTAGGGTAAATGGACATTCATTCGTAGCTTTTCATCCGCCATAACAAGGAATGCTGTCGTCTGTCACTGCATGAACGAATCCGGTTTGTCCTTGATGACCATAATGACTGAGTGTGTTCGTTTTCAGAATCCAAAATCTGTACGCGTCCCGTCGACCTTGGCCAATCGTGGATTCACTGCACACAGAGCCGACATACTGACTAAACAAACATACGAGAATGTGAGTAGTTGATGTCAACACACGTTATACTTACCGTTGACAGAAAAAAAGATAAGGAACAGGAACAACACGACCAGGTGATTCATTTCATTCGATGTACTCTATGATGACGCTCAGAACACTCGACTTTCACGAAGCCTTGAAGGACTCGCCGCGGTTCAGGTTGGATGTTTGTATGACAGATTCAGGAACGAAAAGTTTACTATGGGATAATTAGTTGTATCAGTATTATCGTGTGTTGGGTGTGGGAACCAGAGATAAGTGAATGTCCACGAATTGTCCATATTGTGTGTGACGTCATCAGTGACTTGCCATGTGTGACTAAAACGAATTTCTGAGATATAAAACTGGCGGAGAAAAGTTGTCAAAATTTGGCTGTTCAAGTTCGATCTTGTTCTTACTGTAATATCAAAGACATCACCTCACCATAATCAGTGAAAGTACAACTTCATTACTTGTCACTATTGGAATGACAAAACATTTTGCACTTTATTTTTGCTGGAACATTAACAAGTTTTCAAATGGTTTTGAATTTATAATCAAACCGTCTATTCATAGGGAACAACTGAACGAGCACGAGGTGTACTTTGCACAGTTGGAGAAGAACGTGAAGACCGTGATCAGGCAATGTGCGACCATGGTCGAGTACGGCAAGGGATACGTGGCCGCATTCTAGTTGGCACCCTTTTTATACACTATTTTTTTAAATTAAAATCCATGTAAATTTGATGCTTTACATAGTTGTTCAATACGAATCAAATTTAATAGTTTATTTATTGTTATGTTTTACTGAAGTCAACAGGGCACAGTAACACCATATCAGAATGGTGTTTTGGTAGTGGCCAAAAGAGATAGATATAACCTGAGATAGTAGCACCAACGCATCCGGTTCTGTGTCTCAATTCGAGTTTGGAAACAGGAACATCAGTTTTCGAGGCGGGTGCTATTTGCACTGGACTAGACAGACGACAATGCTTGATTTTATTATTCTGTTCTGTTCATTAATAATCTGATGGAAAATAATCAAATAATGGGTTTATGAAAAATTTTCAGCAACATGGTAGAAGCAATGAAGGAGCTGAACACATCGTGTTTCGCCAACGACCCGTCAATGTGCAGTGCTTTTGGTATCGTGGTTATGGCGTTCGAGGAGATCGTCAGATTGCAGAAGGTGCTCGTTGAACAGGCGCACTGGTCGCTCTCTAAAAGACTCAATGAGTTCCTAGCAAAGTTAGTCGAGTCATTTCGTAGTATTTTATTTGTGATAAGCTATTTAATTTTTTTGTAGATGTATGAATCGTTAAGATGGTACCCTGTTTGATTACTGTCAATAAAGGGTAGAATGGATGGCACATGAGATTCAATTAAAAAAAAATTCAGAGAATTATCAAAATGCAACGAAATGCGAACGCATCTGAATCGGGTTTCGGATTCGCTGGACGATGCGCTGGTGCGGAATGCGTCCACGTCGGTCAGCAAAGAGGCCAAGGCAAAGGAATCATCAACTGCCATCGATGCACACAACGAACTCGTTGCTGTCGGTCCGTTAAATAAAACAGCTATTAGCATTTTTTGTTTAACTCAGTTACAGGTTTTTCATGTCTGTTTAAGGTTATGTTCTGTTTATCATTGCTTTTGTCACACGTTCCATTTGATACTGCATTGGTCATATTGTGATGTGACAATGGAAGTGGAAAAAGTTTATGTCAAGTAATAATTGCAGGTACGTGCTTCAGTCACACGGCGCTCGACTACGTCTTCCATCTGAATCTGCTGCACGCCAAGGATGCTCCTGAGATACTCGATTCGGTTGGAGAAATAAAATACAGTACATGTACATAGAATCCCGGTTTTACAGAAATTATAGTTCCAATCCAAGTTGCGTTTGGTGGTATTTAATATATTTTGTTTCCAGTTCCTGTCGTTTATCCGGGCGACGAAAACGCACTTTAACGAAGGCAAAACGTTCTTCGATGAGTGGAACCGGGACGAACGCTACGTCGGGGACAGCATCAACGAGATGCAGGTCGTCGTCAAGGCACAGGAACGCAAGATGCAGGACAGACACATGCTCGTGCCAAAAGTTGGTTAACTCCAGATTATCTAAATTGAGTTGGATGAGCAAGTTGCCATCAAAGTTTTTTATAATCAACTTTAACTGGTTTTATATATAAATCAGAGCATACGTGTAACTCCCGCCGTCAGCTGGACGCGTCCTCATCGCCCCCCCCTGGGATCTAGACGCGTCCAGCTGACGGCGGGAGTTACACGTATGAATCAGAGGCGGGCCGCAGGGGGGGTTACCCCCCCCCCCACTTTTCAGGGTCGGCGGGTAGCCTACCCCTCCCCCTAGACAAAAATTTAGGTCGCCTACCCCCTCCCCCCCTACTCGAAATTTTTAAGAAAATCGGCCTCAAAACCTCGATTTTGAGGCTCATTTTTCAAAATTTTCTGGCTTTGAGAATTTTTTTTCGAAGAAACACGTTTTCTGGGTCAATTTTCTTGGTTAAAACCTGAAAAAACCGGTATATGTGATGTTTATACCTTATAATAGAAGATTTTTAGCAAAAACAAGCAAAAAATAAGCGTTTTATGTGATTTTTTTTCTACCCCCCTACTCGATTTTACCCCCCCCCCCCCCCCACTTTTCGGGCAGGTCGGGTAAAATGGGTTTTTCTGTCGGCTACCCCCCACCCCCCTGCAAAACGCCAAAAAACCCGGCCCACCCCTGTATATAAAGATTGATTACCGATTAGTACGATAATTCATTGATAACTATTTGCACGACCCGATAGTAAACTTATCATCGGACTGCAGGATGTTTTCGAATCGATTGGTGGCATTTCACCGGAACCGGATGTGGTCATGGAGGGTTATCTGTTCAAGCGATCGTCGAATGCGTTCAAGACGTGGAATCGTCGTTGGTTCGTGATCAGGGACAATCGACTGATGTATCGAACTCGCGATCCACCTAACGGATTGCACGAGCTCAAACCCATGCACAGAAAATCAACCGATGATGGTTCGTCGAGTTTTTTTAAATTTCATTTTTTTCATTTTTACAGTTTTAATTTTTTGCCACATTTTTTTATGTAGCAATTGTTGGTTTTATGACTTTTCTAGTTTATTTCGTTTTTTCATTACAGCTATTTTTGGTTTTTTCTTAAATGTCAAATTAGCAGTTATCAGTGTTTTTTTATTAGACGACAATTGGGTTTCCGCCACTGAGGTTTTTTTTTATTTTTCTTAATTATTATATAATTACAGGGTATGTGGTAATGGAACCGGAACTGCGCGTATGTTTGGTACGTCAAGCGCCCGCTAATTTAGACCGCGCCAACTGCTTTGAGCTCGTCACGCCCCATAAGTTGGTTTCTCCCAAATCGTTAATTTCGTTTGGCTGAAGCGCGTTTTGCAAGTCCAGTTTGATTTGGTGAACGTTATTACCATATAAAAAAACCTACCGCAGAACGCCTTATAGTTTAGTCGATGTACAGGGTGTCCCGTCCAAGTGTGAAACACTGCTTTGTGAAATAACTTCAGTAAAAATGTATATTTTGGTTTAAAAATATAAACCACACTTATACAAATAACAAATTTTTGGCAGCCGGTTGATTTTTGAATTTTATATTATACTAGTAGTCTAGTAAAGTAGTTATTAGCCAATTATTGCCATTACAGACAGCACGTGCTGCAAGCGGACAGCCCGGCGCTGTGTCGCAGCTGGATGAAGGCACTGCAACGCACCATCGAGTCAGCGCTGCACGACGAAACGCCCGAATCGTTCGATGATCGTGGCGGTACGTCCGTATTCGACGTGACCACGACGTCTGTAGCCGGAAATACCACGTTGGATGTAAAAAATGGTGGGTTGGTTTTGACAGCATTTGGTCAAGTTTTGTAGATTGAATGGTTTATGCAAGAATATCTTTGTTTTCATAATAACTTTATTTTTAAGTTTATAAAATGTTATCGACAGGCCTAAAATTTCAGTCCAAGACCAAACTAGGAAAACAATAGTGTTTCGCGGTCCTTTTATTATGTGGGTTTTATTCTGTATGACAAGAGTTTCAGTGTTTGTGAAACTGATCTCATTTATAGGTAAAGTTTGCCTGCTTCAGCGTGATATTTGTCAGTTTGATCTGTCTTTTATTTAGAAATACTTATTCCTTAATTTTAACCCCAATGTTTGTTTATCATAACAATGAATTCTGAATCAACAACATTTGTATTACAGGTTCGGTGGTCGGCCGTTCGAGTGCGGCGGACTTGAGTTCGTTGTCAACGGGCGGTGGCTCGGGACAGGCCAGCGTCACACCCGGTCGATCACCCGCTGTTAAGCGCAGGTTTATACACTTGGCCAGAGGCGGGCCGCTGGGGGGGGGGGGGGGTAGGGGGTTTACCCCCCCCCAACTTTTCAGGGTCGTCGGGTAGCCTACCCCCTCCCCCTAGACAAAAATTTAGGTCGCCTACCCCCCTACTCGAAATTTTTGAGAAAATTGGCCTCAAAACCTCGATTTTGAGGCTCATTTTTCAAAAAAATTTGGCTTTGAGATTTTTTTTCGAACAAACACGCTTTCTGGGTCAATTTTCTTGGTTAAAACCGGTATATGTGATGTTTATACCTTATAATAGAAGATTTTTTTAGCAAAAACAAGCAAAAAACAAGGCTTTTTGGCGAAAATTTTTTTTTCTACCCCTCCCTTCCCGACCTTACCTCTCCACTTTTCGAGGTGAGGGGTGTAATCTGAGATTTCAAAATTCTACCCCCACCCCCTGCAAAACGCCAAAATACCCGGCCCACCCCTGCACTTGGTTATGCCGAATTCATTATTTTAGATGGTGAGAGAGCATTGACACAATTGAGTGGATTTTATCTGAATTCTAAGTATGTTCATGATGTGTTGTATATCTATAAAATTGACGGGCGTTTTCAATAGAATGCCGATTTTATGGCACATTTCTAACTATTTAGATTCATCCTAGATGGACCAGTTTTGTAATAACAGAAGGAATCACTTCAAAAGCGGAGAAAATTTATAAAGAATCAAATGGATAAACAGAAATAAATTTTTTAATATGTTAGTATTCCAGAGTACTGGACGAGCTGTACCAGGTGGCCGGAAATCGCGAGTGTGCCGATTGCGGTCAAGCCAACCCGAAATGGGCCAGCATCAATCTGGGTGTGCTGCTGTGCATTGAATGTGCCGGGATACACAGGTCGGGCACATTCACAATCATTCAGTACATTTAGGGGTCCCATTACAGTCATTTCAAGTCCTAGTGCACAATTCACAATCATTTAGTACTGCTAGAGTACTTTCATAGTCGAGTTGCATCGTTTTCAACGAAAATTGTTTTGACGTTATTATTCATAGTGAATAGACATAAGACTGATCTTTTTATGATGCATGTACGTTCGAAAGACCCACCTGTGTTTTCCGTGTGCCTTGATGAAATATGCGATTTTTTACAGTTAGTTGAAATAACGTGAGTTCCGCAGTTTAACCTGAATCACATCACACGAAAATGTCAAAACACGGTTAAAATTGTTCGTAGAAAACTGTATATAATTAGAGCGAGGTGTTACGAAATCGTCGAGTCACGAAATAAATACAAGCTTGACCACCAGTTATTGTTTACTTTACACGAATGGAAGCCGATATCTAGGCAACCGTGACTTTGGAAAATTGATTATTCAGTTCGTTCTGTTTGCTCAGTGATAAACAAACAACGAATGGAAATATCAGCACATATAATTCCAATTCCAAATAACCCGCCTACAAATGTTTCGATCGTTTTATCGAATTCTCATTTGAACAGATTTAACATTATCATTATTCGCGGAATAAAATAATTAGGAATACAAAAGATTGATTTCACAAAAATATTCAAACTTATTAACGATGCGCGTTGGGCTGCTGGACAAGCCAGTGAATCAAATATTCTTCGACACTTGGCTGGGCCTGTCAGACCTTCTCTGTTCACCGCTCGAATTCGTCGACCATAGCGAATGGCTGATTAATGGTTCCTACATCGATTCCCTAATCAAAACGACTGCCGTCGACTGTCTGATCGACTTCTGGGGCATCACCGAAGCGCGTCTGCCGTTCCTCAAGTTCTCATATCCACTCAAAAACTCGTACACGGTTCTGTACAAGTACCAGCCGCATGTGACAGTCGAATCTGACCCAATGCACGGTATATATAGCGTGTTTTCGCCATGTGTTTGGGCGAGTGTCGTCTCGATACTGATTCTATTGATGGCGGCACACGCCGTGTCTTCACGGTATGTCAGTCGATCACCAGATCACACCTGGCCGCTATTCGCTCATGTGATGGCACAGAACTCGATGTCTCTCAATGAACTCGGTCGCATGTCTGGTGCCACGTTGATGATCATCACCAGTATATTCACCGTACACTCCTTGTTCTTGTACCAGGGTTATCTGCTCACTACATTAGTTGCACCATCCGTATATAAAGTATCGGTTAATGATCTCGATGAAATGTTTGATCAATTGGAGAGCAGGCAACTGGTACTCAACCTGATCCGTCCCGACTTTCACTTTGCTCAGACGATTGAAAAAGCGGCGGACAGCACGATGTTGCGACTGCGTACGATACTCGAGTCGAATGCACCCATTTATGTACCGTTATCCGAAGTATTTGACATGTACCAACGGGACACCATCCAGTACAATGGCACACACTATCAACGCCATCAAGTCCTCACCGTTGAAGACGAGTTCAACTTTTTCATGTTACCTGGAGTGCAAGAAAACTGCGATCTAACGTACTTGGACGTGGAGGTACCCGTGGCCACCGGACTCATGTGTTCACCGCATACATCTGATGAGGTGATGGCGTGTCTGGACTCGGCCATTGCCACCAACTACGGATTCATTGTCGAGTTGTTCGAACGCCAACTGGAACAATATGTACGACGCTGGCAATGGTGTCGTCAGGATAAGTTGGTCACTGAATCCGGTGACGTGGGTGATCCATTGACAATGAACCGAATGACTGGATCGTTGGTGGTTTGGGCCACTGGCATTGTGATGGCCATCGTGGCTGGGGTCATCGAGTTGTGCAGGGGCAGGATCAGGAGACGTGGCTGCTGATCGCAGTTTCCATCAACAATTTTTCACCTTTACAGTAACCGTTATAAATTATACACACTGACATTGATACATCGTATTTGTGATTGTTCATATTCTTGGTCTTACACTGATGTAGTAATCATGCTGTACTGTATATTAGTACTGTATGTAATCATTTATTTCCGTTTCAGCAATTAAACAATGGCTCTTTTCATTTGTTCAGTATGCAATTGTGTCGTAACTGCTGTGCAGAATTTTTGGATAAAAAGTGTTTGTCACTGAATGTACATTAAAATATATGTAAATTGTATAAAAAAAGTATACGAAAACCTGTCACTCAACTGGAATAGAATTGATAACACAAAGCTGGGACAAACAAAATCATCACAAAAATACAAAAAAAAACAAAAATACATAATATTATACTGAAGATAAAAAGCAAATTCATCTAAAATTTTGATAGGATATGAACAGACCAAGGAACTATCAGTCTTTCAAAAAATCTACTTTGTTTGTAGGTCACTGGGCGTTCAAACGAGTAAAGTGCGATCAACGCAACTGGACGCGTGGGAACCCGAACAAACGCGGGTGATGCAATGTCTGGGTAATGAGGCAGTGAATCGTATACTTCTCAAGTACATGCCTGCCGTACCTGTGCCACCCGCGGCCAAACCCAATACTGCAAGGTTACTTTTACTTGAACATCACCACTTGAAATTTTTTCATTCTTAATTTCGGTGGCACGTTCATAATTTTTTTGCATTGAATCGATTATGATGATGTGCTTGTTTATTGCTCCATTGAGAGTTTTCTGTGCACAAACACAAGCCATAAACAGTTTTGCAGTGGATTCAGGTTTGTTCAGTTGGTGAGTGGTAGCAGTTGCAAAATACAGTCGGATGGCAGTCAACAAGGAATGCTATAAACATAATGGTAACCTGATTTTTTTGTGAATACAACTAATTGTACATATTTTATTCAGAACCGGGCGCGACGCTTGGATTCGTGCCAAGTATGTGGACCGGCGATTCGCTCGCAAGCCGAAGGATCGGGCAACGGCCCTGGCACTGGCTCATCAGCATCAACACCACAAACCAGCCAGTCGACACAATTCGCTGTTGGCCGACGTTCTCACGGAACTTGATCAGCGCAAAGCCGATGGTTGTGGCAGAGATGGTACGTTGATTTCACTCATGTGGCTTGGGGGTTTCTCGTTGGCATGATGGTGGATGTTGATGTTGATGTACCTGAATAGAACCAGAAAACCTTGGAAAGTCGTTGATGCAATGCGCTTGTCGCATAAATATAAAATTTAATAAAAGCAGTTTTTCTTGAATAATTTGTGATTCTCAAATCTTCGAGTATAAAACAGTCAAGTTGTGATCCAATGTCAAATTGCATTTAAATGTTGCGCCTCGGCTGTTGTTTTTTATCAGATGGTTCTCCAAGTTTTCCACCCCGATCTGATTCTGGCTGTGGTAATTTTTTTCGCAATCCTAACCTTTTAGATAAAGGATTTCCTCATTTTCACGCTATTCTTTATTTTCCATACAATCTCCAGATTCACCGCGTCGATGTCTGTCGGTAGGTCGTCTACTTGAGCCACTGGATGACTCGTCCAACCGACTGGCCCGTGCCACGTCAAATCCGTGCATAAACGATTCCATGACATCTGACGGCAATGTGCTCGCTGGTTAGCACATACTTTATGGCAAATTTATTAGCCAAAACCTATTTTGTCGTCTGTTCAGTCTAGTGCTTAGGGTGTCAGCCTCGAAAATTGGAGGCCCTGATTCATGGTATTAGTTTAGTGTGCATGGATAGCTTAACGTACATTAAATGTTGAAGTCCCAGTGAACAAATCTTTGGGTTTTCTAGGTGACAAACCACTGGCTTCATGTGGTTCGGATCCGCTGCTCGACCAGTCGGCCGATACCGGAGATGCAGAGGACGAACTCAACCGATCCATGTCGGACACGGACAGACATCGACAGGCACAACGATTGCTAAGAGCTGCGGCACAGGGAAATGTTGGTGTCATCACTAGTCGACGAGGGAGAAGTGGAATTCCCCCCTCTTTGGCATTTCCAATAAAGTAAAATTTGTTATATTAGGTGTAATTTAAATGGCCTCACTATTGATCACCTCTCTTTGAAGAAATACCCACCCCTTCATTTGTTGGGTTGAATCGTCTAGCAGTGGGAGTCTGTCAACGTGATAATAGTTTACCTTGCCTTGTTCAAACTTATTTTATACGGACTTTTCTAATATGAATAAAACATCATCGTCTGTGGTGTTATCTTCGTTTGTTCCTCAAATAAGTTTGCAACGCTTTGCAGGTGATCGAAATGTGTGCGGCGATCACGAACGGCGCCGACGTGAACTGCCGAATCGCGATGCAGGTAGCGCAGGATGGTGTCGCCGATCGTCAAACTACGCCCGATCATCTGGCCGTGTCGATGACCACCACCGAGCATACTACTCCACTTCATCAGGCCATCAAATCGGTATTTTAAATCTTTAACAACTACTTTTCTTATTTTTTATTGGTGTTTGTGTTTCAACAACGTTAATGACATTCGATCGCCTGTTTAGTCTAGTGCGTAGGGTGCCAACCTCGAAAACTGCTGGTCATGGTTCGAAACCTGACTTGAGACACATACCGTGATGAATTGCTCTTCGGTTTCTGCCATTGCCCGGGAGTTTATTCAAGCCTCTCTGGCTACTACGAAAACACAATTCGGATATATTAGGAGTGTGCCTTGATTGCTTCAGTAATGGAAAAGTTTCATTCATGAAAAAATACCAGTACAAAACGATTGTTGTTGCAGGGTACCTCCGAGGCCGTTGAGTACCTGCTGCTCAACAACGCCAAGCTGAACGTGGTCGACTCGGATCTGAATACACCCGTCCATCTGGCCGTGCTTGCCGGGTTGTCCGGACAGGTTAAATTACCATATTTCACGTTAAAGTGGAATTCCGATCGATCATCAGAATAGAAGATAAATGGCATTCCAGTCATGGCATGAACTGCCGGACCCTATTTGCTGAAAACAAAAAATGTTGACGCACTTTCTGACTTCGACTGGACTTATATTTAATTGCCCTAAGTACCTACGAGCATGAGAGATGTTGTGTCTTATGTTTCGATCACAATGAGAATGAACAATGGCATATAAGCTCAACGTTAACAAATCATTCATAAAGTTGATTTCTTCAGCTCAACTTACTGGCGTTTCAATGACTTAGGTGATAATGTTTTAGGTGTGTCAACTGGTTCGTCGTGGTGCCGTGGTCGATCTGAAGAACACAGCCGGCCATACACCATTAGACATTGCCGTTGAGAAGGCCAATGCCGATGTCGTTACATTGTGCGTTTTTTACTGGATTTTTTTCTGAAGCCAACAGGGCACACTATTATCATACCAGAATGGTGAAACAAAACCCTTGGCGAGTTGAATAGCTTGTTTCAGACTGAAAGCAGGATTTCAGATAAAAATTAACTGATAAAAATCATAAAGCAGTACATATTATTTTGATGATATGATTGTTTTGTTTTTGATTGTTTCATGGATTGAATGTTTCGATTGTTTACCTTTGTTGCCTCGTTGCAGACTGCGACTATCGAAGCTGCGCGAGGAGGTGATCGCACTGGAGCCGATGAACAACACAATCGAGGAGACCATGTCCGGTGTGCTGGATGATATCAGTCGTCAGGCCAACAGCAGTCGCACCAGTTCGGCACGATCCGCTGATAATAGTGCTCCCAGTAATGCATAATCATTTAAAAAATTATTATATATTTTTGAGATTTCACGCACAATTTAAACTAAATTTAGTACAGAATCGATGCATTCAGAATAATTAAGAAAGCTCTTTAACGCCTTACCGATCTGATCTTTAGCTTCTGAAAGGGGATTATAGTGGCACAGAAGCGCGTCAAGTTTGAATCGTCTGTTCTGTGATTGCAAAAATGAACGGATGTTGAAGAGCATATTATGATATGAGCATACTTACTGACTAACTTACTGAGCATATGTGGCTTATTGCCCACAAGTGGTTCAAATAATTCCCATTCTACAATTTTCTAAACTGTTTATTTTGTGTTGTGTTATAAGACGTAATACTAATATGGCGTATAATCATTCACTTCATACCACACTCGCGATGAGTTAGCGATTCGCCACCCGCCCCTTTTCAAGTTTTCTTGTTACTGTATTAGTTCGGAAGGTATTTGGATACGCTGGAAAAAATTTGGATGCTTTTATTTCCGACTTCCGTTGCCTACTTTCTATAACCGCCTGTTCGTTCATATCATATTGTGATAGTCTTGCCAATTTCTAAGAGAAAAAGTGATGAAACACTCTTATTGATTGATCACGTTTACGTTACTTTATTACTCCAGTACCGCTTATAACCCCATTCTGTGATCCTATTGTTGTTACATTGAGCTCTATTTTATTGTTTACTATTAGTAACAAGCCTGATCATCGCGATGAATCACGTGCCTTTCGGTCTTTTGTGAACACGGTATGGTTATTTATTATTAATCAAATTAATTTTTTTCGTAACCATCAGCAGTTTTTAGTGAAAAGTTAAATAGTGTCATTTTTCACGATACGCTTGGTTCTTATGTGAATATATGGATTTTTTCGCTGAATAATCTTGTGGTCAGTGTAAAATTGTTTTGGAAAGTTTGTGAGCCCATCTTCAACTGATACATATTTTTCTGAATGCTTATACTTTTTATTGTACGCCCGTTTACCTGTGTATCTTAGTTGGAAGTTATTTGATACATTTCCTCTATTCTCACCGGTCCTCACCCATTTTTGTGTCTTCGACCCCCACATTCATTTGATTCGCAACCGTCTCTAATACTTTTATCGATTTTTTAATATTTTAATATTAAAGATTTTGTGCATTATTTCAACATTTATCGGATGTTTCTAAGGATTCGTGCAGATCAGACCATAAATGTGTTTTACGTTAAGTTATTATTTCCTCAACGGTTACGGTTCTAACCCGGGTGCACGCTCTCGATATACTAATGTATTTTCCCATGATTTCATATGATTAATCCCTAATCGGGTTTGCATAATTGTATATTCATACTTCATATTTTATTGTCCATGTAATATTATATAAATATTATAAAAGTGTTTCGTTTTACGAAGCGAACAATTATTTTATGCCATTGAGTTCTACATATGCATGTTATTCATACATACTTAACAGCCGATTATATATAAAGTATCTTTTATATTTTGATACAAAATATTCCCGATAAATTTTACTGAATAAAATTATTAATATGAAGCTGTATTTTATGGTTTTGTTGGTTGATTTAAGACGAGCAAATAAAAAAGAGAAACAAAACATGAAATTTTTTTGTCAGTGACTTGATCACAATTTCAAAACAAGAAATACATCATGTAATTTCATGTCACCGTTGAAAGAGAACAACATTTCACAATAGACACACAAGTGAGGTTCGTAAGTACCGTGGCACTCGCTAACATGCTTATCATGAAAAGTCGTGTTTTATGCCGCATTGGTGAGGGTGACGGAAAATACATGAAGTTGTTGCGGGTTGCGTCCGGTACTGATAACGTGTGTCGGGTTACGGTAAGTACATGCAGGCATTCATCATGGCACGGTTTATAATAAATACTCGTCAGATCAGAACTTATCAATCATATACTCATTACTCTCCTAATCTTAACCTACATACGTAAGTGACGTTTCGCTCTATACAACAAGACGCCAAATCTGTAATGCCGTGGCAGTTGTTGTCCTGTCTGTGATTTTCAGTGTCTTGATTCTTAATCAACGGCTATAACTTATCGACTGACTTGCTTGATTATTAATTTTATTGATATTACTGCTACTGTTTTATATACGGAAGTTGGTGGGTGGAAAAGTTCATATTGATTGCAGTTCTGCCGTGATCAACGTGAATGTGACACCATCGAAGTACGTAAAGTTGTGCAACGGACGGGGCGGGGCACGAATAGTTATGGTATCAAACAAAAATACCTGACACTGCGATGTGGCGTGGCGTTTTATATGATCTCGTCGTCTATAAGTTGAGTCCATGACCGATGTCAGACATTTCGTGCTATATTCATACGTGCTACATGCATATGGCATGTTCAGCTCCTTCCTTGTCGTGGCTAACGTCTACATGTTATAGGAAAATTTGCTGGTTTCAGAATTCACCTTCATAGCTCTACAAGTTCATGTTAAATATCACTAGAGATCTCATACACAAGCAATTTCTTTCTTGGACAGTATACTGTTATACAATTTAAGTTTGAGATAAAGTGGCCTAAAATTCCAGCAGCAATTGTTTTCCATTTTCCAGCTAATAACAAAATCGGTCAGACTTTACACAGATTCTGATTCACTCAAAATGCTCCGAACTGTGGTCGTAGGTGTATTGGTAGCTGTGGTGGCCGCTCGGTCGCCCAGAGGTAGGTGTCACGCACTCACTCATTCACTCACTCACTCACTCAGTAATCACCTACTCACTCACTCACTCCGTCACTAACTATCGCACTCACGCACTCACTAACTCACTCACTCACTCATTCGCTCACTCAGAGTTGCTTTGCGACAACACGGATGCCGTTGTAGTCGTTGATACATCTCAGAGCATTTCGTCGTCTCAGTTCTCAAAGGTTCAAACTGAATTTAGGATAGAGAACAACAGAGAGTCAGTCAGTCTCTCCTTTTACACAAATTCTTAACCAACATTAATATTTTAGATCCAAATGTACCTGGACACACTGGTGAGCACATTCAGCGTCGGTCCGGCTTATTCGCAGGTAAGAGGTGACTCTCATCCCAGACTACCAGACAGTCCTAACTAACTGACTGACTGACTGACTCACTCACACACGAACTCACTAACGACTCATTGACTCTCTACTTTCTGGCAGGCTCAATTTGGTGGTGTGCTTTTCAACGATGATATCACCTACCAATGGTCATTGGATCAGTACTACGATCAGCAATCATTGAAGGCCAATTTCGCACGTCTTCCATACACTGTCGGCACAACCAATCTGGAGAAGTTTGTTGTTGTTGTTATTGTTGTTGTTGCTGTTGTTGTTGTTGTTGTTGTTGTTGTTGTTGTTGTTGTTGTTGTTGTTGTTGTTGTTGTTGTTGTTGTTGTTGTTGTTGTTGTTGTTGTTGTTGTTGTTGTTGTTGTTGTTGTTGTTGTTGTTGTTGTTGTTGTTGTTGTTGTTGTTGTTGTTGTTGTTGTTGTTGTTGTTGTTGTTGTTGTTGTTGTTGTTGTTGTTGTTGTTGTTGTTGTTGTTGTTGTTGTTGTTGTTGTTGTTGTTGTTGTTGTTGTTGTTGTTGTTGTTGTTGTTGTTGTTGTTGTTGTTGTTGTTGTTGTTGTTGTTGTTGTTGTTGTTGTTGTTGTTGTTGTTTCTTGTTACTGTTGTTGTGGTTTATTGTTGTTGTTGTTGTTGTTGTTGTTGTTGTTGTTGTTGTTGTTGTTGTTGTTGATGTTGTTTCTAGTTATTGCTGTTGTTTTTGTTGTTGTTGTTTGACGATTAACATTCCAGAGCTCTGTCTGCTGCGTACACAGTGCTGAGTGGTCGAGGCAGTCGTCAGGGATCGTGCAAATCTGTGATCCTTTTCTCCGATGGATGGTTAGTACTCACTCACTCACTCACTCACTCACTCACTCACTCACTCACTCACTCACTCACTCACTCAATAACTCACTCACTCACTCACTCACTCAATCACTCACTCACTCACTCACTCAATAACTCACTCACTCACTCACTCACTCACTCAATCACTCACTGACTGACTCACTCACTCACTCACTCACTCACTCACTCACTCACTCACTCACTCACTCACTCACTCACTCACTCACTCACTCACTCACTCACTCACTCACTCACTCACTCACTCACTCACTCACTCACTCACTCACTCACTCACTCACTCACTCACTCACTCACTCACTCACTCACTCACTCACTCACTCACTCACTCACTCACTCACTCACTCACTCACTCACTCACTCACTCACTCACTCACTCACTCAATCACTCACCAGGTCCGACCAAGGTGCGATGGAGCAGATGTGGGCCAACCGTCTTCGTGATGACCTCGGTGCCACAATCGTTGCCGTTGCCGTGGATGGCATCAACGGGTACTTCGAGCCCTTCAACACGCAGGCACTCGAGCAGCTCGCATTCAATTCGGCCAATGTGTTTGAGTTGAACAAACTTGTTTGATTTCTGAACAAACTTGTTTGAATTGAGCAAACTTGTTTGAGTTGAACAAACTTGTTTGAGTTGAACAAATTTGTTTGAGTTAAACAAATTGATTTATTCGGTACAGATACAGTAAGGGGAACAAGGATTTTTATTGAGTAAAATCCGTTAAATATGCAGCTTTATCAAAATGTATAATGTTTGTGATTAATGAATTTTATTAGTCAGTAGTTTTTTTGGTGTCATTACGAAAATCTGTGTATTGTAATGGGTCGACAATCTCTAACCATGTGTTTTTTTAATTTTAAACTGCCTTGAGTTTATGAATTATTTCTGTTGTTTATCCTGCCATTTATTATACCAAATGTTGTGTTCCATTTGTAGAATTTATCTTGGGTCAACGCAGTATGTTTGCTGTTTCCTAGCAACGTGATTGCTTTATTTTATTTCAAAACAAAATGTGTAATCGTCGTGATTTCAGTTTTATTTTCAGTAGTATGTATTTCTCTCACTCCCTCTTGATCAAATAAAAGATAGAAGAACAAATGTAAGATGCAATGTATAATAATTGATATTAATTGCTGGAAAGTACACACATTAGTGAAAAGAAGGGATGGGTCCGTTAAATTTATCTCTCGATCATAACATTTAGAAATTATAAACAAAATGTAACGGACCATAGAAAATTTCATACATATATCAAAAGAAAATGACGAATTATATTTCCTGAAACTCCATAATGTTACAGAGTCGGGAGTTTTCTTCTATTTTTTACTCTTATTTGTAAAATCCATATTATTGAATCTTAGAAGAAAATCTCGACATGACTAGCCGATTACAGTGTTCGTCATATTAAAGTTATCATATCAACAAAGACAATTTTATACAACACATAAATTAAATACAGGATTATAAAATAGCAAGTGAAACAAGTTGGGTGTGTACTATGTGAATAACATGGAGATGTTTGGTGATTTTGTCAAATTTCACAAATCACCAAGCCATACTGAAGGAAGGAGGATTAAGTTGAGATACAGTTGAAAACTTGTGATATTTGGGTCTGTTTTTTACTTGGATTCAATTACATTAAAATACTCTGCAATGTATCTCAATTAATCCCAGAAACAGTGCTTATTTGACCAAAAGGAAACCAAGCAAGGAAAATACGCAACCATTGATCGATAAAATATGTATAATAATGATCATTAGTAAATCATGTCCAGATTGGTATAGATACAACTCATGATAATATTTCACAATAAAATGTATGTGTAAATTCAAATGTAGCTCACATTGTCTCTGAACACAAATCGAGTATCACAATTGGATTGTAGTTGTGGGATATTTGGGAAAATATAAAGCATTGCTGGATAAGCAACACAAAGTATATTTATTCATTTATTATATAAAATTATGCGTTTTCTGCTCCTTTCTCATAGCACAAGTACAGTTCTGACTGAACTTTACATCACAGCGGAAGATACTTAAAATAATAAGGATTTGCCAACTTGTAAGCATTTGGTTAGGTTATTCGTTTGAGATGGGAGATTGCTGTACGTCAGCCTATTCAACGTAGATGCTCACATTCTGGCATTAATTAAGTACTTGCAGCAATGTGTCAGCAACTGTTTGCCATTGGCGTGTCGTGGACTGCCCGGCTCTCGAGTATAAATATCCAGACCGTACTGGCCAGGTTCAGGAAAGAAGATCTTGAAGTGCACCTGGTCGCCCCTGACCTCGAAGGTGACAGACGATGCCAGCTTCTTGTCGTCCACATTGTTTTTATGGAGGGCGGCGACGAATTCAGCCAGTGGCTTGGACATTCGGAAACGAACGTCCAGCTGACGAGCGGCGTTGATGATTGCATCCTCGTGGGACAGAGGGATCAGACCGAATAGACGATAGCCCTTGGCTGGACCCCATTCACCACTGGCACACTCCGGCAGGGGAACCATGATCACGTTCAGTGCGTCGCAGATTACCTGTGAGTGAGTGAGTGAGTGAGTGAGTGAGTGAGTGAGTGAGTGAGTGAGTGAGTGAGTGAGTGAGTGAGTGAGTGAGTGAGTGAGTGAGTGAGTGAGTGAGTGAGTGAGTGAGTGAGTGAGTGAGTGAGTGAGTGAGTGAGTGAGTTATTGAGTGAGTTATTGAGTGAGTTATTGAGTGAGTTATTGAGTGAGTTATTGAGTGAGTTATTGAGTGAGTTATTGAGTGAGTTATTGAGTGAGTTATTGAGTGAGTTATTGAGTGACAGATTGTGTAACTGACTTTGAATTTGCAGACGCTCTTGAATTTCATCGGTTGACCGGTCAAGTACTCGCCGGTGGTGACGGCATTGGCAAAGATATCCAGAAGGAATTCACCACGACACGGCGTGTGGACGCGGAATACGACCGAGTGACCGACCACTGATTGCATGACGAAACTGTAAAAAGTATGGTTCATTATCACTAAATTTTCATCATATTTAATATTTTTATCAATCCATATGAATAGAAAAATGAAATGCATAGGCCTGGCTTGAGATATCTACTTTGAGTTTTACTCTTCTTAAATGTTGAATAAAGATATATTGCCTACCGTTTCAAGCTGATTCCGTTGTGATCGGCCGTTTCATTGTGATAGAAACGCAAGTTGTAGTGGAATATCAGACTTGAGATGGCGTCGGGGCTCATGTTTAGAGCTACCGTGGCGGCACCTACAATCGTTGACTCAGTGACTGATTGGCTGATTGACTGATTGGTTGATTGACTGACTGACTGACTGACTGATTGACTGAGTGAATGAATGAATGAGTTGATTTACTCACTGAATAACTAATTACTGTCTCCCTCAATGAACGACTGAATCGCAGACTGACTGACTGACAGACAGACAGTCTGACTCATTTACAGTCTCCCTCATTGACTTACCCGAAGAATCGGAGGTAACGATTGCCCGCAGTCGTTGATCAACAAATGAAAGCCCATATCTAAAGAACAGTGATCGAACGAAAGGCAGTTCCTCGAATTCCCTCAATGTGATCGTCCGTTTCAACAACTGCCATTCGGATTGGTGCGGGAAGAACTCGTAAATGAACTCCTGAAAACGATATTTCCGTTTTCACTCACTCACTCACTCACTCACTCACTCACTCACTCACTCACTCACTCACTCACTCACTCACTCACTCACTCACTCACTCACTCACTCACTCACTCACTCACTCACTCACTCACTCACTCACTCACTCACTCACTCACTCACTCACTCACTCACCTCGGCATCAGTCATGAAGTAATGATCGTCATATTCATATCGTAGACTATCACTTCTTGTTCCATTGTTTGACGGTGAATCCTTGGCATTAACCAGATGCCTGGCACCCCAGTTGCACTGAACGAATCGCCAGCCACCGTCGAGGAAAACCGCGTTCCATGTGTTTCTGAAAATTAATGTTTACGGTGTTAATGATGTATTTTAGTTTACCGGATTTGCGAGTTAGCTTGATTCTTTTTATTGATTTTTTGGTGACAGAACACTGCTTCTGAGACTCATTTTATCAGACATTCGTGCAGACGACTTTGTAATAAAAACATAAGTTACACATATTCGAAGTAACTCATGTACATACCTGAATCGACCGTCCTCAAATCGCATGCCGGGTTGGTAGCCAGCGGACTTGCTGTATCCCTTGATGACCACACAGTGTAGACCGGCGTAACTGAAACATTAACGTCCGTTTATCCTTGAGTTGGGTGTTAAACTTCGTGTGAAAATTGGATTTAAGTCATGGATTTTTACTTATTTTACATTTTCTGTAATTCAATACTTTACCTAAATGAAAACGAACCTGCATAAACGCTTGAACAAGACGTGGTAGCTTTCAGTGCCGAATTTGATGCCTCTGAGCAGACCCATCGGCGTGTTCGGATCCAGCCGACCGTCGAACTGCATCAGGTTCAGGTTCTTCACCGTGATCCATCTGGAACAGAAGACATTGATTTAACATTTCTTGCCATTCACAGTCTGACATTTCTTGACTCTGATTCTTTTTTGTAAAAAAAGTGAGAAGTAACGGAATAATAAATAATGACAATCGAATTAACTTTTATGTTTCAGTTGTGTTGTGTGTCTTGACCAGTCCGAAATTTCTCAACTCTGAGTTATTTTTTATAAAAAGTAGAGACTCTAGATAGTAACGAACCTGTAAATAGCGCGTGCTTTTTCCACGTCGGACTTGCTGTTCTGTGTGAGCGCCCAGATCAAATCCGTGAACGTTTGCTGCTCGGCTTGGGCGACCTGAAACGTAACTTTTCATTAATTTCCAAGAAATTTTAGAAGAATCTTCATATGGTTATCATTTCATTATCAGAATGCATATCATAGTTTCGTTGGATCAGTGATATGTGACGAACTCAGAGGTTAACTCTCATTTGAAATAAAACTATCGGGGTTAAGAAAGCAAACTGTTGATATTTGTTATAAAAAATTATTATTTCATAGTTAATGAATGATACGAACGTCATATCAATATAAAAGTCTTTGATAATGAGGTTATTGATATATAGTAGTTTACCAACACTGATGGCCGTCTGGTCGACCGCCTCGAACACGTTCACATCGGCGTAGATGTCGCGTTTGCGGTTGCCGGCTGGCTGCGGTGGAGGGGGTGTCGTCGGGTACGAACTCTCGCTAATTGCATCCTCTTGTTCATGTGACTGCAACAAATGAATGAGTGAATGAGTGAGTGAGTGAGTGAGTGAGTGAGTGAGTGAGTGAGTGAGTGAGTGAGTGAGTGAGTGAGTGAGTGAGTGAGTGAGTGAGTGAGTGAGTGAGTGAGTGAGTGAGTGAGTGAGTGAGTGAGTGGTGAGACAAAGATCTCAGCGTGTTCGGTACCCCCAGATGTTGTTCAACAATTTCCATAAGCTTGAATTAGAATATATAAGCGAAAAACTACTCACCTAATTTATTGGCCCATCTGTCTCGAGTCTATCGTCCAGTTTGAACAAAAATTATGAATTACTTTGCACATTTTATCATGCCTGACTTTTACTCTCTTACCAACAAACGTATATCATCGACCATCGAGCATAACTTTACAATTTGTCACACGTATAACTAACGTCCGCTTTTCGTAATTTTACGACCGCATTCACGGCGATTGGTTTTGGCCGAAAAGTCGAAGTCTCAGACTTTCGGAAATCTACTACTGGATTAGAGTTTTCATCGGCCGTACTACGAGAGATCAGATTGCGATTCAGTCGGATCGACCTGAGCTCAATGCGTGGGGAGGCCAATGCTAATTCCAACATTGTTATTTCGTTTTTGGTAAGTTAACTATCGACCAATGACTATAATGACCGCATAAACTTTTTAGCCAAATAGTCAAAACGTATAGTTGATCATAAAAGGTTGTATCCGCAGAATTCTCCACGGTTATTGCGAGTACTTTTACGGTCTCTCGAAAAGGCCACTCGGTTTCGTTACTTATACTGACTGAGGGTGAGAGTTTCCGTTTGTCATTTGGGGAACGTGGGGACTTCATTACTGGACCACCTCTTAACGGCACATAATGAGAGGAGTCCGTGGCACACTAACTCAAGTGGCACATAACATGCCATGGCACTTTAGGTGTGACACTCGTTACTGGCGTGTTAACACCGTCCGAGCTGTGCATGTCAATATTGGAACTGTGTTCTGTGGAACTAGACGTAATAATTCGTTTATTAAAAAAATCATCAAACTTGACCTAATTTTCAAACATATCAGTTTTCTCAATTAACCATTCCCTCAATCTCCCCAAATAACAATAATATTCTGTCCAAAATATCCGTACACGCGAACGCCCGAAAGCGGTTGGGAAACACTTGATAATAACGCCATAATAGTTAAGATGTTTACATTGCTGTCGACATCAATTAATATGAGACATTTGCTCACTCTACCAGCTACTACCAATGGAAGGGGTTTGCGTTAAGTGGATATGTGTGTCCGGCAATACAATATTGTAGAATAATTCGTTCGGAGTATTTCTAACGTAAAAGCTTTGAAAGTGGGGAGATATTCAAAGTTTTTCTGCAGATGAAGACGGAATTGCGGTTTTTTTACTGAAGTCAGCTGTTCAATTCAGTCATTCAATATTTGCATATTCAATAAACCATTGGCAAACATTCGGAATGTTTACCATTTATTGTTTAGGGACACGTGGATTAGGATTCTGAACCGAGGTTTGTTTAAAAATAAACAAATAAAGTTATAAAAGGCCAACTTCGGTGACCTCTTGTCGAGCCTGTCTGAACAACTCGAGCATCTCTTTGGCCTGGTTGTCCACCAGTTCGGCTGTTTTTGAGCGCTCCCGTTCTTTCCGTCGCGCTTGCATCATGTCGCGTCGTTTGTCACTGAAATCAATGACTGACTGACTGACTGACTGACTGACTGACTTACTGACTGACTGACTGACTTACTGACTGACTGACTGACTGACCGTTTTATAGTAAGATGCCTGATAAGTTCCTCTCTGGCTTTCTCTGTACTTGCCTCGGCCACGGCCTGATTAGCCCGACTCGAGTACATGTTCTCCATATCAGCCAGTGCACGTTCCCATTCCTCCTGCAACATGTAAATCACATGGTTTATTCGAGAATTTTTAAGTACGTAAAAACTTCTAAAGTTTGCTGTAAAAGGTTTACAGGTGTTTGAATCAGATTTCAGTAGAGAAACATGAGGTGAAACCCGCAGACTAAGAAAATTGTGCTGGGAGATAGTGGATATCTTAACTTATTCAGTTGAAAACGCAATTGATTTAATATAAAAATGTAAATGTGTATATAAGTTCCTACCTTTGTCTCCCGTTTGAACCTGGCTTCTTCAGCCTCTCGTTCTTGTTGAAATTGCTGGTACATGGTGTCTTCGAGTTGACGGTGTGCCAGCTCGAGTCGTGTTTGCGTGTCATAATCCTGTTATTGCAAGACAGTTTCATTAATTTGTGAGTGCTCATGAAACAATCAATACTTTAATTCCAAAATGACACTATTTTTTATATAAGAACATAAGCAATGAACATAAAAAAGAGACTGAAAAAAATATTGCAGTAAATAAAATTAAAATTAGATTGTAATCAAGTTAAACTCACCACAATATATCGGGCACCGGCGTGGTGAATTTTGGGGTAGGGTTTGGTGAGCGCTTGGGCTTTGAGGGCGTGTGCGATCTGCAGATAATAATAAATAAGAACCGTGGTGTTAATACAATATCACATTCATATTTTGAAGTTTTTTTATAAACTGTTTGTTAACCTTTTCTCGATTCTATTTATTTACAGGTTTACTTACTGAGCTTATTATCATTTATGCTCTTCCACCAGTGTTCCACCAGTGTCTGATTATAAGAAGACAAAAACTTAAAAAAAAAATAATAATATTAAATAATAATAATAAAATAATTGAAAACTACACGAAAATCGATAATATGAGGAAGATTGCGAACCTGCATATCCTGCACGCCAGCGGCATTATATCTAATGGGCTTGCCATTGGCAACTGCACCGTTTCGGGCGTTAGGACTGTGACCGTTCGGGCTCAGACTCGACCGGGAACCGTTCAGTACACCGTTCGATGTCGAGTGGTTGCCTGAAAATGGTTGTGGCATTCTTGAAAAAATTTCCTGTTTTTTTTTCTTTCAATTAAACTGATGACCGAGTCAAATTTTGAGTTCACTAAAAGTTGAATATGAAAGGTTGGATTAATGGTTGGAGAATATTAGTGTTAATTGATCATTTGCCCATAACTGCTTCAGTGACATCACAGTTTAGGTGTGGAAAAAGTTTTTACGTACAAATTTCTTGTAAAAATAAATTACGGACAAAACAATAAGCATTTTATCAGCCAACCATTGAGATGTGTTGTTGATCCCGATGCATGTGGACTGAGAGCACCCGGTCGCATGGCCGCTACCGACGCACCACCGTTGCTGCTGTTGTTGCCTGAATATGCAGGTTCAGTTAATTCAGTCACAATTGGGAAAATTACGTTGACTTTCAAACTCTTTAACGATTTTTTCTTGGACTTCGGAATGTAACAGGTATTTTACATAACGGACTAGTCAGACTGGTACACGGAATTCATTCATACTCGCCTGAATATGCCATGACCAGCGGTCGCACTTTCTTACTACCACCCTTCTTCGGCTGATACTTAGACAGAATCGGATTGCTGCCCATCAATTCCCTTTGAGCACTTTTCGGTTGCAGATCCGAGTATTTCTTCGTCAACTCGGGCGGTGGTTGATAGCGGATATCGTAATATTGATAACGGGGATCGTTGAAAGCCGATCCGGATGGTTGTGGCATCGGGGCGGGATCGATCGGCGGCGGCGGCGGGATCAACGGCGCCAAGCGGGACAACTCGGAATAACTGCGGGAGACGCCTGGTCTTTGGCGGGAAAAGTCTCTCGAATCGCGACGCGAGATCTCGGTATTCTGTTCTAGCCCCTGCCTTTCTTTAGCCTGGTTTTCGAGGTATTTCTCAGTGAGCTCAAGCTGATAATGGGTTAAAGGGGGAGGTGGTGACCAGCGGGAGTAATCAGGATATATGGGTGTGTCGACCAGTATATAAGGCAAATCGTCCAAGGGATACCGGTACATGTCCCGTTCGTAAGGTGATAGTTCGTAGTAGGGATCCAAGGGTGTCGCGGCCAGGTCCAGGTGATTCAGAGAACGGACTCGTCGATACCGTGGTACGTAGCGTGGCATTGTACAGTAATATAATAGGTATTGATAATTATGGTTACAGTGCAGTGATTATGCTGCTGATGGGCGGAAAACAGTTTTTATTCGGATATTGTATTTCAAAATAGTTTTTCATTCGGATATCGTATTTCAAAACATTTTTTTACTCAGATATTGTATTTCCGAATATATTTTTATCTATGTATATATTGTGTTTCCAAATATCCTTTCATTCGGATGAGTTGTGTGAAAAAATCTTCTCTTGCCATAGAAAGATCCGATGAACCTGCGGTAGTTCTCGCCATTTTTTTACTTTATTAAACTGTTACCACATAATCGGGAATGTTTCATTGCAGAACCGTACGTTTTGATGAGTTAGAAGCTGTGAAGCCGACTAAAAATGCACCTAGAATGCATCGAGTCAACTGTTTGCACTTCATTGCACTAATGGCACAGACTATGGTAACCCTACCATAAACATGACGATATTTTTGACTTTGCAATTGGTCATGCCTTATAAAATTTGACAGGTTCCGACCAATTTGTGAAAGGAAATTTGAAATTTGATTGGTTTCGCTAATGCTGGAAAGTTGTTCGTAAATGATGAGCTCGTGCTGTGGTAAAGAAAAGAAGATCCGATCATTAAGCCAGTGAAGTTTTCAGTTTCAGTATGTCTGGCGTGTCGTTGTTGATAAAAAAGGAAAAATGTAACCTGGTGATGTTTGAATAACTACATGAATATTTCAACATAGTTTTTCAAAGCTTTTATTGTTAACCCGGCATAAAAAACAACTCATCAGTACCTCTTTAGAATATATTCCATATCTGTCCTCCGTTTTAATTACTGTCTTAAAGTAACAATAAAATAAAAACAAATGAATTAAATAGCACCAACCAGGATCATGTGGTCCAGCCAGTGGCACATGGTTGTTACAGTAGACCTCCTGGTCGTATATATCATTACGGTTATTACAGTAGGACTTGAGCGTCAATCGTGTGCCACAAATATAACATTTGAAGCAGCCTTGATGGAAATAACACGAGTCTTTCAGTGGGCCGACTTTATCCGTCGGATACACGGGTTTGGTACATCGAAGACATTGGTCTTTCAGTTTGGCCGACATTTCGGAGGCGATTTTGAACTCCTGATTGACGGGACGTGTGGCCAACATTGGGACAGTCAATTGGAATGGTGATTGATTGCCTAATTGATTGGTTGATCAATCGATGATTAATCAGGTGGTGATCGCGTCCACTGATATTATATTTATTATGAAGTAATTCAAACGAACAGTGGTATTAGTGATGATGATTGGGCTCAATGTGATGATGACGATACAGCACGATTCTAATGGTATTCAATCATGGTGTGGTTGGGCAGTTGGTTCGAAGGTATTACGATGAGTACATTTGTGACATGCAGCATTTGCACAGTTGATATATCTGAAACCATACAATTACAATAGTAATATTTTAGAAAATAATACATACGTTGGAAAAGTATGTTAACTGGAGTATTACCTGTGTAGATGACTGCTAGTAACAGTAAGCCCATCTTATTGTAGGATACTGTTTTATGAATGAAGCATGTATGATGTTCACGCACGAACCAGCAAACAAATACATGGAAACCCATATAAAAAATCTGATGGCTGTTAAAGAATTACCACCTTATGGTTGATGGTCTTTGAAAAATATGCCTTGAACATCTAAAAGAATGACTTCCTATGATATGCCTATAGCATAGAGTAATGATAGAGATATATGTAGCCTGGTCTTTCTTCGAATGTGACAACCAAACAACAAAAACTTTGACCCGGTCAGGTAGAAAGTACTAGGCAGACCAGAATCGGGAATAGAACCGACCGAATAAGTAAACTGGTAACAATGATGTGAATCGTTCAGTCAGCTGCAGCAACCAAGACACATAAATCGAATAGCCATAAACAAATAAACAAATGTGTGATTCATCGGGCCGGTGTCCGGCTAAAAAGTTAATATTAAAATACACGCCAAATGCACATTCAATTACAATACACCGACGCATTTTGCAAATGGTTTTGGCTGTTTTGAGTGACGAATAGGTTACATACATATACAGTGGTATATGTATACTTATGTAATGGAGATTTGAGTTTTTGGATCTAAACTTCATCGATCGAGACTTTTCTCCCGTAGAAACAAACAAGTTAGTACTGCTACGAACTTTATAGTCGAACAATGTTGTTAACACCAATGAAACGTTCATCAGCAACTGAAATGCTAATTTAATTTATTTGGTTCGTAGGAAATTTTATGTAAATTTAGCAAACATTGTCTAATAGTGTTTACACAGCATTAACATTAATGTTTGGATAGAAATTCCTTCTTGGAACGTGCTATCAGTGGAAATAAATGGAAATTTCTGAACCGGTTAACGAATTTAGATCACTTTGAAAGTTACGTAACAAGTTGTTACATCGATACAAACATAAGTAAACAGTTAAGAATACTTCTAATGTTACCTACTGTAATGTAATGTATGTAGTTGATACAACAACAACAACAACAACAACAACAACAACAACAACAACAACAACAACAACAACAACAACAACAACATCGTTTCTATTGTTGCACTGAGTTCCACTACCACCCATCGTTACTACAAATTGTATTAGATATTCGCATCCTTCCTAGAAAAAATCCGGCCATAACATCGCGCAACAAATGCGTAACAATTGGCTATTATATTGCTGCTGTTGCTGTTGCGGTTGTTGCTAATGTTGCTGTTGTTGTTACTTTTTGTTGATTTGCTATGCTGCATGATGTACATGTAGAAGTATGTATGTTAGTTTCTGCTATTATACAACATTGGGAATGTTATGCATGTCAAGCAGGGTGATTTTAATTTTAAGTTGTTATGTTTTTGAGTGAGTGAGTGAGTGAGTGAGTGAGTGAGTGAGTGAGTGAGTGAGTGAGTGAGTGAGTGAGTGAGTGAGTGAGTGAGTGAGCATATTCAACATGATAAATGTAAGTAAACAACGTTATTCAAAGATCCATAGCAAACGACAGTAAATGTACCTTCGACAATTGAAACCGGTTTAGATAATCCGGATATAGCGTATGGTAAAAATAACACAACTTTGCTCCCCTCCACCATTTTCTGGGTTATGTAAGATGCCACATGTATGCTCGATAATGACTTGTCTGATTTGGTAATTAATTTTTAGCTGAGAAGTACATGATGTGAAGACACAAAAGTATGATGTGAAACCAAAACTGAATGGTCAAAATAACGTGTCTTCGTTTTGAGTTTTTAATCAAATTGACCAAGAAAAATAGTAGGAAAACAAGTAGTATTTAATCAGGTGTAGAGCGTTCTCAATTGATTATGAGATTGAATCTAAAACTGGACCCAATCAGATAGGAATTTTTCTAAGATAGTTTTCTCGTAAATCTGTTTTAAAGAAATAAAATTCCTGGACCGTATCTAAAGCCAAAAAACTAGCCTCCTAATCAAATAAGAATGCTATAATTAATTAAAAGGGTACCCCATCACAATACATCATTCTGTGGCACATCGTACACCAAAGTACTTTTCGTATACTGATTATTATGATCCACGGCATCAGGAACGGCATGACACCAAACTCCACCTACTGAAACAAAATATGCTACTACAAATACGGTAAGTGAAAGTAGTACACCACTGGTTACAGCTTGTTGACATAATATAGAATAGATTACGGTTTACGGTTACTGAATCAAAAACAGACAAGAACTGATTTGATTTGTAGAATAGTATAATCTTATAAGAATTCAGGACATGTAGCTTCTTGGTTCAGAGCAATATAGAACATGTTGGTTGAGAAAACAAACAATATGTAACTTGACTTTTTTTAAATGTTCCACAATACTATTTTTTGCTATACTATTTATTTCCAGCTTAATCTGGAAGCTCTACAAAAGCAATCGGACCCTGTGTTTCAAAACACACTCTGTTAACAAACAAACACTGCGATGTGGTATTCATACTTACGGTATGATGTGCTTACATACAGTATGTATACCTGTGGGGTGCACAACAAATCCGAAATGTTCAAATAAGACTAACATCAGTAGCAGGTAAAAAACGGCATTATTCAGTTTGAAGTTTTTTATTACTTCCAAACCTGACTACCAAAGCTTCTTCTCTAACTAATAATTATATCAAATTTCCGTTCACACTCACCGCTGCTGCATAAGGCTAACATCAACCATTCCATACTAATGTCTAGCTACGGCTTCTGCTTTTTAGCGTATATAAAGCTCAGGTAGAATAAATAGACGACGAGATAAATATTGGCCTGTTGGGGACAGGGATCGGACTATAGGCTGAATGCAAACATACTGCCGACAACAGCCCTTACTGTGGGACGTGTTGTTGTTGTTTTTGTTGTTGTTGTTGTTGTTGTTGTTGTTGTTGTTGTTGTTGTTGTTGTTGTTGTTGTTGTTATTGTTGTTGTTGTTGTTGTTGTTGTTGTTGTTGTTGTTGTTGTTGTTGTTGTTGTTGTTGTTGTTGTTGTTGTTGTTGTTGTTTTTGTTGTTGTTGTTGTGTTGTTGTTGTTGTTGTCGTTGTTGTTGTTGTCGTTGTTGTTGTTGTTGTTGTTGTTGTTATTCAACCCACACCAGTTATTATGGTTATAAATTACAGATTGCTAGTTACCCATAAATCAAAGTAATTTTTTTTATCAAAGCAGAAAATAGTGGATTACCTACATTGAGTATGAGTGGACGTATGAATGAGTATGTATGAGCCATCAGATCAGACTGTATATCGTCAATGTATCGTCAACGAACAATACAGATGAGTCAACCCGTCGGAATGTACGGCATCTGTCAGGTATTTTATCCGTACTGTATGTACTTGTTGCAATATGTATAACTCGGGAATTCACAAGAATGGGAAATATTCTCTTTCGTATTACCGTTACAAAATAAATTCTCAGAAAAACCGTTTTCAAACATTTATTATTGGTGAAATTATTCGTTAAATGGTGTTTCATAAATGTAGATATGTAATTGTGAATGGGCCCCAGCAACACAACCATTAAAAGCTTAGTATGTGTTACTAATCCAAAAACGTGTTGCGCAGCGGTGAACTTGAAACAACGGTATATACGCAACGATAAAAATACGAACGACAAAACCATAACAACAACAACAACAACAACAACAACAACAACAACAACAACCACAACAACAACAACAAAACAAACACGATTACAAAAAATAGGTAACATTTCCAAAGTTAACATCTCTACGTTTGTGGTTTATGAGTTTTCCCGACAGGGAACGGAGGTGGGTAATTCCGTCTTCTCAAATTACCGTGACTGGTTAACAAACATATTTTCGCAAAGATGTGCGTATACAAAAAAGGTGGAATTCAATGGCTGAAAATGTAAGGTAATTTACCCAAACACTCTTTAATGGGGCGATCCGGTGTGTCGCGGGATCATAAAATGACCATTTAAAGACGGAGACGAAGCAACGCAACCGAGGCGAGAACAACGAGTGAAGTAGGTGAAGTAGAATTTACTGCCGTAAAGACAGCCGTTTAGCAAAAATATAAATTTTACTTATCAATCAGGTGACATCTGACACACTGGCGGACAAGAAGGGAGGAAGAAGGATTATCCCCTTTTCGCGGTTCCAGAACGTAAAGTTTGTTTCTCAAGGTGCAGGTAAAATGGCCTGACTTCTGCCGATTCCCGCCTCTTTAAAGAGATTTCCCACCCTTTGAAGATTTGGCTCGTCCGCCAATGATCTGACAAAGAATGAGATGGAACGTGTGTAATCCTAAATGTGTAAAGTACATAAAAGTATAAATGAAGAAGTGTAAAAGGAATTCCTTTTGTAATGAGTCATTCGGCTCTGTTAAATATGTGGACCAATGTTTCTCACAAAAACACGAGTCAATTATTCTTAACGTAGTAATGTTGTGCCAGACCCAGACATCCGACTAACCGCTATCCATCATTAACCAAGTCTAAATGGAATTTTAACTCGTTGGGCATAATTTTTTCAAACTGGCCTTCTACATCACTTTTCTGGTGTCCGTAGTTAAATTTTTTGTCATTTGAGAACCATAGAGACATGGAATCCAGTCGACTTAATTTTTACGATTCAGTCAGAAAGTAAAATCTAGGAACCTGTAAAAAGTAGCTTAGTTTAATACGTGACCGATCGTCTAAAGTAATCCGTCAACTCGCCGCTTTCGCTTGAGGAACCGAAATTCGCGCACAGCTTGTCAGATTTATCTTTGGCCATTGAGAAATGTGGCTCCACATCCCGTATTTTATGGAGTGGTTTGCAACAATACTAGAGTATACAAAATGTATGGAAATGTAATATGCGATACTGCACTATTTTGAGATTAGGTTTCACTACTGAAATTTAGCTGCAAACATAGATTGCAATTGCAAAACTAGCTGCAAGATTCGTTCAATCGGTCACACCGGTGATTTACTGCTCGACTGTTCCATCAAAATTTGCAAAATGTGTCCCGATGGTCTTTCAAAAAAACAGTTAGCCTTCATTTGTCCGTAAAACTTCCAAGTGACTTTTCAAATACCATTATCGGTGAAACCAAACCACCAAAGAGACACCTATTCACACCACACCTGTCTTACAACTGCGTCGATTTAGTGAAATAGACCAATGCCATAGAAAGCTGTTCAGATTAATCAATGCTGATTTATCTAATGGCATTAAAAGCGCCCGACCTCGGGAGTCGGGATACCCGGGTCGACGACCTCATTACTATACCACTGGTTCACTGACAAACTTTCGTTATATATTATCTACGCAATGTGGTGGCTTGTGATGGGAACATTGAGTGAAACCGGACTTTGGAATGAGTCAGATACTTTTTATCCAACTGACGGACGGACGTTGGGGAGATAAATCTTTTCAAATACATAGCGATTACCTTTCTTGGACAGATAGAAAGATTAAATTTGTGCCTCACGTGGTTAGACCATCAATGGTATGGAAATTTTTTTGTTTGGTGAATTTTTTACATTATTCCTTTTCCTCATTAAATACCCTTTGACCGTAATACGGAGTGAATCGATCGAAAAAACTATAACATTCACTCCTCTCTCTCATTCGACTGTCATACGAACTGAAGCCATCGATGATTCAGCATGTCGAATCGATTCCATCCAAGTTCTCACGATCTCGCTCGCTCATTTGTCAGGTGAGAGGAGAGAACAAAACAGCGCGCATTCGCACGAATGTATCACACCCACTAATAATGTGAGGAAACATGAGCGCTTGTTCGCAGATGTATTTTCAGAATGTTTGTTCACGGATTCAATCGTTCACACAAACACATGTGTGTTGCATTTGCATAGTGTTTTTTGGGTGAAATGCAGTCTGTATTCGCCAATCAATTGCATATTATTCACACTTTATAATCTGGTATGAACTAGATTTAAAAAATTGAAGTACATACTGTAAATATTCTACCTAAATATGTAAGATACAGGCTAAGAGTTTGGGGCAACAATACCCTGGATAAATTGTATGAAATGAATTCTAATGAGGACTTGATTTTTCGTCATTCTTTTAAATCGCGCAATTTGCCGGTAAACGATTCAATGAATATTTTAACTGGTACAGGGTCGACGGAAATTCGGCGCATTCCAGTAATAATCGAAGGTCGCGAGATTTGGTGAATGCGTATCATCGATGCAAGCGATTGGGATGAATGCAAATTCGATGCTGGTGATTGAATTTGGGAATGACGTACCTGAATATAAATAATTTAAGATTTTTTCTATTATAATTAGTAAGAACAATATTGACTTGATGAATTAAGGTCAGATTGTTTGCTCATTTGTAGCTAATAGGTGTAATCTGAAACATTTTATGGGCGTTCACGTTCATGAAATGGTACCCACGAAAAATAAACTAAATGTGCATTAAATTGAACCATGAATTTGTCAAAAAAATTATCTGTATTCAGGCCTAAATAGTCCAAGCTACACATCGAAAAGACATAAACACTGGACAAGACTTGTTGTTGTTGTTTTACTTCAAAAATAGAGAGCAACATTACATTACTAGAACGTTCGTTTTAGGTTTCGTTTTCTAGCTTCATACGTACGCAGATAAAATCAAGTGAACACAGCAACCGATGTAAAAACTGTTCTGGAGTGGTCATCGAACGCCGCTTTACCACAATACATTTTAGGGTTGCAAGTATTGTCAGAAAAGTTTTTGCTCATATAAATGAAGAATATAATCGTGAAAAAAAACAGATATTACGCATATATAAATATATAATATCAATTCTATATAGGGAAAAAAACAGCTCAGAGGTTCATTTTACTCCAATCAACACAGAAATACACAACAGATGGCCACCAAATTGGGTTACTCAACAAAAATAAATCCGTCAATACCTACGGAATGGCACCTGTTGCACTTGTTAAAATCGTATTGAAAACGAAATTCGCGGAACACTTAGAATTTTCTTGATAACGAAATTTTAACACGGTCAAATGTACATAATGCCTAATGGACACCGGCACACGAATGCTTCTTGTGGCAAATCATCATGGGAACGAATGATAATGAATTAGAGCCAGTTAAAAGGAACATGCTGCGCGAGAGAGCACATGCTGCATATACCCACAGGTATCTGCACATGTAGATTTATACACTCGCATAAATGCACACACCAAATATCCCGGAAGTGACGGGATGAAAGTGGCGCATCAGCCTAATACTAAAGAAACATGCTAGTTTCTTAATTTTTCTATAATCTTCATCTTTTGGATTTTCAGTTATCGTCAGGGGGAATTCCACACACGAAATGTGAGAATGGCTACTATTTTTCCAATCTCATCAGTAATCAACATCCGCCCCACAATGGAAGGCTCGTGTTGGTTATTGGTTGGTTGTACCTGGTCATGATTACACACATGTTATTACGCCAATATAATATAGCCATAACAAAAATCATGAGCTCGAGGGTTTGAATTTCGTCAAGCTTCAATTCGGCTGGTAAATCACGGCGCGTGCCACTGGCGGACGAACCTCCTGGGAAGGGAATCTCTCCAAAAAAGGGGGAAAGGGGAGAAGTTAGGCCGTTTTACTTTCAAGTAGGAAATAACTCTACTTTTAGAAAATCACCAAATAGGGGGAAATTGCATTCCCCCCTTCTCTTCCGCTAGTGACGCGTGCCCAATACCTGTTTTGGTTTATGAAAGCAAACACCATTGAGGGTTGTATCCTAAGCACATCTGGTATTTCATACGGATGATCTAAAACTACTGTACTAAAAAGTAATGAAAACGAAATGGTTGTCAATGAGCTAATTAAATGGTATGTTGTGAATCGAGGGCCATACCACAACAACTTGAGTTGAATATGATAAAAGGCCAGAATCAAGATGTCGTCGCGCAATGATGTCATGTCGTTAGAATGTCGTTTAGTTGGTTGGTTGTTGTTGCAACTCGTCGCACTTTCACGCGTCATTTCATTTCAATACTCAATTGACATTTGTCGATTTAGAAAAACCCACTAGCGCGGACAATGAGAAAAACTACTGAATTCAAAGACGGACGGGAAAAGCGGTGGGACAACACAGTCAACTATTCGCGGAGGAGTCAATCATTTGAAAGGAAACCATACTTTTCTAGCGAATGGGAAATTTACACACATTTCTGAAGCCGCTGAAAGAACTTTCAGCTTTCAACTGAAAGAACAAAAGTGTTTTCAAACAATCCAAGAAACGGGAATTCACCACCCCATTCCTGCTTCGTTAAGGGAATAAACGAATAAGAGTAAAAAAAAACCATGGTAACATCAAAATGTTACCAGACTCTAAGATATGTATGAATGTATCCGCTACAATCGAGGAAGTCTGTATTTGTGCGAAGACGAATCTTTCGACATGAGCAAGAAATGTCAAAGTGGAATTTCGGCGAAATAGAGCAAAAAAGTGAAACCAACAGGTAGTTTAATACATAGTCCAACAATGTACCTGGTTATCGGACCGATTGATTGAACTGTCCCTTTTTGTGACTGACTGTTTTTTTCGTGAGATGACTGTCGGTCAGGTCGAATATACCGGTTTTTGACGACTGACAGACTGATTGACTTAGGAATCAGGAATCAGTCATTCGGAGAAGCACGTGGAGGCGAGAAATCAGAGGAACTGTGCCGTTGTAAGGTAGAATATAACGTAACTGGAGTTCGCTATTCAAATGTTTTTATAGTGGAAAGCTCTTTCATTACAGTAGAGCATACAATAAGACATGCATCTTTTATTTTCGATTTCATTCGAAAGGCTCACATTTTTACTGTCCGCCTATTTTGTAACATGAGAAATTGAAAACTCGAAACCGAAAAATGCAATGAAATGTCCCCAGCGACTGTCGACCAGCCAAAACGAAATGCCTTCGATCAACACACTTAACCTGCAATCGGAAAGCGCCCGACTCGGACGAACATCGGAACAGTACGCCATTATATTATTGTTATTATATAATGGTGATAGGATAGACCAAACATCATTTTATTGTCCTACATTCGACACATGCAATGAGTAGGAAATGAGTACAGAAAACACCAAAGGCATTCGTCTATTCATTCTTTATGAAGAAAAAAATTAAAACGTAATGGAATAATCAAAATACAGTACATACAACCATGTATGTAAAATCTTACTCTAGTAAACTACAGTATTTATAGTGCACCCTGCGGCCTAAGATACTGGAATAATGAATGACTACCGTACAAGTAGAGAATGTGGAACAAAAAAGCAAGAAGATAATTCTTCAAGTTCCTTTCTGTTCCACCCGCCACAAAACTCTACCACAAATTGACTTTACACACCCTTGGGTCGTGTAGTAATAATATTACTATTACGAAGATAATATGACGCCTTGACGTTTGTTGACATTTCTGATTTGAGCGCTGACCGCTGAGTTTACATACGAAACACAAACTGATGTCTGAACATGTCGCTTGTAGCCAAGACTAACCGACTAAAGTCGTTCATTTCCAATTATAATATCTGTTTTTTGTATCAGTGCGACAATTCAATTAAAAATCCAACCAGAAATCATATTCGTGACCATATGATTGTTTACATAACAAGTTCATGCTCCATACCACAACATCACGAAACGTATGTCAACATAACACCATTACGATATTTATAACAAACACCTGCGAATATACAACAAACATGCGAAATCACGAATTCCTGACTAAAATGAAAAGTTTCAATGAAAAATGACAAAAAATGAAAAAGCCTGATTTCCCGCTGCGGCTCTCAAAAGATTTCGGAAATTCGTGCGAGATTTGGACACTCGTGTACGTTTGCACACCTGCACGAAACGATATATCCAAATCCGATTAATAGAATCCCTGTCTGGTTGTAGAATATGTGCGCTCCGACGGGCCATTTTAATGAATTGCTCAAATAAACAAAATTTCACGCGGCATTTCTGACCCGGAATCGTCGAAGGATAATAGAAACCAGGTCTTTGCATTGTCTAGAAAGTCATCGTGTCAAATGGGCAGTCGTGACCAAATTAACGTTTTGTGTCAGACCATGACAACCATCGGATCAAACCCATGAACGCTTGAGTGCATTTAATAATGTTTAATAAAGCTAAAAATCATTATCTAATTTGATTATACAAGATTTCAGATAAATTATTCTTATAAATATCCTTGTAGGAGTGGTTTTTTCAGTTTCAATCAATTATGATAAAATATTATATCTACTACAGCGTGACGAGTTGGGTAATATAAAGGGAAAGTTATGACAGACATGAAGGATTCAATCATAACGGATGAGTGCATTCCTCCCCAACGTTCAATGATGAACCCAGAAATTGTTGTGATCTGGATAAAGGGGGCAGAGGATCAAGGATTAATGATAAACAGCCGAGCACTTGATTGGGCATGAAATTTGATATCCAGAGATTCCGTTAGGGGTCTGGGTGAGCCTCGGCAGATTGACTGACTGACTGATTGACTGACTGACTGACTGACTGACTGACTGACTGACTGACTGACTGACTGACCGACTGACTGATTGAGCGCATGTCACACATAATTTCATTACACAAATATTATGATGAGGCATTCTTAATGGCAGACCACTCAAACCAGTGGTACATAATCATGTATGTACATAAGCATGTATCATGGTATTATTATTTAACCGTGAAACGAACTTGCATTGAGGAAAGCAAGCTTTTAGGGTTCAAGAGAGTATTGTTCCTAACATCAATCACACACTTGAAGGGCATTCAATGGTATGTACCATTGAATGCCCTTCAAGTGTGTGATTGATGTTAGGAACAATACTCTCTTGAACCCTAAAAGCTTGCTTTCCTCAATGCAAGTTCGTTTCACGGTTAAATAATAATACCATAAGATTAAAGATGAAAACTTTCATAATATGGATAGCCCAAAAGCTTTTCAACTTTCACATCTGACATAGAAAATTATCCCAATCATGTCATGACCAAACCCATAATTTTCTCGCAATCATAGCTAGAAATTTATCACCTAAACGTGTATACATACACGATCGCCGCGCGCCAGTAGTATGTAAGTTTTGCTCAGCTTTCGACCACTTTCACTCTGTCATTTCGTTTTTAGCCCGTCCTATGATTTATTATCAACGATTGACAAATGCTGAAAAAGAGCGGAAAATTCGTCGTAGTTTGCCTGCCAGCATTCAACTGAAGTCATGCCGAAATATTTACGTATTTTTCTGGAATGATAGTTGATAAAAATAAAAAAAATTCAAAACATAAAAATCCGTTTGATTTATCTTTAGAAATTCCAAAGTATTTTCATCTCTGCTCCGGATTAAAAAACTCAAAAAGCATGATATACGAAAGTTTGTGGATCCGCCATGGAAAATTTACACAAGTAACCACACATAAATGCGGACGTACTGAGTCAACACAAATCAGCGATTAAAAAAACATCAGCTTTTGTGATTGCGCGACGACGAGTGAAATTCGCCTTTTATCCGGGCCGCTTTTGGCTTCAGTGAAAAAAGAAAAGTGAGTGAATGACGAAACGAGTTTGGGGATTATTTATATATGATAATGCAATATATTGATAATGTAATATAATAATGTAATATATATACAAAGTTACGTCAGATGTCAACTTAATTCTTTAATGACTGCAATTTACACGATTTTGCGGGCTGAGGTTCAGGAACAGAGGTCTATTAATAGCCGATTTTTGAAAAATACTCTCAAATGTAATGAAATGTTTTACAACCTACATATGTACATTTGAATGCATGAATCTATACAATATCCGAAAACGTAAAGCAAAGCTTGCGCAGGCCAAATATATATTTGGTGAAAGGTAAGCAATGTAAACGCATAACCAAACCGTGATTCCTGTGGTACAACACATGTAGAGGTTGTAAAATTCCTTCAATTTCTGGCTGTGATGAATATAAACGTATAAATGACACCATTATTATGATATCAAGTTGGGACACAACCTGTCGCGGTTTTCCATGCCCACGGCTTACATTTAAATGATGTGACACTTTGGCAGCAGACATTGAAATATGTTATACTTGTTTTAAATATTAGGATGATATTTATTAGCCTAATCAAAGCCATGAATGAATTCTGTTGATCTTAAAACTCCGTTTTAATAGAAGAAAATCTTAATGATTTACAGAACTCGATGCGGCATTTGACAGTTATTGACAGCATTGATTGCTGATTACATCTGAGTTATCATGATTTCCAATATCACTGAGAAAACTCTGAAAAAACATAAATTCCAACTAACGAATTGATCGTGTAATTACTGTCATGTTCAGAAGTCAGAAAATAGCGCAATTACTAGCCATTATTAGTCAATCAAGTTGCACAGGTGCAATTACTAATGCTGCGTAAAACGCCAATAATCAACAAATGTACAATAAACTTTTCGTGTAATGTTCATAACTTGAAAAAAACTCAGCTCAGCAGAGAATCGGATCAAAAGGGAAGAAACCTCATTTCAGCAAAAATTTCGCATTTTCAATATAAAATTTCTTTCAAACAAAGATTGCCCATTACCTGTTCCCTTATGTACAAAACACTGGCGGATGAGCCAATCCTCTAACGGGAGGGAAATTTTTCCAAAAGAGGGGGAACTAACAGATGTTGGGCCATTTTACCTATAACTTTAATATTTCAACTTTTCGGATCTGCCAAAGAGTGGGCGTCCACTTTTCAGTTATTCCCTCGCCCGCTACAAAAGTACAAATGCAAACAAACCGGCTAACCGACCAGCTGACCGAAGTCAACGGGAATTAATGGAAAAAGTCCCACCAAAGCTAAAGTACCCTGCAGAAAAACAAGTCGGGAAGCATGTTTTTTCTTGGTCCAATCCACGGTTCCAATTGATTGAACGTTTACATATGGTCGAATAAAAAAATAATTGCTATATAAAATAGTTCTGCTGTATATTTATTAGGCTTATCGAAAATACAATTATCGAAATTTGTAAAAACACAGTTGGAGAAAAAATTTGTGAATAAGTGAATCAATTTTTTGGATTTTATGATCGGATTGAATGTGGAACAGTTCATGTTCGCGGAAAAAGTTTGTTCATTATTTCTATATTTATTCTAAATAAAGTAAAAAAATGTTAAAATATTTTCAATGTTCACTAAAATGAACACCACTCTGTATGTTTGATCGGATTACTAACCACATAATGTTCATCATTCGCTATAAATCAACGTTTTCACAATCACATCATGATGTGAAACTAGAAATGCTGGCGCGAACCATGTCACCGAGTGAATTGATTTTGCTGCGAGTTTGTGGAGTATAAAAAGTGATGAGTATAAATATAAATCATGAATAGTATAAACATACTGGGAGTGGGAAAGCTGGCCTGAATAGGGAACAATCAATCATAAACTGATAGTGAAGTAGGAATTTTTTTGACAGGTTTATAACACTAGATTAAATATGTAGTTTGAACTTTTTATCATAAGTATGCACTTTTCCTAAAAGTATGCGATACGATCTGAGCATGGAACCACCGAAAACAGACAGCCGATTGGTCATTACAGATAGTTAAAGTAAATAATTGCACTTAACTACACAATAAACAACTGACGATTCTTGACAAATTCATCCAATGTTTGCAATTTTCATTCCATTATGTATAATTCAGAAACGTACTACAACTCAATGCAGTATTGACTGAGTGAAACCTTTTTTCACGTAAATTTTCTACCTGAATCAATGCTAAACAACTAACGTTATTGAAAAGTTATATTCAATTCAATTTCTATTCTGTTATCCGATCCGAATGAAACAGTTTCAATTGAGAAAGTTTAAACTCTCTCCGTGTTCAGTGGTCAGAATAGATGAAACAATGACAACAACATGTATTCTACATGTAGCTGACTGAATATCATGGGCAGCACATGCAACCGTGGATGGGATGAGTGAGAGTACATCGAGCTGAACGCTCACGTTCACCATGGTTGAAGCTCGATCATCGTTTCTTGTTACTAACATTTATTTGAGTAAACCTTTAACCACACATTGAATGAATTGACAACATTCGATGGCAAAATACGTACAACCGCGGAAATTTTCTAAAATTTCCAATGGGAGCCCCAAGCTTTTTCATTGTGAAACTGGTTCATACGAAAACGTCTAGAGAGCAAGAAACTTTGCGGGAACTATGTAGCTTCGTGAAAAAAAATATTTGGATCGAAACTCTAAAGTTATGACACATGATCTTTACAACGGCGGCTTATGAGTGATACAAGTTTTAATTCATTTTACTGTATCTGACACCAGCTAAAGAAGTCAGCTAAAAATCATAGTGGTCATAAACAAATGTTTCATGAAATTTCCATACTTTCTGGAGAGGAATGAAGCGAACCGTTATTTTTAGATTTTTACTAAACGTTTCGATATAAAACTCTCGGATATTGTGATCGTACATGGAAGAAATCATGGAGATGACCGCCTACATACATAGCTGATGACCGCGAAGGCCGGAAACAGCGTGCAGGATAACCTCGACTTCTTTCGGTGACATCAGATCATGATGCTTCATCACCACCATTGTCTGTTAGGCAGTATTTTCTTAATTTCAATATGTAGATGTGAATTTATATTTTTGTGATGAAAAACCACCAGTTCAAAAAAAATGAAAAAACATAAATAACAGATGTAGAAGATGGAGTAGATGAAAAGATGAAGAAAGGTTTTTTACGAGCAAAGACGAAACACCTTGTGGAAAAATTTTGTGACCAACAATCCTACATAACTTTAATCGTATCAGAACAAGAGGCATTAAGTATACAAATGTCTCATTGTAAAAACAAAGTTACAACATTCCATATTAGTGATTACAAATTAGGATTGATATGTTGATCGAAACAAACAATCTTACCTAACCTATACTTGGGCTGTATCCGAACAAGAGGTATTAATCTAAGCATATAAAAAATATATATAAATGTCTCATTGCCTCAACAGAGTTCCGACATTCCATATTAGAAGTGTTACAAACAGCGTTCGATATATTCATCGAAGACTGTCAGCACAAATCCTGGATTGGCATACATAACTTGATTGATCTCACGAATCACTAGCGGACCAGGCAAGAACGAAGAAGTGGATTTCCCCCACTTTGGTAGCTTGAAAAAGTAGAATTCATTTCTCTTTAAGGTGTATGTAGGTGAACGGACCTAAGAACTGCTAATTCCCCTTTCAAGGGGAAATTCCCCTCTCTCCGGACGTCTGACTCGTCCGCCAGTGAACTCACGAATGCTCGCAGCATTACGAAATTAAGCCGAGGCCAAGTATTCCACCGAATTCTCGTGGATTCGACGGGAAAAGACGGGTGATACGAAGAATTGATTGGTTCGTGTATCGTATGTATTACCGATTAGTTATTACTTATTAGAATGCAAGACAATAACAAAACTGGGTCAGTCAGCCATCGTGATTCATGGATTGACTTACTTACCGGACGGTCGGTCAGAACCACGACCGAACATTTATTTTACATTCTCACAAAAAAGTCTACTGGCGGTATTCGTAACGACAGAAACATGCCGGCTTAGGGCAGATGAAGGATATTACAACGTTTACATCGATGAATAGAGAAATATAATCATTAACATCAGATATGTTTAATCTGTGACACGTAAAATGTAAAACAAAAAGTAAAAAGTGTAAAAATTGCCTCTTAACCCCCGGGCGGACGCGGGTAAATCCGGAAGTTGATGATCGCTGACTTAGTGGGTGTTGGTTGCAGAGTGGTGGATGGAAAGAGTGGGGAATTCATGCATTTAATCCGTTGAGAATATAGATTCTTTCTATTTCTCCTGTAAATGGAAAAACATATTCTTCACCACTAATAATATATTTTTTGCCACAAAATAGTTTTCCATGAAGAAACCTGGAAGAATTGGTGGTGTGCCAAGGACGTGTCGGGTGTTATGATGATGATATAAGGATAGGGTGATAGAGGTTATCCGACTAAACATGCATTGACGCAGTTTTTTTTGTTTTGAACTCCGACAAACAAAGGCTGAAAAAATAGGAGGAAAACTTTTACTCAATGAACATGTTGGTTCAGGGAGTATCTTGGTCATTAAGACGTACACATTGTAGCAGTTGAATTGTTGTTGTTGTTGTTGTTTTCGCTATGGCAATATAATAATATAAATGCATGATATAACACCGGCAGTTTGCAACAAAGTACCAACCAACAATACAAAAGCGCATCTGGCATGCACGCGTGCAGTGTAAACAGAGCATAACACAAACGTGGATTAGTAAAATTGATTCTAAATGAGAAATTACCAAAGAAAGGAGACAGTTTATGTTGTAGTCAAAATACTTTTGCAGTCCAGTGTTATTTTATTTTCTTCAGATGCTCACAAGAATCAAGAATTCGGTAGTGGCCTATATTTTATCCGCTCAAAGCACCGCAGCGTTGTACTAGGTCATGGCTACATGTATCGGCTATTGTTGCAGTTGCACTACCGCACTACCTCGTTGCATACTCGCTCACTGTTGCGGACGGTTGCGCCAATAAAATCTGATTACACAATTGTACTTGAGATTCATCTGTCTTTGGAACCTAAACCTAGAAATCCATCCTTATGATAACATTGCAACACAGATGATAAAGCTGTGAAAAATCCGGTTTAATAGTTGTATGAATGATGGCTGCGATTGCAGACTTGGGTGTTGCAGACGTGTAACACCCTACTAAAATACATGCAACATACATATGTACGTTCATGTGTAACTCGATGTGCAAAAATGAGCTCGCAAAAAGTCGATATATTGCACATGTATATTTGGATGTATCATATGTGTCGCACTTACTTGTTGCATTGCATAATAACACCAATAAAGTTGTTACGTTCAGCGCACAACTGAGAAAAATGATGAAAAGGAGTTTTTTTTGCTTGAACTAAGTTTGCTGTTCAACATGATGATGATTACTGATTGGTAATCGAAAACAATAAATGTTTTAAAGTGAAAGAACAGTGATAAAATAGTTGATTAACCATGTTTAAGCGGGGAAGTTCCAGTGAGTTAAACTGAATACATGACAAACAAGTTGTTACATCGAGAACTCATCAATATGTTGCGTGGGATTTTAAGCAGTTGACGCCTACAAAAGGTCCGTGTCCGTTCTGTTGTAAATTTTGTTTTGACACTAAAAAAGAAAACTGTACTTTTATTGCAGTTACGCACGGACCATCAGTTTCAACAATTGCAACAATTCTCGGAATCAATAGAATCAAGCAGCCATCAAAAATCATAAAAAATACACAGTCTCCGACTCCAAATAACACAAAAACAGTGATAAAGAAGAGTCTGTCAAGATCAGGGAAGTTAGAATGCCGTAGGTAGAAATTTTTTTAATAAACAGTAACTCGTCTTAGCAAAGTAATTAATCCAGTAATCATCAGTGAAAAAAACGAGGGGTTCCTCGATACGGTTCAGTGTGTGCAACATATTTGGCAAGTGTTGCAGTGTAACTACTGCTGCCAGCGGGATTGAGTGAGTCTGCGCTGCGCGACAAGGTCAACTCAGATCAGACCAACTGGCTCACATAACACTGCATGTTGTTATCCATATACCCCCGGATATGCGTGCATGCATCTGCCTCCTATTTATATTACACGGCGCGCATGTTACACCCAAATCATCGTTTTACGCGTTTTGTAAAACCAAAGCTGAACCTGAAAGGATAAATGATTTCAACTGAAAATAAGTAGGCAGGCAAGAATATTTTAGCAGGTAGGATCAGAAGGTAGGTAAAAAGGTAGCACGGAGCGAGGAATTCAACTTAACCGGTAAGTTACGGTTGTTGGTGGAAAACGTTCCTTAAAAAACTGAACTGAATCACGTTTGCAGAAACACGGAATTAGCGTTCAAATTTTTATTAGCGATTTTTATATCTATAATCGTAGCTAAATAAAATTCCACTAAAATCGGGTACACGATGAATGTCACTTCATTGCGGACAGCCTGGGTTCAGTCGATTTTTTTTGTGATTTGCGCATGCGCATGCGACGATTACAACTTATTTTGGGTTGGGTACACTGGCGGACGAGCCAAACCCCAAAAGGGTGAGGAATTTCTCCAAGGAAGGGGGAATCGGCAGAATTTAGTCCATTTTACCTCCACATTAAGTAACAAACTCAACTTTTTTTTAATCGTCAAAGAGGGGAATTCCACTTTTTCCTCGCCTTCTCGTCCGCTAGGGGTTGGGTGTTGGATATGAGGCAGATTGGTGACGACGTGGGGTGATCCTCATTTTGGGCAGAGACTTTCAGTTTCACTGGTAGCCGCGAACGGAAATTCACTGGAGGTTGTCGCCAGCCACTAGCGGAAGGGGTGGGAAAAGCAAATTTCTCCCTCTTTGGCTTTCTCAAGAGGTTGATTTCGTTCTCTGATGTGAAGGTGAAATGGCCTGAAAACTGACCATTCCCCCTCTTTGATGAGATTCTCCTTCCTTTGGGAGTTTGGCTCGTTCGCCAGTAGTTGCCAGCGACTGGGGATCTAGTCTATTACAACATGAGTTTCACAAACAGAAAACGAACAATCATGCTTTGGTAAAATAAATTATAAAACAATACTGACATATTGTTCTTTTTTTCTTGGGATTTGTTCATCACTGAAGCCAATCTGGCACACTAATACCATATGAGAATGGTTGTTTGAATTACGAGTCAGGAGCCCTAACCACTATATCTGGCAGGCGACAAAACCATTTGTGACTTACTTGTGGTGCATAGATTGAATGTTAAATAATAATGAGCTCTGTTTTATTTTCTCGTAAATATAAACGATTACATTATCGGACGACTGATGTACATAAACTATTATAATTCAATGAAAACTCAGCTAACGATCAAACAAACAAAAGATAACAATCAGAGAGTTTCGGAAGGCGGTCTGATGCTGATCTGATGAACAAAAGCGACAATCACGACGAGTTATGTCGAAATCCTAAAGTCAGTTTTGTTGACGTCAGCATCGTGGGTGGGCAGTGGTCAGTTACAACAACAACAACAACAACAACAACAACAACAACAACAACAACAACAACAACAACAACAACAACAACAACAACAACAACAACAACAACAACAACAACAACAACAACAACAAATTAAATAAATGTAAATCATCTTGATCACTTGTTGGTCAGCGGCGATTCGACAGCAGGATTTATGGGCAAAATTGAAACGAAGGGGAATTTGACATATCCGTTATGTGATGTGATTAATCTTATGTAGGCTTGAGCAATCACTGTTGTGGGGTGAGTAAATGAGTGATGAGTTGATGGGTGAGTCAGTGAGTGAGTGATTCGATGAATGGATAAGTACTTCAAAGAATGGAAACCGTCAAAATGTGCGAATTTCTTTTCCAGAGTATTTCTCATCCACTTATGAACAAGCATTCAGAACAGTTCAGTTTGAAAAAAATCGTAGAAAATTATTATAAACTAACATTTTTATGACTCCAGGTCTGTGATGTTACCGCAATCGGCAATACAGATATCAACCAGGTGTGTCGCAAACCAATCCATCGATCGATCACATTCACTAGCCGACTTGAATGGATGGAAAAAGATGAATTCCCCCCCTTTGGCGTTTTAAAAACTAGAATTAGTTCCCTAAGGTGTAGGTAAAATGGCTAGAAAGATAAAAAAAACTCCCTCTTTGACGAAATTCCCCTCCCTTTTGAGGATTAGCTCGTCCGCCAATGGTTGTACAGATCAGATCAGCAAAAAAGGTCGCCAGTTCGTTTACGAGCGACTTTTTTCGCGCACGTTTTTGTATCTCGTTGGCCGTTTTATTTCTTGATTATCATATCACGTTATTTTTTATATCAGTGTCGCACCGTTATTGGCCTTGTTGTTGGGGTGAACAAGATGTGTCTAATAAAAGTAATGTGTTGATTGAACTGTCAAACGGTGGACAAAATAAAACTATCTGATTGACAGGATTTATTGTGTGCGACATTTCGCGTTTGGATTTTTTGATTTTTTGATTCACTGATTTATTGCTGTTTTAGTGACAAACAGATTGATAAACAGAAAATATAATTTACTGTCTCTTAGTTGAGAAAAGTAATGATGAACCAGTCCATCATTAGAGACTGACCGGACCGGACTGACCGACTGATTCAGTGATGGACTGACTGGCAAACGGTTGATTGGATGTGTGTGATTGTTTTTCGTTGGGATGATTCATCACAGGGAATCAACATAAATGGACAGATGACAAATGATACAACATAAAACACAAAGGAAAGTAAAATGAATGAACATTTGCCGAATTTCTTGTTTAACTAAGATTTATGTAAATCTCTTATCCACATACAATACGACTGCATGGACGGTCATTGGCGGACAAGCTAAGCATCCAAAGGAAGGGGAGTTTCGTCAAAGAGGGAGAAGTAGCAGCTTTGGCTCATTTTACCTACACTAGGGAACAAATTCTGTCTTTTGACACCGACAAATAAGATAGAATTCCACTTTTCTCACACCTTCTCGTCCGCTAGTTTAGACTGGTTCACTGGTTATATAAAACTCACTGCATGTTTTAAAAACTGAACGTTATGCCAACAGCGTCTGTGCCATGGAAACATTATATTATATCGTATTCTTATTCTTATCGCATATCTCATACAGTATTAATTTGTTGAAAATGTCACAACTTTAAGATAGATTTCACAAAAAAGTTTAAAATGAGCTGCAGACATGGAAACATTGAAAGTGCAAGAAAAGATCAGAAACATTTAGAACAGCTATAAAGACACCATAATATCAAGCTTCTTATTAATTAACACGAAGCATCAATACTAGTCATCATCACCCAACCAAGTCACTGAACCCCAGCTTACTGACCATCATGCATAACGGAGTTCTGTTGTTTGTGGTTGCTCTCGTTGGATTTATTGCGGCTTGCTGGTATCACAAGGTACGTATCTAATCCACTCACTTACTCACTCATTCACACATTCACTCACTCACTCACTCACTCACTCACTCACTCACTCACTCACTCACTCACTCACTCACTCACTCACTTACCATAAGCACAGAAAGAGAAATGGCACGGCCGTCCTGGTCTGCCCTTCCCATTGTCAAGCGTGGCAGAGTTTGCCATCGACCTTGTTGGGCAAGGCAAGAAGCAAGATGCAAGCAAGAGGAACAAAAAGTAGTGATTATTCAGAGATTCCATTTTTGGACATGTCCAAAACTCTGCTTTGCTAAACATTATATGTAGTTGTCTCCAATGATTTTGCAAAACTTGAAAAATCTGAAGTCTTCAAAAAATTTTGCCTGCCTTTTTTAGAACGACTATGTATGATATGACGGAATGTGATCACACAGCTATACCGCACAAATACTGGTAATAAAATTAATTTATCCACAATAAATTCTTGGAGTTCATTGCTCAAATGGTTTGTATGCTTTATAAAACAAATATCAGATATGTAGCAACAATCAGTATGCGAGGGAAAAATTTTTGTTGTTAAATATGGTAATTGCACTGAAAGAACCGGCACAAGATACAAAAATAATAAACAAACAAATATTTTTCGTGAGTAAGTTATATGCGTAGATTGTAATACATGTGAATGAGCAGTAAATGTATTGCATTTTTGTCACAATACCATGAGTCGAGCATTGTTGTTGTTGGTTGAGGGTCGGTCGCACGGCTGAAAGTCGGCGGCCGTTGCGCAGCTCCATAATTGCAGGTGCTATTGCGAATTACCCTGGATTTGGTTAGTTAATGAGTTAACCTCTCACTTGCCCTAGTGTAGGGTTTTAATCTAAAATTGTGTATTTTAGTTTCTTGGACATATCGGGGTGATTTATTAAAATCTGCCCGTGCTTTTGATGTATTTTATAAGGTTAGATATGGACTGTTTCGTCTCAAGTTTCCATCCTCTGCTTATGCTGTTTTTAGCTCTTTGTATCCTGAAGGCCGGGCACTCGAAAAGGAAGTGTTCCGAGGTCTCCTCAGCCTTTCCGCATTGGTCGCATGAGGGGTCATCCCTCCTTAACATCTTTGATAGGTGTTTGTTTAGGGTTGAATGTCCTGTGGTTATTCCCACTAGTAACCTCAACTCTTTCTTGGGGAGCTTGATAATGCGTTTGATCGCAGTTTTTCCAGGCTTGCCTATTAGCAGCCTAGATTGTCTGGATAGGCTTGTGCCTTTCCATTGATTAACCCACAGCACTTCCGTATGGGAGGTTATGAGTTTGCTTAGGTAGTCTTTCGATGGATTGATTCTCCATCTGACCAGCCCCTCATTGCTGCATGCCTCTTTAGCAAGTCGGTCTGCAGTTCATTACCTGGGTACATACCCTGCATGAGCGGGTATGAGTCGAGCATTGTCCGATTCGTAGCCATCCGGCACCGGCATCCACCGAGTTACATTCGATTCGACTGCAACTTTGTTAGGCACCCTTATACGGTATTGAAGTATTGAATCACTGAATAGTGTTTCGATAAATAGACACTGAAACTAAAAGTTATAAGCCAACAGCGTCTGTGACATGAATGCATCATATCGTATTTCATTGTAGTTGACCTCATATTGGTAAATCCACAATGTCTTCATTGTCGACCTCAAAAGTTCGGCATCATTTTGCAACTATGAGATTGCTTTCACGAAAAGTTTTGAGCTGCAGGCAGGCACGTTGCAGGAAAAGTGCAGAAACATTAAAAACAACTACAAAGGCCTATAATTATCAAACTTTCCATGAATTAACATGCGTCATCAATACTAGTCATCATCACCCAACAAAACCACTGATTCAGTTTACTTGAACGTCATGCATAATACGGCTGTATTGATTATGCTTGCTCTCATTGCATTTGTTGTTGCTTGCTGGTATCATAAGGTTTATCTAATCCTCTCACTCACTCACTCACTCACTCACTCACTCACTCACTCACTCACTCACTCACACACTCACTAATTCACTAACTCACTAACTCACTCACTCACTCACTCACTCATTCACTCACTCACTCACTCACCCACATACGCACAGAACGAAACAGAAAACGGCCGCGATGGTCTGCCCTACCCACTGTCGAGCGTGGCAGAGTTTGCCATCGATGCTGTTTGGCAAGAAGAAGAAGAACCGAAGAGGAAACGCAAATTTCTAATTTTCTGAGTTTTCATCTTTGTGCATGCCCTGAACTGTGCTGTGCTAAAACACATATTGTATTCAGCAAACCTGCGGAAATTAGGAGAAAAATCTAAAGTTTTTCAAAGTATTTGCCTGCCACATCTGGAACGACTACGTATATGAATGAGTGTGATCACACAGCTACATATATTGTACCGCATAAATACTGGTAATAAAATAAAGACCCACAATAAACTTTCGGAGTCTAATGGTCAAATGTTTTTTTACGTTTCTTAAAAACAGATATCAGATAGTAACCGCAATTTTATTCCCAAAAATATCACAAAACAACCGGCACAAGATAAATTTTCAATAATAAATAAATAGTTTCACAGAATAACGTCTGTTCTAAACATACATTAGATAGTATTATAATAAGATTCAATAATAAATCTGATCCATCTTTGCCACAATGCCACAAGCCACGAGTCCAGTATTGCCCGATCCGTATCCACCGGCACCCCAGCCACCACCAATCCTCGATATGACCATTGATCGGCCGTACACCGAGTTACGACCAAACAGTGATATTTGACTGGTCGTTAGGTTGAATGCACCGTTGCTGACCGCGCCAAGATCACCTGTGTAATAAAATGAATAAATAAATTTAGTTTATGAGAAATAAAACTCTTTTTTTATTGATAATTTATTGAGACAAACACACAACATATCAAAAGTTTGAGAACAAAAATGATTTATAAATTATCCACGAGGCGTTTCGTCCGTAAATATCCGAGTTAAGGTAACATTTATCATGTTGTACATTACATATTGATACTGCGGTTTCCAACTGAAGTTTCTTTTCAAAACAGCAAAATAATCATGGAAAATCAAATTTCAAGCTGTAATTCTTAGATTTTGGAGACCATTATGTCCGGTCTGCTCAATTCTGGTGCCATGTACCGGCGACTTGTTGGCATTGAAGTGGAAGCCGGTACGATCGCATTGATTCGATAGATCACCCCAGTCATGGATGTTCAGTCTGTAAAAAACTAACAAACTTTGTAATAAAAACAACAACAATAACAACAACAACAACAACAACAAACAATTACAGCAACATTAACAACAACAACATTAACAACAACAACAACAACAACAACAACAAACAATTACAGCAACATTAACAACAACAACATTAACAACAACAACAACAACAACAACAACAAACAATTACAGCAACATTAACAACAACAACATTAACAACAACAACAACAACTACAACAACAACAACAGCAACAAAAACAACAATAACAACAACAACAACAACAACAACAACAACAACAATAACAATAACAATAACAACTACATACTAACTCATGCGTCCCAAACGGCAACCCACTGACTGTGCCTGATATAGTGACGGGCGCATAATCGTAGAATGGCTGGTCCAATGTAAACGTGCCACGAACTTGTTTGTCAGTTGGAGATCGCAGTGTGATCACGGCACGCTGTCGGATTACTGTAGGTTGGAGGAAAAATATCACGTTGAAATACTAGAACCGTGAGTAGGTTAGTACACAGAACTATTCTTATATAGACCTCATAATTTATGATAAGAAATGATTTGAAATGCAAATAAAACAATGAAGTTGAGAGAGAAACTCAGGCATAGCCGGATTCTCAAGTTCTGGAATTTACAGACCACGCTCCAGAACAGTGAAAATCAGATTCCCAACTTACTTATTTTGGAAGTCTTATTAAGGACGATTTAGTGGTCGGGAACATAAATTTAATTTGTCTTATAACCAATTACGAGGACTATATTATATGTAAAATAGAAGCAAATTTACTTTTGCTACAATTCACATATTTTGAAATTCTGTAACTTTTGGTCAGGTACATGTATTTTATTTTAACTAACATGTGTGAGGTGCCCTTGTCCATGCTACCTGACTGGACAAGGTGACTTCAGCCTGATAAAGCAAGTTCGTCAATACGACTATACGCCACATGTCAACCATTTTCAGCTACACAATCTTTACGAAAGATAATATAGTAACTGTGGCATTGAAAGTATAAATTATCGCATCGTTATTTGTCGTTGTTTGTCGGACCGCGAACAAAATTTCAGCCGAAAATTTCTTTTTCTCCAGAAGATTTCTTGCACACCAAATTTTCATGATTGTTTGCGTGGTTGTGTCCAGTTTCTGCGCGCGTAATGTTAGCAATAACGACAATAGCATTTCATTCTAATTTGTTTTCAGTGCAACCCAAGTCCCCAGTCATATTCGATATACATTTATTTCATCAGACATGAACAAAGATGATAAGATAAAATCTGCGTATTATATTTATTTTGTGAGTACAGTTCTTTTTCAAATTACTTACATACTGATTGCAAAACAAAGCAAACAGACAGACACCTGAAGATCACGGTAAAGTAGGTCGGGTTAACACAGGATAAGCAAAGCAATTTTTGCATTATTTCAAAAAAACTTTAGCAAGAAACCTCGCAAACTAGAAAAAAATAACGCAGTTTTATATCAACCTACATCTGCTTATTGCCCATTTGTGTTAACCCAACACCATTTTCCAGTCGTTGACGCCAACTTTTGTACTAAATGAGTAGTACTGGAGTATTTACAGGGATACTAGTTATTAAACCCTGTTATCGATAGCACAGGACATGCGTCAGTTATATTCAATTACAGGATGAATAAAACTGCTATTTTGTCTAATTTCATACTGGAATAATCGAAAATGCCTTGCCATTTCGCTATTTTTCTAAAAGCTGTATTTGTAAAAAGTATAATTTGTCATTAGTGAAGACAACATAAAAAATTCATTTGAAACGAACCAGCATTTTCGCTCATCCTGATTAACGGATGTGATCATGATCTACGAGTGAAATTTTACGCATAACTTTATGATTTTTATAGAATATCTATGCTATGCTATAAAAGTAATTATATTCATGCACAAAAACTGGTGGATCGAAACAAATTGATGAACCTTTTGGAAGCCTTAATGAAAAGAAACGAGAATATTGAAAAAATCAACAACGATGAGTGTGTGGTTTGAAGACTTCAGACAGATAGACCGTAACATGAGTTGAAAAATAATACTAACATCATACAAGTGTCGAAACCCACATCGATTTTCAACCGAAAATAATTATTAGTTATAAGACAAAATAGTATTGTTTATGTCTATGTTCCCCTGTTTAATATTAGATCTCAGATCACGACTTTAATAGTTGTTTTCGATTGACTTGACCTAATGAAGAGGAAATTGAAAAAAAATAAAATGTTCATCATAATAAACATACAAATCATGAACGTATAATAAAACTTCAAATGATTAGAAATATTAACCAGTGGTAACCCAGTTTATACTTATGAAAATTTCGGCGGCTCTGCCCTCTGCCCTCGCTTTGATAAAAACTGGTGATTGTAGCAAAAAATCGGACGAGGGTGGAAACTTACGTGTTCCCCTTCCTGCAGTGAAGGAGCAGGGAGATAAATAACAAAATTATAAGTAACTCTTGAATCAGGTGAATGGCATAGACCAACTTCAAAACACAAGTAAATCACACACGATAGATAATGGAAATTTACAGTAAAGACCACGACTGCTTTCAATTCAAACTATTTCAGACTGAATGATTACAAAAGTTTGGACAGCCACACTCTACTTTACTTATTTCTTTCACTTAAATGATCACACATGAGAACGTGAGCACATACAGCTTTTCTTGATAATATAAGTAGTACAAAAATCTCGTAATACAACTCTGTAAAGTTTAATCAGGTACAAAGAAAATGTTTTTTTTGTGCCGGATACTGATACGAATACATAAATGCCACATTGTATGAAAATTCTACCAACGTGAAACAAATCAATTGATTGTTTTAGATTTTGGAGCGACGGTATTGTGATTCCAAAATACGAACATTGTGCAACTAACTATTTTCAAGTTCACAATTTGCTCATATATTTTACGCAAAGAAAACATGGTATTATTTAGTGACATGCACTTGCCTTGTTCGTTGCACACTAATTATGTTAAACAGCTACAATTAACAAAGATAACAGGACTGTCAGTCCGACTTGATCCGAATATGAGGGGTACCCGTGATGACCGATTCGTAATAACGGAAAGTGTGGCTAAGACCACTGGCAGACGAGCTAACCCTCTATGGGGAGGGAATTTCGACAAAAAGGGTAAAGTGGCAGTTTTCAAGCCATTTTATTTACACCTTAAGAAACAAATTATATATTTTGAAAAGCCAAGGATGGCGGAATTCCACTTTTCCCACCCATTCTCGTCCTCTAGTGGCCTAGACCCACCCTGATGACATAACAACCGAGGAAAATAGTAACTTACTCAATAAATACTTCACTATTTCCAATCACCTAATATCCAGTCGTTATATTCTATAGCGCAACCTGCACAGTAAAGTAAATACGGTCGTCGTACATTTGAACTTGGAAAAATCTAAATCATTCAATATTTTTGTTCGTTTGAAAAGCGCATAACACTGTAACATAACTGGAAAAACCAACGACCATATCTACTGAAATTACTGAATAGCGTGCTAAATAGCAGAGCTTTAGTGTTTCAATCGAATCGATTGGCAGTGAGACTGGCCGAATAGAGCATCTGATGTTGCGACTGATCCGTGCCGGAGGCCGATTGACGATTCCGATTCGGTGGAGCGATTGGAGCGATCGGACGTTGCGGAGCCAATCCGGAGCCAACGTCGATGCTGTTGGACAAACCCGCATAGCCACCACCGTACATACTGGATGGTTGTTGCTGTTGTTGCTGCACTGAAATGGTATATGTTATTGGTCGACCTCCAGTTTGGTATCATGCAGAGGCGGGCCGCTGGGGGGGGGTTACCCCCCACTTTTCAGGGTCGACGGGTAGCCTACCCCCTCCCCCCTAGACAAAAATTTAGGTCGCCTACCCCCTACCCCCTACTCGAAATTTTTGAGAAAATCGGCCTCAAAACCTCGATTTTGAGGCTCATTTTCCAAAAATTTTGACTGAGTGAATTTTTTTTCGAACAAACACGTTTTCTGGGTCAATTTTCTTGGTTAAAACCTGAAAAAAACGGTATATGTGATGTTTATACCTTATAATAGAATTTTTTAAGCAAAAAACAAGCAAAAACAAGGCTTTTCTGTGAAATTTTTTCTACCCCCCCCCCCACTTTTCGGGGCGGGGGGGGGGGGGGTAATCTGAGATTTCAAAATTCTACCCCCCCCCTGCAAAACGCCAAAAAACCCGGCCCACCCCTGGTATCATGATATAAAGTTTGTTCGATTATATGCTTTTCATGGAGAAGAAAAACCGATTATCGAAAGCCTGAATGAAACCAACGTTGTATGCTGTTGTAGGACTGTGGTGACATGGAAGGGTTGGCTGCTGACACGGTAGGAAACTGACTCAAATAGGATGCACTGTTCATCGAGTTGGAAGGTTGTTGTTGTTGTTGTTGTGGTAGTTGTTGATGATGTTGTTGATGATGTTGATGATAGCCACTGACCGTCATATCCGAACTATACGACAACGGACTGCGCTGTTGTTGTTGTTGTTGTTGTTGCACACCGCCATAACCAGCCAAACTGTTGTCGTTGTAAATTGGTTTAGAATCGAATGCACCAGAGTACTGTTGTTGTGGCTGTTGTTGAGATGGATGGAAGTGTTGCGGTTGTGGTTGTTGTTGTTGTTGATATGATTGAGCTGATGTGCTTGTTGCGGCGAACATACCCATGTTATTGGAAACGGCCTGCTGCGGTTGAGAACGCGACTGTTGAGGTTGATGCTGTTGTTGTTGTTGTTGTGGCAGCTGCTGATGGTGGTGTTGTTGTTGTTGTTGCATTGGTTGGCCGGGTGCATGCGAAAAGTTGTTGTAGATGGCATTGTTCTGCTGATTTTGTTGTTGTTGTTGTTGTTGCTGATGTGGTTGTGGCTGACGTGGCTGTTGATGTTGTTGAGGGCCTTGAGGCATGCGTTGCTGTGGTGGCTCAACCACCCTCATTACGTGAACGGGCGGACGATTACTGTTAGGTGGTGGCGGCAACTGAAACATGCTAAACCTTAAACCACCACACAACCGATATGTTTCCAGTGGTAAGCAATGTGCTCAACACTCAACATGTGCTTAGTAAAATAGTAATCATTGTCCATCAACTTTCTCAAAATAGATAACTTCTCAGACTGACATGATAAGATATCAAGATCCTTATTATGCCAAAATTATTAAATGGCTAACAACCGAAGTGTCCCAAAATGAATCAGATACTAATCATAAAATGGTGTTTCCCTCTACTTACCGTTCAGTATGTAACATGACAACTGTCACAAATAACACCGACTGAACCTGCATCCAAGTGTTGGCTGGTGCTTGCGACACGTTGGGGGCTCGTGGCGGGCCCTGTGGGGACGAGATGGACGGTGGGGGTATACGAACTGGTGCCGCATTGCTCATGGCCGGATTCATGGGCGGTGGGCCACGAGCTAAACCAACCACAAAAATGGTTATACTTTTAAAAGAATGTGTTCTTCCTAGCTGGCAACTAAAAACAGGAAATTTTGACTACAATATACGATCATTTTATTGCTGACAAATTTTTTGCCAGGCCAAACACTTTGCACCTTAAGTTTCGCTTTATTTCGTCAGGTTTAGTAAACGGCAACATTTATTACTAAACCTGACGATTTGACGGTGAAACATTGGATATGAATGTGCCTGCCCTTGCACAAAATGAGGAGTCAATGATAAAATACTCGACTGCACTACAACAATAGACGTTCAGTTCTTTATTACTCAAAGTTACATTTTGAGAATCACACAGCAAATTGAACATAAAACTAAAACATACGATAACTGCACATTAGAATATCCGACCATTGATATGAGGCGGAGATTGCATGGGACTGCGTGGACCTGTGGGCGGACCACCACGAGGAGGACTCGTCATTCCCGCGGCACCTGGGTGCATTGGTCTGGGGGGTCCGCGGGGGCCACCTGAGGGCGGTCCGCCGTACATTTGCTGCATGACGGCCGTGGGTGGTTGACTAGAACAGTTACAAGAATTGTTTACAATATCATAATGTCACACTGTGTTTATGTTTACAATTATCATAATTTTATGTATGAGATGCAATTGTGTTTTTTACAGCCTGTCGTCGGTTTAGAAAATTAATTGGACGTTGCCCCAATTTAACAAAACCAAACCACAGGTCCACATAGAGAGTCTGTATTCTATAAATGACTATATGAATGCTGTGGTGATAGAGATCACAATCAGTCATGAAAAATGAAACTCACTAACCCATAAGCCGGATAAAATGGCGGATCAGGTCTTGGTGGACAAAAACCCATGGGCGGACCGCCACGTGGACCAGGTCCTCTGAATGGGGCTCGCATGCCCGGACCACCCGGTCCCATCATCGGGCGCATACCGTAGCCTAAACAAAAACAGTAAGTAAATGAGGTGTATGTCATAACCAGGAAGGGCGTCATAATCATAATCAACTAAATGAGTTTGAAAAAAATGTAATCTGCTCACCCATATGCCCGCCACGGCTGACGGGCGGTCTGACATTGGTTATCTCGGGTTTCTTCATGTATGACCACGTGTGATTCTTCAACGATTTATCGCGTTTGGAAGCGCTCGTGGTCACGGGCACCGCTGGTTCCTTATCTTGGCCTTTGCTAGTCAATTTGGCCGCCGCCGCCGACGACGACTTTTCTTTGGTCTCACTTTCTTCTTTCTCCTTGGCGTTAGTCGATGAGTCGCTCTGAAATGAGCAATGCGGTATACTGAGTTGAGAAAAACTGGGAAATAGCGATTGAAAGTTCTGACTTTTTTGGTGAGAATCAAATCCGAAAATCTGATTATAAAACACCTACACTCACAAAAAAAAACAAAATAACAATGCATGATTCAATCAACGCGTGTCACTACCAACTTTCTCGGCGGCATTCTCCGTGTCATCTGCCTCGGTTGTGCCATTATCAACGGTCAGAACAGCCACACCAGCAGCAGCAGCCGCAGCGTTGTCTGATTCGGTACCACTCGCCTTCTCTTCTGAGGTCGCTTCTGCAAACGCCAAACTTATATATCAACTAACATGTGACATTAAAAAGTAAAAAAGGTGAGCTTTTGGTTCGGTAGATTAAAATCCAACCACCTTGTATCGTCTGTCCAGTAAGGCTGGCATTAGTTTGACAAACAAATTGAAAATTCAAAAAAAGAACAAACCATCACTAGACGAGCTGGACTCGCTTGCCTCCTCACCGAATATCCTCTGTCGGGCTTCTTTGTACTCCTTTTGACGCTGCTCGTATGTTTTGTGCTTTTTGTGGTGATGGTGGTGTTTCTTGGCGTCGGGCAGAAACGTGGGCGCCGGCACGCTGATCTCCTCTTCGCGCTAGAAAAAGTATGAAAAGACTGAAGGTTATTAATTGAAAGATGGTTTGATTTACTACGGTTGCAGGAAGGGTCGAATATTTATTATTAAGTTTTAAGATTCAGTATTCAGTGTGTTTAAAACTTGACATTGACTGAGTAGTAATATATCTTTCACCACAAGATTATGCAGAGTCAACGAAACGTGCAGTGAGTTGGCACTCCCTAAAGCGTCATACAAAAAAGCACCTTTTGCAGTAGTTTCAGAGCTTCTTTGTCGACGGTTACAGTGGAATCTGACCAGGCGTCGAATTGAGTTGTAGTGGGAGGCGACGGCTCACGCTTCTCAGTTTCTGCTGCTGAAATTAACAGAATATGAGTGAAACATGAAATGTGCAATTGTCATATTTTGTGAACTTGAGAAAACTGAAATATTGAAACTGAACTTTTGTTTATCATTCTGACAAGATAGCTGGTCGTGTTACTTTAGGAATTATTTTGCGCTATATCTTGTTGAACCCCATTATGCCATTACTAGGTTAAAAAGTAACTTCAGTAAAAAATCACCTTTGCTATCTCCATTGGCGCCAGCATTATTGTTGCCCGCAAGCTTGGCATCCGAATTCGGTCTGCGCAAAATACGCATTTTTCCAGGAGCTTCCGGCGCTGCCGGTTTGTTGGCAGCCTCAACCTTTGCTGGTTCCGTGTTGCCTTCGGCCGGCGACTTCTCTTTCTCGAGCGCTGCCTTGCCTGTTGAAGAAGAATATGATTGAGAGTTTGATATTGAGACTTACACTGAGTGATTGTGTGATTGAATAGGTCAGGCCTTCGGCGTGCCTAGGAACCACTAATCAGTGTCGCGCTGTTTGGTTATAAGCATCGGGTCAGGTGACTACAGTAAGAAGAGAAAGAGTACTATGATGAGACTCCCATCCTACTGAATACGGTGTACTACTGCATCATACTGGTTTGAGTCGAATGTCGGAAATGTGTGGACGTGGACGAGTGAGTTAAGTAGCGGACTGGAGAATTTCCGTTAGAAATCGTACTAATAGTGATCCGATCTGTTAATCGGTAACCTATCCTGAGCTTTGAGATTTTTTTCGGTGAGTGATGCGTCACACTATTCAACGGCCAGCCGGTCTCGACCATAATCGACGCGACAAAAGGGCTGGACCCCTTACCACACTGATTAATGGATTAAAAGACTGTTCCATTCAAGGTTTATTAAGCCCGTTAAACTTGATAACTTATCTTGAGGCTCTGGTGCACTGTGCAGTGGTGGGTTTTATATAATCCCGATGTGCAACGGCTCAGCCGCCACCTCAGTTGAGCGTTGTTCCTATTAGAACAACTTTCGAATTCTCACGACTAACCAGCATTCGCCGCGGCCTTCCTTCGTTCGATAATCTTCTCCAGTTGTTCCGCACTTTTATCGGACTCTTCTTCCTCCCAATTATCCGCCAGTCCCGTTTTGTTCGAAGCTTCGACCGTCGTGGTCGCCATTACGTCCTTTCTTCAGAGCTGAGGTGGAAGTGATTGGGTGTCTGGGAATAGAAGCTTGTTGTTTGAAAAAAGGAATACATTATTATTGTAACTTTATCATATAAATATCATTGTCTAAGCTTTTATAGATCGCCGTCCACCGCCGTTCGTGAACATGAAATTTTTAAGAATCCAAAATAAAACTATTTTTTATTGTTGTCAAAACCAATTATTTTCATTTGAGAATAAAATTTTTTTACTTACGGTAAATTACTGTAATTTACAGTATTCTGTTGTTGTGTTTTTTCATTTGATTACTTTGAAGTATATTACATCAAATAATACTTTTTGTTTTCTTTTTAATCTACTAATAACCCAACCATTCGATTCACCTCTAATAGACTAAATCAACGACCAACCGCCTCACCAACTTAGCCTCCCACAGACGAACCAACCAGCTCAATAAACATCAACCGAACTTGCGTATGTACTTGCGGTTGTTATTAATAATATTAAGTTATTACAAATGACAATAAAAACATAATCATAAATATTAAGTTGCAAAATCTCCAGAAGATCAGATTCATAATTGCAGTTCAAGACTGTCATATCTCTCCTGTTACATCTAATTATATACTGATTGTTTGGCTGTGTTTTGAATGTTTGTTTGGATTGACTACTTTATATCTGACTGACTGACCTTCTGACTTCTGAGTGACTTACTGACCGAGGGACTGATGAGTGACCGACTTTTTGATTGACGTTCTGATTGCCCTTTTAAAAGACTGACTAATTGATTGATTGACCGATTGGTTGCTCAACTGTCTCACTGACTGTCCTTCGTATTGATTGAGACTGACTGATTGATTGATTGACCTTTTGACTGACTGACGAACGGCCTGATTGATTGACTGAATATCTGAATTATTTTTATTCTCCTTTCAATTCAATCTCTGAAACTAGACTTCTTTAGACACTGGTGTATGAACTAATCCTCCAAAGAGAAGGGAATTTTGTCAAAGAGGGGGAATTAGCAGTTTTTAGATCATTAAGTCGGCTTATGGCACTCATTCAAGATTTCGAATACATTTTTCTGACATCTGAACAACACACTCTGCTCAATTTGGTTAATCGATCAAGGTTACTTTTCATATGCTTTTTCACAACATTAGGGCTAGGCAAAAACATCATGTTTTAGTCGTGTGTGAGTCGTTCTGGTATATTATATACTTGTGTCAGACTGCATTGGGGTAGAATAGTTCAACAGAATAAAAAAAACTAATGTGAATCAGTAGTGTACAACAATGAAATAAACAAAAAAATAAGATAACTTTTATTTCAATAAAAAAAATTTACTACCGTAAATACCGTATTATTTGTTTACGGTGCAATTGTTTTCAGTAAACAAACTTCTATATATGTTTTTTTAATTAATTTATTTTGGATTCATAATATTAAAATGCGGGTTTCACAAAATTCATTTTTCTTTTTCTCCTCAATTTCAGCCGGTAATCGCGACCCGTCGACCGGTCGACCCGTCGACCGAGATCGGTCGACCGGCCATTTGGAGGTTTTTAGGCTGCCTACATAGCTGGATAGGTTTAGAAAGCTAGGCATGAGCATCAAAATTAGGTTTCTGTGTAGGCTTAGGCTTAAGCTTAGGTTTTTGCGATAGGCTCGAGCGCTACGCGCCCGAGCCCATACAAAAACCTAAGCCTAAGCCTAAGCCTACACAGAAACCTAATTTTGATGCTCACACCTGCCAAACTGTTAGTATAGTGCTCCAGAATAACTTTTGTAAACTTAAGTCGGTGCTAGGAACTAAGCCGAAGCCGTACAAACAATATCAAAATTCTGGGTCGACGGGTCGACGGGTCGACGGGTCGCGATAGCCGATTTCAGCATCGATTATTAGATTTTCTCGCTCTAACATTTGGTTTGTATTCGATTTTATATCAAAATATCAATTTTCAGCAACGTTCTATTGACACCAGGCAGGGAATTCCGAATTATGAGTGAAGAAAGCGATAAAACGCTGCCGACCGGCGGAGATGATGGCGTGGCCTCGACTTCTAACCGGTCCGAAGACGATCCGGACAGTTTTGTGGATGACATGGAAGAAATAGACGATGAACGTTAGTCTCAACTATTAGAATAATTGATTGGGTCATGGTAACAATTCAGTAAATGTGTTTTATTAATTTCGATTGTTTGTGACTACCACTACCGTACCGTAACCCAACCCAACCATTGTATCAGTATACTCTTCGGAAAGTATTCCATTCGTCAAACTAAATTTCTTCATTCAGGTACTTTAGACGAGGATGAAGCGGCCGAGGAAGATGATGCAAATGAGCTGGCCAATCTAGAGGCGGTTGGTTTTTTTATTCATCATTCTTATATTATAATTGATTTGTTTTTTTCCTACATGTTGATCCAATGTTTTCTATTTGTGTTGATGTTTTATCTGAGTGCAATTAGTTAACAAATATAACCTCGACAGTCACTGACTATGCTAGGCTATATTCCAGGAAAACGAGCTGTCCGTGGAAGAATTGATGCGAAAATATTACGGGACGGTCAGTAATCCGTCGGCAGACGCAACTGACGGCGCATCATCGTCAGCCCGTGCATCCCGAAAAAGGCCGCACGCCGAAACCACAGATGACTCAAATTCAGGTTCTTTCAGGGCTTCATTTTGTATCATATGTATATTGTACCTATTTATGTTGTGTAGTTTGCTTTGCAAATTTGTATATAAGTACGGTATGTTATGGTAATATTTGAACATTTACATTGGATTATGAACATTTAAAGTAGTAATGCCCAAAATATCCGACTCGTAAAATATAGGAGAATGTTCTTGTCGTCTCTCTCGTTATCACTTCACTAAGATAACTAGTTAAACGAACAAACAATTTGGTTTCAGGAATGGCGGTGGCCTGCAGCGATAGCAACTCAGGAATGGCTATTACTGAAGGTGGCATGGAAACGGCGGCCGGTGTATCCGAGTCTGCCAAACAACATGGCTACTTTTCTGATACGTCAGGAAGTGATAACGATGAGGACTATCAGCCGCCCGAGGCTTGGATGAAAACCATCAATATCGGTGACGAATATCAGGTTGGCTCAACTGCTGTAGACATTTCATTCCTCTATCTAGTGAAAGAAGTGACACATGAACGCAATCAATGACCGGTTGCGGGGTTAATAAACCCGAGCCCGATACTTGAAGATCCCTTACCGTTTGTTACGGTGCGTAAACTTATTTTCCAATAATCATGCTTTGGTTTATGCGGTTTAGGTTATTAACATTGTGGATTAAGTTAATAAAGCAGCTTACCCCTCCACCAATGGGTGTTTTGGTGAATGATTACAATAAATGTAATATTTTCAGGCATGCCTACCCGAATACAGCAGCACGCGTGACGGGTACAACGCCATTCGACGGGAGGCCGATCTCGAGTTGCCGTTGTGGCGAGCACCTGACAACACTGCTAAGAATGGTCGGTTACAACTTTTGTGAACTGTGAAATGTGTTATAACGTTCGGGTAAATGTTCAATATTAACATTCGGTTCGATGTCCGACATGTGTTCAAGTTTGTTAATAATCAATATGTAACCGATTTTCGGATATCACGGAAACTATATACGAGTACAAACTATACTAAACTCGAGTAACTTGAATTTGTGAGTAGTAATCATTATTACTTTGTTAATCTGGTATGATGTAAACAGTTTCATTGTATTTTCTAGTTGTTTCGTACCTGAAATCGATTTACGCGGATCGCCCAGCTCTGAACAGCCCGCGAACACAATCGCAGAGTGTGGCCGATGTGCCGGATGATGAGGACGCCTTGTACGTACTGCTCAAGGTACTTACAGATTGTTTATGATCCAAGCTTGATGTAGCAACACTATCATGATTCAATGAGTATATCAATTTATTAATGCCCCAAATCGTTTGAGTTACGCAATCGAATGAATATTCGTGTTAGATTTTTTGCTCCATCAAAAATGTTACGCTATTCTATTCTTATTTAAAATGTTCATTCCGCTCTGTTTCAAACGTAAGCCTCTTTTGGTATCCATTGAGCTCGGGGACGGGGTTGTAATAAGAACTGTCTGACATTCACCTCAGCTTGTCAATATCCAAACAGCCTGGATTGAATAAATATTCAGTGCTACCTTAAAAGTAATTGCTTGTAACTGTAACTTGTTTGCAGAGCAACCTGGACTGTACGAAAGCAGCCGAGCAATACCGTAACCTGCGTCGTCAGCAGGACACACTCAGACACGTGGCTGATACCATCCTGCCATCAGAGCGCTGCTGGGCGGCTCAGGTTCGTTGTCTACTCAAAAAGTCCCACTTGGTTTCTTTAAGTGGTAAAGTTTGAATGGGGTATTACATCGTTGAAAAGTTGTTTTATAAATAAATGTTAAGTATGTTCAAATTTTTTTCGAAATTCATTCTTTAATTTTTATTTATCTAGTCTCTTTGGTTTATTTTGATGGTTTAGTTTGGATAGTAAGTTATTTTTTAAGTTGGACAATTCGTCAAGTCTTTTATATAAAGTTATGTTATTTGGATTTTTATCTCATTTTATATTCGATAACGTTAATTAAGTTATGTAGCTCATTGGTGTAAGCATATTTGCAAATTGATTGTGTATGGATTTCCAGTTCCGATGATCGTAGTTTGAATGAAACATCTATCTATGAAACAAACAAAAGTATAGTTTTCCGCAAGTTTGTGTGCTATTGCATAGTTTTTTTATTGCTCTAAGACATTTTTCTAATTAAACAGGTTGACGTGCGTGTGCGTAACAAATGGCCGGACTATAAGTGCTGGAACGAGCACGAAACGGATCTGTTCGAGCACGGTCTCAAAGAGTACGGCAAAGATTTTGCGCGCATACAACGAGAATTTGTTGGTTGTGTTTCTTCCTATTTTGGTCTAATAAGTTCAAATTAGTCCCTCATCAGAGAAGGAAGCATGTTTTCAAAACTATATCCATATCCTGTGGTGCAGTGATCGAGTTCGAACCGAAATTTTCGAAATTATTCGAACGAACAGCCGTTCGAAAATAATTTTTTCGTTCGGACTTGAACCGGACGAAAATCCAAATGTTCGGTTCGAACCGATTCGAAACGAAAACTTTTCGAAATTTTATTTTTTCGAATGATTTTCGATTTGGATTATGCATTCATCATGCTCACTCACTCACTACAGCACTCACCGCACGTCACTCACTCACCGCACTCACCGCACTCACTACCGCACTCACCGCACTCACCGCACTTACCACCGCACTCGCCGCACTCACTACCGCACTCACCGCACTCCCTGCCGCACTTACTCACTGCACTCACCCTACTGACCGCACTCACTACCGCACTCACCGCACTCACCGCACTCACCCCACTCACTACCGCACTCACTCACCGCACTCACTCACCGCACTCACTCACTCACCGCACTCACTCACTCACTCACTCACTAACTCACCGACTTTTGTTTTATATATATATTGGGAGTGTGTTTGAAACGTGAGCTATACGTCTCATGTGTCTATGGAGAAATCATTTTCGAAACTGAATCGAAAATAAAAAAAGTTTCGTTCCGGACCGAAACGAAAATTAAAATTTTCGATCGAACGTCAACCGAACGAACATTTGAAATTTTTTGTTCGAAAGATTTTCGGTCCGAGACCAATTTGTCCGTTTCGGTTCGGTTCGTTCGAACTCGATCACTGCTGTGGTGTGGTCAATTAATTTTTGGGCTGGTTAACCGAATTCTCGCGAGTTCTGAGTTATCGCCGGATCGAGCGGTCACCGTCACCCACCAAAACCCAACCAATCTTTTTTTATTATCACTTATGGACATTAATTTTTGTTTGTTGACAGATTCCGCATCGAAGTGTGCGCGATCTGGTCTACTTCTACTACATCTGGAAAAAGACGGAACGTCACGACATGTTCGTCGAACGCTGTCGACTCGAGAAACGCCAGTTCGCCATGCATCCCTTTACCACGTTGGTACCATTATTTGATTAAATCACATTCACACAAATTTATTTTACGAAAATATTGTTTTTGATTTTGCTTTCGGTTCGATTTGGTGAACCTGAAGCTTCAAGTAGCTCTTTATTAATCATAAACCAGAATGAGATAGGTAAATGAATGAAATGAATGAAAGGTAAATTAATGAAATCACGGAAATGTAAAACAGTTACCAACATAGCATAGTTTCTTCAGAAGTATGTATGTTTAACACAGCAGAAAAAATATTATGGCAAGTTATATTGAGACCGTTGAGTTGCAGTGACTACACGGATCATTTTCTGGACGAAGTGGAGACGGTGGCGCACAACAGCATGCGAGCGCAGCAGCACAACCTCCAGTCCAACAACAACAACAACCAGAATCAGATGCTCATCTCATCTGATCGTAACTCGCATCACACACACTTCAACCAGTGGCACCATCAACAACAGCCACAACATACTGGTTGGTTTGGTGATGATCACAGATTGGATATTTTTACTGGGACTTCATCAACTAAAGCCAAAGCCATCAAGGCACACCAATACCAATATCAGAATGGTGTTCCCGTAGTGGCTAGAGACATTGAATTCACTCACGTCAATGGCAGAAACCTTAGTGCTATAGTGCAACGCGTCATGATCTGTGTCTCAAGTCAGGTTTTTAAATCAGGACCATCAGTTCACGAGGCTGACGCCCTCCGCTCTTCCGCGGCTAGACAGACGACAATATTTTAAATTATGTTATGTCTAATATAGTTAAGTAATCCAGCGACCATATTATTGGTGAACGTGAAATCATTGAGTAAATGCACATCATCATTTTAGGGACCTGCTGGGGGGGGGGGGGGGGGGGTTGCGAATTTCTCGAAAAAATTGCTCTCTGATTGAGTTTGGCTCCCTTGACAACTCATCAAAATTATTGGTCCCTTTCCCTTTGCATTTACACCCACATCCTTCTGGTTTTAAATTTTAGTTGGTTTGGTGCACATAATAACTTACATAATAATTTGTTTTTAGGCCAGCCGTCAGACAGTCACAAACTGGTGTCAGCAGTCAACGGTAACGGGGCCTCCCTGGTCGAGCACCTGATCAGCCAGGGCACCCCGCCGCCCGCCACCTTGCCACTCATCGACATGCACACCGTCGAAAACCTACTCAAGGAATAATAATAATACCATTGTATTAATTAAATGATTGATAATTAATAATTAATTACATATTAATCATGTTTGCGGCTGGAGATTGTATTGCAAGATGTATGTGAAATTAGAGGGTTTTTTTGTCGAATGTAAATTTTTTTAATAAGTGCTGATTTACAGGACCACCGGCTGGTGGTTGTCGTTACACAGTGCAAAACATTGATTCAACTAAAGTGTGTCTAACCAACACATTTAGAATGATTATGCGCCATGCGACAAAACTATTCTGTGGCCCAAGAATTACCTTTGATTTGGTAGGACCGCTGGTGCGTTCCAATTTTTATAGGTATAATAGTGAGTCAAATGATAAAAACGTGCGCTTGTAATCGAGCGCTAACCTTACGTGGCGACTGGTGGATTGAACGAAAAAATAATGGTTGGAATAATTTCATGTGTTCACTCTACGTCAGCCGTCGTGGTTTCTACGGAGTTAAGAGTACGATGCTTACCGAATGCCGATGATACCTGATTTCCAACAAAATGCTTTCAGTATTATCTGAAGTGTTTTACCTTTTACTTATAGTAAGGCATCATAGTCTAAACTTCCGTATTTGACTGTAATTAGGAGAGAATTATACGGTGATCTCAACGACACAAACGATACGTGAATTTAATTAATAGCGCACCCCAGAATATGTTTGTAAATTTTAATGTAATAAGTTCTTTTATTAATCTGGTTTACTTTATTGAAATACGTTTACCTGAATATCTCCGAATAATGTTGCCAGATTCCATATTGAAATATCGCTTACGCATATTATAATTACTTGGAGTAGGCTGGACGTAGGATATATGGCTTGCTCATGGTATGTCATCTTGGCTATTTGTCTTTTAACCTCTTTATTTCGCAATGACGGAAATTTGAAATAAATCGGTTGAAAATATTTCAGTCATTTTTCTTGGGAATATCTTCTGTTAAACTTCAAGTTGGCAACGTTATATTTTCTACATAAGTAAATAAGTGCCGTCATTGTGTAAATGGCGAACATATTGTCGTTTTCGTTTTATTTGTAGGTTCTGTATTCGAAACGAGATGCTTGATCAAATTGATCTTCCTTATTTGTAAAAATTAAAAAATATAAATGTACTTGTACTTAATATTGTGGTCTGCGCCCGCTGCTATTCGCTAATGTTCTGCTGGTATTTTTGTTGTTGATTGAACGTTCGTTGTACTTCGGTTTGTTGTCAAAATAATTGTAAATTTATTCTTAACCGTTTCTTTGTTGCCGCAATCGTTTATGATATACCGTTGAACCCGTGAACTACCGTTTCATTGCTATTATATCATTATTACTTTGTTACATTTTGACAATAAGTTGGGATGGTATGTATTTAGGTTATTTGCTTTACAAACATGAGCATTTGGCAGAAGAAAAATAAATGTACCATTTTAACTAGCTCGATGTTGACTATGTAGTCGATGATGACTTTCTGCTGAAAGTGAGATTCTCTGAAACAGTTTTCTGTGCTCTTTTCCATATAATCTATTTCGGCACCTGCTTTCCAAAAATTAAGTTTTTGTTCATTAGAGTTTTAACTCTCAGATTTCTCCGAACAATGTCGAAGCATAGAAGAATAAAAAATGGTGCCCATGGTTTTTGTATGTTACTTTCTATCCGCAGAAACTCATCATCTACTATACTTTCCAATTAGCACGTTTATCTGATAACCCTGATTCTAATCATGAACTATAAATCTTAACGCATTTCCTTGATACCCGGATGACATTTTAATGATTTATTGAAGGATGAGAATGGGTAATTCGCGACGTTTTGGTCAATAAAAGCAAAATTAAGCATGTAGTTAGTACGTACAGGTCCCCTTCAAAACAAGTTTTTTTCCATCAAATCATCTGGAAATCGCTGAACAATCTACTGGTGTTTATCATTGAATGTGGTCGGGCACTGCACTGATAAAACTCGTTTATGTTGTACTGCTCCTGGTTCCACTAAAACAACTCATAACCGATAGTAATAGCTGTTTTATTATAAACGCCAGTGTTTCATCGTGCTAGATGTATTTACGTTTATACCGGAAAATGCCACAAATTCTGCATATACTGTGAATTATACGTACTTATATTTGGGTTTTATGAATGCTTTTGAGGGTTATATTGTGGAACATGATGCTTCATTAAAAGGTCCTGTCCTGCAGTGACATGGTGTTTATCCTGATTGTTCCATTTTCAGTAGATGTAGTGAACAAGTACAAATAAAGCATATTATGTTGTACAATACACTCAGCATCATACACTTTCATTTCGTCGTCACAAAAGTTTGTTTCGCTGCTGACGTATTTGAAAGTTTATTATAATCTAACCAAAACAGACTTGTGTGATTACGGTATACCCTTTGTGTCTCTCTGTACTCGCATTTGCGTGCTGTTGCATACTGTAATATGTACTTGGGATTGAATACCGAATAATCGAATCATACGTCAATGATTAAAATGAAATGCTGGATAATCTGGGTCTCCAGTTTGTATAATGACTCCGTGTGTGCGTAAATAAAATCTTACCGTATCAAACCATTTGGGTTGATGGGTTGGTTGTTTCATGACTCCAGGTGCATCTACAGTACCTTTGATTCTGTACAAATAAGGCTCTTTCGCGATAATTTTATGTAGATAAACAAGCTTTTTTAAGCCAGGTTCATCTTGGTCATAGTTTTTTGTTACTATGTAGTATAAAAAAACTCGTTACAAAGTCTGAGTAGCAAAAGCTAAGAATAAGCTGAAAACGTTGGTCATTGTATATGAGAGCCTTATTTGGCACACAGGCGTCATCTTAACGATAGTCGAGAGGAATCACCATTGATTTCCCCTGGACTTACCTCAAAGAGCGATCGCAGATCATGATTTCTCGCTAATAATGATGATATGATAATAATCCACAGTATGTTTCACTTTTGTTGGCACTGACATGCGTTTACAAGTGAATCGAATTGGGCGCGCAGTGCGTCAGTTGTCTACGTTCAGCTTGCAGCGACACAAAATGAGCAAGTTCGTGGGCAAGGAGGTGTCGTCCTACTATAATCTGGTCAGACCCAATCTGGCACCGGCCGTCGTCGACAAAGTGCTCGATTACCTGGCAGTAAAGGTACAGTAGTTATAAAAGTTAACCTGAGCAAAATGTCGCCCAAATTTTGTAATTCAATTAAGAGTCCAATGGGCGAAGAAATGGTAAAACGATTGAGCAGGAAGTGATGAATAAGATATATAGAGAGTAAGTAAGTAAGCGGTTTAATAAGTGAGCTAATGAGTAATAGAAATAAAGAAGTTTATAAACTATATTAAGTGATGTTTCGACTTATTGTTAAGACAAATAAAATAGGAGAAAGGGTCTTGATGTCTCATCAGTTAACCAAGATTCAAAAGAGGGTGTTACAGTAGGTAAGAGATATTGTATAATTTCATGTACCACGTACATCATGGCATCAATTCTGCGATGTCGGTTGTGGCACCGGTCTGAGCACTTCGCAGTATCTGGAACACAAACTCGTTGATGACAATGTCAAGGTATTGGGCGTAGACAACAGTGATACGCAGATTGAAGAGGCCAGCAAGTTGACTGAGCAACACAAAAATGCCGAATTTCGGTCAGTTATTCTGAGTTGGTTGGCAGATTCTGTTCTCTGATTGAAACAGATAACCGAGGCTTTCTGGTGAATTTACTGATTGATAGAAAAGCCTACATACACGTAAGTATTGGTTGACTGTCGACCTGTTGATAAATTAACCTACTGTATGATTGACTTGGCTGATAGACTTTGATCGGCGCTAATCCAATCTTTGACCGACATGTATTCCGTACCGTTTTATGGTCTGGCCGACTCATTCTATGACTGTCTAATAAATGTCTAAATGATGGTCTCTGACTGACAAACTGAATATCGTACGACTAAACCATTCCATTGTTTGTCAGAGTGGTCGATGTCGACAAGGATGGTCTGCCCTTTGAGGATGGAACGGTGGATCTGGTAACGATCACACAGGCTTTGCACTGGCTCGATATACCACATTTGTTCGTACTTTTTTGCTGGCACTTTTCCGTTTACAGTCCGCCAGTTTTTAAACTTGTCTGTGTTTGAGCTCGAATTCACACAGTCAAACAGATATTTTTTGTAGCTATGTATGGAAATACAGAACAGCTTTCAACACGATCGATTCTTTCTGATCATGAGTGTTTCAATGTAAGTCAACTGGTTTACAGAACCTGATGTTTCAGTTTCGCACAATGCGATCGGGTGTTGAAAGTGGGCGGAGTCGTGGGAGTCAGCTGGTATCCGAATCCCATGATTCACATTGAGGGACACCCCGAGACTACCGATCGCGTCAACCATTTGTTCAACCAGGCACTTTCACTCACTCACTCACTCACTCATTCACTCACTCATTCACTCACTCACTCACTCACTAACTCACTCACTCACTCACTCACTCACTCACTCACTCACTCACTCACTCACTCACTCACTCACTCACTCACTCACTCACTCATTAATCAGCTCAACAAAGACTTGCTGGATGGTGGTTTCTGGTCGAGTCACCGTCTGTTGGTCAGCGAGTACAAAACACATCCCATCACTATTCCATTCACCGATCAGGAACTGCACTGGTTATTTGACAATTGACAGTCTAGGTCCAGGCATGGGCTAACGTTGTCCTAACACTTTATTGCGTTTTTTAAAGGTGAAATAAAATGAGGTCTGTAAATTTCGTTTCATTAACGGAATTCATTTGAAAAGAACCTTTCAACGACTTGGAAACAATTCAGGGAGAACCCGGATCTGTTCTTGCGTAAGGAAACATTGGTGAGGAACAGTTTGGCGCTGTTTGAATCGTGGTCGGCTGTGCGAGCGTACAGGTATGTATATCTACTCACTCACTCACTCATTCACTCACTCACTCACTCACTCACTCACTCACTCACTCACTCACTCACTCACTCACTCACTCACTCACTCAATATCTTGCACGTATTATCATAACTTCTGAACTGTTATGTAACATGTAAGAAAAATTAAGTAATCACCGGTCGTAAAAACATAATCACGATCGTTGTGTATTTTATTACAGGCAGCGGCAGCCGCAAGGATTGCTGATGGACAATTTCTACGCCAGGTTAATTGGATGATGTGTTTGTTCATAGGAGAAAATGTTTCCTTAAAGTTTCCTTAGATAGTTTTACTTATACAAACCTTTACTTGTACAAAGATACATGACAATTTTGGAGTACTCTAGTTTACTTTATTGAGTTGTCGTAGGAAAAACAGATGCTGATGATAAAGCTGTCCATAGTAGTAACCTAACTGGAGTCATTATGTTTTTTGTGGCTTGTGTTATGGTGATGTCCGTTGTGTTCATGAATAAGGGGACATGCATGTTGTTGAAAATGCTCGGAAAAGTACCGAATAGCGTGTCGTTATTTTTAGCCAAAAAATTTAAATTCGTTCACATCATTGTTTTCTTCTCTAATTGATCTTGTATACATGCATAGTCCACTCACTCACTCACTCACTCACTCACTCACTCACTCACTCACTCACTCACTCACTCACTCACTCACTCACTCACTCACTCACTCACTCACTCACTCACTCACTCACTCACTCACTCACTCACTCACTCACTCACTCACTCACTCACTCACTCACTAACTCACTCACTCACTCACTCACTCACTCACTCACTCACTCACGCACTCACTCACTCATGCACTCACTCATTGATTTCAGCGTTCGTCGTGAGCTCTCGACCATCGGATTGGGTGATGATGGCAAGATCACCCAAGTATTTCCCTATATTCTGTTACTAGCAAGAAAATCAGAGTGAAATTGTTACAGTTTTTATAGGTTCAATGAAAGAATGGTAGGATTTTTCTTACATTCAAGTAATTAAAAAAAATTTAAGATTGATACGATCAATGTAGAATAAAGTTTAATGTGAAGAATAGTTCGGTATTCTATCTCTTCTCACAGAAGCTGTCGTGATGAAATATGATCATAAACTCTGCAAGAGTCAAATTGTGTCAAATGGAGAGAAAATTCCCGGAGATCACAAAAACTAATTCAGGAACGCTGTTCATAACAGATGTTCCAAATAAAAAAATTCATATAAAACAAAAAGTATTTTATCAAAATCACAAACAATGTCATCTAGGGTTTCTACCCAGTTCAGCGTGAAAAAAAAACAAAAACACAGTACGTCAGAACAACATGACGGAGTTTTTCCATTGTGGGTGGTTAATTGACTGATCTTCATTATCAAGGGCATTGACAGACTATGTAAAAATAGAAGTCTTTCAGTCAGTCATTGACGATCAATCAACTTAAGTAAACTTTCGTCATCTCGTTTCTATTGATGGCGCCATTTCATGTTGACGTGTTTTGATTTGACTGACAGCTTGGCTGACGGATTGGATGTTCGTTGGTTTTACGATCATGACCCGCCAGTCTTATAAAGCTTATCCAGGGTTCCTTGTCACTGAAAAAACGTTTGATGGGCAGTTTGGATTCAAATATGATTGTGACGCACGTTCAATTTTTTGAAGAAAAAATATTTTACAAGACAACTGAACAACAAGCGGAGATTACGCTTAGTTCATATGCGTTCAGGCCCATGGAATTTTTTTAATAATAAGATATCATGACATAACATGGTACTTTCATGGAATCTCTGATTTTACCGGCAGATTTTTGTAGATCTCCTAGAATACATGTTTCCTAAGTTGGAGCTGATCGACTCAATTAATGTTATATTATAACAAGTAATTTTTCACAATTGACGTTGATTCATGGCTTCTTTACGAGAATTAAACAAGTTAAAAAGTTCCTGTCAAAGGAACTCTAGTGGACTTTGTACTGACTAAATTCAATTGTAATGCACGGTACATAAATATCAGCTGCTAAATTGAAACAGTCTTCATCCCATTGCTGACTGATTGACTATGACAGGTAGTGAAGAAATAAGTAACACCAAAATCAATTAAAATTAAACAGGTAAACAATTTAACGATGATTTGCTTTCAACTAATTGTTCAGATTCATACAGTGCGGCTACGATGAATTGGACATGTAAATCTTTGTAATGGTATAAAAGTGGTCAAAAACAGTGTTATCCAGTTTATGATGCTGGTTTTGGCTCACTTTTCTTTCTACAGGCTGTCCCAGCGAGGTGTGATCATTAAATTTTTTGATTAACTTTCGCAATTTTCTAGATAACGACCTAAAATTTCATAGGTTAATAGAACAAGTTTCCGCTGATACGCTGAAATTTAAAATTTTTGATTTGGTACAGTATTGTAAGTTTTACGGCCGATCCTGCAACATGCCTGTTCATGTTCTTAACGCGATCGCATTTTAGAGAATTTTCACCGAAAATAAAAAGTGATACAAAAGAACGAACTTTGGTTTAAATTGATTGGTAAATAGCAGGAAGAGGTATATTTCAAAAGTCAAAGTACATTTTTCTTCCGATTAATAATTTTTTTTAATCTTTTTTATCGTAATTTTTTGCACTTTTTTGCTAGAAGGTTCTGTTTTCAATATCCAATAGAAGGTGGAATATTAGATCAAATCGAAAACTGTTTCCAGTACTTTAGATTTATGGTTTAAAAGCTATCAGTGTTGTATAATTCAACCCATTTAGTTGAACTATCGGAAAGTTATTCATGTTTCATGCGACATACTTGGCTATAAAGTCTAATTTTAGGGAATGTTGCTGGATCGGCCGTGAAAAACCCGTGAAACTGAACCAAATCAAAATTTTTAAAATTCAGCGTATTAAAGGAATTTGGCTCTAATAACCTTTGAAATCAAAGGTCATTATCTAAAACACTGTGAAAGTTATGTAAAAAATTCATTGTTAAAAACCTCAATGTGACACTCTGTATTTTACACGATCTATCAATCTGCTGTGTTTCACCTATTTCGTTCCTGTGACCAATTGATGATTCTCAATACAGTTGCTTCAAAACATTTTTATCGGATTTCAAAACTTCTGGGTTTGGAACGATTGAAACATTTTATTTTGATGCATGACTAATGTGCCAGGCCAGTATCATCACCATACGACATGATCTTCTTCCGATCACCAGTCTGATTGATGGCGCCGTTTCAAAACGGTGATCACCTGATCAATCACCATATGCAAAAACGGTGTTCGGCGCCAGAATGGTGTTGACGGCTGCCAAGCTCACTCGATTGGCTGACTGAAAAAAACAGTCAATAACTAACTGACTGACTGACTGACTGACTGTCTTCATTTCATGACGCCGGCCTGACAGACAGTTTTATTGGGCGCGATTAGCGTCTTAATGACTCTCGATAAAAAGTTGCTTTTGACGTGCTGATGAACGCTTATTAAACACCATTTTATTCGGATGGCGTCTAGTCATATGTACATAGGTATGTACATAGGTAGGTACATATGTAGGTACATAGGTAGGTAGGTAGGTAGGTAGACAGGTAAGGAGGTACATGGTTAGGTAGGTAGGTAGGTACATATGTAGATAGGTAGGTAGGTATGTAGGTAGGTAGGCAGGTATGTAGGCAGGTATGTAGGCAGGTAGGTAGGTAGGTAGGTAGGTATGTAGGTAGGTAGGTAGGTAGGTAGGTAGGTAGGTATGTAGGTAGGCAGGTAAGTAGGTATGTCGGTCTGTGCTAGTTGGTGAATGAATAGGGAGTGATTCAACAGAAGTAATTTGCCATGACAATTATCATGTCGCAACTTCGCATGAAACATGTACACAGATGCAGAAGTGTTACGCTCAAGGTTAAAGTTCGGTAACCGGTTTTATTATATATTATACAAATGTAACAACGCAGGTGACGACCTACGTCAAAAATGTTGCATTAACTTCAATTATGATTAATATGATAATAAAATGTTGAGTTTTGTATATTTATCGGTTTTTACTCAACTAAAAAACTGTGAATGGCTCTTACGCTCACTTCGAATATGCAACATCGAAACGTAACGACATGGGTTCAAATTCGAGGAAATAATGGAAGGTAATGATAAATCAATACTGTATATCAATGTAACAACAACAACAACAACCAAAACAACAACAACAACAACAACAACAACAACAACAACAACAACAACAACAACATCTACGGTTTCAGCGCCCGCCATGACGGCGCCCGCTTTGGATCGGCTTATTAACGTTGATTAACGATCAGTCAATCGGCGATACTCAATAATAGTACCATTGCATTGCAGTTGTTGTTGTTGTTGTTGTTGTTGTTGTTGTTGTTGTTGTTGTTGTTGTTGTTGTTGTTGTTGTTGTTGTTGTTGTTGTTGTTGTTGTTGTTGTTGTTGTTGTTGTTCCGATTGTCATTACAAGCATAATTAGTGTTGCATGATTAGGCAATACTGCCTTTTTATATAATCCGTGTTGATATCTTGACTGTTAACTACTCCATAGACGCTCAATATCTGGGAATATCTAACTGTTTTTTCCTTTCGGCCTGGATTCGATAGCCGGCTGATTTGAGATCTTGAAAACGTCTGGATTTGAATCATCTTTCTTATAATCCTGATTCTTACACACCTATATTTACGTACTAAATTCAATATTTGGTATTAACTTTCGTTAGAATGACACGATAGTTTATAGTTTCTACATAATGGTTTCTCAAATCTGATCTATATTTGATCACGGAACGTCTCTCTCATGCACTAGCCCACTCAACCATGAACGGGTACTGTCCGATACATGTCCGACCATATAATCGATAATTAATAGTTGAACCGTTAATAATTGTCAAATTATGGGCATAATTACATAATGGCATTACCACCAAGATCGCCCTAATGCGCATAATGGAACTATTGACGGTAATGACGATTTATGGGAAGCGGAGAACGGTGCTGGAGAAATTATTAATAAAGTCTACAAAGGCTGTCGAGTACTGCCGTCTACATAAATAGCTCGGGCAGGGTTTCTTGCTATTCAAAATTATTTTCAATAGACCCATTAAGCACTTTAAAAAAATTATGAGCAACGTTCGTTCGTAGTAAAAAGTTCTTGAAAAACGTTTTTTTTCTCAAAAACTTTAGCGCGCGCCAGAATAAAGATTTGAATTCAAACTGCGCGCCAAAACCTTTTATAACTATCAAGAAAACGTGGATAGGCTGTAACTACGTAACAACTCATCGATACATCAGCGTGGTGAACGAACCTAACTTTTGAAACGATTCTGTCAACGTCGCCATGCGGAAGTGCCGTCTGGGTTTGATTACTCCGGTTTGAAGACTATAAATACTGTACCACCAGAAATGAATAACTGAATGGAACTTGACCAAAATTAGGCGGTCTTCACTGTATACATGGTTAAATGTCACTCAACTGTCTGATATCCGTCTGACGCCTGTCTGTGAGGTGTCTGATGTGTTTCTGACGCCTGTCTGTCAACTGTTTGTGCGAGGCCCACCGTTATTGACGGACAATAAACATTGGCGTCTTGCTGTCGCCGTTCATGTATAAAAGTAAGTTCCACAAACAAACAGACTTCATTAGGGAAAATTTCATGACTTTACATAAGTTCTGACTCGTTCATCATTGTGCTGTTATCTGCACGTTCTGCATTATGTTTCAGAATTTTCTCCCACATTCCCATTCTTATCAAATTTGTTTGATTGTCTCCAACTGAAATTGAATTATTAAACGAATTGAAATCGAATGTGGTTTGAAATGAAATTGAATTGTTAAATTGAAATTCGAATCGAAATACCATATGGTTTCACAGGTGGGTGTTACATGTGTATGTTTACAAACTGTTTTAGTATTCGATGATGGATGGTCCGGAAACGTCTACCAGATACAAGAACCAGTTCTCCAACAAATAAACGTGCATCCGTAATTAATTCAGGTTTACTTTCATGTAATTCCAGTATCTTCCTATTTAATCTCGAAAACTTTCAAGCCGGACATTTTCAGTTGACCACCGAATATTAAAATCATTTCACTTTCTAGCTCCTATTGTCAGATTCTGAAAATTTACCCATTCCATTTTCCTTATTCCTTTCCATTTCGTTTTATGGTGAGAACCATTCGGATTAATCGATCTGGTTTTATTACGTGATAAAAGTACTTTTCAATGGGTTGCTTCGGCACTCAAACTACCTCGCGCTACATTAGCGGACGAGAAGAAGAGGGAAAAGTGGAATTCAAACTGTTTGGCGGTTACGAAGAGTTGAGTTTGTTCCTTAAGGTGTTAGGTAAAATGCCCTAATTTCTGTCAACTCCCCCATCTTTGGTGAGATTCCCCTCCCTTTGGAGGTTTGGCTCGTCCGCCTGTGTCGCGCTATAATTGGATCACTGTTTTTGCATTATATAACTTTTTAGGATACTCAGACAAACTACCAAATGGACGCAAATAAAATAAATACAACAATAAATATTGTTCCCCTTGCGTAACAGATACAAGTTCAACGTCTATGTACAATGTACATACATACTTCTCGATATCTGGGAACAAAAACAACTCATTTAACTTATTTGATTTCACACCTCAAGTTTGACAAGTTCCAACGATTTTGTTCTTTAGAAAAAATTTGCTGATTGAATAATACTGTTCCCTGTGCTAATTGCTCAAGTTACCCAAAATCTGTGGATCCAGGATTGATAACCCGATATGACTTTCTATTCTGACTCAGTTGGTTCAGTTGGTTCACCACGCATTTGGTATATAAAACTCAACGTGATCAGTGGCTCATATCTTAAAGCATTCGCTATTTAATTTACCATTCACTTATCTTATTATAACAAAGTATATAAAGCCTAATCCAAACAGTTTTTTCAAATTTAGTGCATTGTTGACTGGTTTGATGGTAGTGTATACTCATTGTAGCAGTAGGTGTTAAGATTATCGATGATCTAATTAGCACCTGGTTATTTGATTTATCGGATGTTAGCGACGGCTCCATATTAGCTGACTGTATGAAATCCTCTACAAAAACATGATTGAATTAACCGCTTTATTTTTTCATAACCTGTAGAACTCAATATAACTGATGATAATCATATGGCCAACATGCATTCTACCTATAAACATAAATCAGTAACACTTTTCGGCCCTCAAGGAAACCTCTGATTATTGAATCAATGATTATTTAATCGTTTTAGTTGATTTTCGTCAAAGTTTATCATTTATTTCCTTCAGAACTAAAAATGTTGCCAGCTCAGCACCAGGAAATGATCGTCGTACTCGCTCTGCTATATTTGACCTATTCAACAACAGCTTATCCTAGCCGAGACTCACCGTTTTCACAACAACAACAACAACAACAACAACAACAACAACAACAACAACAACAACAACAACAACAACAACCACAGTCAGAGCGTCGCTTCGAAGATACATTCTCATTCGGCTTCAGTAATACCCAGATGGAACTGCAAGAATCCGAGGTCGTTCAACAGATATCACCAAAGTTGGAACGGATCAACGATGTGGATGGCGCTGTCATACGTGTGGATGCCGGTCAGTGAGTGAGTGAGTGAGTGAGTGAGTGAGTGAGTGAGTGAGTGAGTGAGTGAGTGAGTGAGTGAGTGAGTGAGTGAGTGAGTGAGTGAGTGAGTGAGTGAGTGAGTGAGTGAGTGAGTGAGTGAGTGAGTGAGTGAGTGAGTGAGTGAGTGAGTGAGTGAGTGAGTGAGTGAGTGAGTGAGTGAGTGAGTGAGTGAGTGAGTGAGTGAGTGAGTGAGTGAGTGAGTGAGTGAGTGAGTGAGTGAGTGAGTGAGTGAGTGAGCTTGACGTTAATAAGATACTTCTACTCTACAAAAAGCTTTTAAATAAATCATCAATATGGACAAAAAACTATCTTATAGAGAATATATAACTTATGTATCTTACTTATTTAGAATTATAATTAATTGTAAAAACTGTTTCTAAACGCTCAAAAAGTCAAAGCGGTAAAAAAACAGCCCCTCTCACATGTTCGCTATCAATCATGGAGAACTAACAGTAAACCTGTGAGAGTGTTGACAAGTTGATATCATGAAAACGGGTTTTACATCAAGCATGATACGTCATTTGATGACAGTCAACGAGGTAATATGTTCGTTGCTTGTCAAGAAGCATATTAGCTTGTAACACCTGTTTCAGTAACAATTATCTATGCCAGTTGCAACAAAATGTTTGAGTGATTTGTTGTTTTTTCCCGTGTCAGTCGGTCAATGATCAATGCTTCTTTAATTATCACCACGCACCAGTTATGAACCAGAATAAAACGACTGTCGGCGCTTATTCGAATTTGCGCGCCAGAATTTTGTAAATGTATGTGCAGTATATATACGGCACTGACTGAATGCAGCCAAAAGAACGGAGGGCGGATTTTCTAGATTGAGGAATACGATACGTTAAACATACTTGATAAATTTTGTTCCGCTGACAGACATTTTGCCATTTTATACTTTTTAATTTAAAAATTATTTTTAAATTAATTAAATTCTTTATCAACTGAATTAATAATGAAACTGAACAAATTAGTGATTGGCTGACTGCAGTACATAACATTGTCTATAAGAGTGTGTAATTAGTACCACTCACTAGAACTCAGAAAATATGTGATTCTGTTTTCAGCCATCATCGGATTTGACAGCAATGGTTGCTCACCGCTGGACCATGAATCGTGCGATGAAATATGCAAACTCGATGAGTTCTGGTTGGTAATTTTAACATAAGTTTTGGTGGGTTAATGCTCAAGTTATATTCTATGTTCAAGAAATACGGAGAACTTTCAATTTCATGGCTATGAACTAACAACTACTACACACACATTACCAATATAATAACTGACTCATTTCATTAATCGAACCTTATTTATAGGTTTAGGGTTAAAATTATTGGTTTACATGAGTGGCATTTCAGGTACGGCCACTGTCGAATCTGGGATGGCGAAAAATTCTCGTGCAAGTGTTTCAATTACGCGTCACAGCTAAACTCGGCACAGTGTAAGGTTAGACCATAAAAACTCTTGAATTTGTATGCATATAAAACTTTTTGTTACATAGAAACTTGTTACTAATAAAAAAAAATTGTGTTTACTTTGATGCAAAATTTATTTTCATCATTCTGAAAACCAATCTTATGACAATGAGTTTTTTGCTGTAAAGTTAAGAACACAAAATTTAGATTCACAGTGGTTCATTGGAAACCAGGAATAACCCGACCCCTAACCGTTCTTAATGTACGGGTCCCTGGTGTCTGACACGATAGGCGATAAGCACTATCATTTATAACTTGCGCGAAGATAGAAGAAAGCAGCTTAGACGCAAACAAAAAACCGGGAAAACATCTTTGATGCAACGTAAACAAACATCATAATAAGTATAGCTTGTTCAAGGTACATATCTTACTAGGAAATATGTGTCCATCGACTCGTTACGCACAAAGTGGGACAAAAACTTATTCTTGATTTTTTATCAACGAAATTCGAAGACATACAACCTAAAAAAATTAATGCGAATCGCAATTCAATCCGATCACTAATCACTGAGTTATTGCCGTCCGAAGTTGTATGGTATTTATTAGCCCATCTTGTATGCCATGACTCGTTATATTCGTAAGTTGTCTAAATGTCGCCGAAAGCCGATTTGAATTCAAACTGCGCGCCAAAAACTTTGTTAGTACCAAGAAACTCTAGAAAGACTATAAATATGTAAGTTTGATTAGTAACACGCTGCTGCTGCTTTCGCCGACGCCACGCCGTGATCCCCGGACGCCCAAGTATTTCATCGTGCGCGTTCAGGTTTTTATCGTGACAATAAATCGTGTTTTGCAACAGCCCAGATGTCAACATTAACATCATTAAGTTAAGATACACCGTGTTTTTTGTTTTCTAAATCGGCGTTTTTCTGCCTACCAAATCAATGTTATTGCCCGGACCAGGATCGTAAATTGACACTTTAGAGAAAAAGTGTCCTTCAATGGAACGTTTTGAATTTGTTATTTTATAGTAGAAGCCAGTAAATTTAATTAATGGCATAATAACAAAACGATGCAACTCTATAACACATACTCATCTTGATATGACCCGAATTTCGAACCTGTCTTAGCACAAGTGGTTTCATGCTACCCATGTAGATTGACCGTGTTATCTTAGTTCGGTCAAAACTCAGATAGTACGAAACGAGACTGACACCTCTTCTCTTAGGATACCAACTGAAAAAATCCATTCAACGATTGATTCGCAGAACAAAGCCATCAAAGCGAATGAATTATAAAGGCTAAGATAAGAATTCGAGTAACGTTCATAGAGAAAAACAAAAGTGACTACAATAAAATCACGAAAGTATATTTACCTATGTATGTAATGTTTATTAAGTAATGTTTCAGGGTCGACACGAGAAGTGTGCGGACGAGTGTCGTGCGAAGGATCGTCGCAACTACGGTGGCTACTGCTACCCGCACCCAACCAAGTACGACCGATCCGGGGTGCCACGGTGCAACTGCTTCAAGGGCACCGACGGTAGTCGAGTCAGATAAGCCATTCCCAAAGTTGGAGAATGAAGTACTAATCACGTTGAACAACACTCGTTGACGAAGCGTATAGCCTCCTTGAATTATTATGTGAAATTCACGTTTTGAACCAACGAATCAGACATTAAAACAAGACACTGATGACGTCCGTGGTAAATTCACGCATATCACGGTTATACGTTCACATTGGGAGAAAAATGAAGGTAAAAGTTTTATTATATTTCATATAATGGATCACGAAGGCTATGGGTAAATTCGTTGATTCACCGCAGAGTAATTAAGCGAATCTCGATTGAAAATTCACACTCAACGTACCAGAATCATGAATGGATTCGACCACCTTGAACCATGCCATCATTGTGTACAACCACCACGCACAAGCTTTACTATATAATCTATCCAGGGTTTCTTGTTACTCGATTTTACAGGTTTTCGAGATTATTTTTCACATTTGGACAACATACGAACATTGCGTATGACGGGTTCAAAAACATATATATGTTTTGATAACAAGAAACCATGACCAAGCTATATCTACAAAAATACATACATACAATAAAGTTTTAGTTCACTTATTTGGTAAAAATTAATTTGCAATTGCAATTCCCATTGAATTTATAGGCACAAATGTAGGTGTAATCTAGTAAAACAGCGGTAATTATAATAGAATTTCAATGAAGAAAAAGTTATCAACATCTATTGTCGATTTATATTGCATTCGTTAGGTAGAATATTCAACTTGAGATCACTGAAAATGCTATAAAATTTGGTTTACTATATTGAACCGCATTCAATTGCTACATATGTACATTTTTGTGTTGGTTACACATTTTCCGATTTATCTCTGATTTATCTGTTTCTAACCATTCCATCTATTACTGGTAGGTGTGTAGTTGTTCTTTTTGTGTTTCGATTCGACTTTTTATACTTATTTTTATGTTGATACTTCTTTTATATATTATTTAGCATGGCTATATTTATCTCGGTCTATTACTTTCTCCATAGTTCTTTCGGAACCACTAGTGAACAAGTCGGGGGAAGTTAGCAAAGTTCACCATTCGTTGGTTTATATAAGAGGAATGTGTTCTCCTATGTCCCTTTATCCCAAACCCGTTTCATATAACTTTTGTGTGTCATCATGTCTGGGCCATCGAGTAACTCGTGTCAGATAAATTTAGCCATGATATGGGTCGTCGTAAGCGCATTGGGGAACCACAAGCTGGCGGACGAACAAGTTGATACTTTCATTACAATTTCATAAATATTATAAATGAAATATTTAGTGATACGGTTAGTTTGATCATCGTAACTGGGAAGCTAAAACGTGTATATTTTAAAACTAGTGCCACTGGGTGAGACGACCTATCCCATCCGCTACATTATTTACATGATGCATGCCCTTATTGAGACCACGGTCATGCTATTTTTAATTTATGTGTCATCCGAAATTCATGCGCATGGGTGGAATGTTATAAGAGCAAGGATATGTGTAAATTATGACTCCGATCTTCCTGATCAGTAAATGTTTTATGGAGAAAATATTCGTGTTTCCATTGGATTGTGGAGTACAGTCGCATATACCCTATCGCTGATATTCTGTACAATATATCGTTACAACTTTTTCTTTCTTTACCGTTTATTTTACGGGTGCTATATGAAACTTCATAATGAAGCTTGCATAACTTCTGGCTATTTGGCATTTTCGGCGTAAATAAGACGAAGTGGAATTGGGGCCATTTTATTTGGTGTTTGGATAACGCGTTATTGAGTAAATGAGTAATGAATATAGTGAATGTTCAGTACTCATCAATGGACAGCATATTTTATGAAATGATGCGAAATCAGGTATGTCACAAAAGTGAAAGTAAATGATGATGATAAATGATTTATGAATAAATACACTCTAAGGTCAAAGTAGCGGGAGTATAGCACGAATGAGAACAATACTGTACATTTAATCGATTTTTACATTAAGAATATGGTTTTCATATCGATGAATACAATAAGAATACTATGAGACTTTGACAAGCATGATAAACAATAATAATCAAGCATCACATACGAAACGCGAAAAGCCGCCAGAAAGGAATACAATTTCGACAATAAGTACTACACACAAACCCGACATGAACGCACCCTCAAATACAATGTTTTCTTAATTTAAACTTAACGTCACATAGGCAAGCAAGCCCGGACTGAAAACAATCGATATGGTCTCTAGCTAGTAGCTAAACCACCGATTTCCGAGTAAAAAGGTCCCCAATTCAGAAGGGATTCCAGAAAACCAATTAAGAAACTGCGATTAAAGAAACACATGAATCATACAAGTCTCTATAGAAAACCGTTCAGTCTGCCACAATAATTACGTGACTCATACCACTTGCTATTGTTCATTGTTTTATTCTTGACTTGACCATTTTGGGCCAGGCCACACAACTTGTACTTAACGTTCCGCTCCCTGACAGTTCAGTAATAAACGGCTTGTTACAAGAGACTTATTACTAAACCTGTCGAATAGGCGATTAAACCTGTGCCTGTCTTAGCACAAAATGAGTCAAGAACAAAATAATCTATTAAACTGATAACACTAAAACATTTTCTTCTTATTTTCCGTAAACTTCTCCAGATACTCATCATAGCCAGGCGTATGATGGAAGTCCTTGTCCTGAAACAGATTGCCCTCGACCTCAATGAGACTGAGTTTGCTCTCCGCGAGTATCGCCGGAGACAGCGCTTCCAGTTGAAGGCAGTTCTCCTGGAGTCGTAAGGTGATCAGTCGAGGACATTTGGCCAGACCATCGTTTAGCGAGCGTAGCTGATTTTGGCACAGATTCAGCTCGATACATTGCAACTTGGCATAACGTTCAGGTGGACCATCCAGTGCTTCCAGACGATTCGACGAAATGTCCAGTGTTTCAAGGTACGGAAGATCGCACATACATAAGGGGAAAGACAGCAGCTGGTTGTGATCGAGTCGGACCGTTTTTAGTGCCATCATGCCTGAAGTCGGGTGATGGGACGATATTCGTGAGATGCATACTTATAACAAACACTAAAGAACATATCCTAGTAATTCACTCACATACCTACGCACACTCAATCACTAGCTTACACAAGATTTGTTTAAATACTCACTCAATTTTCATTCCCTCAATAATTCATTTGCTAACAAACTCACTCATTCAGTCACTCACTAACACACTACCTTATTAATTCACTGACTAACCTAACCCACTCACTTACTCATTCACTCTCTAACACTCAATCATTCACTACCTAACGCACTCACTCATTCACTCACTTAGCAGGACAAATCCCAAGCAACCTTTCCCTCACCGTATGTGGTTCACCGATGAAGTGAATTGAGGGCAAACAAACTCACTCACTCCTTCCTTAACATACTCACCACTATCAATATCCCACCATTCAACCAACCAACGAATGTGCTGGGTATCGAAACGAGTCGGTTATGATGCAACGAGATGATTTCGCACTTTTTCAGATTGCCAATCTCATCTGGCAACATCTGGATGCGATTCTGGTTGAGATGCAGTTGCTTCAGGTTTTTGTATTCGCCTATAATTGTTTGCCCTTGTAGTCTATAATTTCATTTGATTGCTGAAAGCTCAACGTCAAATCCCACTCACATGTTTGGTTCTGATTTTTAAGATGAAATGAAACTGAATTTGATGTGAAAATGTAAAATATCAAACGGACTCACCGATTAATGACGGAATGACTTCGATTTTGTTCTCGGACAGATCCAGGTTGCGTAGTGTGAGCATCTGTACAAAAACGGTTCACATTGATAAACTAATTCGGATCAGTTAACTTAATTTTCTCAATCCATAAATTCAAGTAATGTACACCAATAGAATGAACGAGCGTTCTGCTAAGCCAGTTCCCATTGTGTAAAGTTCTGATCAGTAAAGCTAGTTTCTCGATCCATAAAATCAAGTGATGTAAGCAAATGGAATGAACTTGTCAACAATCTGTTATCGTAGTAGTAGCGGTAGCTACTACTATATATGATTGGGCCCGAAAGTTTAATTTCACCCTTAAATAATCATCCTATAAACTTTTCATTGGCACCATTGAATTCTCCATAGTTTAAAACCTGGGGGTAGCCAAAATTTCTAATTTTTTTAATTAACGGCACACGCGCAAGGACTGGCGCAAGCGCACGCCTACCCTTAACGCAAGCAACTTTGTTTTTTTCGCCAAGTGGGACAAACCCATAACTGTTTTTAAAACGTCCCGGTTAGGAAGTGTGTTACCACTGTTGTATACACACACGCTTGGTCCAAGGAATGTGATGAAAATTGATAGGCTCTCATAAAGTAGCGAGCTGATTTTTTGGCGAAAATAACGGATCAAGGCGCAAGTAAGATACTGAATCTTGATGTGCCATGGCACATATAAGATGGCACATTTTGTGGCTCAAATTTTGGTTCCATTCCATTTAAATCTGGTTAGACTGAATGGAAGAAAGTTTTTTTTGTAAAGCTGACGTTCTGCTCGCTGAAAGTTTTATCATGGAGCTAACGTTCGAAGGCGCAAACAATATAATGGATACTTAAGTGGCACATTGAGGCTTTAATTAATGTTCTTTCATTGCAGGGTGACCGAAAATTCTTTATACAGGGGGATTCGAAATTACAATACAGGGTGATATGAAATTTCATTTTACGGTTACTAAAACAGTTGTAGTTGATGTCCCAAAAACCATCACAGGGTTACCGTAAAAATTTCTATTCAAAATTTCATTACAGGGTGATCGAAAATTCATCATACACGGTGGATCGAAACTCAACTGAGTGATAAGGATTTTTTCCACTTACAATTGCTGACCCAAAAGTCATTACAGGGTGCTTGAAATTGTCTTTGGCGAAAATTTCATTACAGGGTGACATGAAATTCTCCAATACAACGTGATATGAAATTTTATTTTACGGTTACTACAGCATTTGTAGTTGATGTCCCAAAATCATTACAGGGTTACCGTTAAATCTCTAATCAAAATTTCGTTACAGGGTGACCGAAAATTCATTATGCAGGGTGAATCGAAATTTCAAAACGGGTAATATTGAATTTTTTTACTTACAATTGTTAACCCAAAAGTCATTACAGGGTGGTTGAAATTGTCTTTGGCAAAAATTTCATTACAGGGTGACTGAAAATTCTTTATACAACGTGATATGAAATTTCATTTCACGGTTACTACAGCATTTGTAGTTGATGTCCCAAAAACCATCACAGGGTTACCGTAAAATCTATATCCAAAATTTCGTTACAGGGTGATTGAAAATGCATTACAGGGTGGTTGAAATTGTCTTTGAAAAAAATTTCATTACAGGGTGACTCGAAATTCCAATACAGGGTGATATGAAAATTTCATTTTACGGTACAGCATTTAAAGTTGATGTCCCAAAAATCATTACAGGGTAACCGAAAAATTACTATTCAAAATTTCATTACAGGGTGACCGAAAATTAATTATGCAGGGTGAATCGAAATTTCAAAACGAGTGATGTAGATTTTCACGTTAGCACTTACCATTGGTAACCCAAAACCGAAAAATCTTCACTCGAAAATTTCATTACAGGGTGATCGAAAATTCATCATACAGGGTGAATCGAAATTTCAAAACTCAGTTATAAGGTTTTTTTACTTACAATTGTTGACTCAAAAGTCATTACAGGGTGGTTGAAACTGTCTTTGGCGATTTCATTACAGGGTGACTCAAAATTCCAATACAAGGTGATATGAAATTTCATTTTACGGTTACTACAACATTTGTAGTTGATGTCCCAAAAATCATAACAGGGTTACGGTTAAATCTCTATTCAAAATTTCATTACAGGGTAACCGAAAATTCATTACAGGGTGGTTGAAATTGTCTTTGGCAAAAATTTCAATACAGGGTGACTCAAAATTCCAATACAGGGTGATATGAAAACTTCATTTTACGGTACAGCATTTAAAGTTGATGTCCCAAAAATCTTTACAGGGTAACCGAAAAATCTGCGATCAGAATTTTATTACAGGGTGACCTAAAATTAAATATGCAGGGTGTAACGAAACTTCAAAACGAGTGATATAGATTTTTACGTTAGCACTTACCATTGGTAACGCAAAACCGAAAAATCTTCACTCGAAAATTTCATTACAGGGTGATCGAAAATTCATCATACAGGATGAATCGAAATTTCAAAACTCAGTTATAAGGATTTTTTACTTACAATTGTTGACCCAAAGGTCATTACAGGGTGGTTGAAATTCTCCTTGACGAAAATTTCAATACAGGGTGACTCGAAATTCCAATACAGGGTGATATGAAATTTCATTTTACGGTTACTACAGCATTTGTAGTTGATGTCCCAAAAACCATTACAGGGTTACTGAAAAATATTTGTCCAAAATTTCATTACAGGGTGACCGAAAATTCATTATGCAGGGTGAATCGAAATTTCAAAACGAGTGATATAGATTTTTACTTACATTTGTTGACCCAAACGTCATTACAGTTTGGTTGAAATTGTCTTTGGCAAAAATTTCATTACAGGTTGACTCGAAATTTCAACACAGGGTGATATGAAATTTTATTTTACGGTTACTACAGCATTTGTAGTTGATGTCCCAAAAACCATTACAGCGTTACCGTAAAATCTCTATTTAAAATTTCATTACAGGGTGACCGAAAATTCATTATGCAATGTGAATCGAAATTTTAAAACTGAGTGATAAGGAAACCAAAAAATATTCACTCAAAATTTCAAAACAGGGTGATCGAAAATTCATCATACGGGGTGAATCGAAATTAAGGAAAATATCTATAGAAAAGATGATTTATTGACTTATGTATAGAAAAGTTGTATACAAGAAACGAAAATGCCAAACGGCAATAAGTGAGTACATATGATTGGTCAAAAATGGCATTTATAGATAGAAAAGGTGAAAACAAGGAATTTAAGACATATAGTTTAACTGTAAGTAACCTTAAAAACATTGAGCTTGCAGAGTAATTTGTACTCAACTCAATTGGTCAATCATATCAGGCTGCGATTTTTTTTCTATCAAACTTTCAGAGAATATTGTCTCAGTTACTACCAAACAAATTTTAGGATTGGACTCGAACAAACACTCTAGCAAACAAAGTCAATAGCATATCATTATATAGTCAAATAACACTACCAATTACTGCAGATAAAATAACACTAAACAAAATTTTGTGTGCCGTTGACCACGAACAAACATTCAAATTTGCGGGGTGTAAAAAAATACCGAAAAAAAATTTTTTCCGCGAATTTTCATTTTTATTTTATGGATATTATTTTGCAGATTTTTTTCATGTTTTTTTTCGTGGAAATATATTAATTTTTGAAAATAAAACAATTTTCAAAGTTTAATAAAATTGTTAAAAATTATTTTAACATAACAAAAAACAAACGTATTTTCATGAAAATTACATGAAAAAATCAGCGAAACAAGATATATACAACAAGAATAAAAATTCCCGGAATTTTTTAAAAAATTTCCCAACAACTTTTTCCGGTAGTTTTTTTACCACTCCGCCAATTTGAACGTTTGTTCGTGGTCAACGGCGCACAGAATTTTGTTTAGTGTATATATAAGCTTTACAAATTACTTTGATCAGTTGATTTCCACGAACAAACTGAATTCATGGTCGCCTTATACGCAACAGTTATTATGTACTAAAAATAATAATTCCTGGAACCCCATAACTGTCCGTGCTAATATTTTGTTTATAGTAACTGTGACAATATTCTCTAAAAGTTTGATAGAAAAAAAATCGCAGCCTGATATGATTGACCAATTGAGTTGAGTACAAATTACTCTGCAAGCTCAATGTTTTTAAGGTTACTTACAGTTAAACTATATGTCTTAAATTCCTTGTTTTCACCTTTTCTATCTATAAATGCCATTTTTGACCAATCATATGTACTCACTTATTGCCGTTTGGCATTTTCGTTTCTTGTATCTAAGTCATCACTACTTCAAAACTCAAAACATACCTGTGCCAGTTGAGGCGGTACTTCTTTTAGATTGCATTTGGCCAGCTGTAACACGCCAGACTTTTTTGCTCGTTCCAGATGCTCCTGCAATGTAAAATCTGTCAAACATGATAATTCACATAACTTACAGAAATGTGAGAAATTATAGTTCTGCTTAGAACAAGAAATTGTATTAGAATCGTGAAACAACATCGAACATACAAACTTGTGTCTTGACCGAACATACAAACTTGTGTCTTGACCTATGTATGATAGGATAGCGTTAACTTCTTACTTTGCAATTACGTGTCGCGCTCCAGAGGGAGAAGTTGTCGAATATTTATATTCTACCATCAAATTATTTTTAAATATATTCCAATTTATAATTACCAACCCTTATGGGAACGAACTTGGTGTGATAGTCCCTAGTTTTACTGTACTGCCTACGGCTACAGTTCATGTTCAAGTTCACCTTCAACAACATTAAAACTGTGCCCTCCAAATGTTAGAAGCCACTCAGTATACATCATTTGTAATGCATGTCGTCTACTTGATCAAGTTACCTTACCCTGTTACTAGAATGCCCTCCCCCACACAATGAGTTACACATGTAAAGACGAGCACCGAGTACCTTTCAATTTTGTATTCAATACTCAAATAAAGAGTATGTCATTAACTGAACAAACCTGTACGTTTTTGGCGCTATTGGGTTGCTTGGTGAGATTCTGTATGGCTGCCCGAGCCTGTGAACTGGCTGACGGACCCGACCCACCTGAACCTCCACCACTCGGTGATCGCGGACCCGATGCTTTGCTCTTCTCGTTGCCCATTTCTGTGATAAAAGTATAGTCGAAGGTTGGGTTTACGTTTACTGCAACATATTATACAATAATACTACTTTGTCTTGTGATTACTATAAACAGTATTAGATAACGAGTCTTGCTTGTATACTTTACAATTACATAACCGAATCAAGCCAACTCTCACTTTCGGTCATAAAGTTCTTTCATACAATATAACTTCCGATATATGATAACGAACGCAAACGGCCAACGGCCAAACGAAACACCAACGAACTAGAGAAAATGCAAGACTGAATGAATATGTAAATGTAAGTTGATATATAAGTGCACAAGATGACACAAGTGTGTCACTTGTGCGGATCAAAGTGGACGACTTTCCAGACAACCAACTAGGTCACAGCACTAGCCGTATGACGCACCTTCACTACAATGCAACATGTCTATGTTTAGCACACGTGCAGTAGCGGTAGAGCAGATAAATATAGAAATAACATAATGTTACATAAGAATGAAACATCGAATCGAGTATGAGACAGCTCCGACTATGGTATGGAGACCAATAGTCGTCTTCTCCCTCCGACCGAAAACACGATAACGAACAATTGATGAAAGATAATAAGTAAATAATTAAGATAAATAACGAATAAATACGGATAATATCAATTAATTAAGCAATGCAATGAATAGGTTAAAATCATGAATAAGGTAAAATCACAATCACCGTTTTTATCCATAAAGCACTCTGAAAAGCTGCAAAAGAGAGATTAACAAGGTATAAGTGAGCTATCTAAGATATACGATACACTATCTGGGATAATAAACTAGTCTGCCAGTGATGATGACGCCAATTCCTGCCAACGCCTGACCACGACACGAGAACGCATACGCCAACGATCACGATTCGAACGCATGACGGCACGACCAATGAAGACCATATCGATTTGAAACGGCGGCAGCCAGTTGAATCGCATTCAACTCCTCTCCCTCCTCAACGACGGCACAAAAACGTTAACGCAAAAAACGACGATGACGAATACGCGAACGCAAAAACGACGATGACGCTTCAATCCACGATGAAAAATTGACGACAACATAACAAAATCCTCTCCGGTTCAATTTCAGCGCAAAAATCCATTGATACCGACAAAAATAACGCAAAACTGTCCTCAACCTAAAACGTTGCTGAGGTTGTACAAAAACTTACAGACTCAGCCTAAAACATTTACTGAGCTGCCCGAAAATTCACAGATTCAGTCTAAAACAATCACCGAATCGTTCAAAACACCAGACTCAGTCTAAAATCGATACTGATCTGCTCCAACCGACAAAACTTCGGTTAAAACGACATCACAACTGAAATAAAAACCCATAAAACAACTGCCAGTGCCATCCGTTTTGGTTGAAGGTCAACATAGTCGTATCGATATAGCGTACCTCACACAATTAACAGACCAGGCGCAGGAATAAAGCATCTCATCCCAAAGCCAACTGTAGAAAACATTTTACTGAAAAAAATGTGAGTAAATATAGAAAAGGCAACCGCATTCCCCCACTAGAACAGCTTCTGCACCAGTTTTCGCGACACCACAAACACTTTGGATACTGCCGCTTTCATTCTACCGTGGATCTGACCCAAACAGTGACCCGTTTTGACGATGATGCCTTTAACATCACGTTGAAACTCCGGCTTCAATTTCATCTGACCATGTTCCATCCGATTCTGCACCAGCTTAATCACCGGATCACTGGCGGTCACACGACTGAGCTCACCAGCTGGCTGCTGTAGTAATTCGGGCAACATTAGTTTCAACTGGCTGTATTGTTCACTTTGCACCGAGAACCATTTATTCATGTCTTGACCCGTTGCCAATTCGCCATTACTCGTTTCAGAACTCTCCACCACATTCTCGGTTGTTGGCTTGACTTCTTCATCATGTTCTGTGCTCACCGAAATGACACCGTTCTTATCTTCAGGTTTCTCTGCAACCACCAATGGTACCCGCACTTCTAGCACATCACCTTCAGCCGGTATCACTGATGCCATCAGACTACGGCCTGTCCAAGACAACAGCTGTATCCCTTGTTCTTGCATTGCCTTAGTGCCAACCAACAGCGGTGTATTGGACTCTGTCGCCACATGACATTCAATAACTGTCATTTTTTCATCTATTTTCAGTTCAACGGTGCATACACCAGCGCATACTACTGTAGTCATGTTGACAGCAACCAACGGTGTCTTGCATGGCTGTATCTTCACTCCCAGCTGAGCCGCAAAGTTCTGTGAAATCAGGTTCATCTGCGCACCCGTGTCAAACAACACCTGTTTCAGTCCAACCGGTTGACCGTTGACTTTAATCGGATAGTCCTCTTTATGCTGAGCCTCAGCGTTGAATGGTTGAATCGGAACGCTCACTGCTCTCACAGTCACTTCTTTCTTTTCAGACTCTTTGCTCTCCTTTTCATTGCGATCGTTCATCAACATCTTATGCACCTTGGAACTCAACACACCATATCTAAACTCATCGCGGTGTTTCAGTTGTGCCAATTCATCTTTCAGAGCATGCAGTTCAGCTGACACTGCCTCCACATCTTCAACAGGTTTTGCAACACTCACTGCTCTGACTGCTTGATGCCCAAACGACTGCGGTGGACGCTCACCAGCCATCTGTCCCTGGTCTTCGTTACTGCAACTGCTTTGCAAGTGTCCCACTTCACCACATTTGAAACATTCTCGGCCACCCGATAAGCGCTGTTTCTGTTGATAGTCTTGGACCGGTTGACGGAGGCCGCTCCACTGTACCTGGTTGACCCGCTGTTGTTGGTTACTGTTTTGCTGTCGATTCCAATTGTGCCCTGGAGGTGGCTGCTGGGTATCCACTTGATATTGCCCATGTCTCATGCTACTGTTTGCAGGCGGCTGATAGGTTTGCCGTTGATTAACACCTTGCTGTTGTGTGTGCTCATACTTGACCGCTCCTCCACGTTTCTGCTCACGACCCCGTTCCCACTGCTCAGTTCCAGCTTCTAGCTGACTCACCTGTTTCACAGCCTGACTCCCTCTATTAGCTACTTTCTCCCGGCAGTACTCGTAGTCCTCAATGCCTCGAACGATGGCCTCAAACGGAGTCCGTTTAATCTCCGCCTCGTAGGTAGCTTTCTCTCGGTCACGCGCTGACTGTAATCCAGAAATCAATTGACCTGTCATGTACTGTTCAAAATACGGGTTGTAGTCATCGATCGGACACAAACGTTTTAAAGCGAACGCAAACTCCCGTACCGACTCACCCGGCTTTTGTACTCGACTATGAAAACGATCGGCCACTTTGTTGTCTCGTCCGTAACGGCTACCATACTTCTCAGACAAGTACTCCAGTGCTGATAACCACGTTGGCCTGTCGTTGTCTTCTCTGAACTGACGTTTCGCGTTGCCCTTGAGACATGTAATAAGGTGTCTCAATTTTTCTTCATCACTGAGACAGGTGTCCTCCAGCCTCGCACGCAGATCCTCAAACCAGTATTTGAACTCAGCCTTGTCCTCTCCCGAAAACTGGTCGTGCTTCTTCATTGCCAGCACTTGTTGTTCGTTGGACTTCTGCATCATGATCATCATCTTATTCATAGTTTCCTGCCAGCCCTCTTTCTCTTCAGTCACGGCCATTCCCCTGTGAGCCTCCCGTCTATCACGTACTCCACTTTTCGTAACTGCATCAACCCACTGCACGTCATGATTACTCTTGCCTTTGTTGTTTTCAGGCTCAACACACTCGTCCCGCTGAACATAATACTTCTGATGACCCTCACGCTCAACATGCTGTTGCTGTTGCCGTAGCTGCTGTGCATCTTCATGCTTCTGTTCATACCTCGCCGCATGACTCATTTGTGATGGCTGCCTTACAGGTCTATCACAAATGCGCACGTTGTCGGTTTGTGATCGGCCACCCATTTGTGATGACACCTCGCGATCAGCATACGTTTCCTGCATGCCTCGCTGACTCTTTTCCCCACTCACCTGACGCAGTTGATGTTGTTCCCCGTGCGTATTCCCATCATACTTCGATACTACACTCATTTGTGATCGCTGATTGACAGGTTTATCATCAATGAGTAACTTGTCGCTTTGTGATACGCCTCTCCTTTGTGATGGCTGACGGACCGGACTATCACAAATGAATACGTTGTCACTTTGTGATAAGCCTCCCATTTGTGATCGCTGACGGACCGGACTATCACAAATGAGTTCGTTGACCCTTTGTGATACGCCTCTCCTTTGTGATGGCTGACGGACCGGACTATCACAAATGAATACGTTGTCACTTTGTGATAAGCCTCCCATTTGTGATGGCTGACTGACCGGTCTATCACACTTGAACAACTGGTCACTTTGTGCTAAGCCTCCCATTTGTGATCGCTGTACCTGTTGCTCCCTCATCAGCGCAGTACTCTTTTGTGATAGCTGTCCAAAGGGTTCATCCCAAATGAACTCGTCATCACTTTGTGATAGACGACCCTTTTGTGCTGGCTGTTTGATAAGTTTATCACAATTGGATATGATGCCCCTTTGTGATAGGTGACCTCCTTGTGATGGCTGCAGCTGTTGTTGTTGGGTTGATATGCGAACACTCTCTTCCGGATGAAGATGGTCGCTCAACTGATGATTGGTTGATATGCGAACGCTCTCTTCCGGGTGAAGATGGTCGCTCAACTGATGATTGGTTGATATGCGAACACTCTCTTCCGGATGAAGATGGTCGCTCAACTGATGATTGGTTGATATGCGAACACTCTCTTCCGGATGAAGATGGTCGCTCAACTGATGATTGGTTGATATGCGAACACTCTCTTCCAGATGAAGATGGTCGCTCAACTGATGATTGGTTGATATGCGAACACTCTCTTCCGGATGAAGATGGTCGCTCAACTTATGATGTTGTTGTTGTTGTTGTTGTTCACCAGCTGACTGTTGACTCAACTGTTGTTGTTGCTGTACAGCGTGAGCCAGGCGCGCCTTCAGCTGCTTCACGTCCACCTTCTCTGTACTTTTCACCGAAAAGGCCCATGGGATCGTATTCTCCTGCTCGAAAATGATTTCGGACGCACGCAACAACCATTCAATTCTATCAGCATTATTGTTGGAGACAATTCTCTTAGGCAGAGTTACATGAAGAATAGGCTGATGGATATTTACTAACTCACGCACACTACTGACAGCGCGTTGAGTTTTAACATCATCATTCATGCATTCTTCCAAAAACTTGAGAAATTTCACTTCACTCACTTCACCATCAACCTCGTCTCCTGTTGAATCCGTCTGCTGTACTGACTTCCCGACTCGATCAGGCGTCTTCTTTTTGCCTGACGGACTCGACTTCTTACCCATTACGATTCGGCTTCTGCTTCCTGTGACACGCTCGGTGTGGCAATTCGGCTGTATATTGATGAAGATGCTATAAATGTAAGATCAAAGCGCAGAGCCCACCCAGGAGCGCCAGTCGAAGGTTGGGTTTACGTTTACTGCAACATATTATACAATAATACTACTTTGTCTTGTGATTACTATAAACAGTATTAGATAACGAGTCTTGCTTGTATACTTTACAATTACATAACCGAATCAAGCCAACTCTCACTTTCGGTCATAAAGTTCTTTCATACAATATAACTTCCGATATATGATAACGAACGCAAACGGCCAACGGCCAAACGAAACACCAACGAACTAGAGAAAATGCAAGACTGAATGAATATGTAAATGTAAGTTGATATATAAGTGCACAAGATGACACAAGTGTGTCACTTGTGCGGATCAAAGTGGACGACTTTCCAGACAACCAACTAGGTCACAGCACTAGCCGTATGACGCACCTTCACTACAATGCAACATGTCTATGTTTAGCACACGTGCAGTAGCGGTAGAGCAGATAAATATAGAAATAACATAATGTTACATAAGAATGAAACATCGAATCGAGTATGAGACAGCTCCGACTATGGTATGGAGACCAATAGTCGTCTGTATCTTTCTATAGCCAAATAGTTTAGTAGATAAAACTTCAGAACAAGATAATCGAATTTAAAATCTTTTCTGCAATTAGATAGATTCATCATGCACACCAGATAGATGCAACAGCTCGTATTGCATTTTGATTTTTGCGTCCAAATCAAGTGGCGCCCTCGGGTTTCACTAAAAATATAACCAAAAACTTCCAGAAGACGAATAATTTTTATTGTTAAAATTATATTCATCAGATGCTTACAAGCTGAACTTACACAGTTGGATAAGAGGATGTACGAGACAACCGACATTAATAAACAATCAAGAAATGACATAGAAATGGGATCACTTAGAATATAACGGACCGGTAATGACAACGACAAGTGCGAATACAAAACCATATAATATGATAGAATATATCCGTAATGTTGATTAGAGCGTGTTTACAATATAAGAAAACCAAAATTATCCCTACAGATCTTTGCTAAATACCGGAGATGTTAAGTGACAAACGAAACGATACAAACATAACAAACCGAATGTAGTAGAAGTAGATTGTAAAAAACATACGCGTTTTAATTTTGACGAATGGCATTATTATGAGTGTGTATTTGCTACAGAGAAACTACGCGCCATGGTGTAGTGCTGAATGTTCAATCGGGAATTTAGGCAAACGGATATACAATACGCGAACAGAAAACCATCTCAATTAAATGAGAATAATTAAAATACCTAGAAACAAGATTCACATAACACATCACACGGCATAATGATTGGTGACCACGTTTACAGCTGACCGCAATCGGCGATTACAACGGTCTGCAAATGGAAAACAATTATGCATACACATACACATAAAGGCATTTTTGTTGCTATTTGACAAAAATCCTCTTTACCGGAACCGGAAGATTCTGGAGTACAATTCAAGACTGCAGGAAAATTCCAAACGTTTTGTTTAAATGAACGCCATCAAATAGTTCAGGGCTCTGTGCTAACGACGGCACAGATCCAAACAGTGTTGGGGCGTGGACGTAATTTTGCATTCTTCCCTTCTACAGAGCACCATCGATTAGTGCCCCGAGTACACATGAATGCTAGACTAAATCTATTTTATCCGACTTACTTTCAATCACACGAATTAAATAAGAAATTGCCTTACATGTTCGTTCATCAAATGAAATGTTAATTAAACTGAGACCAACTTGGCTGGGTTTTCCGGACTGTGAACCGACGGACTCGACTTTCTTCATAACATCCAGGCCATCGGTGACCTTGCCGAAAACGACGTGCTTGCCGTCCAACCTGAAAGACAAATCCATTGATTAGATCATGGAAGAAGCCGCGAAAGCTTAGTATTTCTTTGTATGAAATTACATTATAGATTGATTGAACAACCTACCATAAACATACTTCTCACTAGAAAGCCACTTTAATCCCTTAATGCGCAAGAGGAATGGGAAGACTGACGCGTTGGAAAAATGTGTTGCGCCAACCTTACTTACCAAACAGATGAAGAATGTTAGTAGCTAGCGCTAGCATATAGTCTATAAAAAAGGCTGACTGACTCAAAGCTAGAAAATAACTAAATGAGTCATACCTTCATGAACACTATAATTTCTGGTATATTTGTCGATCACCGACCAACCAATGAGTGTTTGTCATATATACAAACAATCAGTAGGTGTGATCGGTGACGCACTGATGTGGCATTGCTTGCGACCTCCAATCAGACACACTGATCAAGGTGTTGAGTGAATGCACATACATAAATGATTTCATATTTTTTTTATGAAATCATAAGGAACAAACCTAGCCATTCAACATTAAAAGCGTAACAATAAATTTGTTCTGGCACAAAATGTCAAGAATAAAATAATCGATCATCTTAAAAAAACTTGCCATTCGGTCTTGACGGTGCAGAGGAAGAACTGTGATCCGTTGGTGTGGGGTCCGGCATTGGCCATGGACAAAACACCCGGGCCAGTGTGCTTCTCCTGGAAGTTCTCGTCGGCGAACTTCTCGCCGTAGATTGACTCACCGCCGGTACCGTTGCCGCGTGTGAAATCACCACCCTAAAAATTAGAATACAAGAATTAAACTAAGGAATAAAACAAGAATGAAGAATGTGAGTGAACAAGAGTGCCACCGCAACAAACTCTAGGAAAAAACTTTATTCCAGAACGTAACAAACATAATTTTATTTATTGAGTGACTGATAACGTGAGTGAGTGAGTCGAGTAATCAAGAGTGAATAAGGGAATGAATGAGGGAGTGAGTTAATCAACTCAGCTAGTGAGTTAGTCACGTGATTGTGTGTGTGAGCAACGGAATGAGTGTTTATTTTGACATTTAATAAGCTAACACTTAATACTTCAATAACAGAAGTCAGCCACGCATAGTTACGTAACTGAACTCCTCTAGTTCATCAAAAGTTTTTCATTAATGCACACAAAATCGATTCAAGATTACTCATAACAGAAATGAACGCCATTAAATAGTTCAGGGCGTTGCACTTACAACGGCACAACTCCAAAAATTGTTAAGGCGCATAAGGTTATTTTGCATTCGTCCCTTCTACAGAACACCATCGATTAGTATTCCGAGTACACATGAATGCATAATTACATTAAGTATAAGATTGAATTCCCAAACAGTGGTAAAAAGTTGTTGCAATAATGCATTGTATTAGTTAGATTATCAAATATATGAAGTCTTCAACCTGAAGCATAAAGTTGGGGATAATCCTGTGGAAAGATGATCCCCTGAAATGCAGGGGTTTACCAGAGTTGCCAGTGCCCTTCTCGCCGGTGCACAGGGCGCGGAAGTTCTCGGCCGTCTTCGGCACGATGTCGTTGTACAGCTAAATAACAAGTTACATTAAACACACTTTATTTCTAGTCGAAACAATTAAATTCAGTGAGTTAACACTTACCCACTCAAGTCCTTGACTATCTGTCTCACTCTTCCTCCACTTACCAACTCCATGACACGATGACTGACTCACCCGCCAATTCTAATGTTATATAATCTATGCCATTCTACGAAAGTGTTGCTGTTAACATATCCGTAATAACTTAAATATAGTGCAAGAACACTGTTACGGTTGCGGTTGCTTTTCGGCGCCTGTATCACTGACCATCCCAAACATAAATAATCTAGCACAACCCTCGACAGTACCAAAGTTCCAAAACTACAAAAATTCTGACACCCAACCTCCATAACGATACGTCCGATCGGTTTGCCGGCGACCGTGATGTCGAAGAAAACCTTTGGCCTGGACATGATTTCTGAGTGTGAGGGTGGGTGAAGGCAGTTGCGGCGACGACCGATATGTTATTACCTGAAATATATCATTTAAATAAAGAAACATAAGCCCGTCATTCCAAAAACCAACGTTACAAATTATGGCATAAAATTTACCAATTTTCAAAAACAATAAGTTCTAGTTTAGGTTCGCCGGCACGTTAACGGGAAATGAATGACGTGCTGCTGAAAACGACGACTTTTTATCAACAAACCTACGAGTCTGGACAGGACTGGATGAATAAGAAAAGCCTGCAAAAATCAATAAACGCAGTCGCCGAAAAAATTCAATTAAAATGGCGTACTCGAAAAGTTCTACAAGTAAAATTAACAATATTGATGAAACATTAGTTTGAGTCCTGAAACATCAAAATGAAAACAATTTTTTTCGATATTTGTTTTTATCACAATCGTATAAAGCCCGTTTGTTGTATCAACAATCAGTGTTAACACGCACATCAATCATCATCACCGAATCCCCATGATATAATGTGTTAAACTATGGTGTCAATTGAATTGAGTTGAGGCTAGTGATGTTTCATTATCAGTCGTTTTGGACGGGATGCGTTCAGTTGTCCGACTCGACGTTTGTCCGAATTTGTCCGAAACGCTATTTTAAGGGTTTTTATCAGTTGTCCGAATGGAGTAGTTTTACAAGAGAAGTGTCACGATTAAGTCACCGATTTAAATTGTCGTATTGCTAATAAAAAGTTAATACGAAAAGTTTGTTTTCAAAAATTGTCATTGGTAGCCCACCATTTCAATTCAAATACCCCTTTCATTGTTTGTACGGCTTCGGCTTAGTCATGAACACAGACTGTACCTTAGTAAAGGAGATCGCCTAGTATGAGGCTAAGAGTTAGTTTTCAGTTTAGGCTTAGGCTTAGGCTTCGTGTTTGGTATGGGCTTGGGCGCGACAAATTAGAAATAACCTAAAAAATATAGCAGGCGATAAAAGTTTATACGTGCGATGCGAATTTCACGAATTTGGCACGCGTTGAAATTTTAAAAAAAGGTCTGGATTAGGCACTAGCGGATGAGGGAAGAACGGAAAAGTGGAATTCCCCTCTCTTTGGCCGGTTCAAAAAGTAACGTTTGTTCCCTATGGTGTAGGTAAAATGGCTCCAAAACTGCCAATTCCCCCTCTTTGACAAAATTCCCCTCCCTTTGGAGGTTTTGCTCGTCCGCCAGTGGGATTAGGATTTCTGGGCAACCAAAAACGTTGCGCACAAAACAAATCATTGCAGGTGTGTGTTATGAGTTTATAGAACTAAAAGTAAGTTTCTGATAACTGGACAGCTTAATAAAGTTAGTAAAAAAACTCCGAAGTTACAGCGAAAAATTCTATTTGGAAAAATCTTTTCCAATTTACTTCAATTATTTTCTGATCCACATTAATTTGCTTATTGCTGTTGTTTTATTTCCACCGGCCTGAGACAAAGACATTTTGTAACTGTATAGTATTTCACCCAAACGCAATATTTTTGTTCACAACCTAACGTTTCAAGGCGTTGAGAACGCGGTTAACGTCATTTTTATTTTAAGCATTTTAAAATAAAATTAAATTAAAAAAGGGTAACAAATTCAAGAATATGTTGCTGAGGTAGCTTTATTTTTATTTATTTGCCGAGCCAAACCTAAATAATAATTATTTTTATACCACTGAACGACTAACCGTAAACTGAAAATAATTCTTGGTATCTGAAAAACAAATTTGAATTTATTTGAAATTCCCCGAAAAACTTTTCCCAGATGGAAAAACTTGATAATCACAATCACAAAATGAAATAAAATTTTGAATTTTACCCAAGAATCAGTCAGTAGTGTTGGAACGTCATGCAGTATTCACGGAATGCCTAACCAATGGAACTGTATAGTCGAAAATGAATTACTGTTCCCAAAAGCTGCGTGAATTCTCGATAAACAACCTGATGTTTTCGGGTGTCACATTTTTTGTCGATGAACATTTCGTCTGTACAGGGAAGAGAAATCACTTTTATCCGACGAGATCTTCATCGACAAAAAATGTGACACCCCAAAACATCAGGTTGTTTATCGAAAATTCACGCAGCTTTTTGGAACAGTAATTCATTTTCCACTATTAACTAATCCGAAAAATGGAAGCAAGTTAACTCATGAGAAATCACACCGGCCACATTAACGATTTTTAAACCTTATTTTGTTATCTTCAACGTTGCTTCAGACGACATCATGATTTGTAAAGAAAGAATCCCTTTCTCAATGTACTTTTCAGGCAAACATTGCTTTGCAAACTGCTGTGTTTTTTCGAGTGTCTTCAGTTTCGGTCAATATAAATGGGGACGAGGAATTAAAAAAAGATAAACTGGTTGAAACATGATTACACAGCAACCACAAAAACAGCAAGCATAAAAACACAAGACTCCGTTTGCCACCATGTATATGAATTGCATACTTTCGTTAATTTACCATGTCGGAGCAAATAACAATACGAGTTTAACATTCAATCTCAAAAATATTTCACCTCATGCGGTTTATACGAAATCTGAGATTGCTTGATATAAGAGACGATCAGATGTGCCGTGTTTTTACATGAGCGTCGGTTGTTATTGGAGCGCCCATAACCATCGGCCATCGGGATAATGCAATAATCACTGCAAAGGCACTGGCACATTACAAGCACAATGCCATCCTCATTCCAACGAGTACCTTACACACCACATTTTATCTCAAAGCTGAAGAAATTTATTTTTATTTTGAGTTTGATTTCCGGTTCCGCGACCTAAACCAAAGCGGAGGCAATGGCAACGTTGGAACTTGAGAAGAGTTGAATGAAATAATAGCCGATCAAAGTTTCTAGTCAGGCGTTTGTTCATTATATATTATACAAAACTAGTCAAATAAACGTGGGCTATCTTATCTTCATATAATATAATTGTGGCATTGGCATGCATTCCAATGTGTTATCACGGCTATTACTCACTGTGTAACTCAGCAGAAATATTGTAGTAATGTAGATGATTATTATTCATGACGATTCGACGAGTAATCACGAGAGCCACGGCCCACGACTGCTGGATTCAGACCTTTGTATTCGGTATTGTTCAGGCACGATAAAATCAATCAGGGCATGGTTTGATAAGTTATGCGTTATTGTTTTTTAAAAGAAAAATGCACTTTTTCTGATCGCTTGTTTCAAAGGAAAAAATTTAGTGTATAATATACATAACCAGCAATCATTAGCCAATACTTAATGTTTTTCGTTCGATTAACCCGATATCCAAAGTAATGGACTGGCTTGCATGTGTATGGATCATATAATTCTGGGAAGGTCATAAGGCCGTATTTCATGCATTTCAGTACGACTGCATCAGGTACAGTAAAACACATATACATATCATGTACAACCGCCCAGAACTATATATGTTTTGGGGTTATTTTCTTCGCAAGTCTTCTTTTAAATTAAGTAAAAAAGATTTATGTAGATTGTGAAAAGACCTGTTTTGCTACATACACTAACATGACAAAAACTTGCAAGATAAAGAATAAGATGGTGTGTACAAACAGTGTATGTTACAAGCAGTACACCTTCATATTCATACAAGTCCAAGTCAACAATTTGTTCACTAACTTCCGTTCAACTAATTACCTGACTGAAATCACAGCTCATTCAGTTTTTTCTTCTTTGATTGTTATATTGCTCATTTACCGCCAGGAATTCCCATGGCAGAATAATTAGCTTGACTGGCGCACAGGAAGGACATGTTGTTTGGCAAAGCACAATACAATCAAACAGAAGTAATCTATAACAGCACTATCAATATAGCTAGCCAAGCTCTCCTCTTCTTCTGCAGAGATTGAAAGAAATTTCATGTAAAGTGTAACCTTTTACCCCTGTGGCGTGCCTTAACATTTCTTGATTTCGTTCTGTTAAAATCCTCCTCAGTTATGTATGTAGAATAAAATTACTTCAAAGGTTTTAATTAACTAAAATAATGTACACCAATTTTTTATATACTCGATAAACATGAGTGGTACTTGGCTGATAATCTTCATAATCGTATTGTCTGGTTTGCTGGCACTCGCATTTACACAACGACATCGGTTCAAACAGTTCGTGCCGTGGCAAACTCTAGGCGATGAGGAAGCACAGGTACTTATATGTCATTCATTTTAGTCAGTCAACCAGTTTGACAGTCAATCAATTACTCACCAGCCAGATGTATGTAGTCAAGTTGACAGTCTGTCAGTCCATCTATATACCGGTCAATAAAACAATCAAATTAAGTGAGTGAATGAGTGAGTGAGTGAGTCATTCCTGATTTGCAGGTACTCATGACATCAAAGATAGCCACGAAGGCCACCGTTAATGTCGCACCAGCGCCGGTACCGTCAGCTGAACCACAACCGGTAAGTATGTACATACAGGATGTAGGATGCATCTTATTGCTTCATAAAAACCTCTTTATTGTTTCGGTTCAACTGAAACAATTGTTTTTGTTCATCTTACGACAATGGTTTGTTCTTAATAACGGTGAATATTTTATGTATTCGGTTCATGGTCAGACGTACATACATAAGGTCATATAACAACGAGACAAACATTGAAACGGAAGCTAGTATTGTTTTATTAGCAAAGAGACGTATGGTACATATATGTTTTAAGTTTGCGCATGTCATGTCATTTTAATCAATTCATTTTCGGTTACCACTAAGTAAAATGAAATCAATTCGAGGCTTACATGATAGTCTCGTTGCTAAGCTTGAACAGTATGCACAATCGTACTTATGTAGGCGTCTCAAACGAAGTTTCTCCGATCTGTGTTCCAACTGATAGCATGGTATGATGGCTTAGTAAGGCACTGAGTCATACAGTGAACATCAGTGTTGCAAGGTTTTCCTTAAGATCTCCCAGAGTCTTGCATATGCTAAGATATTTCAGCACTTTGTTAATAAAAAAATCACAGAGCTAAAACTTGTTTTAATGTTTTTCATCTTTCGGAAAAGAGTTGAACCTGGTCCAGATAACTCAGTCCAAAACCATGTAGTTCCGCTTACTCAATGCTGCGACCCACATCTCTGTAACACTGGTAGACTTTGCCATCAATTCCCATGTATACCATCGAACGGTTTTTGTACCCGAGGGACACGTTTTGACGGCAATCGTGTCGGCATGCCCCCTACCCCGAAAGCGGGAGAGTATGGAGGGGCAGGGGAAAACGGGATTTCCCCATCTTCAGGGTTTGTAAAAACTAGGGTTTGTTCCATGGGGTAGGTATAAATAAACCCGAAAAATTTCACTTACAAAAACTATTCTCTTTGAACGGTTTGGGTACCCGTTAGTGTGCCCCTAAACCCCAATATAACAAGCTGCCACTTCTTGCCCTTTTAGTTCGATAAAAATACCGGCCTCAGTCCCTCCTATGCTTTTCGCTATATTGAATATTTGTTTTTTTATGTCAGTTATTTATAGAACAAATATTTTTGTATGTGAGTAGGCGGACACATATTACGTGTTTAGTTTTATACAGTATATCTAGAAGTTTCTGACGTTATTAGAAATGACATTGCCCCCAATCAAGTTACTGTATCTATGTATGTAGGTTCATGGATACCGTAGGGGGTGTTTATTCCGTTCCCCTAATACACTGCATATAATTCTTACAGTATTATAATTCGCATTCTATTTACTCAATAAATGTTGAAAATCGAATTACTAATTTTTAAAATAGAATATGTGAATTTTTGTCATAAGGAAGTTTCGAAATTTTATACAAAAATGCCATTTCCCGTTTCAACATTGAAGGGTATATCTTTTCTGTCCAACATAGTCCTTACCATTGATTCTGTATTATTATCAACCATTCCAAGCGCACTACATAAACATTATCGTAAATGATGATCTGAACCACCGGAAACCACGGGCTGTTGGAGCCAACCCCATGGCCAACACCATGGTGCCCTCTGTTGTGTTCCATGTTGCTATTGCTAACACCCGTTGATCATTCAAACCGCTAAAAGTAAATTATTTCCCAGAGTGATTGTAATCAGTGGTTTTAAACTAATTTAAAATCACATCAAAAACGATTTATATTTTTACTCTCTCAATATGTGGTTCAACTCCCATGTCATCCGCTTCTCAAGAGATTTCTGGCAAAGACTTGGTATGTATTGACGGATGGCACTTGTGTTCCGAGTTTGGTTGTCCACGAGAAATTAGTTACAAAATTGAGAGGTTCTGTAAAAATCGTTCCTTAAAAAACAGTTTGCAACCACTTATTTGCAATGTTATATCATGCGTTATAGTTCGTTGTATCATGACTTATAATGATACCGAAATGTAATAAGTATGTTGTGACAAATCCCTGCTCGTAAATCATTCATTGAGCCACCAATCCTTTGGACAGTTTTCAGTTGCCCTCATATTCAATATTTTGTTATAATAAAGTACTACTTCTCTAAATAGCGAGGTCAACTCCATGCCCTTTGCTCCGTAGCTCAATTCATTTATAAAATATAAACTACGGTACAGCAAGCACCCTTATCTTGGGTACATCACATTTAATTATACGTTTCCTGCGTTGTTTGCCGCGCTTTCCGTTAACTAAATTGCTCCTTTGACCTGAATAACCAGTTGATTTTGATGAAGGAAGTTTCAAAATCAAAAGCATTGAAATAAAACATCCAACCTAATGAATAGAACTGAACTGAAAGTGAACTGATTGGTGGTACGTTCTGTAACTTTTTGTTAGATAATGTATTATACCATATCCAGATACATACCAGTAGCAGTACGATATCCAGGTACATACCAGTAACAGTACCATATCCAGGTACATACCAGTACCACACCATCATTGTATCCGAACATTGAATGGAACATGAAAAGGCCAAGTCATGTTTGCATGGCAACGAACATCCAGGACATGGCACTTTACTTTTCAGTTATGATTTGCTGTGGTTGTATTGTATAGCACGGTTCCTAATCTTTAGACTTCAGTGTTCGATTAGGTTCCTTCATAACCAGTTGTATCTGAACTGAAATATTAATGTTGGTTTGATTTGCGTTTCTTCTGTCATAAGTATGTCAACGGCGGTCATACAGTGAATATGTACTTTTGAATGATTTTGTCCAAAATTTGTAGGTTGTTATCAATATCTACATAAATTGCATTAAATACTTTTATTAAATAATTTATTAGCTCAGCTTCTCATTTTCCTTCCAAAATTCCAACGCATATATTGTGTGTGCATAGTTGAATAATAATTAACGGGCTATTCTATTGCGAAATATAGTGGTTTGTGTGTTTACGAGAAGTGCTCGATATGCATGCACTATATGCTTGTTGCCGTACATAGCTAAGCACAGGTGCACTAAACGCAACATTTTCCCCATATCATTAAAGAGCTATGTATCATCCTCTATCATTTGTTACATTGTAATCATTGTTCTCGTTGTTAGGACAAACTTTCATGTATGCAGGTCTTGACCCTGATTTGCAACGTTTCCAACCCGCCATCATGGTGGTATTTTGTGAATACCTTTCAACTTCAATTATTCAATGTTCACCCGAAACAGTAATTTTCATGCACTTACATAAGTACAGGGTGTCCCATTTAAAAATGAACGTTTGTATTTGCCCTAAAAATCGCAAATTGCATTCGATTTCAAAAAATTTTGTGCCAAGATGTAGACAATTTTTGGAAATTTTGTTTCGTTTTTTACTTTTAAAAATCGAAAACACGAGTCGGTATTTATGGCAAATTTCCTAACACCCCTGTTTTTGGCGTTTTCACATCAGTTTGTTGACGTTTCAGTGTGCAGTATGACCACGGCAAACGCAAGTTCAGCTATTTGTTTATGCGTCGAAACAAATAAAGTAACTGACTTCATTATTATAACAAGGAAAACATGAAAACCAAATCGGTGTGAACCTAACCTAGCCAACTGCCGCCTACCAGTACCCTCCGCTGCGTGGCAGCACACCACACCAGTTCAACACCGGAACCGCATGGGTGCGCTCGCGTAAGCAACCCAGGTATTTTTATAGCGTGTTTCAACACTGAGAAACTAAAACGTGTGTTTTATTCACACAAAAATTTTTTAAAATTATATAAAAAGCTGCGGAATAGTCAGACTTCTCATCGGAGCGTCAACTAACGGATGTCATGTTGAACTGCGAGACTGCGTGCTGCCGCCCAACGGAGGGTACTGGCAGACTGCAGTTGGTTATGTTAAGTTCTCACCAATTTGGTTTTCACGGTTTCCGTGTTTTAATAATATAGTCAGTTACCTTTATTTGTCTCGATAGAACCAAAATGATTGAACTTGTGTTACCATACTGCACATTGAAACGTCAACAAACTGATGTGAAAACGCCAAAAACAGGGGTGTTAGGAAATTTGCCATAAATACCGACTCGTGTCTTCGTTTTCAAAAGTAAAAAACTAAACAAAATTTCCAAAAATTGTCTAAAACTTGGCGCAAAATTTTTTGAAATCGAATGAAAATTGCGGTTTTTAGGGCAATGACAAACGTTCATTTTTAAATGGGACACCCTGTATAAGTATTTTAGACTAAAAATTGTTAATAGTGCGAGTAAATCATACACTGAACCTGTAGCAACGTTAACTTTTTGAAAAGTTGTGGTTATCCGTATGCGTCATCCATACGATCTCACATCTGCTTTAATTAGCAATTATTCGAGTTTAACTAGTTTCATACACAAGAAACGAAAATGCCAAACGGCAATAAGTGAGTACATATGATTGGTCAAAAATGGCATTTATAGATAGAAAAGGTGAAAACAAGGAATTTAAGACATATAGTTTAACTGTAAGTAACCTTAAAAACATTGAGCTTGCAGAGTAATTTGTACTCAACTCAATTGGTCAATCATATCAGGCTGCGATTTTTTTTCTATCAAACTTTTAGAGAATATTGTCACAGTTACTATAAACAAAATATTAGCACGGACAGTTATGGGGTTCCAGGAATTATTATTTTTAGTACATAATAACTGTTGCGTATAAGGCGACCATGAATTCAGTTTGTTCGTGGAAATCAACTGATCAAAGTAATTTGTAAAGCTTATATATACACTAAACAAAATTCTGTGCGCCGTTGACCACGAACAAACGTTCAAATTGGCGGAGTGGTAAAAAAACTACCGGAAAAAGTTGTTGGGAAATTTTTTAAAAAATTCCGGGAATTTTTATTCTTGTTGTATATATCTTGTTTCGCTGATTTTTTCATGTAATTTTCATGAAAATACGTTTGTTTTTTGTTATGTTAAAATAATTTTTAACAATTTTATTAAACTTTGAAAATTGTTTTATTTTCAAAAATTAATATATTTCCACGAAAAAAAACATGAAAAAAATCTGCAAAATAATATCCATAAAATAAAAATGAAAATTCGCGGAAAAAATTTTTTTTCGGTATTTTTTTACACCCCGCAAATTTGAATGTTTGTTCGTGGTCAACGGCACACAAAATTTTGTTTAGTGTTATTTTATCTGCAGTAATTGGTAGTGTTATTTGACTATATAATGATATGCTATTAACTTTGTTTGCTAGAGTGTTTGTTCGAGTCCAATCCTAAAATTTGTTTGGTAGTAACTGAGACAATATTCTCTGAAAGTTTGATAGAAAAAAAATCGCAGCCTGATATGATTGACCAATTGAGTTGAGTACAAATTACTCTGCAAGCTCAATGTTTTTAAGGTTACTTACAGTTAAACTATATGTCTTAAATTCCTTGTTTTCACCTTTTCTATCTATAAATGCCATTTTTGACCAATCATATGTACTCACTTATTGCCGTTTGGCATTTTCGTTTCTTGTATACAACTTTTCTATACATAAGTCAATAAATCATCTTTTCTATAGATATTTTCCTTAATTTCGATTCACCCCGTATGATGAATTTTCGATCACCCTGTTTTGAAATTTTGAGTGAATATTTTTTGGTTTCCTTATCACTCAGTTTTAAAATTTCGATTCACATTGCATAATGAATTTTCGGTCACCCTGTAATGAAATTTTAAATAGAGATTTTACGGTAACGCTGTAATGGTTTTTGGGACATCAACTACAAATGCTGTAGTAACCGTAAAATAAAATTTCATATCACCCTGTGTTGAAATTTCGAGTCAACCTGTAATGAAATTTTTGCCAAAGACAATTTCAACCAAACTGTAATGACGTTTGGGTCAACAAATGTAAGTAAAAATCTATATCACTCGTTTTGAAATTTCGATTCACCCTGCATAATGAATTTTCGGTCACCCTGTAATGAAATTTTGGACAAATATTTTTCAGTAACCCTGTAATGGTTTTTGGGACATCAACTACAAATGCTGTAGTAACCGTAAAATGAAATTTCATATCACCCTGTATTGGAATTTCGAGTCACCCTGTATTGAAATTTTCGTCAAGGAGAATTTCAACCACCCTGTAATGACCTTTGGGTCAACAATTGTAAGTAAAAAATCCTTATAACTGAGTTTTGAAATTTCGATTCATCCTGTATGATGAATTTTCGATCACCCTGTAATGAAATTTTCGAGTGAAGATTTTTCGGTTTTGCGTTACCAATGGTAAGTGCTAACGTAAAAATCTATATCACTCGTTTTGAAGTTTCGTTACACCCTGCATATTTAATTTTAGGTCACCCTGTAATAAAATTCTGATCGCAGATTTTTCGGTTACCCTGTAAAGATTTTTGGGACATCAACTTTAAATGCTGTACCGTAAAATGAAGTTTTCATATCACCCTGTATTGGAATTTTGAGTCACCCTGTATTGAAATTTTTGCCAAAGACAATTTCAACCACCCTGTAATGAATTTTCGGTTACCCTGTAATGAAATTTTGAATAGAGATTTAACCGTAACCCTGTTATGATTTTTGGGACATCAACTACAAATGTTGTAGTAACCGTAAAATGAAATTTCATATCACCTTGTATTGGAATTTTGAGTCACCCTGTAATGAAATCGCCAAAGACAGTTTCAACCACCCTGTAATGACTTTTGAGTCAACAATTGTAAGTAAAAAAACCTTATAACTGAGTTTTGAAATTTCGATTCACCCTGTATGATGAATTTTCGATCACCCTGTAATGAAATTTTCGAGTGAAGATTTTTCGGTTTTGGGTTACCAATGGTAAGTGCTAACGTGAAAATCTACATCACTCGTTTTGAAATTTCGATTCACCCTGCATAATTAATTTTCGGTCACCCTGTAATGAAATTTTGAATAGTAATTTTTCGGTTACCCTGTAATGATTTTTGGGACATCAACTTTAAATGCTGTACCGTAAAATGAAATTTTCATATCACCCTGTATTGGAATTTCGAGTCACCCTGTAATGAAATTTTTTTCAAAGACAATTTCAACCACCCTGTAATGCATTTTCAATCACCCTGTAACGAAATTTTGGATATAGATTTTACGGTAACCCTGTGATGGTTTTTGGGACATCAACTACAAATGCTGTAGTAACCGTGAAATGAAATTTCATATCACGTTGTATAAAGAATTTTCAGTCACCCTGTAATGAAATTTTTGCCAAAGACAATTTCAACCACCCTGTAATGACTTTTGGGTTAACAATTGTAAGTAAAAAAATTCTATATTACCCGTTTTGAAATTTCGATTCACCCTGCATAATGAATTTTCGGTCACCCTGTAACGAAATTTTGATTAGAGATTTAACGGTAACCCTGTAATGATTTTGGGACATCAACTACAAATGCTGTAGTAACCGTAAAATAAAATTTCATATCACGTTGTATTGGAGAATTTCATGTCACCCTGTAATGAAATTTTCGCCAAAGACAATTTCAAGCACCCTGTAATGACTTTTGGGTCAGCAATTGTAAGTGGAAAAAATCCTTATCACTCAGTTGAGTTTCGATCCACCGTGTATGATGAATTTTCGATCACCCTGTAATGAAATTTTGAATAGAAATTTTTACGGTAACCCTGTGATGGTTTTTGGGACATCAACTACAACTGTTTTAGTAACCGTAAAATGAAATTTCATATCACCCTGTATTGTAATTTCGAATCCCCCTGTATAAAGAATTTTCGGTCACCCTGCAATGAAAGAACATTAATTAAAGCCTCAATGTGCCACTTAAGTATCCATTATATTGTTTGCGCCTTCGAACGTTAGCTCCATGATAAAACTTTCAGCGAGCAGAACGTCAGCTTTACAAAAAAAACTTTCTTCCATTCAGTCTAACCAGATTTAAATGGAATGGAACCAAAATTTGAGCCACAAAATGTGCCATCACATATGTGCCATGGCACATCAAGATTCAGTATCTTACTTGCGCCTTGATCCGTTATTTTCGCCAAAAAATCAGCTCGCTACTTTATGAGAGCCTATCAATTTTCATCACATTCCTTGGACCAAGCGTGTGTGTATACAACAGTGGTAACACACTTCCTAACCGGGACGTTTTAAAAACAGTTATGGGTTTGTCCCACTTGGCGAAAAAAACAAAGTTGCTTGCGTTAAGGGTAGGCGTGCGCTTGCGCCAGTCCTTGCGCGTGTGCAGTTAATTAAAAAAATTAGAAATTTTGGCTACCCCCAGGTTTTAAACTATGGAGAATTCAATGGTGCCAATGAAAAGTTTATAGGATGATTATTTAAGGGTGAAATTAAACTTTCGGGCCCAATCATATATAGTAGTAGCTACCGCTACTACTACGATAGTTACAGATTTTTCGGTTATCAGATTTTGTGGTCCACTGAATAGAACAGTAACAGAAATGTTGATAGCCAAATGAAAGTATAGAGCACTGTATGGTATGTTAAACGTTAAGGGGCACATGCTTCGATTGCCACAATGGCACAATGTGCCACGGATTCAACGCATGTTTGGGACATATACATATATACATACATACATAGTACATGGCATATATAAGCCATGGCTCAATGTACTATACAACATATACATATTGTACATACACGGGCTGAATAGATGACTAAATCTGTCCCGTTATTGGTGTTCACAAAACATGTTTCAGTGAGTTTTCTAGTCTTGGTGCCAGGCGAGTTTGGGATTTGCCTGAGTTTAGAAAAGTTAGAAGTAATATAATCATTAAGATAAATATCTTGCTTTTTAATTAAATTTTTTTGGTATGCATATTCACGGGTTTCGAACTTTTGACCGTTCGTTATCAACACCAACGCTTTGCGTACTTCATGCCATCAAAGATTGCAGTTGACCATAACCACCCTGTATTATAGTTGTGTGCCGTGGCACTTTGTGGTGTATGTGTGCCACTAAATGGACACACGATCAAAACCCGATGCTCCCTTATATGTAGTCGTACTGGTGCCTCTCTCTCTATCAGGCCCAAAACCCTTAACCCTTTGCCCGGGAGAGCTTTTGGTCAAGCACTTCTTCGATGTTACATACTGATCCGTTCATTTCGAACCGAAATTGCTGCATGTAAAACTATAACTTTTATATCAGGTACAGTGAAACACTTCTGTGCAATGAAGTATTTTTTTAAATAATATTTTTCACCATGGCATATTTCCTACTTTTACCCGAAGTTCAGTGGTTGCTATAGAAAGTATTCACTTTCAAGTAGATCTTAATCACGAAATTTCGTTCACAACTTCGTATATTCTTCGTCCTGATATAACGTGATCAGACGGAATATAGTGGTTTTCGTGACCACCCAATATTATATTACTTTATATGTACTACATGTACAGATGTACTCTCGACCCAGATGCCACTTGGTCTAGTACATAAGCTCTCTATACCAATTTCTCTGGCGCACCTACGATTCTCACCCAATTTTACTATTCTGACTACTATAGATTGATTTATTTTCATTGACTTATTATAAAAAAATGTTTTCTAAATCAATTGCACACACGTTTATTGAAATATCACCTAATTATATTGGATATGGATGTTATTCTATGAAAAACAAATTCAAATCACTTTAAATTTCCTTAGTCGAACTTCGTGAACTATGTTATGTGGTACAGATAATATAATACAGAACTGAAAGTCTGAAAATAAGCGAAAAAACTCGGCGGGTATCACGACATTTTCATACGGTAATTATTTTCGCAGTCTGCAGACACAGTAAGTTTGATAAGCGTTTCGACACCCATAATCAGTTCTTGAAAAAAACGGTGTCTTTGGTGGCGAACATAACTCGTAGATAATTATGAATTTTATTATTATTCTTGTTTATTTCTTTTATACAACCCTAATTCCTTCATTTAACTGATCATTAATGACTGATGAAGGAAGACCAGTTTTTCTTTTTATCTGTTGATAAGCAGACTAATTTTCCGTTATATCCAATGATGACTGATTGTAGGGCTGGTCTCGTCTATGTAGTTTAATAATGATAAGTTTAATAATGATAAGCTTAATAATGATATGTCTATGGCACATGCACATGCCCACGAAGTCCGGTTATAACAGTTTGGTTTTGTAAATGTCATGTAGGCAGAATGATTTAATCCAGACAGTGTGCCGTATTTTTCCAATCAATCTCAGTTATGGTTTAATGATGGTATTATCATTTTACTTTCCGATGATTCATCTGATTATTCCTCACACAATGTGAATTTGTAATGAATGGATTCAATTCACTTCACCTTAACCCATTAGCTGGTTGACTGGGCGTAAACAGATTCATAACAGCAAATCTTATTTATTTTCAACATGTTTCTTAGAATATTTTATTAAGGTCATTAAAAGTGCGCACCTTATATTTACAGAAATTGTTATACCATTAGTTATTGTCGACGTATGCAAGACGCCAATTTCACTGGAAATGACTATGTAGTTGGAGAAGTATTGTCCGATAGTATAGTGACCATTGAAGAAACAATAGCGTTCCCAACTACTAATTATCCCATTGTTATCCTAACAATATTGTTGGTTTTGTATACCAATAAAGTCGAAAACTAACGTTTGTTCCATACAATTCACACAGTTCAATTCTCACGTTTTCTAAAAATTATATATATCTTCTGTCTCAAAAACTGTGAAAAGACTGTTTACAGCTTTCACTCGTTTGTTTGTGATGGATTCTGCTGGATGATACATGATGATCGCACATCCGTGCTTTATCACTATTTATCATGAATGTATACTTTTGGTGCAACTGGTTCGGTCCAGTTCATGGATTTCGATGGCATGAACAAATAATAACACATAGGGTATTGTCGGTCTGTTTCATATTTGCGCGTTTCATATTTAGTAGCGGATGAATAACAAGTCCAATGGCAAGGTGTTTTCGTGGAGAGTCTAGAATTGAAAAATTTCCGAAGATTAACAGAAAAAGCAAATCCCACAAAAAAATAAAGAAAAAAATTGGCAATTGTATTTGCTTGTCCGCCAGAGCGGTGGCGTGACCGGCCACAAATTATCCACCGTATTCATCATATTGCCGTTCCGAAAGAATGCACAGACAACTGAACGCAATCAGCAAGTTTTCATCAGGAACCCACTGCATTTCTCATCTATGTATGACTTCAAAACTTCATGCATAATCATACGCATTATTTTATTGCATTTTTAGTAGCTTAGTTTCTCTCTTCCGATGAAAAGCAGTGCTCTACTGCTAATTTCATTTACTCGCCTTGTTAGTAACTTGAAGTAGACTTAGAGCAAACTATAATTGAAACGGTATATTTTTATCATACTAAAATTCTATATCTATAAAAACGATCCAAAACGTTGTTTTTCATATAGTCTACATGGACTTTTTATTGGATGGGGAAGTTTGTCTTCGGATGAGAACAGCTCTAGGCTCATGTCCAAATATAACACTACATTCCCATTGCTTACGTCATAGAATGCATAGAATCCTCCTCCCTGAAGGTCATAATTACTTTGGATCACGAATGTACTGTGTATAGTATAAGTAAACAACTTACTGCAGAATCCAACATAACACATACCTTCGATTCAAACTAGTACCGCGACTAGACCAGTGATCTTATATAACTTATCACCACTTAATTATCAAGTATTTCAAGTACGTTAGACTGACTTGGATAGAGGATGTTCTAATATACAGTTTTACGGTCATCATGAGACGACTTTTCAAGTTCTTGAAAAGCTGTAAATAACTGTTTATTTCTGTAGAATTCCAGAATGCTTTTATCTCTTTTTTGAAAAACCTATAAATTCTGCAAAACTAAAAAAATGTGGATCCGTCTCTTCATGAAAACATATTTACTACCGTGTTCAGTCAATTTATATTTTATTGTCCAAAAAGGACAGCCATATATCCGTGAACATACAGCGTATGTTCTGTCATATGTTGTTGAAGAACATAAGATAAAATACATCTATCCTACATATATGTAGATGTCTCTAGAGATGTCTGGTCTACTCACAATGCTATGAAGAGGAATAGGTAGGATGAAATATCTGCGTGCTGTAAAGTAAAGTTTTAGGCTACTTCGTTTATAGTAACATGACTCATTTCAGTACTTTTAAGTTGACATTCTGCTTCAATGCATCGTTATTCCACTCATCCGTTACAGTTCTTTCATAGTCAAAAAATATAAGAGCCTCGTAATTGGTTATAAGAAAAAAAACAAGTTTGGTTCACCACCAATAAATCGCGTTGAATAAGACTTTGCATAATCTTGTTTCATGTGCGTAAATTGAGATTCTGGTCATGGCTAAGCCATAACTTGTATTCTCAACTTAACTGGATTTCGTATTTTCTAAATCATTTCGTAAAGTCAATCATGAGGCCTATAAATTAGATGATCAAAAAAACAAATTTTATAAAATTTGATGTTATTCTTTTGAAATATTTAAACTGTGATCAGACGGGTTAAACAGTGGGATATGGCACACGTCCCATTTTGTATTCAGGGCATCTGTACCACGATGGCCTCGTCAATGGTGCAGATGGCGCCGAGTGCCCCCGGCTCGCAGACACCCGTCCTCAACAGGAATACCCAGTTGCCACTCAATCTGCACCAGCGTGAACACCGTTCCGACAGCGTCACCTCCGATAATGCCTTTCTTGGTTGGAATTTTTTTATTGGTCTTAAGTAATTTCCTTCGTTGTTATTGTTTTGTGAAAATTTGTAACTTTTAGTGTAAGCAGAGTTTTTTGTTAGAGTCAAGTTGATTGAATCTTTCTCGGGTTGTTTTTTTCTTGGATTTTCTGGACTTGAGAAGTTAACTTTTTGAAATCGTTTGAGAATATTTATATTGGGTGTAGTTATTTGTTAGAATTATGATTACACTATTTCCACGACCATATGGTATAGGAAAATTTATTGATGCGAATGTCGTTGTATTGGAGAGTGCTGCACGGGTAAATCAAATGTTTCTTGTTCATCGCTTAGTTTCCGAGAAGGTCCTCTAAAACAGATACATGGCAGAGATAATGGCTGGCTATACATGCTCTATGGTAAACCTGAATTTCATCGAGTGAGCGAGTCCATAAATACTCGGACACGGCTGACCATCACCATTATCTGCCCATTCCTCGGTACGCCATCGGATCGAAATGGATGTCAGCCATTTTGTGGCATACCATGGTGATAGTGGTATAGCCTATTCACGGTTTCTTGTTACTCTGAAAGTTTTCGCGCGCGCAATATGAATTCAAATCGGTTCTTGGCGCGAGTTCATATTTTCGAGAACAAATCAGTTTTTTACATGACTGCATACGAACATTGAGCTTAACTCATTGTATAAGTGTAACATGTAATATAATTTTTGATAATAAGAAACCGTGAACAAGCTATATGTGGAGTGTGGAATGTGCCAGTAATGGATGGTACCATTGATAACCGCAGTGAATGCCATCTCACATTCTGAAACACTGAATGGTCATGGAAAAACCATTTTACTGAAGTATATTATTTATTTTGCGAGCGAATAAAGAGTATATGAATAAATGATGTTGTTACACGGACTTCCGGATAGTAATGAAGCCTAAAAATATACGACCCTTCCGATATATTCTACATGGATTACAACCAACATCTGTACATAACCTCCACCAAGTTCATCACATTCCATCTTATATTTATAACTCCATCTTTATTTCATACAACCCATTCAGTCAAATAATTTCAGAATCGATGAATGTGGACGACCTGAAACGACTGGCCCGTGCACAGTCCACGGAGAGTGTGGACAGCACGTTGGGAGATGTGGACGACATGATGAATGCAACCTGCAGTGCCACTGGCAAGTCCACGGCCCAGATGGAAGTTCGCATCGGATATGAACAGTTGGTATTCAGTCATTCATGATCAGGTTTTATCACTAGTTAGAAATAATTTATGAACTTCACTGGTTTATTGACAGAGTCAGTGCGTATGGCGAATACGGACTGACTGAGAAAAAAGTTGACTGATTGATTGACCGAATAATTCACTAACTGACTAACAGAATAAATGGCTATAATAACTGACTGAAAAAATAATTGACTGACTGACTGACTATCCGATTGACTGACTGATTGACTGACTGACCGACTGGCTGAAAATGACTGTTGACTGACTTACTGACTAATGATCAACTTCAGGTGTCCACAAATGGTATCGGTCACCGTGGTACAAGCACTCAACATAGCAGCTCTTCATGGTCACAATTCACAACGAAAATTATCAGCCGATACGGAAATCTGGGTGGTTGTGTTCTTGTTACCACACCCCAAACCGTTGTGGAGAACACAGGTCAGTCAGTCAGTCAGTCAGTCAGTCAGTATGTCAGTCAGTCAGTCAGTCAGTCAGTCAGTCTGTTTGTCAGTCAGTCAGTCAGTCAGTCAGTCAGTCAGTCAGTCAGTCAGTCAGTCAGTCAGTCAGTCAGTCAGTCAGTCAGTCAGTCAGTCAGTCAGTCAGTCAGTCAGTCAGTCAGTCAGTCAGTCAGTCAGTCAGTCAGTCAGTCAGTCAGTCAGTCAGTCAGTCAGTCAGTCAGTCAGTCAGTCAGTCAGTCAGTCAGTCAGTCAGTCAGTCAGTCAGTCAGTCAGTCAGTCAGTCTGTCAGTCAGTCAGTCAGTCTGTCAGTCAGTCAGTCAGTCAGTCAGTCAGTCTCATCAGCCACTCATCCATACAGTCAGTCACTCAGTTCATTTCTATTCATTTCAAGTTGGCATCATTGCGCACGAATCCGATTCAGTTCTGCGAGACGTTCCGCCAGTGCGTACGTACCTGTGACCTGCCGAGAATTGCCCTTCTGTGCCAGGTCCGTTCTTTTATCCGGAATTACTTCATAAATTCATATTTTATTGCTAACTAATTCTACGAAAAAATACAAAAAAAAACACTACACAATAATGCTATTTTTGATAAAAATGCAAATTAACAGTTTATTTTCAGGTATGGTGTCGTTACGATCAAGACAAACGCCTACTCGGTCAATGCAAGCTCAGATTCAAAGATGTGAATGTGGAACAGCCAAATACGGTGTGGCTAACATTATCGCCTCAAGTCAGTTTTTCACTCGCTCACTCACTCACTCACTCACTCACTCACTCACTCACTCACTCACTCACTCACTCACTCACTCACTCACTCACTCACTCACTTACAGATGGAACTTAAGTCCGAGGAGAGTGTTGGTCGGATCCTATTCTCACTGAGTCACGTATCGGGTGGCGATCGACTAACGGTGGTCGTCTCCAAAGTCAAGGATCTGAAACTGCAGAATAATAATGAAGGAGAAAAACCACGTTGGTTGAGTGAGTGAGTGAGTGAGTGAGTGAGTGAGTGGGTGAATGAGTGAGTGAGTGAGTGAGTGAGTGAGTGATGAGTGAGTGAGCGAGTGAGTTAGTGAGTGAGTGAGTGAGTGAGTGAGTGAGTGAGTGAGTGAGTGAGTGAGTGAGTGAGTGAGTGAGTGAGTGAGTGAGTGTGTTAGTGAGTTAGTGAATGAGTGAATGAGAACTTTTAACTGACTGATTAACTTGCTCTTTTACTAAAGAGTTAAAGAGTTCATTGAGCGATTCACTTACCTTTCCATCAGGTATTCGAGTACGAGTATACTTGGTCATCGGTGCGAGTGTCACAAAGAAAAAAACGTCGATAATGGAATTGGATGAAGAAAATGGTGCTACATTCAACGAGTCAATGTTTTTCACGTTGCCAACATCCAAGTTAACGGTTGGTTAAGCAACTGACTGACTGATTTATTGACTGACTGTCTGTCACTAACTGACTCACTCACTCACTCACTCACTCACTCACTCACTCACTCACTCACTCACTCACTCACTCGCTCACTCACTCACTCACTCACTCACCCACTCACTCACTCACTCACTCACTCACTCTCTCACTCACTCACTCACTCACTCACTCACTCACTCACTCACTCGCTCACTATCTCACAGCGTGCTCATTTGCGTGTCTCGCTGTCACACGAGCTGAATGACTGTGAGCACGTGACACTCGGTCATGTCACGCTGGGCAGCAGTCGCAGTGACAAGCAACTCGGTCACTGGCAGCAGATCATTGACAACCACGACAAGCCCGTGGCTATGTGGCATCATATCGAGGCCGTACCGTGATTGACAGCGTGTTGAGAACGACTAATTGGACAAATCCGATAGGATAAAAGCCGATGGTCGTTGTCCAATTGGGTTTTGTCCAAATGGCGTACAGCCAGTGATCACAGAAGGGTTTAAATAATGGCAGATTATATGTTTATTACTGACGAAATCGGCGATGATTCATGGTAACTTGGTGTTAATTAAAGACTATGAACAATCGCTTTTAAACAGGCTTCGTTGTTCTTCTGATTATAAGTAAGCTCTGAAGCTTGTTGAGGCCCTGCTGACAAGCATAACTGAGATACTGAACACACTTCAGCCTCTCGGATATGAATAGATTTCGTTTGTCGTTTTCCAAACAGTTGTATTTTAATGATGATAACTATTCATTCTTTATTTATTATTAGTATATTATTATTTATTACTCTTACATGTGTATTTCCAATGTATCATTGCCCCTTCATGATTCAATGTGGTCAATTCCATTGTGATCCCTCTCAAAAAGTCATAATTTTGACAGCTATTTATTCTGATGTTTATTTTATCAATTTTATGTCATTCCACTTCAGCTGTGTTCCATGAGTTGTCAAATTCGAAGTGTTATTTTTAAAATAATGAGTCGGTTTATTGTTTTTTTTTGCTATAAAACATTGCGTGAATGTACAGATAACGGCTGATAAAACTGAATCCACAATAAAGTTATGTAGTATAGTTTTATTTAATTTAACCAGAATTAGAAATCTGTGAATCTCATTCGAAGTATATATAAATTAAAACGTTTGCAACACTTTTTACAAACATCACCCGTTTTCTTTCTAATATTTCCTTGATTCTGGTCGTGTCGTCTTGGGACTTGACGCTCTGGTCAATTTGGCCTGATGCGTGGTGCAGTTCAGGTGATGACTACGAACCTGAATTGAAGAGACTGACTGACTGACTGACTGACTGAGCGGCTGACTGAGTGATTGACTGTCGGACTTGTTTACTGACTCATTGACTGACTGACTGACTGACTGACTGGCTGATTAAAAAGCTCTAGTCCAACCTCTTCCACGTGTCTAGCAAAACCAGCCAGCTCGAACTTAGCCCCGAAATCCAATAGATAACTGTATTTCAGCGGGAACTGATATCGCGTCCTACAAAGTCGGATAAGTCGGATGAATATGTAGGTATAGTGATACCTAATGAAATTAGAACAAAACTTTACCATACTGAAATTTACTCTGACACCTGGAATGGATTACCATTATATCAGTGTTTGTGGTTGGTTCTAGAACTTCTACCAAAATGAGCACATGAAGGTTTCACCAAAGTTGACAAAATGCAGGATGCAGCCAAACTATTACATAAAAAAGCCTGGCTATTTGGTTTTATATTCGCTAAACT